>JAHLJS010000006.1:84856488-85456488 GCA_038502445.1 Eremochloa ophiuroides
CCGCCGCCGCCAGCCAGCCGCTGTCAGGCCATAGGGAGACGGATCAAGATGTGGGGAGGTTGCCACCAGCAGATACGGTCCCGGGGTGACCGGATCCGGCTGGTCGCCGCCCGGCCCGACAGGGAAGTGGGTGGAGGGGTGAGGAGCGAAGAAGTGGAAGGGGGGAGAGGGGGAGGGGGAAGGGGCGGTGGAGGGGGATAGGGAGGCGGCATTATTTAGGTAAAGACGTTTGATTGTTTCCTCTTGTATTAGCTAACCAGGTGATTCTAGATGAAATAAGGCGCCGAGATAATTAGTTAACAAAGGAAATTAACTGTGCAACTTGAATTTATAGTGTCTCCTAATTTAGTTGCATGCTTCATTCACCGTTCTGAGAGTTGCAATTCTAACTAATAGCCAAAACCATTCCTAAGGCAGAGGGATGTTGGCTGACACAGGATAAATGAAACTTCTCACCTCAATTTAGTCAACGTGATTTTCTGTTCGTTGGTGCCCTAGAGCCGCCGCCGCCGCCGCTCCTCATCCACCACCGTTGATCCCCCTCCCTTCCCCTCTGGCATCTTGCCGAGGGTTGAAGGGAGCGGAGATCTATTGTTTTTTAATAAGTTTTTCCTATTAGATTGAGTCATTAGGGTTATTGTCTCTCCACGCCAAAGTTCTTGGTATTGGAGTTTTATCTCCTCCTTCTCTTCTCCAACGACGGCGAAGGAGAATGGTGGAATCGTCTTCTCCATGGCGGCTTCATTGAAGATGAGGGCGGCAACCTCGACGTCGGCATCTTCATCAACATGACGACATGGAGATCTTTGTTTCCGGACGGCGGCGTCGAGGCGGAGATGATGTCATCGCCATGGAATAATTTTCTTCGGTCTCTTCTCCGTTTTGTTCTCGTTAGATCTGGGCATAATGAAAGACTAGGGAGAACAAGTTTCAGATAAGTTTTCCTCATTCTTCGGTGGCAGAAAGAAAAAGGAAGACGCAAAAAGAAGAATTTCCTCAATTCCGCCTACAGGAATGTTGGCCGTCGTTCGTTGGGTATTTGTTCTCAGGTCATTTGCCGAGTGTTTGTCTGTGCGGTCATCTATACTGTAAAGCATAAAACAGGTTAGATTTTGAGTTATGCTATTCACAGCGTGGGTATTTTTCTGTAATCCAGAGTGCTTGTAACAGATTGATGTACCTATCTATCATATAATATAATTCTTCTTCCGTAAAAAAAAGGCAGGGGGGATGTTTGGATTGGACCTAGGCAAACTTGCCTGGCGGACGCCTGGGGTGGAGATCGTTGCCTGGACGAAGACCTGCCTGGCAGGCTTCGATCCAAACAGCCCCTAAGGCTCCAAATCTCAGCAGTACAAGAAATTTTGATGTCTTTATGAAACCTTGAAATTTGAATATATTACAGACATGACCGATGATCCAATTAGAAGTTGTCCGTCCTACTAGTATCAATACGTTTGCCAAACTGTTCTTATGGAGAGCTGAAGAAGAATCGAGAATATGACTCTGCATTTGTCAATTAGGTCTACCAAAATTATTTCTTAGTCCTTACATATTACTATTTGAACAGGACTCCTCTGGTAGCATTATACATGAGAGAGATTGGCGCCAATATTTTGTATGGGGTAGTTTCCCAGGCCTAGAAACAGAGGTCCTACTACTTAACTATGTTGTATGCATAAGGGTGTTCAATTACATTTGTCAAATATTTATCCCAAGAAAAATAAATTTGATTAATACCTCCCTTTTCTTTTACCCAAGAGCTCTATGTCAGTTAATACTCAATACTTTGTATATGGTACTAACCTGCAACCAAGTCTTAAAGATATAGAATTACAGCATTTTACTTAAGACCTGAACATTTTCTGGGTTGGTCATGCTAGAAAACAAAATGTGCTTGCATCCAAGCTGGGCTCATTGCAACTATCAGGCCGTTGATGCTGTGCCACAAGTCCTGTTTATTTTCACATAACCAAACTTCTGATGCCAAGCCTCTGATGCAAGTTCTGGAAGTGGCCTGTTTTCAAGATTTTATTATAGGAATGGATCATCATTGTGGCACCAAAGCAGCAGCCACCTTCAGAGTTAACCTTCTATACTTTCGGCAAAAGAATACAGTTCTGCAAGGTAACCTTTGGATGTTGTAGTTTGCCATTGGTGTAACAATTCTGCCAAATAAGAATTTACCCAACACAGGTCACGACTATGAAACAAGTTGTCTGCGGTAACTACCAACTCTAGGGCCATCATTTTCATTTCCCTTAAGATGGGAATAGTAGGCATCGGCGCGAGCAAAATAATTGTGCAGGTATTCCACGAGACCATTATCCCGGTCAGAATCAAAAAAAAGGTAGTCAACGATCATAGTTGGCGAGAAATTCCAGTCAAGATCAATTGCACCAATCCCGTAGCACTGCCCCCCAAAGCGAAGATCATGAGTATCATCTACAGGATCAGCACTAGGGTGATTGATTTTGTATTTGTTCATCAGGCATGCGTGGCAGTTATCTGCATTACGCACAAGAAGGATTAGAAACATAGAATATATTTTTATAACTTGAACAATCCGAGATAACAGAATACATAAAAAAAAAGGGCAGACCCAGTGCTGGATAGTTCCCACGTGAGTGGGGTACTGGGGAAGGGCAAATACGGGCAAGCCTTACCCCTGTTTTTTAACAGAGAGGCCGCTCGAACCCAGGACCTTTTGGCTCAGTGGGAAGGCTTTCACCACTGCGCCATACATGCTTAAAAAAAAGGATATCTGCTTCATGTGATCAAATCATGTACTCAAGTTCAACATGCCACTTTTGATTTATTAGAACTGCACAAGAAATAAAGTTTCAGACTTCCCGGGGTAGTTGGCTAGTTCAGAAATTTTATTGTGTAGCAATTGTGCCCAAAACTTTCAATGATGACAAAAATACAGTCATAAGACACTCAGGATGTGCATCTTAAATATCACAAGATGAAGAAAGGGGTTTATAAATTTATTGCGGCAACTAGAAGCCAAACTATTCATCTTGCAATAAGGGTTAGAGAAGTGACTGGTTTCACTAACGAAAACACTCTTCGCAACTAATGGGAACTGGGAAGGAAAAGCATTTAAAAGCGACAAATGAACAGCTTACGCTACAAAGGTGCCAGAAACAATGATTTGGCATGAGAAAATCTGCAATACCTCGGGGCAGTGCCTATTTGAACAGATGTATAGAAAGCTACAGATCCAACAGGCAAATATGGTAGCATATGCACTTCCTTCAGTTCACTAAAAGAAATCGAAGAGAGCGTGGAGATTGACAGATCCAGTTGTGAACGTTCAACCAGCAGCAAAATGATCAAACAGGCAAATATGGTACCATCTGCATTTCTTAAGTTCATTCAAAGAAATGAAGAGAGTGGAGATTGACAGTACCAACATCCGGTGGTGAAGGTTCAACAAGGCAGCAAATGGAGATATCCTCCTCCCGAAAGTCTTGGTGTCCAGGACGAGGTGCTTCGGCAAAGAAAAACAGGGCACGTCCAGGTTCTGCACCAGAACTAGAGCTACGATCCTCCTTTAGTTGCCCCATGAAATTGATATGGAAATAGTCGTAGAAGTCCTCATCATCCACCAAGCTATCACCATATATGGTATGAAGCTCGTAATGTAGCCCAGTTTTGCTGGCGAACTTGCGAAGTGCGGCATCTGCTATTGGAAGCAACGAATTGCACCATTTGATGACACCTCTCTTCCTGGTGGAGATGTACTGGCTGATCATTGGGCTCGGATCTGGTGGAGGAAGGCAGGAGGACAATTCATTGGGTAGGGGGTAATGCAGCAGAAGAGCAGAGAGGCGATGGATGTCTAGGCTGGAGAGGCCGCGCTTGCTGGCTAGCAAACAGGAGACATCAGGCTCCACATCAGGAAGCACTGATGACGCAAAGAGCGCAAAAGCAGCGGGGTTGGGATGCCGTGCAGCCTCACCGGCCATCTGAAAAGCTGCTTTGACAAGCTCTGGCTCCGTGGCACACAGTATAGATGGTCTGGCACACCGAATAGAGGCAGAGCCAGCGGAGACTCGGGCGACGGCGACACGGAGATCTGCACGGGAGCGAACGAGTTGCCAGAGTGCGTCGACTGGAGAGAGGGAGGGGCAGATGTGGAGGAGGAAGGCAACCAATCCATCAAGAGAGCGGCGGGCGGCACGGTCCGTGCCTTGGGTGCTGATTACATCCACCTCAACTCTGTCCTCGGGGCGGAGGGGGAAGGCGGTGTTGTACCAGACGGAGTTGGCGATGATGTTGTCCACGGGATGGAGCGGACCGTAGCAGTGGCCGCCGACGAGGAGGCCGCGTGCGAGGGTCGTCCTGAGGTCGGCGGTGGGCAGGCGCGAGATGGCGTCGATGTAGAAGTCGCGGACGAGGCCCACCAGCCTCCGCCTCAGAGCCGGAGTGTCCTCCGTTGGCGTCCGCCGTGGTGGCAGTGGCGGCGACGAAGGCTCCGCCGCCGCCGCCCCGCTCTGCCTTGAGAGTCGGGTTGGTTGATGGGCGGTGGATTTGCCGGATGTGGAGGAGTTTTGATGGCCGGTGGCTCCGCCGGAAGAGGAGGAGGAGGGACAGGCGGACGAGTCGCCAGCGGCGCGGCGGCCGCCGCTACGTCGCTTACCCATCTGAATTCTCGATCGTAATTTGCGGCGATTGATTTAGCGAATTCTCGATCGGTTGATTTGGCTTGGCTCTGATCTGATCGGTGGATAGGGTTTCGACTTCAAATGAAACTGAAGACGGCGGCGCGGCGGTGGGCAACTGAGACTGACAACAGGTCCGCTCCCTGAACCTCTTGTGCCGGATCTTTCCCGTCTTTCTTTATTATTGGTAACTGCAATGGAAGGATAAGGTAGCGTTTAGTTCATAAACTTTTCTTCTCTCTCCATCACATCGATTGTACTTTCCGTATACATAGAGCACTAAATGAAGTAGCACCTGTTACATATTTGTACTTTTTACCTATCTATCTCGAGATGAATCTTTTGAGTCTACTTAAGTTATGATTGAACAAAAGTTGTCAAATAAAAACTAAAGTGCTACAGTTACAAAATTTTGTAAACTTTGCAAACTAAACGCAGCCTGAGATTTATATTTTTTAGTCGGTACAAGTACAAGTTCGCTGGCGATCTAGCGTATGAAATGCGATCTAGCGTACTTCCTTTCGTCTCTTAGGCCGGTTTAGATGCACCACAAAATAAAAAAATTTCATTACATCAATTTTTAAACACATGAAGTATTAAATGTTGATAAAAACTGAAACTAAATTGACAGTTTCGTAAAATATTGTCTCACGAATTTTTTAAATCTTTTTAAATCATGATTGAACACTTATTACAAAAGTTATCACGTTGCTTCCGTAACCTATTTTGTAAAATGGACATAACTAAACAGGCGCTTAATAAAACAACTCTTGACGTTCTCTTAAGTAGACTTTTGTAGACTTGTAAGTCAAACTTTATAATTTTATTACAATCAATTGTATATATCTTTATTTTAAATTATAAGTTATTTTGATTTTGTAAATATACATATCTTTTACAATGTATCTACATATACACTATAGAACTTACAATTTGATATGGAAGAAGTAGAAGAAAGTATTACTATGTACTCCTGTTGTTCTTTTTTATACTATGTCACGTTAGGTTTATGTAAGTCAAACAACCTTTGATTATTCACCTTTTGAAAATAAAAAAACTTATAGTTCTTTTTATGGCATATGAATTATATATTATGAAACTATTTTTGTGAATCTTAAAACATGTCTTATATCATAAAGCTTTTTTTAATCGATGATCAAAGATATAAATGTCTGACTTAAAACAGATCTATGCAAATGAAAGCAGGAGACAGTATGACACTGAATAAGTACATTGTGAAATATATTATATTTATTAGTGTATCTAATCATGCTAATTTTGTACCATAAACAGTAGTACTATTTTTATAAATTTAGTCAAATTTAAACTTAAACATTTTATAATTTGATTAATTCAGGGACGTATAGGTAGTAACTACCCATGTGTGTTCGCAGCGTCGGATTTTGGAAGGGAGTCATGTTAATTCACCGCTTCGAGCTTAGCATTATTATATTTGTCAACAGTTTGATTCGACTCCTTACTTTTATATTGATGGTTTCTCCTTTCTTGTAGCATCTCGTTTTATCCCATCACAAATATATGTCCACCAATTAGATTTATATCAAGTTTAAAAAAACGGCATGCCATCGTCTCTATCATTATTCTCGTTGACAGACATAGTTACCTTTTTTGTCTTCCTCATACAGCATGTCATTATAATGACATACTCCCTCCGTCCCAATTTATTGGTCGTTTTAGCCTGTTCCCAGATACACCTGCTTTGCTTTTGTGGTCCAGATGCGCTGCATGAGCTGTGAGTATGGACAGAAAAAAGAGTGCCAGAACGACGTTTAATGCGGGACAGAGGGAGTAGTTGGTACTTTTCTCCTGAGAAGCTCACTTGTTGACTAGGTTTTAGAGGAAGAAATTTGAGCTTGGCCTGGCAAGATATTTCCAAATCCACTTGAAAACCAGATGGACTTCAGACTAACTACTGATCATTATTCATTACTCCATATGCTTTGACTCAGGAGACCAGTAATAACCCCATATGAACACCCACATCATTATCACCGCAAATTGATATTTTGGAATAGACCATCTACCTGTTGCCACTCAGTGAAGGGTTGCATAGATGGTGGTAAGTGAAAGAACTGCTGTGGCACAAGGCAGCATACCTTGTAAAGGGTTACCCTCTTACTTTTGGCAAAAGAATACAGCTCGGCAAGGTACCCTTTGTATAGGTATCAAGAAGCTTCAAAATGTCCCTTCCACCAGAACCCTTGGATGCTGCACCAGGGGTTTGCCATTTGTGTAGTAATTCTCCCATATAAGATTTATGAATTGTAGGTCATGATCATCAAGCAAGCTGTCTGCAATAATTTCCAGCCCAAGGGGCATCATTTTCATCGTCGCTCAGACCAGAACATAAGGCATCAATGCGAGCAAAACGATTGTGAAGGGATTCCACAAGACCACTATCCCTGTCAGAATCAAAAAACAGGTAGTCCACACTCAGAGTTGGCCCAAAATCCCACTCATGATCAAATGCACCAATCTCGTAGCACTGCCCACCAATGAGAAGATCATGAGTGTTATCTACAGGATCAGACGCACGGTGATCGATTTTGTATTCATTCATCAGGCATGTGTGACAGTTATCTGCATTATGCACAAGAAGGGTTTAGCCATGTATATAGACTATATATTTATGGTAACTTGAACGACCAAGAAGATAAAACAAAATGCACGCTTCAAAAAAAAAAAAAAAAAAAAAAGCTGCTTCATTTGATCATTTCAGCAAATCATGTCTTCCAGTTCACCATGTCAGTTTTGCTAAATTAGAATCGCACAAGAAACCAAAGTTTTGAACTTCCTGGGGTAATTGGCTAATCATCAGATCAGAAATTTTGTTGCGTAACAACTGTGCCAAAACTTCTACTGAAGACCAAAAAAAAAAAAAAAACTAATCGCAAGATACGCAGGTTACCAGATCTGCATATTAAATCCCATAAGATCAAGTGAGGGGTTACTGGGTTACTAAATTTATTGCAGCAACAAGAAGCCAAACTATACATCTTGCAATAAGGGTCACAGAAGTGACTGGTTCCACTAATGAAAACACTCTTCACAACTAAAGGGAAGCAAAAGCATTTAAAAAGGAACAAATCAACGAGTTCCACTACCCAGTTGTCAAAAGAATTATGTAACACATTTTTAGGAAATATTTTAGCACGAGAAAACTGCAACATTTTGAGGCAGTGTCTATTTGAACAGTTGTTAAGATGGCTACATTGATCAAACCAGCAAATACGGCAGCATCTGCAGTCCTTATAAGTTATAAGTTAGAAAGAAAAATTGAAGAGAGCGTGTAGATTGACAGTACCAACATCCGGTGGTGAAGGTTCAACCAGGCAGCACATGGAGATATCCTCTTCACGAAAGTTGCGGCGTGGAGGATGAGGTGCTTCAGCAAAGAAAAATAGGCAACATCCCACTCCACCAGAACCAGAGCTATGATCCTCCTTTCGCTGCACCATGAAATTTATATGGAAATGATTGCTGTAGTCCTCATCATCCAGTAAGGTGTCACCATATATTGTATGAAGCTCATAGTGTAGCCCAGTTTCGCTGGTAAACTTGCAAAGCGCGGCACCTGCTACTTCAAGCAACCAGTCACACCATTCTGTTGCACCTCTCTTATGGTCAGAGATGAACCGGCTGACCTTGGTGCTCGGATCTGGCGGAGAAAGGCGCGAAGACAGTTCACTGGGTAGAGGGTAAGGCAGCAAGACACTGGAGAGGCGACGGATGTCGAGGCTGGAGAGGCTGCGCTTGCTGGCTAGCAAACGGGAGACATCAGGCTCCACACCAGGAAGCACGGATGACGCGTAGAGCGCAAAGGCAGCAGGGTTGGGATGCCTTGCTGCCACAGCAGCCATCTGAAAGGCAGCTTTGACAACCTCTCGCTCCGTGGAGCGCAGAACTGATGATGGTCTACACTGGACAGAGGTGGAGGTGGAGGCGGAGGCGACGGCGACACGGAGATCTGCACGGGAGCGAAGGAGTTGCCAGAGCGCGTTGGTGGTGGAGAGGAAGGGGCAGATGTGGAGGAGGCAGGCAACCAATCCATCAAGCGAGCGGCGGGCGGCGCGGTCCGTGCCTCGGTTGCAGATTACATCCACCTCAACCCTGTCCTCGGGGCGGAGGGGAAAGGCGGCGTTGTACCAGACGGAGTTGGCGATGATGTTGTCCACGGGGTGGAGCGGACCGTAGCAGTGGCCACCGACGAGGAGGCCGCGTGCGAGCGTCGCCCTGAGGTCGGCGGTGGGCAGGCGCGAGATGGCGTCGATGTAGAAGTCGCGGATGAGACCCACCAGCCTCCACCTCAGAGCCGGAGTGTCCTCCGTTGGCCTCCTCCGTGGTGGCGGTGGCGGCGGCGAAGGATCGCTCTGCCATGAGAGTCGGGTTGGTTGATGGGCGGTAGATTTGCGGGATGAGGATGAGTTTCGACGGTCGTTAGATCCGCCGGAAGAGGAGGAGGAGGAGGAGGGAGTGACGGACGAGTCGCCGGCGGCGCTGCGGCGGCCACTACGACGCTTACCCATCCGAATTCTCGATGTTGGGTTTGGCTCTAATCTGATTTGGCTCTGATCTGATCTGCGCCTGGGGTTTCGACCACAAATGAAACCGAATAGCAGCGGCGTGGCGGTCGCACAGCTGGTCGGGTCGGGAACAGGATTGATTTTCCTTCTTCCTCTCTTGCAATTGCATATAAGCTTGCAATCAAATTTTTTTTTTTTTTTGCATATATAAGCTCATAGTACAAGCACAAGTTCGCCTCGTTACTAAAACAATTGGACTCCGAGTAGGATAGGAATATTCGCCAAAAAAAAAAACACGACTCCGAATTCGCGATCCTGCGTGGGCCTGATTGCCTCCTCGTAATTGTGGCAGCTTTTACATAGTACTATGTATGTGTTGGGTTCGAAGTTAGAATTATTCTGCCTCTTTAATTTAACAGAGTACACGGGATATCTAATTTACCACAGCCTTAGGATGTCCGCAATGGTGCTAGCTGTGTACCTAGATGATGTGGAGGTGAAAGATAAAAGTAAAGGCTATTTTATATATCTTTTGCACAGAGCACTAATATGTTTGTCTCTTAGTTTTTTTGAACCACGTAAAATAGATAGATCATTTGTTGTTCGCTAGTGACTATTTTTTCTTCTACTTTTTAGCTATCCATATAATAATAACTATCCAAATAGTTAGAACGTCCTTAGGCTATCTGCATCGTGCCTGCTTTAAAGCTGCATGCAAAGGAACAGGGTCCACACATTTGCAATAAGGGTGGAAACACTGGCCAGTCTTTTTGCCTTCCAACAAGCTGGAGGTAGCACACTGAAACTTCCATTACTTTTGGTTAGTTATTATGCATCCCTGGTATTTGCACGAAATCTGATTTGCCTTTCTTTCTTTCTTTCTTTCTTTCTTTCTTTTGGCAGCTTCATATGCACAGGTTGGTGTCTGAATGGATTACCCAATGCTGTAATTTTTAGCAGGAAATCCTAACTGAATATGTTCACACTTGTGTGTTTTGTTGTGTCTTGTCTAATGCATGTGAATACTCATACAAAGTTTTTGCAATATCAGATGGGCAGGGCTGCAATGATTGCGGTTGCATTTGGTGGATCTTTTATACCCTCATGGAGTGACGGTACCAATGAACGGTGCACACTCATAGTCAGTAATCTGAATACTGATTTAAGTCTTGATATGTTTTGAACATTTTCAAGGATTGTTTCCTACTTGTTACTCTGTGTTAAAATTCTTCTCTTTTGAATAGCATTTGTTGGTTGGTGAGTTCCTTAATAGTCAGTCACCTTTTGTGTGCTGTTGTGAGATTTAGGACTTGAAACTTACTAGCTGTAATCATTTCATTTTCTGTGCAGAAAATTGATGTGTGGAATTTATATGTTGTGTGATATTAAATTCTGATTACATAGATGTAAGTTGAAATGCTGCCGAATTTTTTTAAAAAAAGTTGTACACAAAATATCATCTTACTGATCTAAAACATGGATAAACACAAGATATCATAATAAAACGAGGATAAAAAACGCATGGGTAAAATTGTCCTTTTTAACACCATTGGATGGACTTATCAAATTAGGGTTAGACCCTCTCTTCGTTTTGGAATAGCAAGGGTAAAATCGTAAAGTTAAAAAAATAAGGGTAAAATCACTATTTCGCTAAAAAGCGAGGTTACAAACGTTAAAGCCTCTTATTTCTAACAGATGTATGAATGCTCATGGACCACATTATGTACTATATGGAGTATAGACCATGAATGTATGGTGTAATATATAATATATTATTATACTTATGTACATACATATAGTACATAAACTATTATTTTATTTAATTTAAGATGGTTGGATGTATTATTTTTAATTATTATTCTTCTCAAGCTTTAGATAAATGTAAATATTTTTTTAATATTTTTTATACTTGGCTCGCTAGCTTAACAAGTCAGCTCAAACTTTTTAACAAGCCGAACCGAGCTGGTTTTCTAGCTCGTTAAGATAACGAGCCGACCTTGTTATCTTAATGAGTCAAGCCGAGCCAGCTCCCCTCGATGTCCAACCTTACTTATGTCTTTGTGTTGTTTGGTTATCCCTATGCTTTGACTTTGCTCGTATTAAACCTTTTGTTTGGTTGCTTGCATAAGGTTGTGGGCCGCATACAACGACGCAATTGTCGATATTTGGTTCCTTAATTTAAGCGATATAGTCATTTATCTATGTTGTTCTCCTTTCTTCCTCCCTCTCCCCTTGTTGTCTTCTAGTCTCACTCGAAGCCACCTGTTGTTCCCCTTTCTTCCTCCCCTCTAGCTCCCCCTTCTCCCTCTGTCAAACCTTCTCATAAGTCGTTGTTGCGACTCAGACGCCTTCAGAAAGGTCCTTGTTGTCATAACATTCATGGCCTTTTACTACGGGTTTGGCTTCCCCTTTCTCACTGATCGGTGGTTGCTACGCCATGGCGTTGTAGTTCTTGTCGCATACTGTTGGGTCCAAGCGCTTCGAGAGTACCTGATGGCCGTGCAGGGTGCAAGCGCGGCCATGGCGGGGGCCACTACTATGACTGGTGACCATGTCGCTGGACTTCGTGATGACATGTCTCTAGGTGATGAAAACCGATAGTGTGGTGCAACCCATATTTGTGTGCATGGGGCACTCAAAGAGGTCAACTGAGCAGGGAATCATGCGTTGTCTTGGCTTCGGCGGCAGAGATAGAGATGGAGATGGAGGCGCACGTGTTGCGGTCGTGGCAGAAGAGTGCCTAGCATTTGGCAGTGTTCCCCGTGCTGGTCGCCTTTGAGATTGGCGAGGCATGCCCGTTGCCTCCCTCACCCACGCCGACTAGCACAGTCGATAAAGGAGCAGACACACGTTATCTGTACCAATATTCACGATCCCCAAATGAGGGCCATGTTTAACTGTTTTGATGCACCCTAACCAAAATTTAGCTAGTTATTTAATAGAGCTAAAGTTTATCTAGCTAAAGATTACTTTAGTTAGGATGTTTGGATGCTCTAACTAATGCAGCGTTTAGTTTGCTAATATTTTTCTCTTTTCCCATCACATCGATTGTACTTTCCGCCTGCATGGAGCACTAAATGAAGTAGCAGCTGTTGCATATTTGTACCTTTTGCCTGGCTAGCTATCAAATACAAATGAAAATGCTACAGTGCACTTTTTCTCCACTTTTGCCAATATAAACGGAGCAATTAAAAATCTTGACCATACTACTCTGTATTAATACTATTGTTTAGATAGCTAAACTTTAGTTGAATGTGTTTAAGTTTAGTTGGGGATAGTTTGGTCATTTAGACATTTTAGCTGGATTAAAATAGCTAATTGGATTATGTATATTTTGATCTCCAGCTAAACTTTAGCTAGATTTAGATATAGTGTTTGAATGCATAGTTAAAATTAACTGGCTAAAGTTTAGCCGGAGCCAAACAAGCCTAAACCTTCCGAAATAAATCGTTGGTGTTGCACGCATGCATGCTGCCAAGCTACAAGGCACCGATCGAGCACTGTCACGGTGTCACCTCGCTCCTAATAAGAAGAAAATAAGAAGAGCTGAAATGGCACTGCAGAAAGGGTGCCATCGCCGGGAGGGGAGGGGCCATAGAGTGAAACGGAACTACAGTACCACCATCGGCACCACCAGTAGAGAGCCTCGCAAGTGTTCGCTCAGCCGTACGTGCTCCGTTCGACCGTAAGGGCGCATTGCTGTTCGACCGTAATAAGGGCGCATTGCTGAGCTTGCTGCCTACCATTCAGCGATGGAGGTGTAGGAGTAGGAGCGCAGAGGAAAGTGACGAGGGATGGCTTCCCAGTCGTAGGCGAGGGCCACACAGCCCACAGGGTGGGTCACATCTAATGTTTTAAATAGCGGGCTATAACAAATAGCTGTGACCCTCCACAACAAGCTATAGCGGAGCTATAGTAAAAATTTAAACGTAAATTCATTTAGCGGTAACATACTCAAAAGGCTATATCGAAGCTATAGCGGGGTTACAGCTGGCTATTTAAAACTATGACTCAGGTCTAAAGATGGCAGCGGATTGAGTTCGGGGCGGATATCCGCGGGTTTCGATTCCAGCGGGTTCGAGTTTGGGCCTAATTTTTCGCTCACGGTTTTCGAATTCGGATACCCAAAACATATCGGATTCGATTTTGGGTTTCGGTTTTCACCGGCGGGTCGATATCCAATGGATATCCAAAATATAACATTTTGAACAAAAACTCATGTATTTTTATTAGTAAATTATTTATGTAAACTATTAAATTTGTTCTAAATTGAGTCATAAAATCATGTGTTGTTTATTGTCTCTTGTTTATACATTTGAATACGTAATATATATCATTCATATGTTGCTAAAAATTCTTTATTATTTTTCTTATCGCTATATAGTGGCGGGTTTCGGATTTCGGTTAATCCATCGAGTTTCGGATATCCACGGGTTTCGGTTTCGGGGATAGATTTTCACCCGAATCGGTTTCGGGTTCGGGTTTTAAGTTCGGATTTCGGTTTTAGGTGGCCAGAGACTCCACCCGATTCGAATCCGGCCCGTTGCCATCCTTTCAGGTCAGGTCAGGCACACAATTGAAGCTCACGTGTTGACTCGGTTTCAGAGAAAGAAATTTGTGCTCGGCCTGACAAGATAATTTCCAAATCCAATTGAAAACCATGCGCACTTGCGAAAATTTTCTCATCAGTCAGTATTCACAATCATCATTACTACTTCATATGCACTGTAATAACCCCACATGAATACATTATCACAAATTGATATTTTCGAATAAACCTTCTATCTGCTGCTACTCAGTGAAGGGCTGCATCGATGGTGGCAAGTGAAAGAGTTGTTGTTGCACCAAGGCAGCCGCCTTGTACAGGGTTACCCTCTTACCGTTGGCCAAAAAGAATACAGCTCTGCAAGCTACGCTTCGTATATAGTACATATATTTATCAACAAGCTTCAAAATGTCCCTTCCATCAGAACCCTTCGATATTGCACCATGGAGTCTGCCATTGGTGTAGTAATTCTGAAGATCTATCGAGTGTAGGTCATGACTATCAAGAAATACTTCTGCAATAATTTTCAGCCAGGTCATCATTTTCATCGTCGCTCATACCAGCACAGAAGGCATCAATGCGAGCCAAATAGTTATGCAGGAATTCCACAAGACCAATATCCCTGTCAGAATAAAAAAAAAGGTAGTCCATGCTCAGAACTGGCCCAAAATCCCACTCATCATCAATTGCACCAATCTCGTAGCACTGCGCACCAATGCGAAGATCATGAGTGTGATCTACAGGATCAGAAGCAGGGTGATCGATTTTGTGTTCATTCATCAGGCATGTGTGGCAGTTATCTGCAGTATGCACAAGAAGGCGGGTTAGGGATGTATAGACTATATATTTATGATAACTCGAACGACCAGGAAGATAAACAAAATGCACGCTTCAACCAAAATTCTAGTTCAACATACCCGTTTTGAAAAAATAGAATCGCACAAGAAATTCAAGTTTCGGACATCCTGGGGTAATTAGCTAATCATCGGCTCAGAAATTTTGTTGTGTAACAACTGTGCCAAAACTCCCAGTGAATGGAAGACAAAAAAATAAAAATAAAAATACCAGTAGTAATATACTTAGGTTACCAGATCTGCATCTTAGACCCCACAAGATCAAAGTGAGGCGTTACTAAATTTATTGCAGCAGCTAGAAGCCAAACTATACATCTTGCAATAAGGGTCACAGAAGTGACTGGTTCCACTAATGAAAACACTCTTCACAACTAAAGGGAAGCAAAAGCATTTAAAAAAGGAACAAATCAACAAGTTCCACTACCAAGGTGTCAAAAGAATTATGTAACATATTTCTAGGAAATGTTTTAGCACGAGAAAACTGCAATATTTTGAGGCAGTGTCTATTTGAACAGTTCTTAGGATGGCTACATTGATCAAACCAGCAAATATGGCAGCATATGCGGTCCTTAAGTGAGAGAGAGAGAGAGAGAGAGAGAGAGAGAGAGAGAGAGAGAGAGAGAGCTTGACAATACCAATATCCGGAGGTGATGGTTCAACCAGGCAGCACATGGAGATATCCTCTTCACGAAAGTTGCGGCGTCGAGGATTAGGTACTTCAGCAAAGAAAAATAGGCAACATCCCAGTCCTGCACCAGAACTAGAGCTATGATCCTCCTTTCGCTGCACCATGAAATTGATATGGAAATGTCTGCGGTAGTGCTCATCATTCATTAAGCTGCCACCATATATGGTATGAAGCTCAAAGTGTAGCCCAGTCTCGCTGGTAAACTTGCGAAGGGCGGCATCTGCTATGTCAAGCAACCAATCACACCATTCTATTGCACCTCTCTTATGGTCAGAGATGAACCGGCTGACCTTTGTGCTCGGATCGGGCGGAGAAATGTGCGAAGACAGTTCACTGGGTAGAGGGTAAGGCAGCAAGACACTGGAGAGGCGAAAGATGTCGAGGCTGGAGAGGCTGCGCTTGCTGGCTAGCAAACGGGAGACATCAGGCTCCACATCAGGAAGCACTGATGACGCAAAGAGCGCAAAGGCAGCAGGGTTGGGCTGCCCTGCTGCCACAGCAGCCATCTGAAAGGCAGCTTTGACAACCTCTCGCTCCATGGAGGGCAGAACTGATGGTCCACACTGAACAGAGGCAGAGCCAGCGGTGCCGGAGGCGGAGGCGACGGCGACACGGAGATCTGCACGGGAGCGAAGGAGTTGCCAGAGCGCGTTGGTGGTGGAGAGGAAGGGGCAGATGTGGCAGAGGCAGGCAACCAATCCATCAAGCGAGCGGCGGGCGGCGCGGTCCGTGCCTCGGTTGCTGATTGCATTTACCTCAACCCTGTCCTCGGGGCGGAGGGAAAGGCGGCGTTGTACCAGACGGAGTTGGCGATGATGTTGTCCACGGGGTGGAGCGGACCGTAGCAGTGGCCGCCGACGAGGAGGAGGCCGCGTGCGAGGGTCGTCCTGAGGTCGGCGGTGGGCAGGCGCGAGATGGCGTCGATGTAGAAGTCGCGGATGAGGCCCACCAGCGTCCGCCTCAGAGCCGGAGTGTCCTCCGTTGGCCTCCTCCGTGGTGGCGTTGGCGGTGGCGGCTGCGAAGCCTCCGCCGCCGCCGCCGCCGCCGCCGCCCCGCTCTGCTGATGGGCGGTGGATTTGCCGGATGAGGAGGGGTTGTGATGGACGGTAGCTCCGCCGGAAGAGGAGGAGGAGGGACAGGCGGACGAGGCACGGCGGCGGCCGCTACGTCGCTTACCCATCTGAGTGAATTCTCTACTCTAATTCGCGGCGATTTGATTAATGAAACTGAAGACGGCGGCGCGGCGGTGGGCAACAGTGTCGACCGTCGAGTACGGACTGAGACTGACAACGGGGTCCTCTCCCCTAAACCTCTTGTGCCGGGTCTTTCTTTATTTTGCAAAATTGCAATGGATGGATAAGATTTATTATATTTACTCCGTACTTTAGTAGTCGGTTCAAGTACAAGTTCGCTGGCGAGTAAAACAATTGGACTCCGAAGAGGACAAGAACTCCGAATTTCCGACTAGTAGTGTATACTCTATGAATTGCGATAGCTAGCACTCCCGAATCTCTTTTAATAAATCGACCTTTAGAGTCCTCTTAAGCAAAATTTTATAGAGCTGCTGTAAGTCAAACTTTATGATTTTATTACAATCAATTTTATATCTCTTCAATTTTAAATTATAAATCATTTCAATTTTTTAGATACATATTTTTTACTATGTACCTAGATATGCACCCTAGAAAAGTCAAAACGACTCACAATTTGGTATGGAAGGAATAGAAGAGAATATTAATGTGTACTCCTATTGTTCCTTTTTATGTCACGTTAGTTTATCTTAAGTCAAACATTACATTACTATACCTAGTCTACCTTGGATCATCCATTTTTTAAAAACACTTATAGTTTTTTTATGACATATGAATTATATATTATGAAGCTATTTTTGTAAATCTGAAAACATGTCTTATATCATGAATCTTTTTTAAAATCGATGGTCAAAGATATAAATGTTTGACTTAAACAGATCTATGCAAATAAAAGTAGGAGAGAGTATGACACCAAATAAGTACGTTGCAAAAATATATTATATTTTATAGTGTATCAAATTATCCTATTTTTGTACCATAAATAGCAGTACTATTTTTAAAATTTAGTCAAATTTAAACTTAAACATTTTAGAATTTGATTAATTCAGGGATGTATAGTTGTAACTACTCATTGTGTTCGCAGCGTCGGATTTTGGAAGGGAGTGATGCTAATTTGCTGCTTCGAGCATAGCATTATTATATTTGTCAACAGTTTGATTCGACTCAGTTCTATATTGATGTCCTCTTCTTTCCTTGTAGCATCTCCCTTTTTCTCCCATCACAAATATGAAATATATGTCCACCAATTAGATTGATCAAGTTAAAAAAAGGGCATGTCATCATCTCTATTAGTATTCTCATTGACAAACATAGTTACCCTTTTTGTCTTCCTCATACAGCATGTCATTATAATGACATAGTTGTTACTTTTTTTTTCTCAAACAATGTACTATCAATCATACTAAGAAGAAAAAAGGTTTATAAAGACTCATACAAGCCAATCTGAACACAATTTTACATTGAGTGACTAGCTGGGAAAAAAAAAGAAATTTCGACTAGCACCTAAACCCACACTACGGCCATACATGTCTAAGACCTTTAGCCCTTAGTATACAACACAATTTAGCATCATCCATAATTGTAGTATCTATCTATGAATTCAGGCACGAGAGTATTACTTGGTCAGTATCTGGATGGACTACCGTATATAGAGAAGAGAGCTAGACCACACATGCCCCCATCCTGTGTCTTGGGTATGTGCTGTAAGATTTAGCCCAGCCCTCGTGGGAAAAAAAAAAAAAAGATGATCCGACGCAAACCTAAGCTGATGCAAAGCTCACGACAAATTCGCTCAAAAGAAAAGGATTAACAAGAAATGTGGGAAGACAGACAGACAAATTTGATTGGAAGTTTGGAACAGTATCCTTAGCTTCAATCTACAGCAACTTTGCTTAGTAGTTAGACAAGACAAGCCAAATTAAAAATGCACTGCTTGATCCCCCCACAAATCAGATCCTCTACAAATTCACAGCTTATTGTCAGCCTCAATGATATCAAGTGGCTATACATATGAATATGACCTCCACAGTTCCCAAACTCCCAAAGCCCTAGGCAGGAGGAGAACATGTGCCATCATCGCCAATTCGACCATCCAAGTCCGCCACAACATCTCTGTCCCTATCAGCATCAAAAAAGATGTAGTCCACATCCAACAGCTCTGGAAAATTACTGCTAGAATCAACTTCGTCCTCTTCAAAGTCCCGGCAACCATGGTAGTCATCATAAGTGGGGTGCACGATCCTCTTTTTGTTGGCCTCACAAGCAAAGCAGGAAGCTATACATGTAAGAAAGATCAGTTAACGATCATGGGTTAAAGATTAGAAAGTTTTCTCTGTACCAAGGACTAAGATAGTAGCATAACAACACACGTGCCTAACAGTAGTCTTTTAGTGGAACTGTGCATTCAAAGGGATAAAAAGAAGCATTCATCTCATCTATGATGGGGAGATAAGCTCTAATCAAATAAAATCCACAGCCAAACCAACATGGAATAACAGCAATTCAAACCTCTGTAAACAGCTAACAATTATGAGGATTCCAAGTACAGATCAACAAAGGAAAAGCTATTCTCTGTGCTTGCAGTTTTGTGTCATCAAAATGGGTACATGATTATATAAGGTTTTGGGGAATCATTCAAAGGTTTCAGGTGCCCGGCAGGATAACATCTGATTATTAAAGTATCTTGTTCATAGTAACAATGAAATGAGATGGAGGAGCACATCGTGCCTATTGTCTCAAAGAAAAATGACAGCATCAGGGTGTTTAGAAATCAATTTTTTTTCTTTTGACAGACACCAACCAATTTAAGCAGACGGCAGCAGAGGAATTCATAGCAATTGCACCGAAGTATGTGGCAGAATCGGTGGACAGCCTTTGTTCACCTATACTATGTTAGTATGATGGTGGTGCTTTAGATAGACATAGTAAGTAACAGTACATAAACTTGAGACAGCCCACACTTACAACACAAATTTGTGGACCTAGCATAATGCAGTATCATAAGAAACAGTGCGTAGATGGGGGGTGGGGGGTTACAATACCAATCTCTTTGGCTGGGTCAACTACCACGCACACGTTGATAAAAATCTCATCGTGAGCGAGAACAGTTGCTTCAGTGAACAAGACCACAGGGACGCCTAATGCAGAACCAGAGTACTTGCGGCTCGCCAGGAAATTGATGTGGTAAAAACAATTGCTCAGTCCTTCCTCGCTTTCTAGACTTGCTCCACATACAGAATGAAGAACGAGCTCCTCGCCCGTTTGCACCGTGTAGTGTTGCGATGCCATATTCACAACATCCAGCACATGTTTTCCGGTGTCCCTGAACCGCTGCCTCTGAGATGAGATCCAATCAAGAACACGCGGCCTTATCTTCAGTGGAGGCTGAGGAGGCTCATCTGGCAACTCCGGCACTAGCACAGTGGTGAGGTGGTCAATGTTCCCAGGTGAAAGCACATAGTTGATGAGCAGGTACTGAAGCAAACTGTTCTTGGCATTGACGGTGGGCAGTGCCGACGCGAAGTGAGCAAATGCTGTGGGGGTGGGGTGCCGGGCCGCCTCGGCTGCCAGTTGGAAGGCAGCAAGGTTCCGAGGAGCCATGACTCGCAGGGCGGAGGATTTGCTGGTCCCGTTGGCCAGAGCGACGGCGGAGGCAAGGTCGGCGCTGGCATCCATGAGGTGGTAGAGAGCATCGGCGGCGGAGATGGAGGGGCAGTAGTGGCGGAGCGATGCCACAAGGCCCTGTAGAGAACGGTGGCAGATGCGGTTGATGCCGTCGGTGGCGAGAACCGCGCGGACGTCATCGCCGTCGCCGTCGTCTGCGGCGGCGTGGAGGGGGAACGCGGCGGCGTACCAGACGGCGTTGACGATGATGTTGTGGGGTGCCCGCAGCGGACCGAAGCAGTGGCCGCCGACAAGGACGCCGCGGGCGAGGGTGGCTCTGAGCTTGGCGCGGGGCAGCCGCGAGATGGCTTCGAGGTAGTAGCGGTGGATGAGCTTCAGCAAGTTCCTCCTCATGGCCATGACGTCCGATTTCAGCCAGACCTCGTCGTCCTCGTCCTCCGGATGCGGGTGGAGCCTGGACTGGGGGATGCGTTCGGCGGAGGGTGATGCCTTGTCGGGCGAGTTCTCCGCAGGCTCCACCTCCACGGGCGCCAGCGCCGGCGCATCCTCCTCCGCCTTAGCGCGCCGGCGGCGCTGGCGGTTACGGCGGGCACCTCCAGGCATGTGATGCGATTTCGATTCGGGTGGGCTCGGCTTCCCTGGATCGCGGCGGAGGGGGCTTTAGGCTTCTTTTACGTTTGTTGGCTTCGCTTCGCACACTATTATTGGAGTCGGATACTCGTCCTCGGATCGATCGGTTCGGGGGCGTTGGGCTGCGTTGCGTTTCCGGTTTTCCCCTTCCAGCCGCGCAGCCCTTCCTTACCTCGCCCTCGCCATGTTTTTTCTCTCATTCTTACCTTTTCTTTTCCTCGTTTCATTACATCAACGTGTCATCTACTAATCTGCCTGCCTTTGCTCAACCTGCGCTGTCGCAATCTCAAATGAAAAACGGGGGTCTTCAAAAACAAAAACATGTACTCTTAAAATATATTTTAGAAGAAAATATAGTTATTGCAAATATATCTATCGGTCAGGTGTCTAAAATTACTCACACGAACTTTTGTTTATTATCCTCTTCTAGATTATTATCTATATAAAGACCTTTATTTTCGGTTATCACCACTATAGATCTACTGTGTCCTCCCATCTCAGAGATTACTGCTTATCTACAGTGCAGCCCATCCAACCGTTTGCTCATGCAGGTCTCCAATCAGATTCGAGATAGATGTGCTCATGTGCATAATCTTAATGTGTTTTGATTCTATCAAAAAAAATGTAAACAAAGAGAGAAGAGGGATTAAAAAACAAATCAATTGGTTCAATAAGTTCATATTCCATCCGTCCCCAAAACACATACAACTCTAGTATGTTTTAGTTGTAGCTACTTGCTAGAATTAGAAGTCATCTTCGGGCTCTTTAGTGGGTTTGTCTGTTCATAAATAAACTAGAAAATGTGTGTGTGCGTTGAACGAGGAAAAAAGAACAAATGTTCATGGGGACATGGCTATGAAAATTCTACATATTTAAAATTATACTTTATTTTTTTTAAGACCATGACTTCCTAAAATTGTCTTATTAAGTTTAATTCGATTTATAATACAATTTTAATATACGGACCTTCTTATGCTTCACTTGCCGGCGTGATGTTGGTACATCGATCCGCGCAGTCCACGGCTCCACGTCACCATCGATTCGGACCTCTCTGGCATCGACCAACGCGACGCACCCACGACCGACCGCACCCTTGCAGCTAGCGGTCTCATCTGGTCCGGTCCTCCCCAAGTCCCCAACCCTAACTCGTCGGTCGTCGCCCTCAGCTCCGTTCGCCTGTTGGACGGAGGCAGCAGTCGCACGAGCTCGGCGCAGCTAGCCCTGGGAGCAGTAGGCATATAGAAGCACGATTAAACGAGGAAGGAAGTTTGACTAGTAGCGCAAGTGTGAAAGGTATATCGTGAGAGATAGCCAAGTCAAGCAAAGGAACTCTAAATCTCCACGCCAGAGTCCCGATCCGCTCCTACTCCACCGCGCCGCGCCGCGCCGATCCATCCATCCGCCGGCGACATCCCATGGACGGGAGCAGTAAGAAGAAGTGGGTGGCCTGGGCCGTGGCGGCCGCCATCTTCGTCGTCCTCATGCTCGTCACGCCCGCCATCCCACAGGACGAGGCCTACCACGACTTCGCCGACCAGCGCACCCTCTTCCTAGGTACTGTACCTTCTACCCCACCACCATCCCCCGACCCTCCCGTGCCTCAGTGGAGCTTAGCTTGGGGTTGAATTCCCAGAGCGCCCTACCGATTTTGTTTCTTCGATTCGTAATAAATGGAACCTCAATGGACTATGAATGAACCGAGTTCAAAAGGGGGGCAAACGAACTCGGTGCGACTTCACACCACCAATCGTGCTCTCACTTGCTGTTTGTTTATACGGCACCGTGCGTTTGATGGTAAATTGCCACCACTAATTCATGACTCTATTTTGTTGTTTTGATGCTATTGGATAATTGAATTCGAAGCTGGACCAAACGCTCCAGCCCACACTGACGATGCAGATAATGGGCCGATGGCATAGACATCTTTTGCCATACTTGAGTTCATTATTTATCTAATAATAAAGAAAATGTTGCCATGCTGAAATTTGGTGTCACCCTTTTGATCTAACCCTTCATCTCTGCTTCAGGGATCCCTAACACCTTGAATGTGATCTCAAACATCCCCTTCTTTTTCGTTGGCGTCACGGGGCTCATCCTGTGCCACTACAAAAACTATTTCAGGCTAAGGTGCTGAACCCCTGCTCAGGCCTGTTTCGCTCCTGTTATGAGTCACAGACTCAAAGCCTTCTGATGGTAATCTTGCTGCCAGCTCGCAGGGAGAGCTCTGGAGTTGGACATTGTTCTTTGCTGGCGTCACTGCTGTTGGATTCGGTTCTTCCTATTACCATCTCAATCCGAATGATGTCACTCTAGTTTGGGACAGACTGCCAGTGAGTTCTTTTTCCTCGGTTTATCTTATGTGTTTGCCTTATGTTCCATGGACTCCATAGTTTCTACTTGTGTTTAGTTCTGAGAAGTCCCATAGTTTGGATGAGTACAATGTACCAGAATCATGGGAATTTGGCAATGAAATCATGGAGAGATCAATTGCCCCTGTTTTACTACTCATTAGGATCAGTTACCTGATATTCCTCAGCGTACTTTTTTTTTAAAAAAAATCCTAGCAGAGAGACTAAATGGTATTATTTTACTTTTTTATCATTATCACTCATGTTCTGGTTTTTTCACCTGAACGAACCATCATCAGATCTTGCCAATTTTTGTTAATAAAGAAAGGACTGGGTTAGGTACAAGGAGCTAAAAAGCAAGAACAAAAACCCTGCACAGTAACAGACAGAGAGAGAAGAAAACCAAAGGAGATGTTCTAGATCCTTTAATGTGGTGAAAGTTGACATAATTTTCTTTTTCAGATGACGATTGCTTTCACTTCTGTCATGGCGATTTTCATCATCGAAAGGGTTGATGATAGAGCAGGAGCAAAGTCCCTTGCACCACTTGTGATTGCTGGTGCCTTGAGCATCATGTATTGGAGGCAAGTTTTCCCCATGTTTTCGAATCCCATCCCCCCCCCCCCCCCCCCCCCCCCCCCCCCCAAAAATTTTTTACAGCACCCTTCTTTGGTTCACCTGCTTTTAACAGGCAGCTCTCCTGCCAGTTCGGTTTTTTTTTTTAAAAAAAAAAAAAAAATCTTCCTCCCTTCAGAGAATACTCTATTTTTTTTTTCTTTTCTTGCTTTCAACGCCCTCCATTTTCACTGTTTATCCTCTATGCAGATACTTTGATGATCTTCGCCCATACGCAGTAGTTCAGTTTGTTCCATGCATTGCTTTACCTGTGATGGCTATAGTAATTCCACCGATGTATACACATTCAAGCTACTGGTTGTGGGCAGCAGGTTTGTGAGCGTTTCTCAATGCCATTGTGATGTATGTTCTTATGGTCTATTGGAATTTGGACATTAATTTAAGAAAAGGTTAGGATTTGGGCCTGTTTAGTTCCCCCTCCAAAACTTTACACCCCCGTCACATTGAATGTTTGGACGCTTGCATGGAATATTAAATGTAGACAAAAAAAACTAATTATACAGTTTGCATGTAAATCACGAGACGAATCTTTTGAGTCTACTTAGGCCATGATTGGACACTTATTGCTAAAGTTAGCACATGTGCTATAGTACCCAAAAACTTTAGTTTATTGGATTTAAACACCCCCTACATTCAGATGGAGTGGAACGTGGTATTTGCAACTTATTGAATTCTTAAATTGCACTTAGGCTCTCAGCAGCAGTTCTTCTTCTATCTTCACTTATTTGTATATTAATCATTGACAAAACAGTTAATGTCTTCTTGCCCCCCCCCCCCCCCCCCCCCCCCCCAAAAAAAAGAAGAAGAAGATGTTTTCTGGATTATGGTGCAACAGCAGCTGTCCACACTAATTGATGTGCATTACTAACTGTTAGGAATTTCTTCTAAGCAAAAAATTACTATTGATCCAAGTTATGCAATCTAGATTGTTCTGATTTGTCAAACAATCTCAGGTTTTTACCTCCTTGCCAAAGTGGAAGAGGCTGCCGACAAACCTATCTATAACTGGACTCATCAGATTGTTAGTGGTCATACTCTTAAGCATCTATGTGCTGCGATGGTACCTATCTTCTTGGCTCTAATGCTAGCTAAAAGGACTATTGAACCAGAAAGGTGAGCTTTTATACAGTTTGTGGAAGAACAAAACTTTGCTGAGTCCATCAATAAGAATTTTCATGGGGTTTTTTTGCATCCATCTTGGGTTGCTCTCATAGGACTCGTGACAACTTACTGCATTGAGTGCCTGTGGATGTATATGCATCACTCGTTGTCATACGAAAATGCCTGCATCTTTGTGTCTGTGTTACTAAAATTTTTCTGACATGCAGGGTAAGCTTGCTCCAGAAGTGGAAGATCAGCTGGGTTACAGTGAGAGAAAGGCGTTCCAAGGACAGGACTAGGGTTGACGTGGATTGCAACTACGCTGTTGTTTCAAATACATCCTGTGAACAGTAAATATGCATCTAGTTAACATGCTGCACACGTGTATCAGTGTATGGAAGAAAAGCAGGGCACATCGTCTGAAGCATTAAGAAATCCACCTCTTTAAGCTGAGTTTTATGACTTGTGCTAATCAGAGTCGCTGATAATGTTGTAGACGACAAATCTTGTACATAGCAATACAAGCACAAATACCGGAAGCATTTGTTTCCATCCTTACATTTACAAGATTTTTGCGTCTGATCATGATGATATAGTTTTGTACTCCATGGCCACGAGAGCCACATTGCACCTGACATAGTTTATACACTTTTACATGCAAGCAAATCAGTATCTCAATAAAAGAGGTGGCTAAAAGAAAGAGTGCTTCAGTAATTTGTCTTCTAAATGATAGAGATGATTATATCTTTCATCCTCCTCCTCTTGGGTCTCGTCGACCTGATGAGGCGGCTTCATCTTGAGCAGCGCATCATAGGCGTATCTCCACTCCCTGACGTCTCTCTTGGTTGACATGGCTCGACCCAGGGTGCACAAGACGCTGGGCAAGCCATGGCATTCAGCCGCCATCTTCGTTTTTGCAAGTGAATTGAGGAATGGAGAGGACGGCAAATGTTTGAAACACAAATGTAATTAAAGCCTGGCTAATGGATCATCGGAACTAATAATAGTAAACGGCACAGTACCTGCTCGGCGAGGCGTCTGATATGAGAATGGCTGTCGATGATTTCATCCGCAACTTTATTTTTGAAGAGGTTACATGCATCTTCCTTTCCCAAACACTTCATGTGGATGATGCTAGTGTCCTTGGTACAGCCCATCCCAGTGCATATTGCCTTGTTCCTCGTCGTGAAGATGACCTTCTGGTTGTTCTTCAGTGGCATTGGCAGACCAAGTGCCGCAAGATCAAGCCTCTCTCGCACATCATCCAAGAGTAATAAGAATGGTCTGCCTTGCAAAGAATTGGAAATAAGTTGTGCCAGAGAGGCTTGATCTGACATATGAGGAGGCGGCGGCGGGTCTAATAAGCCTATGCTGACGCGGAGGGCATGCTGTAGCCGACGCACAGTGCATCCAGAGCCAGCCCCAACGAAGAAGGCATCATAGGGAAACAAGTCATCATGCGCGTAATCGCGCACAAATCTAAGGAGTGTTGTCTTGCCCACGCCGCGTACGCCCCATATCCCCAGAAACGAGCAAGTTTCATCCGCCTCTACAAAACCGAGCACCTTCTTCTGGTAGGAGGCCATCCCATGTAGAGAAGGGAGATCAATCTCTTTCAGCAGTATATACCTGATTATACGATCTTTTGGTACTGGTGTAAGCATCACCACCAGTGCTAGTACCGTCTTCAGCAGTCCAAGATCGGTAGCTTGCCTCAGCTCCTTGAAATCGTCATCACCATCATGACGATTTACACTGCTGGATAAATCATAACGATTTCGACCGTACATATTATTACTCATGATGATTGTATGACGAAGCTTCAATTTCTCCACAAGATCAATGGCACTTTCCCATTCCTTGGGATCTTTCTTAGTTGACATAGCTCGGCCGATCGTCGATAAAGCCAGAGGTAAACCGTGGCACTCATCTACTAGCTGTTCAGTGCTTTCAAAGTTTAGTTCAGATACAAATGGAGTTCCCTACACCACGATACATTAGTACATCCACACACAAAAAAAACATAATAAACCTTTAAAATTTTTAAGGACACGGTGACGACGACGACAACAACAACAACAAAATTGCAATAAAAAATTTCTTTTAGAGCCTACACAATGGTCTCTAGAAATCACGCATTTACAGGGTAGTAAAGTATGCAGCCACCACTGGAAGTCGATTCCTATGGTACCATCTTACAACTTGTTTGTTTTTCATTGCAAATAGCACTAGGAGACGGTCCATGTTTTCCATTATTGCAGCCACCACTAGTTGTTTTGGTTCAAACAATTTCTAGAGTTGGACCTCTCTACGGTATATAGATGAAGAAATTTTAGAGGCGGACATCCTTATGGTTTAGCTCTCGAAATAGGCAACGGATTAGGTGCGAACCATAACCTTCATGAAAACCCATGTAAACCATGGCAAAAAAAGTCGTTTAAATTTAAAAAAATCATACATGTAGATAATATGATGATACATAATTTTGTAAAATATCTTGTCCAAAATCGACTTCATTTATGAGACAAAAAAATAAATTTTAAGCCAGAAATCTGTCCAGATGATTTGTTAGAAATTTGTTATTTTTATATCTCACAAACGAAGTCAAGTTTTGACAAGATATTTTACAAGGTTGTGTATCATCATATCATTTACATGTGTGATTTTTTTGTTGAATTTAGACGACTTTTTTGGCATGGTTTGCATGGATTTTCACGAAGGTTGTGGTTTGCACCTGATTCGTTGCCCTCGAAATAAGAAGGCATCAAACATTTATTTGTTAAATAGATCCGAAAGTTTGCAACAAATATTTATTTGCTAAATATTTTCAAATGAAAACGTTGTTGACTAAGCGTGTTTGGTTTGCCAGTTTGGTTCATGCAGCATCAGCTCATGCCTCATGCAGAATGGCTCGGTCCATCATTTTCTTCGGAATGAACTCGCTCAGCAGAATCTACATGCAATGCAAGAGCAAAACATGGTGATGGACGGAGCGAACTACTGATGCAAACCAAACAGATTAATGAGGTTCGGTTTCTGGATTGGATAATTCCGGATGGACTCACTCCGGGAGCAAAACAGGCTAGGAACTTTGCTCCTCGAAATTGGTCTCTAGTTGGATCGTAAGCTGGGCACTCGTCTCTATTTCTAGAGAATGTATATGTGTAGTATATGACTGTATGTATGTGTCGCGTGTTGGAAAAGAAAGAGAGGCATATATACATTGAACTGTAAGGAAATAGTAGGTAACAAAAGGTTGTGTTTGGTGATTAGAAGATATGGACCGTACCTTTCTGAGATGATAATAATTATCACACATGATGTGATCATTCCCCAGCTTATCCTCGAAGAGCTTCCGCGTATCATAGTCTTCGCTCCAGCACTCCAATAGGATGGTATTGTTAGCACACCCCATTTTGATACACACATGGTAGCTCCTTGTTGTGAACACTACTTTACGCAGACAATTTTGGCGGCGGCCCACGACATGAGCATCAGTAGGGACTGATCCAAGGGGCATGGGGATGCCAACACGTTCCAGGTCAAGGCACTCCCGCAGATCATCTATCAGCAACAAGAAGCTCTTGCCTCTGAGTTGGTTGTAAATGATGGATCTCTGGTAAATCTCAGCATCAGTCGTAGAAGTCAATCCCATACCGGCGGCAATAGCTTTCTGCATTGTACCAACCGTGGCTCCCCTGCCAGCCCGAACGAACAGGACGTGCTCGAAGAAGACGGGAGGTTCAGCAGGAGATTGAAAATCACGGAAGAATAACTCCAGAAAGAAAGTCTTGCCCACTCCAGGCATGCCAAAAATCCCTACCAACCCGGACCGATGGGTGCTGCTATCATCATCATTCATATTATCAATATGAATAACATCGCGCACCTTGCGCTCGCAGGAGTGCAGGACAGCACGGACGGAGCGTGACCTTGCTTGTTGCTCCTCCAGCAGTTGTTTCCCTTCTTGGATGAGATCATTAGCTTTCTTGAGCTCCTCATCTGCTTGCATGCCGAGGTTGTGACTAGGGATTAGCAGGCCCCATACGCTGTGGACAGCAGCAGCCTTGACGTGGATCTTGTCTAGCAGATCCCGCTCGCGCCGCGCCCATCCGTCGCATCTTTGCGACCAAGGAATCGGATCCGGACGGTGGAATTCCATACGCTTCCTCTCCACTGCATCTTCTAGCTGATCCCGCTTGTGCCAGTCCCAAAATGGTATCGGATCCAGATGGTGGAATTCTCTACGCATCTCTACGAGCCTCTCCACTGCATCTTCTAGCTGATCCTGCACGCGCTGGCGAACGCCCAAGGGATACCACCCAATAGACTCCGCCATCGCGATGGGATTCCACAGCTGCTTCGCGATGACAAACACAAGAAATACAACCAAGATACTAGCACCAATGCTTATCCAAACTTCTTCTGCCGTCATTTTTCTCTTCCAAACACTTGTCACAGTGACGCTTCATGCAGAGGAAGGGGAGACTCATGAGGAGCCATGAGTAGTTGAGGAGGAGGAGGAGAAAATGTTTTGTTGGGTGGGAGGAAGGGGGAGGTGCAACCATGTATAATTGAGGTGAAGCCACAGTCCATACACAGATCGTAGGTCTACATTTATTCAATTTCATATTTTTAAACCTTCTATTACACTTCTATAAAGGGATACATGATTCAGTGGGTACACAAAAAACGTATAGTAATAACCTCTCTTCGGGGTGGTAAATTACATTTTCAGCCTCTCCAAGTTCCATATCAGTCTGGGTTTTAACTCCTCAATTGCAAAATCTAACCATTAGACTTAGACAAATTTGGTCAGTAGCTACTTTAAAACCTGAGTTTCTTTTTTTTTTTAAAAAAAATTCTAGTTCGATCTCTGAAAAATATTAATCATTAATTTTAAATAAAAAACATGAAACTACTACCAGTTTTCTTCTAAAAAATATATCTATCTGGTTAGATTTTGCTTATTAAACATGGTCCGTTTTGCTTAAACATGGTTGAGCCCCGTCTGCTGATTTGTGCTACCTTTTCTTGCTGGCCGCCAGCGAGCACTGAAGGGTTACTTTTAAGGTAATGACTTGCTTCCGGCCGGCCGTGCCTTTGTCCTGTCGCACGCACGCTCTAGTCCCACACGCGTTCGGCATCCCACCGCACACATATGCGACCACTGCTCTTATCCGTTCACGCTCTTCGACCTTTTCATTCCCCGCGTCTCTCTCCTCGGCGACTGGTGACAGGCGACCCGCCCCACCGCCTCCCCATGCCCGAGCCGAGCTCCTCCCCGCCCCCATCCGCGCCGGCCATGGTGGATCCGCCGGAGATTGGGCACCGTCGTCCCCACCCTAAGCCAGGTGTTCATCGGGACCTTGGCTGCTCGCCAGCGACGAGCACCCACCAGGTTTTTCTCTCGGTTCAATGGCGATTCAGAGTAGGATCCAGTAGATCCATCTTAATCCTATACAAAGGTGACCAATCTGGTGAGATTTGATGATTTTGTTGCCCCAGGGCGCGACATACTGTGTTCTAATTTCATTTGTCATCGGATTTTTGATCTGCAGAGTGAAGACGAATATGATCGGGTCTCGGCCCCTTTAGCTCCCGGCAACCTCCCGGCCTCATTCCTGCTAAGCAAAATTTGCTAGGAGACATCGTTAAAGTGTGGCTTTTGCCACAGACCATCAAAAAAATTTGCCTTTGCCAAAAGACATTATAAAACATTGCTAATATGCTGTAGGACACTAACCTTATTATTATATTGGATTTTAATGAACAACCATGCGAAATGACGAATGTGCCCTTGGCCTTTTATTCTCTTGCCGATCTTGACGAAGGGAAGAACAGAACGGGTGTTCATCTCGCTCCTCTCGCACGGGAAAAGACCGCGAGCAGGCGGCGCACCCTCTGTGGAATGCGGCGTCCGCGGCCCGCCGGCAACGGCGTTCCTCAGCGGAGACTGGGCGCCGCCGTTGCTCCTGCTCCCCTCGTTTCAAGGATCGAGTGGCACTCGACCTGCTATGCGCTCCGCCGCAGGAATCAGGCACCGCTACCGTCGCGCCGCCGCCGCCAGGTGTCGCCGCCATCGTAGATTGCCCGCTGCTATGCGCTTCGCCGCAGGAAGCAGGCACCGCTACCGTCGCGCCGCCGCCGCCAGGAGCCGCCACCATCGTAGATAGACGCCGCTGCCGACAACTGTGGGTGCAGCCGGCGGTGGAAAGGGTGCGCTGTGCCGCCACGACTTCTCGTATTTTTTGTGCGAGCAATGCTTCGGGCTTGAGAAGCGACGTACGGGAAGAGATAGGACGAAGAAATCAGCAGGGGCATATTCAGCATTTTGGTATCTGTCTATTAAAATCAGATTAAATAATAACTTGAGTGTCTTATAGTATACTAGCAATGATTTATGATGTCTTTTGGCAAAGACAAATTTTTTTGATGGTTCATGGCAAAAGCCACACTTTAACAATGTTTCCTGGCAAATTTTGCCTTCCTGCTAGGCCTAGCACGCGCCGCCGTGCCATCTCCACACCCTGACGCTCGTGCGGAGCTCGCTCCGCCTCCACTTCCCGCCAGGAGCACGCAGCCCGCTGCCACTAGCCGCCTCCACTCCTGCAGCGTGTGCGGAGCCCTCCCCTCCCCGCCGCCTCGCACCTCTACTTCCCCTCGGGAGCACGCAGCCCGCTCCCACTCGCTGCCTCCACTCTTGCAGCACGTGCAGAGCCCTCCCTGCCGCGCCGCCTCGCCGCCTCCACTCCTTCAGCGCGCACGCTGCTCGCCTGCCACGCCACCACCACTTCTGTCGCGCCGCCACGCGTGCCGCCACTCCAGCCGCTTCGTATCCACTCTGCCTTGCCACCATCTCCCTCTCTGTGTATCTCCCAGTTAAGTGCCCCCACCTGGTCCTAGTGCGTGGACAATCCGAGGAACAGGAAGCCATATCTCCCTGTCGACAAGCAGTTCCTCATCACCTGTAATGGTATGCTAGCTACCTGTATTCAACTGACTACTCAGTTTGTCCTGTTTTTTGTCCGAGTTGTGTTTTTAATTTGTGAATCCTGCATTATTGGTGGCTGTAGATAAGAATTAATTGGAAAATCTATAGGTGTGGTTTTGTGAATCCTGCATTATTGGGTGGGTGTATGGTTTTGGTGCGAATGTGTTTAGTGTCCAATGTTCAGATGGATTTGGGCTTCCAGTAAAGAATGCTCAGTAGCGCTAAAAACCATAATAACATGCTGGACTGAGAATTGGGAATTATATGCTCCACTTGTCGTAGGCTACAGTAATGAAATCTGTTGATTTTTCTTTGCTTGCGTGTTTGTGTATATGTGTGCGGTGGAGGCACATGTGTTTCACTATACCCACAGTTTGCTTGCCTCTAATTCAAATTGTGAATAGATGAGTTCTGAACCTCTGATACTTGTGTTATGTGTAGTACTGACAGGCTATCCAAAGCCGGTATGTTGATCAGTGCTATTCTGTCAGTACTGGCATCTGTTTTTTGTCAAGAGTTAATTAGTACTAGATGGCTAATACACTAGGGTGTGATACCAATTATGATGGTGGATAGAATATACTGGATTTTAGTACATTTGTGCAAAACAATAGAATAGCCTAATCAAAATACTAGATCTGTGTAATGTAATCAATACACTTGCCTATATTTTTTTAAGGTAACAAGAGCCAGTGGTCAATGATAGATTTTTCTGACACCGTCATGCTATGCATCTGGCATATTAATTTTCTGATATTGTTTCTTAACAGGCACAATAGAGAAACTCAATCATATTTACTTTGTTTGACTTGTAGGCTTTTCTTTGATGGTCGTGTCACACCTCACCCTGACCAACTCCCTGCCATTGTGGCCCCTGTCACATACCTTGTAGTGGCACCCCTGCCCTATGGAACGAACACAGCCTTGTCGTTGACTGCAGATTTCAGGTGAGTTTTTCAACAGCTCTCAGAAGTGAGTAGTGATATGTTTTATCCTCTATGCATGTTTATATAAATATAGTTGTTGTACTCCATCAGTCAGAGCCAGAGAACAAAACCTAAGCCAACCCTGGGCCATTCTTTTTGCCTCTCTATTCTCAGTGTGGAGGTCTAAACCTAAGCTAGGGTTGCAGGTTGTGATATTAAATTGCATAACTACTGATATTAAATTGTTTAACTAGTAATAGTGAATTGCTTAACTGATGATATTAGATTAATGGTAATATAAAATTTCTTAACCAATGATAATTGTTTAACTAGACTCTGTTTAGCTAGCTTTTCATCTTTGGTCTGGATTAATTAACATTATCATATGAATTGCGTATTCATATGATCTAAGGATACCTTGTTTTAGTACTTGTCAATATAATCCTTCATCTTTCTGAAAGGACGTATTGCTAGGCATGCATGGCCACATGAGAGTCTCTTGGAGTCAAATATATAAATTGCTCTATTCTCATCTAGGGATTAATTTGCAGAGCTCGTATATATTTAGTTAGGCAAGCATGTTCAGTTTTGCTGATGTTTTTTCGCACTTTCATCCAGGAGAGCGACCTAATTATTGGACATGCATGACCACAGGACAAATATATTAATTTAGTAGTTTAGCTATCCATGCATTATTCTTATACTGTAAATCTGTACAGCAGCAATAATTCTTTTAGTATTAAGTAATTTTCATGCTTTCTACTAGCAATTTTCTAATTTTTGTTAAGGCATTTTTTGCTGCTGTTTTTTTTCAGACCTAGCTAAGACAGAGATCTCACATGTATTCTGGCCTCCAGATAACCATCTAGACCATCGTCATATAGTAAGTTCATATCTCACATGTATTTTAAGATCAAAATACAGTAAGTGCATGTATTAAGATCAAAATACAGTAACTGCAACTTAGTTAAACTAGCTAGACAATAATATTGTACTGAATTAGGCAAAAAAAAAAGGACATGAACTTATGCAGTTTTTTGTTCAGTACATACTATCAGTTTTCCAGAGCTACGCACGTGAGACTGAAGACTGACTTGCACTATTATAACCCCCTAACATTTCTATTTGTTATGTGCTTATTTCAGTTCAGTTTTTGTGCTCGTTTCATTTTAGTCTCAGTGCTATTTTTTTTGATTTTGTGGAGTTGATCTACTTTATACCTGAATGCTACTAGTTACTTCATTGATGTGTCGTAGTTTTAGTTAAACCGAGGATTGGGGGGTGGGGCTGTTTGGTTGCAAATGAACAGAGGCACTATTCTTGCTTTTTTAGAATACATAAATTACCTATTTAGAAATACATTATTGTCTAATTAATGGTGGTAAAATTGCCTACGAAAATTGCATAAAAACGGATTGCTCAGTAGCGAGCTACTGCACTGAAATTTTGCACTCGTACTATCCGCAAGTTAATGCTGGTATGCAACATCCGCTGCTTGCGGTGCCAAACTGAAATGGCCACCACTTCTTGAATCACTTAGCAACTTCAGCTTCTTTTTGCTACCGAAACTGCTGCTGTCATTGAAACGACCTCGATTTCCGCGAAGGGAAATCCACAGGCTCGAATTGTAATTCAACAGATTGCTTGGGACAATCCATGAAATTACCCATATCTCAGTTGACACCAGGATCCATACAACGGTAATTAAGTCTTACATAAACATTTATTACATCGCCACATTGGCGGAATCAACAATCAGAGAAGCTTTAGAAGATGCGGAAACGATTCATCCTTCACGGCCAACTTGAGTGTAGCACGTGACCCTATTCCTCGCCATCGTCTTCCTCGAAGTCGTACTCATTCTCGTCACCTGACAGCAAATTTATCAGTACGATTTGTACTGGCCACGGAGCCCACCTATGCAGCATTTGCTTTGTGGAAAGTGGATGCAAGGCTATACAAGCAGACCTATAGGCTGAGGTTTCCTATGCAGCTGTAATCAATGTTTAATTAGTCAAGTTTTATCTCCAGTTAACACCATCATCCCTTTTCCCATCACCACACCTCACTTACCCACACCTCGCTCTCATTCGACAGGCTCAACTCCCTCTCGGGTCTATCTTAGCGGCACACTACCACAACGGGTACACTGCCGGAAAATGTCATCCAGGGGGAGAAGAGAACACTCACTACACTAGTAGAAGCTTCACAGGAAAGGTCCATAGCCAACAGGTTGGCATATGTATCGATCGATCAACCGTACACTCTGCAGAGGTTTCACTACCCACAAGATTAGCCATCATAGGTGTTGCGCAAACACCTAGGCAGAATTCCGGGTGCTTGCTTGCCTAGGTCGATGTCACCCTACCACTCAGCCCTGGGATATTCCGGATCCTACACCGTTATGCTGAGACTGGGAGACACAGTACCGGGCCCATCCAGTGGTACTGCGCATCTAGAACGGAATGGGAACCCATCGACCGTCTCCGCCCACCCTTATCACCTCTCAACCTAGCAGTAGTGGCACCGTCCTACCAAGTAGTCCAGCCGTCTCCCGCCCATCAGAAGCGAGTGAGTAGAAAAGGATTCCCATGAACCTGAAACTAGTCCGTCCTAGGTTTGACCAAGCAGGCATCTTCACTTAGGGGATACTCTCCCCGTGCCATCACAGCACCTCCGTCCACGGGCTTCAAACCACCAAGGCTATCCCACCCGGAACCTCCTCAACAACTTTACCCGCCACAGGTATCTCGCTTGGGGATGCCCAGGTTGCACCCCCGGCACGACTTGCCCCATGGGCTTGTCTCACATCCCACTTGGTCGACATCAACCATTACCACGCACCCAAGACGCACGCAGCACTCTCTCCCAGTGGTTATAATCAGTTATACACCGTCCCAATTCCACCACATAGCATATAGCAAGTAGTAAGTAGTGGAAGAGTAACAGTAAATTAAGCAGCAGCTAACCTAACAGCGGACAGCAGGGTAAAGTCTTATCAAGGCAGGGAATTCAAATACACTATCATGCAACCAATCCATACATAATCATAAAGCAATAGCAACAATGTCATTTGCAATGCGTAAATAGGATCTAAGGATTTGGTGGGACGTGGCACCTTCGTAGTCGTCTCCTAGCTCCTGAAAGTACTCGTGGTCGTCTTCCTTAGTCAGATCCTCCTCCGGCTCTGAAATCGAACACGAAATAGTCGCGTCAGCGACTCCTATAGAGTATTTCAGAAAAATCCAATAAAATAAAGAGCCAAATGTACACAAACATAGTTTTAGATTGTAGATCTCATTTTTCTGAGAATTTTGATATATGGTGCGCAATTTTTGGACATCGTATGAATAAGTTATGAATTTCCGAAGATTATCCTATTTTCTGAAAATGGAAAATGGCCGATTAATCAGGGGCAGCTCGGGATTGGTCCACGTGGCGCCTCATCCGAACATAGACCCGATGGTCGCCCACCAGGTGTTCGATGCTGGTTCCCAGATTGTCGCCGGTGTCGGCGTAGCTCGGCGGGGCTCGGCGGGGCTCGGCGGAGCTCGGCGGGGCTCGGCGGGGCTCGGCGTAGCTCGGCGGGGCTCGGCGTACCTCGGCGTACCTCGGCGGGGCTCGGGCGAATCGGAGATTTGGGCGCCGAGGGTGCAGCTCTCCCGAGCTCTCCCGGGGAGGCTCGGGCGAATCGGAGATTTGGTGCGCCGAGGGTGCCGCTCTCCCGAGCTCTCCCGGGGAGGCTCGGGCGAATCGGACATTTGGGCGCCGAGGGTGCCGCTCTCCCGAGCTCTCCCGGGGAGGCTCGGGCGAATCGGACATTTGGTGCTAGCAGGGTTCCAGGGCGTCTGTTCAAGGCGGCGGTGTCTCTCCGGTGCGGCGGACGATGACAGGGCAGCGATGACCATATTTCGGCAAGACAGGGCTCGGCTTTCCCCAATTGGCGTGCTCAGGCAGTCGTCCGACCAGATGGTGGCGGGTTAGAGTCGTGGTATGGCCTCCTTCTCTCCCACGGCATACGGCGGTTCTCCGACGAGGTGGAGGCGCACGTAGCCAAGGCGACAGACATGATTCGGGGCTCGGCTATCTACGCGGTGGTGCCGAGGCAGACTTGGCGAACCTCGTCGGCCTTTCTCCGCAGCGCGAGGCGACCGGGGGGTACTCGGAACGGATTTTAGGCGAGGCGGAACGTGTCGGCGGCGATCACGTTTCCCCGAGAACGCACCTCTCGGTGTTCCGGGCTATGGAGGTTCGATCTTCCGCAACTAAGCTTGTCCGAGGTGGTCGGTTTTTGTTCCTGGTCGCGGTATTGAGATGCTCCGGTCATCGGCAGCGATGTCGCCGCGACTGTGAGGTTCCGGCGGGGCTAAGGAGGTCTTCTAGGAGATGTATACGCCTCCAGGGTCTATGGCGATGGTATGCCAACTACCAATTTTGGCTACCGAGATTCCCAAGGTGCTCGGTTGTGGCGGCGGCGTGTCGCCGACGACGGCGGAAGGCGGCAACGCGGCTACGACCATGTCTTGGTTCAATCGAATGCGGTCTTGTCAAATTGGTGAGGCCAGAGAAGCATACAACACTCTAGTGGCGAATTTTAGCCATGGTATGGCCTTCTTTTGGCGACGGCTCGCGGCGGCGCTCCGGTAAGGTCGCGGCGCACGTGGCCAAGGCGATTCAGGTGGTTCCGGCTTCAATCCCGCGAGGCGGGTTCGTTCGCGAGGTCTCGGTGTACCATCTTGGCTCCCTCCTACCGCGCGAGATACTCAGCTAGACCCTGAACGGACTTCGCCGCGCCAGAACGTGCCATGGCGAGCACGTCTTCCCGCGAGCGCGTCGTGCTGCGCTCCGGGGCCATGGATGGTTGGTCTTTGCGATTCAGGCTAGTCCGTCGTGCCCGTGGAGCTAGTGGTCGTGCCGATGGGTGGCAGGACGATGCTACTGGCTCAGGTGCTCGGGAACGCCGACGAGACGGCGGCGCTCCGAACGCCCATGACTGCGGTGCCCGTCGAAGTCACTCGCTCAGGTGCTCAGGAACGCCGACGAGACGGCGGCGCTCCGAACGCCCATGACTGCGGTGCCCGTCGAAGTCACTCCAGTGTATATGCGCGTCACCCGTTTGGCTTGGCAGGTCTTGTGTGTGTGTGCGCGGTGTTCCAGGGTCGGAATCGACCTGTGGCCTACGCGCTCGTGAAGCCGAGCGCCATGGCCGAAAGCACGGCGAGGTTGGCAAGGTGCTCGGGTGGCTCACCGCGGTGTCGGTGAAGATAGGATGGCGATGCAGTGGCGAGTCGGAGCCGTGCAAAGCGTACGCGGTGCCGTGCCGAACCTCGACGGGGCTCCGGCTTCTCCTCCGTGTCCGGCTCGGCGCGCTCCGCGGCGGCAACGCTCCGGCAGCTCCTCCTCCTCTGCTCCGCGTTTCTCCTACGCTCTCTCTCTCTCTCTCTCTCGGTGTGGTGCAGTGTGCCGGTCTGTGCCGCGGTGGCGGCGAGGGGAAATGAGGGTAGGGTTTCGGGGTGAGCTCCTTTTTATAGGCGAGCTTGGCCAGCTCCAATGGCGAACGGTCCTGATCACGCTCGACCGATCGAAGGGCCGTGGCTCGAGTGGATCTAGGGCTCCGGATGGGCGCGGGTTCGCTTGGCGGCCAAGGAAGGAGGGGACAGGAGGGGGACAACTCTGCGGGGCGTGGTGCTGTCGGCTTGGTGGGGCCGGGGTCACGCAATTCGCGTGTTCTTCCCCCTCCGGCTCGGCGGTGAAGAAGAACAGGGAGGGAAGGCGTGGTGCTAACACGCGGGCCTGGGTTGGCAGCGAGCGCGAGCGCGAGCGCGTGTGTGCCGGTCGCGCGCGCGCGTTGCCGGGCCGCAACGTGGGCCGCGCGCGGTGAAGAGGAGGACGGGGCAGCCTGGCTGGGCCGGCGCGGCGTGTGGGTGAGGCCAAGCAGGCCGGTTGGGCCGAATGGCTGGCCTAACTCTCTCTCCCTTTTCATTTTCTTTTTCTATTTTCATTTTAGTGTATATATACATATATTGCCCATTTTAAATATTGAGTAAATACAAACATAAATTGCAATAAATCCCAAATGTGATGCATAAGTTATTATTCTATGTGAATGGAATTAAAATGCAAACTATACTCCTTTATTTACCAAATTCATCATGAAACCTATATGCTTGCACAAGAAAAATGGATTTTCATAATAAATAAATGAAAAATTTTAATTGGTTGGGATTTTTAGGTTGTGTAGATTTTTAGGGTTGTTACAGTCATCATCGAAGAACGATTCATCGGTGGTGGCGCAGTCTTTTTGACTAGTAACAAGATCATCCTTTTGTTTCTTAATAGGCAACTACACTTATTACTAATGATTTGGACACTATGTGCATGCTTTTGAAGTGCATATCTTTCTTTTTTGAGCCATATTCTGTACAAAGTTGTGTTCCTTCCCTCCTTTCCGTTGTGCAATATTTTTGTTTGATGCTACAGTTGTATACATAAACCCTTACTAATGCCTTTTTCTGTTGTATTTAAGCCACGGCGAGATATAGAAAGGATATTCAGATGCATGCAGCAAAAAGAAATCAAGCTACCCTTCCCTTGGAGGTAATCAAGCTACTCTTTGATCGTGACTAAATCACACTGTTTTTATTTGTCTGTGTTTCGGCAGGGATGGGGACTAATAGTAGTGCATTTGAAGCAGATCTAGTGAATAAGCAGGCAAAGTCAACACTCATCTTTGTCGTACAAGTCAAGAACACCAATAATCGAGCAGGCACTTTTTGCAAACCGGCATGAGCATTCATAATTTTTTGATGTGAATCTAAGGCAAAGAATATTTGTGCGATGTTTTTGTGTGTTTTTTTTGGAGGGGGTAATCAGAAAGTTGTGGATTTTGATTGTAAATTTACAGGGGCAAAGCAACTCATACATACATGATGATCTTACTATTTCTGCTTTATTGCCAGTTAAATTTGGTGGCTTGTAGTCTTTTGTGTACACTTGTGCAGAATTTAGGAAAATTTGCCCATTTTTTCTCCTCTGATGTGGCGGCAGTGGATCCAGAATGCTTGTGCTAATTAACGCAGAACCAATCTTGCAGCGGATTGGTTGATTGGCAGCAGACGGCAGGGAATAATAATAATAAAAGTTAACTGGCGTGGAAAGTTTTTGAACTGATTCACTTAGGGTTTAGCCAAGTCCAAAAACAAATGCTAACTAGTATCTTTGCCAAAAATGGAATAGAGTAATTGCACTTTTCCCAAAAAAAAAAGGGCCGTGCGGTAAGCTAAGCTAAAATACGGCCGGCTGTGCGTTAGCCTCTTCCTACTTTTAAAAGCGACCAAAGCTTTTGAATTTTAAAAGTTGCTTTGGAAGACTTGTAGGATTAAGCAGGGATTTGTTGTCCCTTGTTGCTTTGCAAGCTGTATGCGCACTCAAAATAAAAAAATTATACACCTTTTTGAAAAGAAAGAATCTCGCTTTGGTCATCTAATTGCTCAACTGTACCGTGTGATTGGAGTATCACGCGTCCATCGCAAATTATAAGACGTTTTGGTCTTTTTGATACATACTCCTCTAGTTCAATTTGTAGGCATTAGAGCTCAATTCTAGATACAAGGAGCATGAAGAGATAGACCAAGACAATAGTAGGTTCATCAACGCGTCATTTGTGTGCTTATTTGGTAGAGCTTCACTTCTAGATTCGATGACTTTTTTCTTTATTCCCTAGAGGAGTGATCTATATGATTCTAGTAGGGGAGCAGGATGAGGAGCATGGGAGAATTAATTCTAGAGGGGTTTGAATACGGATCACTGAGAAGCAGTTTTTTTTTAGCTCACAAATGCAGTGGAAATAGAGAAGTGAATTTTTTCTACTATCCAACGGAATCTGTAGTTTTTTTTTGTTATTCTTGTAGTCTTATGTGTCGATGTTTGATCACCGATATAGCTCATCACGAGGTTATCCGAAACGATTGTTCGGGTTTCAACAAACTCAGGAACACAAGAGCCAGTCGATTTATACTGGTTCGGGTCCTCATAATCGAGTAATAATCTTACATCCAGTCGGTGTTAGCCTTTGCGTGGTATTGATGATTAATTGTAATTGTTTTCTTTGTGTAGGGGGGGGGGGGGGGGGGTTCCTTATCCTCTTTTTTATATAGGGAAGAGGAATGCTAATGCGCGATTACAGTTCTAGTCGGATTCAACTAGAAATTCTAGTCAGAAGCTATTTTCCTAAAGTCCGACTTGGTCGCCCTCTGTCTTTTGAAGCCCTCACCTTCTTGTGTTGCGGTCTTCTCATTGGTTCATGGGCTACATTGACGCCTGCCCGTAGTTGTCGTACCAATAAAGGACCCTGCTGGTCCCACATGGACATTATCCTATTATCATTAATAATAGTAAGATAAGATTACCTTGTACCTCTCCCACTTCTTTCTCTCCTCCTCCTTGCACCACCTCACGATCATTACAACCCTTCCCATGAGTACTTTTCAAAAAGGATAGTAAATGCTTGCCTTTTAATCGGCGCCGCTATATATATATATATATATATATATAGGCGTTAATTTAACTTGTAAAGTGAAACGAATCCAACGCTACATTTAGAATTTGACATGTTTGATCATTATTACCAAGCAATGTAAATTAAAATAACAATATATATTCATTGCTTCTTATAAAAAATATTCTTCTGACTATTCTTGATGCAAAATAATTAAGGATGGTATTGAGATTAATGTAATAGTGTTCAAGACATCTTTTCTGATGTGCACATAAAGCCTTTCTTCTCACATCTACACCTTTAGTTTTGAATATACAAGTATATTAGAAAATTCTAGATTTTGGACTACTGTAAAAAAACCTGATTGAATAAAAAACAAACAAGAAAAATTAAATTACATAGGCTCCGATGAGCCACTGAGCCTGATTGGACAGCCCAGCTCGTTCACAAGTCTGGGTATCTGGCTGACTACGTGATTATTGTGCTCGCGATCTCGGTCGTCGCCACGTCAAGCGTCATCATCGAGCCTGATGGCTCCGTGCATGGTGCACCTCCCTCGCTAGGACGGCACTGCTTTTAATATATAATTATTAAAAGAGAGAAGCACTCCAAAGACTAGCAATAGCAATTGGCCAAACCTGCACGCCATCACCTACTCCAACTCAAAAAATAAGAGCACGGAGCACGACTAAACAAACAAGAAAAAAAGAAAAATTTTGTTATGGGACATTGTAAAAACATAATATTTGTTGGTGGACACAGCCTAAAACCATTATGAAATTAGGATTCTTTGTCCAACCACACCACACTGATTATTTTAATCATTTCTCAGGTTTGCGGAGAGAAGATGGGTGAACGACGGATCACTAAGGCGTGTTTGCTAGAGGGCCGGGAAGGTGGCCCGAGCCCCCTAGCTGCAGTGTCCCGTGTTTGATGGGCTGTTCCCGTTGAAAGGATCGAGATGGCGGACTAGAGGGGGGGTGAATAGTCTTTTTTAACAATTAATCGCAGTGGAATAAAACCTAATCGGTCCTAGCAACGATTCACCCCTCTAACTAAATCTCTAAGCACCTTGTAAAAGATCCTAACAAGAAACAAAGGTGCTAGCCTAGCTTGAGCTTTCCTAAACCGTTCTAGCGTAAGCTCACACAAACCTAACCGCTAGTACTTCAAGCACCGGGAGAGCTCCTACCAACTAGCAAGCAAAAGCGCGCTAAGCACCTAAGCCCACTAATGCTCAATGACAAGGATACACAATCCTAATCAAGGAGCGCAACTTGTTTAGTTACTCAAACTAAACAAGACACTAGTTCTAAGCTACACAAACAAAGAACGTGAGTGGCAAGCTACACAAGCTAACCGACCTCACAAGAACTACAACTACACAAGTAAAGTAAAGAACAACAATAATAACTTGTGTAGAGAAATGCAAACCACCGATATGCAAACAAGTTTGCCCCTCTTGATAGTACGGCCATCTATCCTAAATCCGGTCAAGCACTTCTCTACTCAACCTTAGACCGGTGAAATGGAAGCGCCCTAGGTTATGCCTTTGCCTTGCGCTTTCCATTCCAATCACCGTCTTTATCTCCGTCTCCGACACCATCGATGCCGATGCAACACATGCACCAACACCTCATAAATTATATGATCCACTTCATATCATCACATGGCTTTTGGTTCATCGATCGTCGACTTGCTTGCTCTTCACCGTTGCGTTGGTCCATCGGCGCCAAGCTATCACCCGACTTGTCCTTCACACTTGCAACCGGTTCATCGACGCGAAGCCTTGTCTTGATCTTCTCCACCTAGCCACATGACTCCATGTCATGTCTCATGCGTTAAGCTCCTTCATCACCACATGTGTGAGCTAAGCAATACTCTCCAAACCATATCCACCTCCATCGCATAGTTGCTCACACACATGTACCTGTGGACTAATCACCTGGGTAATCAACACTTAAACACATATTAGTCCACCTAAGTTGTCACTCAATTACCAAAACCAAACAAGGTCCTTTCAATCTTCTCCTTTCTGGTAATTGATGACAACTCTACAAAGATATGAAAATTAAGCATTTTGACCAAGTTAGCTTTTCACACAAGTGCAAATTACTAACTTGGGTTTGGATTTTATGTTACTTATCTAACTTTAAGCTCAAATGTTTAGGCTTGGATAAGCTCCATAAAATCCGACTTGGTAGTGTTAACTCCCCCTACATGTGTGCTCAAATGGTTTGATTTCAAGTTTTCACACATGCATAAATATGGAATTTGTGGGGGTGCCAACACTACTAAGTGATGGTAAGGTGCATAGAATAAACCTTTGTAGCGTGATACCACATATAGATTTGCAATGATCATGCTTGATATCAATCGCTTCATGTCAATTGAAGTTGCACCATTAAATCCACCCTTAGCATCATGATTAGCTAGACAAGCAAAAATACTAGATACCCCGTGAGATCAACATTATAAGTAAGGTTCTAGTAAAAGCTTGAAAGACACAAGTCTACCTAACAATCTATGCATGCTAGTTATCAAATCATCAATCAAACATATACTAGCATACACCACACACGTAAGATACCAAGAGTAAATAAACTAAATGCAATGCAAGCAAGCATATGAATATGCACATTTCAAATGCAATCAACCATGTCCATGAGCTTGCTCCCCCTACTTGTGTGCTTCTCTCTTGTCCAAGAATTTGATCCCTTGTAATCTTTAATCTTATGGATCATCCTTCTTGTTGGCCTATTGCTCTCCCATCATCGGCCTTCATGATGGTTCATTGCGTACTTCCATCCATCTTGATTATCTCTCCCCCTTGATCATGTAATCCAATCTCTCCCTTATCACACAATTTCATATTTTTGTCCAAATCTCTCCCCCTTTGTCATCAATTTTCATAAAAGGTAAGCTCTCTATTATGACAAAAGTGTGTGGTAGGGATGTTGAGGGTAGATATTTGCACATTTGATGGACACCATCATTTTTGAGATGGAATGACACCACTTAAAATCCATCCATAGGTGAAGATACCATATGTAGGACCGTGCATCTCATGATACCATTTGATTTGGTATCCTCCCCCTATGTCATATGATCGGCCATCCACTTGAACTTGAACTTTTGTTGGTGTAGGAAGTCTTCATCTTGATGATCACTTAAAGTTGAGGATCACTTGCACAAATGTTGGATATCACTTGTATGCTTGATCTAGACATCACTTGTGAGTACCATTGGGTTGGACTTATACCACTTGCATGGATGCCGTCATGATGAATATAGTACCACTTGAAGTTAAACCACTTGTAGACATACACCATGTATAGTAATACCACTAGAAGAATAGTGATATCACTTATTGGAGTAAACATGTGCATATTACTAGTGATTTGGTGAGTCTAGATAGATACCACATGAAAGAATAACTTGATATCCATTTTCATTGTTGTCTTGTGCTTCTTGAACTTATCTTGTTGTTGTGAGCTTCTTTCTTGATTGGTTTAAACTAGCAAACTCGCACAAGTAATCTAACTCGGTTTGAACCAAAGACAAGCTTCTTCACGCCACTAGGGGTTATCTTGCCTATGTTGAATTAGATCCTTTTTGCTCATTTAACTAGTTCAAACACTAGGTTCACATGCTCATGAACAAGTCATATTTAGCCACTAGATCGAACAAGACATAGAAGCTATAGTGGCATCATATGAACTCAAAATCATTTGATTTTTCATGAATGCACTCCTTAGTATGACTATATTCTCTAATCAAGTCCTTATCACAAATGAATGCATATGCCATACAATGATACCTTTACTATCTTGGAGTAGAGGATAGTCATTTCAATCATTCTCCAACAATAGCAACGGTGAAGTCCATTTGAAGAGTTTGGTGAAGACCAATCATCAATATGAATTTCATTCTTCACCCATATGATCAAGTGCTTACTTCAAGTTGTGGTTGACTTGCATCTTTTCTTGATCAAGCTTGCATGAGAATGCCACTAGTAGATGATATCACTTGTAGATTCATATGTACTTCTCATTTGAGTGTTGCTTGCTCTCTAGATCAATCTCTTGGTTTGCTTCAACTAAGCATCTCCAATGATTCTCCGAATCACCACTTCCATGTTATCCTTTCAAGACAATCTTGGTTTACTTGAATACCAATCTTTATTATCCAAAACCAAAAAAAATGAGACTCTCTACCACTTGTAATCATAGTTCCAACTTGAGAGCCTTTCAATGCAAGGGATACCCAAGATTTGCAATAATTCTCTCTTGTGGACAGATTCTGTACACTCCAAAGAATAGATCATAACTGCCAATGTACTTGTCCAATTACCATAAAATTTTGTGGAGATGATTTTCAATGAGTCAACTAGCAGACACAAAAATTTGAGCTTCATTTGACCAAGTATAAACTGCCAGACATCAAGTTTCTCCACACTGCTATATGCTGAAAACTGCTGCACTTGTGTTGACAAGAACCATTCCAAAACCAAAGCAATTTTTATCCAATACTCATGAAATTTTTCTAGAAACTTATACCACAAGTACCCAGCATGCATACCAAATTTCAAGCCAATCCAAATAGATTTGAGTACTCAATCATGGCTTTCTTCTCAGCTAGCTCAGATTTCAGATTTTGGACAAATTCTACCAATTGAGCTATTCTTTCTCAAATTGAATCAAACTTGAATCAAGCTTGCTTGAATACTTTCACAAGACATATATCCATTCAATCCACTTACTAAAAGTCATCTTATGATTATATCCAACCAAATTTACCCAAATTTGATTACTAAGCAATTGTTCCATTCAATCATCTCATAGCAAGCAACATATGCATATTTATCCAATTCAATCAACTCATATGCATCCGAATGTAATTGATCAACAAGAGATATACCTTGAAGATCCATGATCACCCATTTGCAAGCTTCAAACTTACTTGTTTGCAAGTCATCAAATAATTAACCGAAAGATCACCCACAACTTGAATTCTTGCACTTGTATGATATTGCACTTGGACTTCACTTCTTTTGACTTGGCATTGGTTTGGATATTGCACTAGGCTTCATGACTTGACTCAACATATGATGATCAATATGAATACCAATTGGATCAAGCCTCCAATGCCATGGTACCTACACACATTTATCCACTTTTTGATGGTACCCACACAAGTTTGGGTCCTCTCAAGTTAGGAGCAACATACTTAGGCATTGCCTTAGTATGAGTAGCGGGATGTTTTGCAATAGCAACCAAGGAGGTACCATTGTCATCCTTTCCAAGCATAATATTTGCATTAATTGAAATAATCTTAGGAGTGTTACCTAGGGGACATGAATTGGCCATGCGTCCCCTTTTCCGGCATGAGTAGCACTTTTGTTTTGCTTGAGCCTTTTCTTTCTTGCTCATGTGGTGGTCCTCCTTGCCTTGCCTCTTGTGGGTTGCTTGAGCCTTCTTCTCAAGCTTGTTAGGACACTTAGAGGCAAAGTATCCCTTGTCTTCACACTTTAAGTGCTTGATGTGAGCCAAATCATTCTTCACTTGATTCTTGCTCATCATCTTGTTGGCATCATGGATATGAGTTGGATGCCTTCCTCTTGTACTACACCTTCTTGTTTTCTTGATTTGAACTTGGCGTGTCTTCTCTTGTGGCTTTGCTTGAGACTCATCTAGTGGCATCACAAACCTCTTGTTGGTACACATACAGGGTCGGTGACCTCTAATGTGACACTTGGAGCATCTAATGTGCTTGAGTCTTTCCTCTTCCTTCTTCAACTTGAGCTTCTCTCGGTTTGGGCATGATGAAGCTAGACGACCCAACTCATGACATGTGAAGCACACGAAATGAGCAAGCCTTTCTTCTTCTTGCTTCTTCATCTCTCTTTCATATCTTTTCTTGCCCCATCTCTTGCCCTTGATCTTGCTCTTGTTGAAGTAAATGCCACTTGTATCTTGGCTTCTTTGTGTGTTGACTTTGCTTGATTTGAAGCCAAGACCACTCATGTCGCCCACCATTCTTGCATTCTTCAACATGTGGTTGAGAGCGGCACTTGAGTTGTTCCACCTCTCTATTATGTTGCTCAAATTCTTCACTTGACTTTTGAGCTCTTTGTTCTCCTTTAAAAGGTTAGTCTCACAAGACATAGAAGAACAAGTATCTATATGTGAAGAACATGGCATAGAAAGTAAATCATTACAAGAGGTGGATACATGCTTCACACCTACATCACAAGGGTTAGTAGCAATATGTGATTGATCATTTGACCCAAGTGATGAGCTCTCACTAGTTTTAGATTTTTCATTTGAAAGCTTCTTAGTGAGACAATCATGGTCTTTTACCAAATTCTCATGAGCAACATAAAGCTCCTCATGAGTCAATTTTAGCCCCTCATGTGAACAACTCATGGCATAAAGTAGATGCTTTTGTTGTTCACATGTGTTCTTTAGAAAAGAGTTTTCACTTGTCAAATTCTTTGTTTTGTTCATCTCATTTTCTAAAGCATTAAAGAGTTTGCACACAAGCTCAAAATTTGGATCATCACAATCAATAACCACATTGCCATTTGATACCTTGCCATCACCAAGTGATGTGTAGCAATGTGATGAGGATGAAGAGCTTGTGGATGCATCACTCTCATAGCCCTCATCAAGTGAGCTTGAGGTAGAATCATCATCTTCCTCACTTGACCTTGAGGAGGAGCACTCCTCCACAATCACCGAGTTGTGGATGTGCTCAACTTTCTCAACTCCATCACCAAGCTTTTGCTCTTTGGCTTCATCATAATCGGAGAGCTTGCCATACTTTTCATTGAGAAAAGCCCAAATCTCATGGGGTGTCTCAAAGTCCATGATCTCTCCAAAGATGCTATTATCCAAAGATCTATAAATCATGTTAGTTGCTTGGTAACCGAGTTGTAAGCATTTCCCTTGCGCCTCGGTAGGATTGTCCTCATCGATCGCATGGGAAAAGCCCACATCTACGATCCATTTGAGAAGAAATAAACTTAATATTACATTCAATCCAATTTCTCCACCGTGCAAAGTGTGTGCCATCAAATGTGTATGGACACTCAACATCTAGCCCATAAGTCACCATCCTCTCGGATTAATAAAGACCACAAATAAGAGACCAAGCTCCGATACCACTTGAAAGGATCGAGATGGCGGACTAGAGGGGGTGAATAGTCCTTTTTAACAATTAATCGCAGTGGAATAAAACCTAATCGGTTCTAACAATGATTCACCCCTCTAACTAAATCTCTAAGCACCTTGTAAAAGATCCTAGCAAGAAACAAAGGTGCTAGCCTAGCTTGAGTTTTCCTAAACCGTTCTAGCGCAAGCTCACACAAACCTAAGCGCTAGTACTTCAAGCACCGGGAGAGCTCCTACCAACTAGCAAGCAAAAGCGCGCTAAGCACCTAAGCCCACTAATGCTCAATGACAAGGATACACAATCCTAATCAAGGAGCGCAACTTGTTTAGTTACTGAAACTAAACAAGACACTAGTTCTAAGCTACACAAGCAAAGAACGTGAGTGGCAAGCTACACAAGCTAACCGACCTCACAAGAACTACAACTACACAAGTAAAGTAAAGGACAACAATAATAACTTGTGTAGAGAAATGCAAACCACCGCGAAGAATGATGTAGAAGATGACACGGTGATTTATTTCCCGGAGGTTCACTTTTGCCACAAGCTACGTCCTCCGTTGTGTCCACCTACACTCCGTGGTTCGGTGGCTAATCGATCACAATGATCAAGCTCTACCAAAGAGCGCCACAAGAATCTACCCGACGAGTGAGATGTTGAGTGACACGCTCAATTAGAGTTACTCTTCGCGATCTCCCGCGGGGCGAGCACAACACCCCTCACAAGCACCTCTCCGGAGCCAAGCACAATCTCCTTTGCTTGCTTCGATGGAGCCACAACCCACCAAGCCGTCTAGGAGGTGGCAACCTCCAAGAGTACACCGGCTTGCAACACGATCACCAAGTGCCACTCGATGCAAACTCTCAATGCAATGCACTAGCGATCGATCTCTCACTTATCGGATGTGAATTGGATGAGCACAAGTGAGTTGGAGAGCACTAAGTCATGCACAAGCAAGGGAAACACATTCCCAAAGTGCAAGACACGTCCAACAGCCGGCCAACACCTTCTACTTATAGCCCACAACTCAAAAGAGCCGTTGCCCACTAAAAACAGGCGTCGGACCGACCGTCGGACCGAACTGGCGCGCACCGTCGGACTAAAGGCCACCATCCGACGGTCCCTGATCGTGCCACGTGTCCTCTGCCGTTTAACGTCTGCCACACGATCTCAACGGTCGACTTCCCGCGCTTCTTCTCACCGTCGGACGTTCGGCCGTCGGACCAACGCCGCCCACCGTCTGACGCACTGCACAGAGCAGGCCGAGAGTACCGAAGCGTCGGACCGCTACGATCAATAGTCCGACGCCCTGCGTCGGACCAAAGAGTAGCGTTCGACGCTGCGCCACGCCACGCCACGACGCGCCCAGCTCACGCCACGCACCTTGCCAAGACGCGCTCTCGCCGCGACGAGCCATCGGACTGTCAGCCGATGGTCCGACGCTCGCAAAACCAGAGTCCGACACTCACAACGCCGCCACCGTCGGACGCAAGCAAATGGTCCGACGCTGTCACTGCAGACAGCGTCCGACGCTCTGCAACTTCGCCGAAAACCTCCGAATCCTGCCGAGCTTGAGAGAGAACCACACCCTCTCTACCTCACAACACCACCTCCAAACACTTTCACCTTTGCAAAAGTGCTAACACCACAAGTGATCAACTTCAAGAGCATGTGTGTTAGCTTTTCACAAACATTTTCTCAAAGGTTTTTATCTCTTTTCACCACGCCACTCGATCCTAGTAATGCATGCAAGTTAGATCACTCAAGTGGCACTAGATGACCGATATGCAAACAAGTTTGCCCCTCTTGATAGTACGGCCATCTATCCTAAATCCGGTCAAGCACTTCTCTACTCAACCTTAGACCGATGAAATGGAAACGCCCTAGGTGATACCTTTGCCTTGCGCTTTTCATTACAATCACCGTCTTCATCTCCGTCTCCGACACCATCGATGCCGATGCAACACATGCACCAACACCTCATGAATTATATGATCTACTTTATATCATCACATGGCTTTTGGTTCATCGATCCTCGACTTGCTTGCTCTTCACCGTTGCATTGGTCCATTGGCGCCAAGCCATCACCCGACTTGTCCTTCACACTTGCAACCGGTTCATCGACGCGAAGCCTTGTCTTGATCTTCTCCACCTAGCCACATGACTCCATGTCATGTCTCATGCGTTAAGCTCCTTCATCACCACATGTGTGAGCTAAACAATACTCTCCAAGCCATATCCACCTCCATGGCATAGTTGCTCACACACATGTACCTGTAGACTAATCACCTGGGTAATCAACACTTAAACACATATTAGTCCACCTAAGTTGTCACTCAATTACCAAAACCAAACAAGTTCCTTTCACCTGTTCCTGGACCTGCCTCGCACGCTGCTCAATGCAGCTTCTGGCTTGGCTCCTAGGAGTGGGGGGGTCGTTTTTTGAGGGCCTGGCCCGTTGGAGTGAGACGAGCGCGCTGGTGAACGAGCGGGTCACCTCCCGGCTTCTCACCTTCATCTCCGAGTTCATCACCCGCATGACGCAGCACCTCCTCAGCGTTGAACCTGGTAGCGACGACGGGTAGGCAGGCCCCCAAGCGGTGGTGGAGCACTGCGTGCAGCTCCCGAGCGGCGGACCACCGAGCGGCGTGGATGACCCCGAGCAGCGGACGACCTTAAGCGGCGGAGCACGTAGGGGTGCTCGACTGAGGAGACGACCTGCAACTCGGTGAGGACGTGGGAGACGCCGGAGGGGTCGTCGTCGTGGAGGTCGACGACCTTGAGCACGAAGAGCGGGGACGAGGGCGGGGAGCTCTTTAGGTGGCAGAGGAAGATGCATGATAGCGAAGGAGGAGGACAAGTATGGCAGCGACTGCGAGCTCCGCGGGCTGAATTTGGTGGCGGTGGTGAAGGATGAGGTTGGGCCGGAGGCGGAGGCAGTGGACGTGAAGGACAAGTCCAGCGCGTCGGCGCCGGCACCCGCAAGCTGCTGGTGGAGGTGTGCATATCGTTGGGTACCCCTATAGGTGTTCAATGAAATGACAATTTGGATGCATGAGGAGTAATCTCACCTGATTCCAAGTCCAGGGTCACGTACTCTTTTGACCAGGTAAACAAACACAATCTGAATTGAGCTCGGCTCTGCAGAAATAAATACCAAACACGAACACCTGTATCATTTGGATCAGGCTCTGGCTGGCCATAGTCAGGCCAGTCAGGCAAGCCAGATGCAGCGTTCCAAACACGCCCTAAATTTGCCGTCACACATCACCGCCGCCCTTTCTTCTCCGTCGCCATCTCCCTCTACCGAGTGGGATCCACCTCTCCCTCCCCCTCCTATCACTGACATGTGGGGTCCACACATCAGCTCCATCCCTCACATTCGTCCACTGGACACCTGGACCCGAACTACGCCGCCATCGGCACGTGACCGAGCACTGCCCGGAGACCGAGCTCTTTCCCTTCACCTCCCTGTGCCCACAGCGCCCGCGCGGACCAAGCCTACGCCGCCAGCCGCATCTTCCCTCGCTCGATCCGGTCCACTCACGGACACCAAAGACCGAGCTGCTGCCATTGTCGGCACCGCGCGAGCTCCTCTGTGACCCGGCCTCTCCACCCCTCTATCTCCTTATAAGAAGATCTTTGGAGCTCTGCAGCCACACATTGCCACCGCGCCGGCCTCCTCATGCCTATTGTACTCCCCCAGATCCCACACTCGCAACCGCCGCCGCCATTGTTGACCCCGGACCGAGCTCCTGTTTCCCCCTTCTCCGTGTCACCATCGATGCAAGGACACCCTGCCTGAGATCGTGGTAAGCTCCTTCGTCCCTTGCGCAAAGTTACGACAGTTGCTGAGCCCTTTGCCTCCATTCCGCGCTCACGCTAGTGAAGAAAAGGAAGCGGGGATGTGTTTTACAGGAAAATTAGAGACATGCCGGAGGTTGAAGACGATGGTGGAAAAGTCATTTCATCCACCTCGCTCTCCACAAATTTGAAAAATAATTAAAATAATTGGTGCGGTGTGTTTAGACAAAGAACCCTAATTTTATAATGGTACTGGACGTATTTTTTAGTTGGACGTGTCCACCAGCAAATACCATATTTATACGATGTCCTGCAGTAAAATTTTCCAAAAATAAATTAAAGTAGTCTCCGATGAGCCTGATCAGAGGGGGTTGTCCGCAACTCTGGGTGTCTGGCTGACTATACATGGGATTATCTTGCTCGTGGTCTCAGTCGGCGCCTCGTCAAGCGTCATCATCAAGCTTGATGGCTCCATGCACCTCCCTCCCTAGGCCGGCACTGTTTTTAATAATTATTAAAGGAGAGAAGGACTCCAAAGACTAGCTATAATAGCAATTGGCGTAACCTACACGCCATTACCTACTCCAACTAAAAAAAAGAGCACTGAGCACGACTAAACAAACAAGAAAAATAAATTACATAGGCTCTGATGAGCCACTGAGTCTGATCGGAGGGCCCAGGTCGTCCGCAACTCTGTGTGTCTGGCTACCTGTGTGATTATTGTGCTCGCGGTCTCGGTTGTCGCCTCGTCAAGCGTCATCATCAGTTCATCACCTCCCTTCCTAGGCCGGCACTGCTTTTAATAGTTATTAAAGGAGGGAAGGACTCCAAAGATTAGCTATAATAGCAATTGGCGTAACCTACACGCCATCACCTACTCCAACTCAAAAAAAAGAGCACTGAGCATGACTAAACAAACAAGAAAAATAAATTACATAGGCTCCGATGAGCCACTGAGCCTGATCGGAGGGCCCAGGTCATCCGCTACTCTGGGTGTCTGGCTATCTGTGTGATTATTATACTCGCGGTCTCGGTCGTCACCTCGTCAAGCGTCATCATCAATTCATCACCTGCCTTCCTAGGCCGGCACTGTTTTTAATAATTATTAAAGGAGAGAAGGAATCCAAAGATTAGCTATAATAGCAATTGGCGTAACCTACACGCCATCATCTACTCCAACTCAAAAAAAGAGCACTGAGCATGACTAAACAAACAAGAAAAATAAATTACATCGGCTCCGATGAGCCACTGAGCCTGATCGGAGGGCCTAGGTCGTCCGCAACTCTAAGTGTTTGGCTACCTGTGTGATTATTGTGCTCGCGGTCTCGATCGTCGCCTCGTCAAGCGTCATCAACAGTTCATCACCTCCCTTCCTAGGCCGGCACTGCTTTTAATAATTATTAAAGGAGAGAAGGACTCCAAAAACTAGCTATAATAGCAATTGGCGTAACCTGCACGCCATCACCTACTCTGTGACACAACCGCCTTAATCATAGGGTCCACGTGCACTGTCATCATCCCTAAAGACCTTCGATCAGACCGCACGAGTTTCCTTTAACCTAGGTGGCCTGTCGGGTCTCGTAGAAAACCCTGATTCTCCCGAGGATCTCATTGTAAGCATTGTATTATTACAACAGTTAACACAAATAATTTGAATCAGAGTAAAGAGTACGAAAGTATTACATAACCATAGATTTACAAATATAATTTACATTATCCCAAACCAAAGTTTTGTAGTGGAGTAGCTGTATACAATTAGACACCCTATCCAAGGGTTACATCATATACTTTTTCATCCATGCACGATCCATTGACCGGCATGGTCCCACTTAGAACTGTACACTTAGTTTACCTGCAATGGGGTTAACAAACCCTGAGTACAAGGGGTACTCCGCAAGACTTACCTGACTAAGAAAAAGGAATGAGACTCAGGAATACAGGCCGAGGGGAGTCAAGGTAAGGCTTTGTGAAAAAAGTATTCCTAACCCTACTTTCAGTATTTTACTCAAGATTATTTTAATCAATATCCATAGTTCTCAATTCTTTCACAATGTATACTTCAAGATTCCAATTTCTTATTCATTCAGAAAACATCCTAGTTCCAAACCACTTTTCGGGATAGGGCAGTGGATCAAGTCTCCATTAACTAAGGAGCAACGACGATTCGAATCGATTAATACCCAGCTGGCGATCCCTATCCACACTGCATATGTAGCACATAAGTTTGCATATGCCAACCCCGCCTACCACGGCTTTTCTACCTCTGAACCGGTCCTGCACCACCCGAGAGCACAGTACTCCTCTCGTTTCCAGGCACGACGGCTACGAGGGTACACGCTACTCTCGCCATCTCTCCACTCCCGGTGCGTGGTTGTCGGTTCAAGCAGTAGAGCCACTGGAGTCAGAGGCTTTCCGTAGTATGTGGCTAGTTGCAAAGTCTCGATCCAGTAAGCCTACAACGAACGGTCCCTAATTCTTTTCCGTCGACAACCATGCATTGTGACTCTAACCCAAGTACAAAATTACCCAACGGTTTTCAAATCCATGCCTGCCGGATGATAAGACATGGGAACGCCGCCCCATGTGCACATCAACCGAGCAAAACATTTTTCGTTTCTACCGGTGGTCAAACCTCAGGACTCTAACCTAAGTGATACAACCACCGAGCAAAAAAATCCCCTGCCGTCGGTGACGATGTACTGATCAGGTGCACAGCCATCGAACGAGAATAATACTAGTTCCCATTTTTATGTTTGAATAGTATATCACAATAACTCAAAAATAGCATTTATGCAAATCTACGATATTTAAGCAGGGCTAAGAATTTTTCAATGTTTTCATTTTTAAACAGGTTTCAAGGAATAATGAATCAAGGTGGGTAATGCAGCAAGTAGGTGACAATCACCTCCTATCAACCTAATGCAATAATTTAACTCAAGTTATAAATATTTTGTAAACCACAAAGATGGGGCCGAATGCACCGGGGCTTGCCTGTTGCTTGTAGTAGGTAGAACCCTGAAGTCAACCACCAAGAAAAACCCCCATCCACCGAGTGAAGACCTTACTCGGGACTTGCTTCCAATAATAATTACCGCGCGTTCACTACACGAAATAATAATGCAGGCTTAACATGATGATATGTGTGGCATGATGCATGAGATGCACTAAATTGTCAATTACCTAGAAAATAAACTTCATTTAGAAAGTTGAGTACAACTTTCCTTCACGGTAAAATTACAAACACGATCTTATTAAATAGTGCAATGATTTTATAACTATTTTATTGACCATTTGAATAGTCATTGAAAGTCTACTTAATCCCTCTTACAACATCATTAGATGTTAGCTAATAAGTTATGAAACCCTAATGACATGTATTACCTATTAATCATAATTATTTATTATTAACCGCAAGATAACCCTAATAAATTCTTTCACCAAATAAGCTGCCAAGGACCATGCAATGTTTTTAAAACACCTGGTCTTCACTGAATCCCAAAAGCACACATAAACCCTAAATTGACTAATGTTTCTATTTATTTTATTAATCGATTAATAGAGCATTAAATAGCAAATAAATAAAGTATTTTCATTTGAGCTCAAACTTTTTCTACAGATGGGTTTTGACCTAAAATAGTATGAAAACAAATTTCATGATTTTAGGATTAACAAGGAATTTATTAAAATTGCTTGAAGTTGCATTTATTAAGTAATTTACCTAATTTTAAGACCTGCTGAAAGTGCTCAAAGTCACTAACTTATATTTTTATTAAATATTACACAATACAGAGAGAATACATGTTTATTTTCATGATTTTTTGTGCTGCAATTTAATTAATACAAAAATAATAAAGTGCAGCACTCTTTGATTTCTTATGAAATGAAAAATACATTTTAATTCGCGAAGAAAATGGTAAAACGCCATTTGGCCCGAATCGGCCCACAACCGCAGGCCAGCCCATACTCCTTTCTATCTCCACTGTGCGCCCGTGCACTATTGGGCCGGCCCAGCACGGCCCGTCTCCTTCTCACCCAAACTCGCTCACCTCCCCGTTTTCTTTCTCGCGCGACCGCGCTCCCGCGCGGGCATGGCGGCCCTGCCGCGGCGGCCTGCCCACGGCAACCACACCGGCGAGCCTAAGGACACCACCAAGCTTCCCGCAACCCAGTGAAACTATCCAAAGGAGCAACCGCTCGATTTGGAGCTCACATCACGCCTAGCCGCAGCTATGGCGGGTCGACTGCTAGGAACACGGCGGTGCGGCGGTGTTCCGACCAACTATGACCGATAGAGTTCAAAAAGGGAACGTAGAGGAGGTTAGGAGCTCACCATGAGTCCCATGCGCCAGCCGGTTGGAGCGGAGATGGCTTGGAGCGGGTCGGTTGACGACGAGGCCGGACACGGCGGTGCACACCGGTGGCAAAGTTCCTGTTCCGGAGAACTCCAAACACTAAAAGCAAAAACGACGAGTGCATGGGCATGACATGGTCTTGCGGTGACCAGAACAAGTGCTTAAACAAGACGTAGCTCACGGAATCGAGTCGGCCACAGTGGGCGGATCACGTCGGCGGTCCGGGAGAAGAAGACCTACGGCCGGGAGTTTTCGGTGATGTCAAATAGCAAGAATATGCTTCAACAATGCGCAAGGGTGAGGCGAAGCTAGTGTCACGATGAATCGGATGGAGGCGGAGCATCGACGGTGAATTTTTGGCCTGAACAGAGAGCTCGTCACCGGCAACGATGGAGAAAGGAGAAGAAAAAGCGACGACGAGTCATTTATAGGGCAACGGTGGGCTCGGACGCAGACCGGGACCCCCACGACTGTAGGGTCAAGATGGCGGACTAGAGGGGGGTGAATAGTCCTTTATAACAACTAATTGCAGCGGAATAAAACCTAATCGGTTCTAGCGACATTTCACCCCTCTAACTAAGACTCTAAACACCTTGCCAAAGATCCTAGCGAGAAGCAAAAGTGCAAGTCTAGCTTGAGCTTCCCTAAACCGTTCTAGCGCAAGATCACACAAACCTAAGCGCTAGTACTTTAAGCAACCACGAAACTCCTATCAACTAGCAAGCAAAAGCGCACTAAGCACCTAACCTCACTACTTGCTCAATGACAAGGATACATAATCCAAATCAAAGAGCGCAACTCACTTTAGCTACACAAACTAAGTGAGAACTACTTCTAAGCTACACAAGCTAAGAAGGTGAGTGGCAAGCTACACAAGCTAACCGGTCTCACAAGAGCAACTACAACTACACAAGTAAAGTAATGCATAATGCGAATAACTTGTGTAGAAGGGAGCAAACCACCGCGAAGGATGGGAAGATGTTGACGTGGTGATTTATTTCCCGGAGGTTCACTTGTCGCCACAAGCTACGTCCTCCGTTGAGACAAGCTCCAAGGTTGCCGCCGGTCCTCTTGCTAGTGGTGACCCGCAAGTCACACTCTCCCACGTGGAGTGCTTACCCCAAGCTCTAGCACTTGACTCGGCCGGACCACTTGTCGCTCTTCACGTCTCGCTCTACTAGCGATGCTCTTTGCGACTCCCGCGGGGTGAGCTCCAACCCCTCACAAGCTTTCTCCGGAGCCAAGCACAATCTCCTTGCTTGCTTCCACGGAGCCTCTCGCCACCAAGCCGTCTAGGAGGTGGCAACCTCCAAGAGTAACAAGCACCACCGGCTTGCAACACGATCACTTAGTGCCACTCGATGCAATCTCACAATGCAACGCACTAGAATCACTCACTATCAATCAATCGGATGTGCACTAAGCAAGTGAGTGAGTGGGAGGGCTTCCAAGCACACCTACACAAGCCACACAGGCCCAAGGGTGCTCAGCTTATCGGCCAAGGCCGCCAAGTGCTTGGATTTATAGCCCTCAAACGAATAGAGCCGTTGCCCTCTCAAACCGGCCGTCGGACTGAGCGTCGGACGCTCAGCCACGCCACCGTCGGACCAATGTTCACGGTCCGACGCTCCCGATGGCCGCCACGTGTCAGCTCGATTCAACCGTAGCCGCTGGATCTCAACGGCTATTTCTCGCGCCGTATTTCCAACCGTCGGACGCTCAAGCCGATGGTCCGACGCGCGCACAGCTCCAGGTGTCGGACCGTCCGACTCTCACAGACGGGCCACAGCTCGGCCACCGTCGGACCGAAGCGGGCAATGGTCCGACGCTCGTTAACCGAGCGTCCGACGCTCGCTATTGGCCAGAACTAGAGTTAGGCGTCGGACTCTACTCAATGGTCCGACGCTGCCCCTCCACACAGTCCGACGCTCCTTTTACTTTGCCAAAAACCTCTGAATGTGCTAAACCACCTTTCACCTTTGCAAATGTGCTAACACCACAAGTGTTCAACCTTAAGTGCAAGTGTGTTAGCTTTTCACAAACATTTTCACAAAGGATTTTCTCTCTTTTCACCTCGCCACTCGATCCTAGCTCGTATGCAAAGTTAGATCACTCAAGTGGCACTAGATGACCGATATGCAAACTAGTTTGCCCCTCTTGATAGTATGGCCATCTATCCTAAATCCGGTCAAGCACTTCTCTACTCAACCTTAGACCGGTGAAATGAAAATGCCCTAGGTTATACCTTTGCCTTGCGCTTTCCATTTCGATCACCGTCTTCATCACCGTCTCCGACACCATCGATGCCGGTGCAACACATGCACCAACACCTCATGAATGATATGATCCACTTCATATCATCACGTGGCTTTTGGTTCATCGATCCTTGACTTGCTTGCTCTTCACCGTTGCGTTGGTCCATCGGCGCCAAGCCATCACCCGACTTGCCCTTCACACTTGCAACCGGTCCGTCGACGCGAAGCCTTGTCTTGATCTTCTCCACCTAGCCATCATGACTCCATGTCATGTCTCATGCGTTTAGCTCCTTCATACCATATGTGTGAGCTAAGCATCATCTCCAAGCCATTTTCACCTCCATGGCATAGATGCTCACACACATATACCTGTGGACTAATCACCTGTGTAATCAACACTTAAGCACATACTAGTCCACCTAAGTTGTCACTCAATTACCAAAACCAAACAAGGACCTTTCAATGACCTCATCGCGCTGCCGACAGGGCTCGGCCGGCCCGGGGCATCGCCGGCGTGCGGCGCGGCACGCGCGGCTCTACCCGCGTACGGGGTGCAGAGGCAGGACCCCCCCCTCTTTCTGCCGAGTACTGTAGCATAGCCTGACCTCCATCTTATTTTTGTTAAATTACTCTCAACTTTGTATGACAACTTCAAAAATTCCCTTAATAAGAGTTGTAGTAAATTTAATTCTGAACATATTTGGTTATTATACCACATCCAAATTTTGAACAGATTTGAAATTACAGAAAACGGGGGTAATTCTCTTTTGAAATTTATTTCAAATCTAGTTTAAATCCCAGGATTTTTCTTAATAACTTGAAAATCTGTAAAGATAAAAGTTGTTCCATTTGTCATGTTCTACAACTTGCATTAAATGAGTTTTGTCAGATTCTTGATAATTTTTGAAATAGCATTTTAAATTTAAATTTTAAAACACTCATTAGGGTTTAATTTGAAATCTCACTGCATAACTTCAAAACCCCCAAATATAAAATGTGTTCAATTTAAAAATCCTTACAATTTTCATTAAAGTAGCTTGTCCAAATTCTTGATATTTTTTGAAATGAATTTTTAAATTTGAATTGACAAACACTAATTGGGGTTAAATTTGAATTTCCACTGATAAATTTCAAAACCTACAATAAGAAAAGTTGCTCCATTCTGAAAGGACTGAAACTTTTATTAAGGCACCATCACCAAATTCCTGTTAGATTTTGAAGTTGAATTTCAAATTTAACTTTAAAGCGTAGATTAAGGTTTTATTTGAAATTCTTTTTAATAACTTCAAAATTGCCCCAAATAGAAGTTTCTCAACATTTAAAGACTCACAACTTTTGTTTGAGTCCCAACCTCTAATTTGATTTAGTTTTTGAATTAGGGTTTGAGGGTCCGAATTAGGGCTATAATGATTTCCTTTTTACTTTTCCTTTGGATTTAGATAATTACAAACAATCATGCATTTGAATCATAATATCACTCTAAGGCACCCATGCACAATCAAATGAACGAATAAAACTTACTTTAGTTGATGCATCATAACAGGGTTAAATACGGGATGATTTATATGCAATCATGAGGACATGACAGATTTTAGTTACAGTAACACCAGGGGTGTTACATCCTTTCCCCCTTAAAACAAATCTCATCTCGAGATTTAAGATACGGTTAAAGCCTTAGGTTTAATAATGGAAAAGAAAATGTGTCAAGTAAACATTTTTCAAACTTGACTATAGAGCAAGTAGAAGGTTTATATTTTATAAAACTTGAAAGGGGAGAACTATGCTTAAAAAAATAGCAAAGAACTTAGGAAAGCTTTCAGATAGAAAAATCTCTGATTCTTGGGTAGCTTCTTCTTTCGAATGCCGATTCCAGGGGATTTTGTACCATCCTGTTGAAGTTCTTCGAGTAACATGATCTTTTCCGGTCTAGGACTCACACTGGATGCTCGGAGTGTGTCAGATCTGGTTCAAAGCATCTCCTACCAAGTCAATATCTCGATCTGGCACTTGAAGGCACTTCTCAAAAGGTGATACATGGAATACATCGTGTGCAACTGATAAGGGTTTAGACACTTCAGTTGACAAGCTACTAGCCCACACTTATCTTCTTATTCGTTATAATGAAGATTCTGATTTGACCTAATCAGTTGTCTCTCAACACTAAAAACTTTAAAATTTACTTCTTCAAAGTAAACCTTTTATGAGAAATATCAGTCGAGGGTAGTTTCAGGGAAAATGAGGGCACATTAATTGCGAGCTATAATGATTCAGGAGCACCGACTACGATACCAGAGCATACCCTGGTAAGACCTTATGTGGCAGAAGATTCCAATGTTTGACACGGCACCAGAGTCACGTGTCGAGATACCATCACCGAACACAATTAAAGTAACCTCGGTAAAAGAAAAAAGTATATCAATAGTGGCTATGATGAAAAATGACCACAGACCTTGATACGAGCATATACCCTTCAGAATCTCATATGGTTGAGTGATGAGAGATTCCTGGTTGCTATATTGTATCGCAATCTAGATCATGTCACACCATAGCTGGATGGATTCGTTTCCACATAAGTGCAAACAAAAAGAATTTTAATAGTTGTGGAGGTATAGTATGTCACAATCATAAACTTCGGTACCAGCACGTGCCTAGCAGAATCTCGGTGTGGCCAGGGCACGCGAGAGACCCTAGGTTTCGACACGGCACGGTGGTCACAGGTCATGGCACAACTATAGGCACAACCATAACGACTTTGGAATAACATGTCGGATTGGAGTGAGTGGTACGTGTTGGATCAAGGCATGACACGTATACAGATAAAAGTCATGGTCTAATTCTAGGTTTTCATACTGAGTTTGTGGTGAATTTAAGTGCATCCTAAAGTTTCCGAAAAAGTGAATTTTCAAATAGATCTGAAGGCATTTATAAATAACCAGAAATCCATAAAACAATAGGAAATCCTCAGTGGATCGCAGATACCATTTCCAAGTGATTGGATCTTAGGTACCATTTCCAAATCGGTTCCCATTATTTTATGAGATTAAGACGATTGCAAGGACAAAAAATTTCGGGAATTGAGAGAGATCAGTTGTGAATTCTCAAAGTAGATTTTTTAATATAGTTATATTTAGCAAAAGATTTTTTTTTTGAAATTTAGGAAGAAATATGGACATGAATTTTGTGAAAGAGATTTGAAAGAGAGGGAAAGCACATTAATTGCAAGCTAGGATCATGACCTTCAACCCTGGTAACAGCAAGCGTCCGGCAGTAACTCCCTATGGTTGCGACCCATAAGAGACCCCAGATTTTGACGCTGCATCATGGTCATGGATCATGATATCCCATAGACTACAATTACAATAGCTTTCGAAGAAAATAGCAGTGTTTTGAAAGGAGAAGATAAAAATTTTCACATGAATGGATTTAATAAATCAAGGATTAGCTAAAGTTTTGTATCGAGTTGGTAAAGTAAATGAGTGCATCCAGAAGTTCCCCAAGGACGAGAAACTTATGGAGCAAAGATTATTAAAGATTGACAAAAGCTTGATATACAACGTGTAACTTTTCAATGAACTCGATTTTTCCTTTGGAAGAAGATTTTTAACAGAGCCTAACTTGAAAATTCAGTTGTGCTCAGTACCATTGAGGGCGGTCACGATCATACCACGATACCCGCATACGCTCGGTGGCAAACCATGTGGATGCATCACACATGGGGCCCCAAGCTTTATAGCGGTACCGTAGGTCAGGAACGACTTATCCATCGAGGTACTCGCAACAGTTGGATATTCCAAGAAAAAAATGGAAAGAGAGCCTTTTCAAAAATCCCTTTTTAAATGATTTAGAAAATTGTTCTCTTTGAATTCTAAGGCATCGGTGACTTTTAAAAGAAAGAATTTAGGAACTAAGTCGTTTCGTAATTCTTTTTGCAATAGATTTTTGGCGAAAGGTGTTTTAACAATGGTGGTATGCGGAGTCAAATCTATTTGTAGGAAACGTACAATTGCCAAAACCTTTCAAGATGATTGAATTAAAATCTTGTTTGGAAATTGGAGGGCGTTTATGTGAGGCTTTAAAATCGAAGAAAATTTTGAAAATAATATTGAAATCAATACGAGTTTTGAAAGCAAAATATTTTAAATGTATTATTTTCTAAAACAATTTTCAAAACTTGGTTCGAATGGTTCAGTTTTCGAATCAAAGCATCACTTCCTTTCGTTTCCTTTAAACAAAACCGGCATGGCTTTTGCAATCAAATTGGTTTTCGGAACCTGTCTTTTACCAGATCCTATTCCGAGTGTGGTTACGGTGTATTCTGGAGATCATTGTTGGAGAACTTTGACTCTTTACTGGTCCTTGGAAGAAGAGCTAAAAACTCTTAGATGTCCTTTGACTTGACTTGTCGGATATCACGTCAGATCTTTCAGCAAGTATAAGGGAAGCTAGAACAATCATTTTTAATTTGTTTTCTTCAAAGACTTTTGGTGTACAAAACCCTTTGAAGTTTTCCAAAGTAAAGTTTTATTTTCGAAAGTATATATATACTTCATAACGGGGAATTATTAATAGTTGCAATGTCATGATGCATGAACGTTCCAACGCGAATCAAAATACTCCAATATATATACACACACACGCGCGCGCGCGCGCGTGTGCTGGGTAAATTAATTATTAGAGTGACATGCACTCACTATTTTAGAACATAGGGCATACTTAATGTGCTAATCCACTACCAAGCTTGATTCCTAACTAGATATCTATAGAAATACTCAAGAAAAGATTGCCTAGAATGAATGAGGAAAGCTCAGAAACAACTCGGACCAAAGTACCCCATTAATTTTATTCATTCCAAAGCATTTTGAAGGTTTTGTAAAGTAATACTGCAAGCACTTTACAATAAAATGCTCTGATACCACTTGTGACAGAACCGCCTTAATTATAGGGCCCACGTGCACTGTCATCATCCCTAAGGACCTTCGATCAGACCACACGAGTTCCCTTTGACCTAAGTGGCCTGTCGGGTCTCCTAGGAAACCCTGATTCTCCCGAGGATCTCATTGTAAGCATTGCAGTATTACAACAGTTAACACAAATAATTTGAATCAGAGTAAAGAGTGCGGAAGTATTACGTAACTATAGATTTACAAATATAATTTACATTATCCCAAACCAGAGTTTCGTAGTGGAGTAGCTGTATACAATTAGACACCCTGCCCAAGGGTTACATCATATACTTTTTCATCCATGCACGATCCAATGACCGGCACGGTCCCACGCAGAACTGGACATTTAGTTTACCTGCAACAGGGGTTGATAAACCCTGAGTACATGGGGTACTCTGCAAGACTTACAGGACTACGAAAAAGGAATGAGACTCAGGAATGCAGGCTGAGGGGAGTCAAGGTAAGGCTTTAACAAGAGTCAAAGTATTTTGCGGAAAAAGCATTACTAACCATACTTTCAGTATTTTACTCAAGATTATTTTAATCAATATCCATAGTTCTCAATTCTTTCATAATGTATACTTCAAGATTCGAATTTCTTATTCATTCAGAAAACATCCTAGTTCCGAACCACTTTTTAGGGTAGGGCAGTGGATCAAGTCTCCATTAACCAAGGAGCAACGACGATTCGAATCGATTAATACCCAGCAGGCGATCCCCATCCACACTGCATACGTAGCACCTAAGCTTGCATATGCCAACCCCGCCTACCACGGCTTTTCTACCCCTGAACCGGTCCTGCGCCACCCGAGAGCACAGTACTCCTCTCGTCTCCAGGTACGACGGCCACAAGGGTACACGCTACTCTCGCCATCTCTCTACGCCCTGTAACAACCCTGGTTTTCCAATAAACAAAAATGCGAGCTTTTTAAAATTTTTCTTGCAATAAGTGTGTAGCATGTATCATCTAGGTCGAACTGCGACTAACCCACTAACGGATCGTTGCATTCATATAGAATTGTTTGTAGGAGTTGTCTGAATTTCTTAAGTCAGTCTAGGGTTTTGCGTTGGAGAGCACAACTTCCGTAGCAAGACCGTCTCAAAACCCTCGGGTATCCTATTCATCGAATCTACCCAAATTCTTTTTCTGGGTATATATTTCAAATTCCGTAATAGGCTCCTCCCAAACCCCATGTATCTTCCCTCTCCTTGAGCTTCTTTGGAAATAATTCTTCTCTACACGTCATGAATCCCATTGGAAATCATCCCGATATCTCGAACCACCTTTTTCATAAATATCATAAAAGAGAAATATCTTGCCCCCTCTAATCTCCCACAGCTAGCCCAACCGCAAGAGCCCATCCCCTCTCTTTCCCTTCCTGCGCACGGCCCATCTACTCCTCTTCTCCACTCCTCCTCGCGCTGGCCCAGCACCCCCCTTCACCTCTCCTCGGCCCAAGCCAGCAGCCGCAGCAGGCCGTCTGTGCGCAAGCGCCAGGGCCCAAGGCCCAGCCGCGGGCTCCTGTCCCCACCGAACCCAAGACGGGCGCGCGCTCCTGCCCCTGGAGCCGCCGCCGCCACCGGGCGATGGCGAAGCCGCGGCCGCCGCGCCCCCCACCTGCAGCCTCGCCCGATGGATGCCCGCCACGCGTCTTGGACACGTCTTACGAGGATCATCGCCGTTCATCTCAATGGAGCCCTAATTCGCGCGGTATAAGAGCAGAGCCGACACCGCCTTCTTCGTTTCCCTCCTCATGCCGCCGCCTTGTCCACCACCTGCTTCTTCCTCGCGAAGCCGTCCCAGCTCGCCACCCCCTCTCTGTTCTTCCTCCCCCTCGCCGGGCACCTCGGCCGCCGACGTGCGGCGTGCACCCTCCATCCCGGAGAAGACGTGGGCCGCCACAACGCCATGCCACGGCCGCTGCGCATGGCCGCACGACCATGGTCGCGCTGCGAAGGCCACGGCCGCCGCTGCCGGAGCCGTTCACGTCACGCCGAAGCCGCGCCGTCCATGGCACCCTCGCGGTCTGCCTCGTTTCCGCCACCGCAGCACGGACCATCAATCTCACCACCGCCTTCTTCGGAGCTCGCCGTGATCACCCGCTGCATAGCACCGTCACCGGAGCCACGCCAACTCCTCCGGCACCGCGGCAACCTCCTTCCCCGGCCTCTTCACCAAGCCACTTCACGTACCTCCTGCTCGCCGTGTGCTGCGGACAGCACGCTACAGAGCTGCTGCCCCCGGGGTACCCTCTCCGTGACGTCAAGCCACCAAGCCCCGGCTTCGCCACGCAAGCGTACCATGGCCGCGTCGTCGTCCACCATGCCGACCCCATCATCCTCTGCCCCGGCCGTGCAACAGTACAGCCACAGCGCCATCCCGGCGGAGCGGTGCTGACCTCGTCGCTTTCCCCAACGAAGTTCGTCCTCGGCTGGTGAGCACCGTGGAATAGAGACACTGCCTTCTTCTCTCCTTGCTGTGTTGTTGCTGAAATCGGCCTTTGTGTCGCTTGTTCTACCACTGCAGGGAGGCCACGACCCCAATCGCGAACACGCCGATGTCCTTGTCCCTGGAGACCACGAACCCGATGTCGCCCGGCGCACCGCTCTTCGTCTCGTCGAGCAGATCCACCACCGAACCTTGCCCTCACCACGAAGAAGCGCTGCCGGCAACGAGCCCGATCCGCGTCAAGCGACCTACCATCCGCAAGCCCTCGGTAAGCTGACCCAAGACCGAACCTTTCCATCCCCTGCTGCCGGCGAGATGCCGATGAACCTTCCGCCTTCACCCCTACCTACTGCTGCCGACCCAAGGCCGATGATCCCTCCATGTGTCCGGCCATTGAGCTGTGTTTTCTACAGGGACCTCGTCGACCGTATGGAGATGACGTTAGTAGGCACGATGCACGTACACACACTCGCCGTGTCCTTTTTGTGGCACTCACGCACACCGGACTAAACCCAGCCAATCGGATGGTAGGCCATGAATGCTTGGAACGACCATGACGGGAATCACCGTCGCGTGCACCCGGGGCGTCGTTGTCTCGACGACGTTGCCGTGCACGTAGCCACTAGCTGCCACCATGAATGACTCGGCTCAACCACCGGCTTCGTAGGACACCACACACACTCACGTACACGGACTGGCCAAGACCCAAACAGACACGACATCGACATGGTCATGCTCGATGCCGCCCACGGTTTCGCCCTGCCCGCGCACACCGTTGGAACCCAGACACATCCCAACATCTTCCAGACGCTTGCAGCCATCTCCGGCCTGCCTGTGGCCACTCCAGCCAGCCCTGGCCGGTCACCAGCCCTGCTCGGCCAGCCGCGGCCAGCCACGACCAGCCTGCAGCAGGCCACAGCCAGCCACGACCAGCCAGCAGCAGGCCACGACCAGCCACAGCCGGCCACAGCTAGTCACAGCCGGCCAGAAGCCACCAACAGCTGGCCAAGAGGAGCCGGAACATGTAGCAGCAAGCCCTGCCACTCCCGTTTGATACCGACCCTGCCTGGCCCTCGTATCGTAGCCCCGTTGCTAGATCTGAGGCCCCATAGATGATGTTGGACTGTGGGAAAGCTTAAGCGATAGATGGTGTCGGACGGTTGGAAAGCCAAATTGATAAACGACGCTGGACTATTGGAAAGCCCCATCTTTTACTTTCTCATACATCCATCCACCATATGGTGCCCTATCCTTATGACCTATCTGTATATGTATCTGTTGTACCCTGTCCTCACGATCTGTTTGTATTCATATTTGTAAAACAGGATCCATTCATCTTCTAGCTATGGAATTGTGCTACTCCACTGTCTTGTCGAGTTGTTTTGTCTTTTGTCGGGTCATTGGTTCTCACTGTTGATTGTTGTGTTGTCTGTGTGCCATGCCTTTGAGTCGGCTGAGGGATCGTACCTCGTTCGGACATTACGATCGCGGGATTCATCTTGCCATGACCGTAATGCCGGGTGTAACTCAACCTCTCTCTTTTTTAGTTGACCCATAGAGCTACGAGTGTTAGCCCCTACCTTCAACCCTATGACGTGGTCATGATGGACTTGATATTGATATCAGTATCAATGTGGATCTTACCCGCTCACATCGAGCCTATCGTGATCTAGCCCTGTGGGAGATGACCTAGGGGATAACAACCGTGGATCGATGGGTGCCAACTCTCGTTGGTGTAGCTTGTGGCCATGAGTACGCTTCGCCACGACGATGGAGCTATACTCCGTTTGTCGTTCTTTGTTTTCCTCGTGCCCAAGCCCTCGTATGCCTGTACCCTGTGCGACCGTCTCTTTTCTCTGATTCTTCAGTGACAACCGCACCACTATAAATCTGAGAGATGACATAGTGCCAGTGCACCCAGGTCGTGGTACCCTACGAGTGGTTTGCATACTTGTTTTCTTCTGTGTGTCTCTCCTTTCTGACGCCCCGTCTATGCCATGGCGTGTGCGTTGGAAGAAGTTGACCACCGCCCTTTTTGTGTTTCTCGCTCTTTGTTCCCGTTTAGCCTGCTCTGTTCGATCCAGCCTTGCTCACGGTGACTGGATCAAAGACCGGACTAACCCTTTCTAGTTAGCAAAGCTATGGTCTATATCAAGATCTCGGACCTATGCAAGTCGATCCGATCGACTGCTTAAAACCATCTTCACTAAGAATGTGACCAAGAATATGCTATGGATGTGCTTAGCTAACTCCTCTCTCTCTCTGGTGTTAATTGATCTTCCCGCGTCTGTCGTCCTTTGGAATATTGAGTGTTTCCTTGCCCTGTGTCGCTTCATGGAGTAGCGGATTTCGGATTAACAACGATCAGATCGAGACCGTTGGAGGAAGGTAACGTGGACGACGAAAGGACCCGTGGAGTGGAGTCACCCTAGGAGGAGGTGACCCAGCCGATTGACTACATTAACTGGAGAACGCCCATACCACTACTTCCTCGACAATGCAGGTGTCAAGGCAGCACCTTCTTTTTGAAAATCCTATTAGACATTGCATATTTAGGATTGCTAGCGCTTTATATATTTACTCCTTTGCTAGTATATGATGTATGCTACTGCCTAAGCCGTTATTACCCTGCTTGCAACCACTCTACTATGCATCTAGCTTCACGCTCACGCTCTTTTATAAATATACATCTTCCTACCTGCTTGCTTGCATGTTACATCACTTTATTTATTAAACTCCACTCGCATTATATCTATGATGTGATGTTGGTGGTGGAAATTGGGAATGGATTACTTGAACATGGAATTAACCACTGGACTTAACCACCGGGAGAGCGTGCTGCGTGCGTCTTGGGTGCGTGGTGAGGGTCGAGTCGACCAAGTGGGCTATACACGACGAGCTGAGAAAGAAAGTCTTGCAGGGGTGCAACCTGGGCATTTCCACGAGTGATACCTGTGGCGGGTATTGATAGATGAGGTGATTCTGGGATGGATGGCCTTCGTGGTTTGAAGCCCCGTGAATGGAGGTGCCATGATGGCACGGGGAGAGTATCCCCTGAGATGGAAAGCCTGCTTGGTCTATTTAGTCAACACTTTCTGGTGACGGGGAACTTCGAGAATCATTTACTACTCACTCGTCTTCGGTGGGCGGGAAACGGCTGGACTACTTGGTAGGGCGGTGCCACTACTGCTAGGTTGAGAGGTGATAAGGGTGGGCGATGACGGATGTTGAGATTCCTGTACCGATCTAGATACGCAGTACCACTGATTGGGCCCGGTACTGCGTCTCCCAGTCTTAGCGTGATGGTGTAGGATCTAGAATGTCCCAGGGCTGAGTGGTAGGGTGGCATCGACCTAGGCAAGGAAGCACCCGAAATTCTGCCTAGATGTTCGTACGGCATCTATGATGGCTAATCTTATGAGTGGTAAAACCTCTGCAGAGTGTATGGTTGATCGATCGATACATATACCGACTCGTCGGCTATGGACCTTTCCTGAGTCCTGTTGCACTTCTTAGGGAGCGGTATATTCTTTTCCTCCCTGGTTAATGCTTCCGGCAGTGTGCCCGGTGTGGCAGTGTGCCGCTGAGACAGGCTTGAGAGGGAGTCGGGCCTGTCGACTGAGCGCGAGGTGTGTGTGTGTGAGGTGGTGTATGGGTGGGATAATGGAATTGGGATGGTCTGATGGATGGTGTGACATGGGTTAAAAACTTGACGAACTATTATAAAATTTACTACTGGATACTGCTTTGCATGTGCTTAGGATGCAAACCACAACTAAATATTAGGATCACCAAATCTTTTGTTTTCTATTTTCCACTAAAGCTCATCGGTGCACCATGGCCTGCACATATCTGGCGGTGTGCAGATTACCTGACTAACAGAGATTTTGAGATAAGAAGTATTAGGTCTCATGCCTACACTCAAGTTTGGTTCAGGAGATGAAGACTATGCTGCGCCAAGAATAACTCTGGTGGTACCCATGAAGGAGGAGCCTTCACTCGACGACATATTCCGCCAACTCTGATGACGACTAGATATGCTTCCGCTAGATTAACCCTGTAATAGGTGTCTACTCAGTTGATGTATTATCTTGTAAATATCTACGATGTATGACTGTAATATCAACTGATATATGATAATGTGATGAGCTCAACCTTGGTTTTATCACATTATAGCTCATTCTGTGGATTTTTCCTTCGTGGAAAATCGAGGATGTTTCACTCCAAGTGCGTGGTTGTCGGTTCAAGCAGTACAGCCACCGGAGTCAGAAGCTTTCCGTAGTATGTGGCTAGTTGTAAAGTCTCGATCCAGCAAGCCTACAACGAACGGTCCCTAATTCTTTTCTGTCGGCAACCATGCATTGGGACTCTAACTCAAGTACAAACTTACCCAACGGTTTCCAAATCCATGCCTGTCGGATGATAAGCCATGGGGAACGCAGCCCCATGTGTACATCAACCGAGCGAAACATTTCCCGTTTCTACCGGTGGTCAAACCTTAGGACTCTAACCCAAGTGATACAACCACAGAGCAGAAAAATCCCCTCCCGTCGGTGACAATGTACTGATCAGGTGCACAGCCACCGAACGAGAATAATACCAGTTCCCATTTTCATGTTTGAATAGTATATCACAATACCTCAAAAATAGCATTTATGTAAATCTACATTATTTAAGCAGGGCTAAGAATTTTTTAATGTTTTCATTTTTAAACAGGTTTCAAGGAATAATGTATCAAGATGGGTAATGCAGCAAGTAGGTGACAATCAACTCCTATCAACCTAATGCAATAATTTAACTCAAGTCATAAATATTTTATAAAACACAAGGAAGGGGCCGAATGCACCGGGGCTTGCCTGTTGCTTGTAGTAGGTAGAACCCTGAAGTCAACCACCAAGAAAGACCCCCGTCCACCGAGTGAAGACCTTACTCGGGACTTGCTTCTGATAATAATTACCGTGCGTTCACTGCACGAAATAATAATGCAGGCTTAACATGATGATATGTGTACCATGATGCATGAGATACACTAAATTGTCAATTACCTAGAAAGTAAACTTTATTTAAAAAGTTGAGTACAACTTTTCTTCACGGTAAAATTACAAACAAGATCTTATTAAATAGTGCAATGATTTTATAACTATTTTATTGACCATTTGAATAGTCATTGAAAGTCTACTTAATCCCTCTTACAACATCATTAGGTGTTAGCTAATAAGTTATGAAACCCTAATGACATGTATTACCTATTAATCATAATTATTTATTATTAACCGCAAGATAACCCTAATAAATTCTTTCACCAAATAAGCTGCCAAGGACCATGCAATGTTTTTAAAACCCCTGGTCTTCACTGAATCCCAAAAGCACACATAAACCCTAAATTGACTATTGTTTCTATTTATTTTATTAATCGATTAATAAATCATTAAATAGCAAATAAATAAACTATTTCCATTTGAGCTCAAACTTTTTCTATAGATGGGTTCTGACCTAAAACAGTATTAAAACAAATTTCATGATTTTAGGATTAACAGGAAATTTATTAAAATTGCTTGAAGTTACATTTATTAATTAATTTACCTAATTTTAATACCTGCTGAAAGTGCTCGAAGTCACTAACTTATATTTTTATTAAATATTACAGAATATAGAGAGAATACATGTTTATTTTCATGATTTTTTTGTGCAGCAATTTAATTAATACAAAAATAATAAAGTCTAGCACTCTTTGATTTCTCAGGAAATGAAAAATACATTTTAATTCGCGAAGAAAATGGTAAAACGCCATTTGGCCCAAATCGGCCCACAACCGCAGGCCAGCCCATACTCCTTTCTATCTCCACTGCACGCCCGTGCACTATTGGGCCGGCCCAGCACGGCCCGTCTCCTTCTCACCCAAACTCGCTCACCTCCCCGTCTTCTTCCTCGCGCGACCGCGCTCCCGCGCGGGCATAGCGGCCCTGCCGCTGCGGCCTGCCCACGGCAACCACACCGGCGAGCCTAAGGACACCACCAAGCTTCCCGCAACCCAGTGAAACTATCCAAAGGAGCTACCGGTCGATTTGGAGCTCACAGCACGCCTAGCCACAGCTATGGCGGGTCGACTGCTAGGAACACGGCGGCGCGGCGGTGTTTCGACCAACTATGGCCGGTAGAGTTCAAAAAGGGAATGTAGAGGAGGTTATGAGCTCACCATGAGTCCCATGCGCCAGCCGGTTGGAGCAGAGATGGCTTGGAGCGGCTCTGTTGACGACGAGGGCGGACGTGCCGGTGCACACCGGTGGCAAAGTTCCTGTTCCGACGAACTCCAAACACTAAAAGCAAAACCGACGAGTGCACGGGCATGACATGGTCTTGCGGCGACTAGAACAAGTGCTTAAACAAGACGTAGCTCACCAAATCGAGTCAGCCACGGTGGGCGGATCACGTCGGCGTTTCTGTCGGTCCGGGAGAAGATGACCTACGGCTGGGAGTTTTCGGTGATGTCAAATAGCAAGAATAGGCTTCAACAATGCGCAAGGGTGAGGTGAAGCTAGTGTCATGGAGAATCGGATGGAGGTGGAGCGTCGACGGTGAATTTTTGGCCGGAACAGAGAGCTCGTCGCTGGCAATGATGGAGAAAGGAGAAGAAAAACCGACGATGAGTCATTTATAGGGCAACGGTGGGCTCGGACGCGGACCGGGACCCCCACGACCTCGTCGCGCTGCCGACAGGGCTCGGCCGGCCCCGGGCATCACCGGCGTACAGCGCGGCATGCGCAGCTCTGCCCGCGTACGGGGTGCAGAGGCCGGACCCTCCCTCTTTCTGCCGAGTACTGTAGCATAGCCTGACCTCCATCTGATTTTTGTTAAATTACTCTCAACTTTGTATGACAACTTGAAAAATTCCCTTAATAAGAGTTGTAGTAAATTTAATTTTGAACATATTTGTTTTCATACCATATCCAAATTTTGAACAGATTTGAAATTACATAAAAAGGGGGTAATTTTCTCTTTTGAAATTTATTTCAAATCTAGTTTAAATCCCAAGATTTTTCTTAATAACTTGAAAATCTGTAAAGATAAAAGTTGTTCCATTTGTCATGTTCTACAAATTGCATTAAATGAGTTTTGTCAGATTCTTGATAATTTTTGAAATAGCATTTCAAATTTAAATTTTAAAACACTCATTATGGTTTAATTTGAAATCTCACTGCACAACTTCAAAACCCCAAATATAAAAGTTGTTCAATTTGAAAAGCCTTACAATTTTCATTAAATTAGCTTGTCCAAATTCTTGATAGTTTTTAAAATGAAATTTTAAATTTGAATTGACAAACACTAATTGGGGTTAAATTTGAATTTCCACTGATAAATTTTAAAACCTACAAAAATAAAAGTTGCTCCATTCTGAAAGGACCAAAACTTTTATTAAGGCACCATCACCAGATTCCTGTTAGATTTTGAAGTTGAATTTCAAATTTAACATTAAAGCATAGATTGAGGTTTTATTTGAAATTCTTTTTAATAACTTCAAAATTGCCCCAAATAGAAGTTGCTCAACATTTAAATACTCAAAACTTTTGTTTAACACCCAACCTCTAATTTGATCTAGTTTTTGAATTAGGGTTTGAGGGTCTGAATCAGGGCTATAAATGATTTTCTTTTTACTTTTCGTTTGGATTTAGATAATTACAAACAATCAAGCATTTGAATAATAAAATCACTCTAAGACACCCATGCACAATCAAATGCACGAATAAAACTTACTTTAGTTGATGCATCATAGCAGGGTTAAATACGGGATGATTTATATGCAATCATGATGACATGGCAGATTTTAGTTACAGTAACACCAGGGGTGTTACATACTCCAACTAAAAAAAAAAGAGCACTGAGCACGACTACACAAACAAGAAAAATAAATTACATAGGCTCCGATGAGCCACTGAGCCTAATCGGAGGGCCCAGGTCGTCCGCAACTGTGGGTGTCTGGCTGCCTATGTGATTATTGTGCTCGCGGTCTCGGTCGTCGCCTCGTCAAGCATCATCATCAGTTCATCACCTCCCTCCCTAGGCCGGCACTGCTTTTAATAATTATTAAAAGAGATAAGGACTCCAATACCCAGGCGATCACCTACTCCAACTCAAAAAAGAGCACTGAGCACGACTAAACAAAACAAAAAAATAAATTAGTCCTTCCGTCCCAAAATAAATGTCATTTTAGAATTTTAATTATCTTCTTTTGATTATTCGTCTTATTCAAAAATTTTATGAAAAAATTAATTATTTTTGTGAAATGACTTATTATTAGAAGTGTTTTAATCTTGATTTGTTTATTTTTATATTTTAATAAATTTTTTGAATAAAACGAATGGTCAAATATCAATTTTAAAAAGTCAAAAAAGATATTTATTTTAGAACGGAAAGAGTACATAGGCTTCAATGAGCCACTGAGTCTGATCGGAGGGCCCAGGTGGTCCGCAACTTGGGTGTCTGGCTAACTGTGTGATTATTGTGCTCATGGTCTCGGTCATCGCCTCATTAAGCGTCATCATCGAGCCTGATGGCGGCCTGGTCAGCCCCTTTATTATTAAAAGAGATTAAGAGAGAAGGACTCCAAAAGACTAGCAATAGCAATTGGCGTAACCTGCACACCATCACCTACTCTACCTCAATGTTCGCTTCGCTGCAAAGAAACACTAATTTTGGTTGATATTGATTTGTTGTGAGAGAAAAATATTCTTTTATGAATGAAAAGAAGCCGATTTGCAGAAAAGCGAACAGTCCCGCTCCCCCTTGCTCCCATCCCTATTATATTTTTCGCGACCATGCAAATGCATGTATATCATTAAGGCAGATTAAAGGAGGAATACATACCCGATTGATTTAGGTAGCAAGGCAAGGCGCGTACCATGATCACCGGGCTTAAGCAGTAACACGATATGCTATTACATGGTATCTAGTGAGCAACAGTAAGGCCCCATGATCAAGCGGCGACCAGTGGCGGCCACAGGGTGGCAAGGTGGGCGAACCCCGCTTGGGTCCAACGGTCGGCTTCTTCGTTGATAGCGTCGATGATTTGGACGGAGGTTTTACCGACGTGATCGAAGACTATCTGTATTATATTAAACATAGGTGCATTGCATGTGGGCTAACTTATGTAAATGGTTCCCACAGGCACACAAGAGCACGCCTGATCTCGCTACCCCGTCACTCCAACCTCCCCTTGCTTCCAACGAAACATTTCTTGGATTATCTACTTCCCTTCCAGTCTTCAATTTTCGCCTTCTTCATCACAGAGGCTAGGAGGGAGACAGACGTGTTTCCAAGAGAAAATGGAGATGTCGTTTTGGAGCATCATTTCTACTATCTCCCTTGGTATTCTGGTGCTAATTGTTAACAAGCTGTGGGAACCCATCGCAGCGTATGTTGGGTATCCCTTCGACGGCCGGCGACGCGTGAAAGATCTCGTGGATGAGGTCGTGTCGCTGTGCGCGATACGTGACGAGCTTCTTCGTCTAGATCCAAAGCTTTCGTCTAAAGAAAGAGGCAATGAATGGAAGAAGAGAGTGGAAGATCTGTGTGACAGGAAGGAAAAGATCAAGACTGGGTATGATGGATGCGGCCCCCAAGATTACTTCAACAAGTGCTACTTTGCCAGGCAAGCAGATATAGAGCTGAAAAAGGCTACTGCTGAAATCAAAACAGGGGAAGATCTGCTGAAGGAGGCAAAGGCAAGTCCACATCCCGTCCCTGATCCCCTGCCGCAAGACAGGCCTCCGAAGCAGCTGTGGGGGATGGACCCCTACATGCAGAAGGTGCGCGCTTTTATTGACGATAATAGCAGCACCCATCCGTCCGGATCGCTAGGGATTTGGGGCATGGCGGGTGTGGGCAAGACTTGCCTTCTCGAGTCTGTGCGTGATTATTCACTTAGGTCTCGTTCCTTGGACCACGTCATGTTAATTCGGGCTGGCAGGGAAGCCACGGTTGGTACAATGCAGAAAGCTATTGCCGCCGGTATGGGATTGACCTCTAGGACTGATGATGAGATTTACCATGAAGGAGTCATTTACAACCAACTCAGTGGCAAGAGCTTCTTGTTGCTGATAGATGATTTGTGGGAGCGCCATGACCTGGAACGTGTTGGCATCCCCATGCCCCTTGGAAAGGTGCACTGCCTTCCTCGTGATGGTAGTTCAGTCCAGGAATATCAGCGTAAGGTAGTGTTCACAACAAGGAGCTATGATGTGTGTGGCCACATGGAGTGTGCTGAAAACGCCATCAGAATGGAGTGCTTGAGCCAAGACGATGCGTGGAAGCTCTTCGTCGATAAGATGGGAAAGGGAAATAAAATCATCGACGATCCTGAGCTTCAGAAGCTTGCCAGAAAGGTACTAACTCCACCTAGTAGTTCATAAATGCACTAAGCCAATTAGTTCGGCCAGTCTCAGTGGAAGTTTCCTCTGAGTTTTATTTGCATTAAATAAATTAGGCATATTTGATGATATGTCCGTGTATTTAAGATGAGAGATAGTCATAAAATTTAATGCCAAGAAAACTATGCAATAAAACTTTACATTGAGAGTGGGTGTTTCATCCGAGTTTTATTTCGTTCTATGTGATATGACAGTGTTGAAAACAACGTTATGAAATTCTCCATTAAGAGCGACCTTAGTTAACATGTGTAACAAGACCGAGGTTCTAACTTCCAACAAATTAACTGCACCACAGTTGCTTGGAATGATTTGTCAACGTTAGCTGACATACACCTACACATCAGTATTAGTTTGTTTTTTTAAATAAAAGGTAGAAACTCTGTCGCTCAATTAAGTAAGGGAAAACAGAGGTTTATATACAGGCTAGGTGCACACATGGTGCCAGACCCCTGGCCCTAGGGCCAAGAAAAGAACTTGCCTCCCTGCACTAGTTATCTTATCTAGCCATGGCCATAGCCCTGTGCCTCTTAACTATGTCTTCTTTGGTCAAGGAAGCGATATGCTGCGCTGGCTTGTACTCATTTTCAAATATCCTCCTATTCCTCTCTTTCCATAAATTCCACCAAATGTAAATACATATGCCGCCGAAGTGCCTACGGTCTTGCTTTGGTTTGTTGCTAACTTTCTGCTCCCACCATTCTGCAAATGAGTGAATGTCTTGTTGTGGGAGCTGTACGGCAAAGCGAAGAAAGATGTAGCTCTGACTCCATACACAAGACATAATGGTCGTGGTGTGCCCCCCCCCCCCCCCCCCGATTGTCTGCCGTTAGGACCTTGTCATGCATGAGAACCCAAACATGGATTTTTTGCTTTTATTCTCCGCTTTCTTCATCAAGTAATATTATGTATATGTCCTAAAAATGTATTTTGATTTGTGTAGTGGGGTTGGGAATGAACTCCAATTGCATATTAACTAACATTTCAAAGCACTGTTGTATTGAACAGCTAGTGGACGAGTGCAGCGGTTTACCTATGGCCTTATGCAGCATTGGCCGAGCTATGTCAACCAGGAGAGATCCCAAGGAATGGAGATGTGCCATTGACCTTATCGAGGACTCAAAGCTTCTTGAAATAAAGATGGACAAGGATTTAATCAACCGTGTTCAAAGTAGCTACGACCATATGGAAGATGACTTGAAGAATTGTTTCTTGATATGTTTGCTATGGCCTCGAGGTGAGAACATTCCTAAGGACAAGCTTGTTGAGTGGTGGACAGGTCTTGGTTTCGTAGACGTGACAAATGCTATTAATAGAGGGTGTACGATCATAAATCACTTGATGCGCGCTTCTATGTTAGAGAAAGGTAACACTAACCGTTGCTCTTCAGAAAACTCACATGTCAAGTTGCACGAAGTTACCCGTGAAATGGCTTTATGGATTGTCAAAGATAGCGTGCTACCCCTTTCATCTTGTAGATCAGCTTTGCCAGAGGAGAAATGGAAAACAGTGCAGAAAGCATGGATATCGGCAGGAGACTCTTCAGGATGGACATCCTCATTGAGTTGCCCACAGCTCACGATGCTGGTGACTTGTCATGCTTTCTCGTTTGAAGCCAAGACTTGTTTTCAAAATCTCACATTTTTACACTTGACCGGGACAAAGCGGACAATAATGCATGAATTTCCTACAGCGGTATGTTCATTAGAAGCACTACAATACCTCAATCTTTCTGCAACAACAATTGGTGCACTGCCCAATGACCTACAAAAGCTTTCAAAGCTCAAATATCTATATATAAGAGAAATTGGAACTCTTCAAACAGTACCCAATGAGTTGATATCACATTTGGCAAAGCTTCGCGTATTGGACCTTTTCTGCAGTGGTACTAAATCCAATAAGGGCCAATATTTTTCATCACTAATAGAGGGATTTATGGGTAAAAAGATAGATCTTATACTTGGCATTTCCGTGCATACTGATCAAGATATAATAAAACTAATTGGGTTAAAAAAGGTGGTACATACACAGGCACTATGTATACACCATTTTGATATCCCCAATTTAAAGCTGGAGTTGCTCGGCCATATGGAAAAACTGAGAGAGTTGACCATTACAGACAGCCCAGGCACAGAAACGTTGGTAGCTAAAGAGCAACCGAGTAACAAAGATGGGCTCCTCAATAACCTGGAATTTCTCAAATTAAGCAAACTCCATAAGTTACAAGAGGTGACATGGAACAATGCAGGCCAAATGATTCGTGTTATTACTATATGCAGTTGTACCAAACTGAGAGATTTGACATGGGTTCAATGCCTTGAAAAACTAGAGGATCTCACTATTGCAAAATGCCCTGAATTGGAACAGGTGATTGGTATGGTGGGGGCAAACCAGGTAAAGATTTTTGGTCAGCTGAAAAAGCTTTACTTGAAGAAGCTGCCAAAGCTATCTATTATATCTGAGCGCAGTCTCCCTTTTGAAGAACTGTCATATGTATTTGTGTCTCGGTGTGAAAACTTAAAGATCATCAGAGTCGAGCAGCGCAGAAATCACAACAAAATCAAGATTGATTGTGATGGGGATTGGTGGACTAGCTTAGGAGAGAATCAAGGGACAATGAGTCTGCACTTTGATCCAACATTCGGTTTATAGCAGGTAAGAGCTACTGTAATCATTTTTTTAGGAAGACTAGCTGCTCAATATCTGTTTGTTTAGGAATAGTACAGTTATTGCAAATTTTTCACTCTACCTTGAGTAAATGACAACGGCTTTTATTATATCTTGTGTTTATGTTTATAGTTTTCACAAAGATTACAAGATAGATAGCAAATCATAAATAGTCATCCATCTGGGAAATTTGAGTGGTTTCATCTAGTAGACATATTAGGTTTTCAGACTTTTTTGAAAAAAAAGCGTATAGTCATATTTTGAGCAAATGGAATAGGTATTGATCTTTTTTTTACTGTCACTGGGGGGGGGGGGGGTTCCCCCACCTGAAATTTATTATTTTATAAAATTATAGACGATCTCTGTACAGGGTTTCATGGCAGAAACATTACAATTAAGATGGAAGGAGTGAGGTGAGGAGGGGGGAGGGGGTGAAGGAGGAAAGCAAAGCTGATTACCAATAGGTACAGATCATCAGTTTGCTCATTACCAATATTGCTTTTTGTACTCGCTATAATGCATCTATTTATCTTGGTGCTAGTAGTTGAAGTTTACCCTCTCAAGCAACTTACATTCCTGAAGAAGTGACCAAAACACACCTTTTTGTTTTTCCTTGTTTTTGACAGAAATAGGATGGATTATGAATGATTCTGTGCTTCTGTGCATGACTTTGAGCTTGCAAGCTCACCTCTGGTCCTCTGGGTTTTGATACGTGCCATGTTTGTGCTGGCAGGCTGGAGGCAACGCGGTGGAGAGAGCTATGCTCTTTCCTCTTTGCAGGGTGCGCAGCTTGTGATGGAAGATTTGCTGGATGGAAGTCGGAAGCAGTGACCCCCGCTGCTCTTGGACGAAGGCTCCTTTATATATTTGATTTGAAGTTAATCCTGTTAATGATAAAGTGATGTACTGTGTGCTACCTCTGGGTTCCAAGAAAACCTTGTGTCGATCTCTTGTCTTTCTGTCAGTCCATTGCATGTTTGCAATGAGTTGAACCTGGACTTTTGCGTGAGGAGCTGCATGTACCAAACCTTATTGTTTGAAGAACTACAGCAGCTGATTCTATCTGTTTGATCCCGTTCCTACTGCCCAAAGAATTGTGATGCCGTCTTTGGCAGGCAGGGGAACGAATTAGTTTCTTTCAGTCACTTGTAATGCTTGATTGTTTTGTGGTTATTCAGGGAATATGCAATTTTGTTATTGCTTGGCTACAGGAACAAAACATATAAATTATTTTTTTATGATTTGTCCTTTTGATTGTATACGTCAGATTGTTGGCTGCAAAATTTCTCCCTATTCGGTTTCACGAATAGAAAGGGGATTGGGACCTCCAATCTTCCTCAATCCCCATGGTTTAGTGATTAAACGAACAACCCTAACCCGTTTGTTTTCTGCTTTTCGTTTCCGAATCCGTTTGCCGCCACGCCGCCGTGTTCAACTCCATCGAAACAACCCTCTGTACCCGCAAATCCCGGACAAGGATTCAATTCGATCGGATAGGCAGGCGACGCAGCGGCCACCGGCGCGCCGCCGAGGAGCCAAGAGGCAGTGGGGATCCGCCTCCCATCCAGCAGCCTCTCTCCCACCTCCGTGGCCGCCGCCACCGCCGCCGCGGCGTATGCCATGGGAAGATACCCCGGCTCTGAGGCGGAGGCTGCTGTAGCTGATCCGCGCCTTCTACCTAGACGCCATCTCGCGCCTGCCCACCGACCTTAGGGCCGGCAGCCATTGCTACGGCCCGCTCCACCCCGCGGACAACATCGTCGCCAACTCCGTCTGGTACGCCGCCGACTTCCCGCTCCGCCCCGAGGACAGGGTCGAGGTCGATGTCATCAGCGCCCAGGCCACGGACCGCGCCGCCGGCCGCTCACTCGACGGACTGGTCGCTTGCCTCCTACGCGTCTGCCCCTCCCTCTCCCCCGCCGACGCGCTCTGGCAGCTCTGCCGCTCCCGCGCCGACCTCGCCAGACCGTTCCTCCTGCGCGCCGCGGAGCCGGAGGTTGTCAGTGCCGCCTTCCAGGTGGCTGCCGAGGCGGCGCGGCAACCCGACCCCGCGGCCTTCGCGCTCTTCGCTTCCTCGGTGCTTCCCGGCTTGGAGCGTGACGTCGCCCACTTGCTGATGGTCGGCAAGCGCGGCGGCCTCTCCAGCTACGACATCGATCGCCTCTCCACGCTGCTGTTGATGCCGTACCCCCTACCCGATGAACTGGCCTCGCGCCGGTGGCCGCCGCCAGAACCGACCCCACGGGTCAGCGTATTCATCTCCAGCAGGAGGAGAGGTAGCCCGGGATGGTTCAATCGGTTGCTTGAAATTGCAAATGCGGCGCTTCGCAAGTTCGCCAGCAAAACTGGGCTACACTATGAGCTTCATACCATAAATGGTGATAGCATACTGGATGACGAGTGCTTCCACAATCATTTCCATATCAATTTCATGGGGCAACCAAAGGAGGATAATAGCTCTAATTCTGGTGCAGAACCGGGGCGTCGCCTGTTTTTCTTTGCCGAACTACCCCTTCCTCGACACCACTGCATTAGGTTGAGCCTTCACCACCGGATGTTGGTACTGTCAATCTCCATGCTCTTTTCGCTAAATAAGCACAACCACACGTCCACACGGTATTGCACATTTTTTTTAAACAATAGCAGGAGCTTTGCCTTTCAATTAAGACGAATGAAGTTTATGTACAAGCAAAGGTAGCCAGCGTAGCGTCAAACAACACCGCGAAAGGCTAACCCACCCACGCAACGCGACCAAGTAAACATTGACGACCTATCCTAATATGTCAGACCGATGGACCCGAGGCAGGAGACTCCAACAGGTTATCGTCGCCGAGCTCAACCGCCTCGAAGGATCCCACGCCCCGCCCGCGGTGAATGCCAAGCCACCGAAGCAGAACCCACCCGAGGAAGAAGGGGGTTTCGCCTCATGTCATTGTCGCCGAGCTACATCCCCTGATGTAGCAGCTCCGACTTCACACTGCAGAACCCGTCGTCTTGCGTCGACCGAGCGCCGAGAGGGGAAGGACATCCACCGAAGGAGACATCACAGCCGAGACTAAATCCACAGCGACGCCTTCAGGAAGGGTACGACGCCGATTGCGTCGCCGCCGCCAGGTTATCACCCGTGGAAGTCATTGCTTGGGGACACGACGCCCCCAACATGGAAAGCGGCGCCCACAGGCGTCGCCGTCTCCAAGGCTTTCACCTGAGGTGCCCCTAGCAAAAGAACTCGAGCCAAGATGCAGGACACAAGCCTGTCGCCGCCGTCGTCGTCCCTGCCCGCCATCCCGCAGACACCCCTCCGGAGGGGCACCGACGCGCCAGCTGTTCGCAGCAGCTGCACAGCTGCGCCAGCCGTCACCCCCTCCGACCGAGCAACGTGCAGAACTGGCCTCACCCAGCCGCGTGCGTCACCTTGCCGCACGCCGAAGCCGTCACCGGCTACCGCCGCCGGCACAAGCACCCGCCGTCGACGCCGCCGACCTCTGCCAGCCACCATCTTGATGCATGCCCCACCATGGGCGCCGCCCCTTGCCTCGGGGGCGCCGGATCCGGCCGTCAGATGGACGCCAGACCCGGAGTCCCCAGTCGGCGTTGCCACCTCCACGCCATGGACGAGGAGGAAGCGAGGAAGCGGAGGAGGAAGAAAGGGGCCCTCCACCACCGCCAAACGCTAGCACGGGCACTGGCCGGCGCCACCGCAATCCAGCAGGTGGCTCTGCCAAGACCCACGCGGCTCGAGCGAGGACATGCCACACCAGCTCGCTGCCACGTACGCCACCACCATTGCCTAGCTCGAGGAAGAGGGAGAGAGGCCCGCCCCCAGCGCCCCAGGTCGACGAAGCCCCACGTGTATCCGGGCGCCAAGCCCATGGATCCGTCGCCGCACCGGCGTTTCGGGCCGGATCCGCCGTCGCCCAGCCCCTCCCAGGCGCGGCACGCCGCAGCCCCGCACGGATCCAGTCACAGGGCCGCCGGAACCGGATGCCCGGGCGAGGAGGCGCCACCGGACCGCCGCCCGCGCCACAGCGACCTCGCCACGCCCCTGGACGCCAAGCGTGAGCCCGGCCCTGACCGCCTCAGCTTCCACCGCGAGAGCTAGCCCCGCCGCCGCCCTCATGGCAAGCTGCCCGGCCATGCCGGTGGCCTACTCCGACGGCGGCGCGGCTAGAGAGAGGGAGGAGAGGGAGAGGAGCTCGCTAGGGTTTGGGTCGCTTCCCGTGTCGTCCGTGTGGGGGGCGACGCGGGGGCCGGAGCCCGGGCTCAACTTCTATCTATCAGATTATCCGTATTGCACATTTTGTCATGTTAAAGCATATCCTGAAAATGTGTTCGATAATTTCTTTTGGCACCTCGGTAGCAGTTGATGTTGATGTGTTCCTTTTAAATCCTTTCCTTCCCTTTAAGACTAGCACAACGTTGGTTTTTTGCGGTACTGAAAGAGGAGTGAGAATGTCGAAGCATCGGTGCCCACCGTTGTAGGCGATGCTGGGTTGCAAAAAAGAGTCAGCACTGGATCATGTTCCTGCCTCGATGCCGAGAGAGTAAAGAAATGTTTCTTGGCTGGTACTATTGTTTCTCATGCAAGATAGTGGATCTGACACAAGTCTGACTAGGGTCCACATTGTTCACGCTGTGAGTATAGAAGAGCTTAAGCATCGGTACTAGATGGTTGGCTGAAATTTTTTCTGCACCGTTCACATGCTGTGGACAGTCTAATTGCGAAGAGTGCTTAGATTGAATAGTTTGGTTTCTAGTTGCTGTAACAAATTCAGTGACACCTTGTTTGGTCTTGTGAGATTTGAGATGCGCATCTAGTAATCTGAGTTACTGATGAGTATATGTTGGCTGGTATTTTTGTCTTCATTGCAAGTTTTGTGTACATGATCTTCTGACATTAAAGAAGATGTTTTATGATTAAGCATTTTTTTATTGGCGAATGGGCTTGTGGTCCAATGATAGGACTGTCCAGTGTGATGCTATCCATCAGGGTTCAAATCCTGGTGCTCATACCTTTTTTGGGGTTTTTCTTAGGATTTACTTGCGTTATGCTTTAAGTGGTAGGCGACGTCCTCGCCGATAGCGAGGCGCCTGTGGTGGCTTCGTGAACTTCAAGATATGCTGGCTCAGTCCTTCGGAGGTGCTTATAAGGGTAGTGTTTATATACGTGTATTTATAGGGATGAGTGTACGTGCGTATTGTGAGCATCTAGTTGTACTATGTAATAAAAAAAACCATTTTTTATTGTATGTCTGTCTGATCCCGTTATCATAAGTATTCTATGTGCTTACAACCTGTTCTTTTGACCAATCAGCGCTTATTTTCAGCCACGAAACAGTATTTTTCTCTCACAATAAATCAGCACGAGCCGAATTCGCGCTTAATTTCAGCCAAAAGAACAGGCTGTTAATCCTTCTTGTGCATAGTGCAGATAACTGCCACGCATGCCTGATGGGTAATCACAAAATCAATCACCCTACTGCTGATCCTGTAGATCACACTCATGATCTTTGCTTCGGTGGGCAGTGCTACGAGATTGGTGCACTTGATCATGACCAGGATTTCGGGCCAACTCTGACTGTCGACTACCTTTTTTATGATTCTGAAAGGGATAGTGGTCTTGTGGAATTCCTGCACAATTATTTTGCGCATTGATGCCTACTGTTCTGGTCTGGATGGTGGCCCTCAAGTTGGAAGTTATGCCAGAGCACTTTCTTGATAGTCATGACCATGACCTGCCTTGGGCAAATCTTCTGGCAGAATTACTACGCCAAATCTCCAGTAAATTTAATCAAAGCTGTAGTACAAGTTTAATTTAAGACTGTAATCTAAGTGTGGTTCTTTGTATAGAGATGGTAATGAAATATTGAGTCTTGTATAGTAATAAATAATAAAACTATAAATACTGTAAGGTAGTAGCGAAACCATTATAAAGAGCATCACACGACAAAGAAAACGTGCCCTTGCAGCAAACCATTATAAAGAGCATCACACGATATAATATCTCTCTCTCTCTCTCTCTCTCTCTCTCACATGTTCACAAGCACGTTACGCAGGACTAGCTCGATACTTAGTTCTCAAAACCAGGGTCTCTCCTTTAAAACGCTGAATTTTTTCTCATTTTTCATGCATTTTTTTTCCTAGGAGCCGTTCTTCGGATCCTTCAATTTGGAAGAATTAGAATCTACTTGATATAAACTAGGTTATTTGGTTTGGATTTTTGATATTCTAGCCTATCCAAAATTTATAAGATCGCTGAAAGACGAAAATTGATTCTATAAATGATCGTGTTATGTTTCTATTTTGCAATTTATAATATGCTTTTCAACTCGGCAACAATAATATACAAATATTTTTTCATATACAATCATGTTAGCTTAACTAATTTGTATCCAAATTATGGTTATTAAAATGAATACAGTTTTAAGGATAGAAGAAAAGGAGTCAAAATGTAAACCGATTCCTCTAAAATTTCTCTACGATATGTTTCAAAAGCGCCCCAAGAAAGCACACTAACGCGGTACTTAGTTGCCAATTATGGTACTACAAATAAATAAAAGAAGCACACGAGGCGTCGTAATCTCGATTCACAAGAGTGTAATGTAATTAATTAATAACAGACCCAAAAAAAAGAGGCAAAAACAAACATGTAACCTTGTGAACAACAAGCGAGCCAAACCAGAGTGCCGACCAGACTGACCCCAAACATACTATCTAGCTAGCTATGGAGATTGGACAATTCATGTACTGTACCGGACCGGACCGGACCGCTCCTAAAAATACGCAGCGAGTATGGACATCGATCACATGCTGTAGAAGGGCAGCCTGACGGCGGTGAGGTCGACCCCCCTGCGCTTCGCCGCCGACTCGTAGCGGCCCCTCACCGTGTTGTTTTCGCGCAGCCTCTGCAACTCGGCTCGCCGATCGATGGGCCTGCACCGCCATCTCCGGCCTGTCGCCGCCGGCGCCGGACTCGAGGTTGTCCAGGCCGTGCAGGGTGCGCTGCGTCGTGGCCCACTTAATTCGCCTCGCGCTGCTCCCTGCCGAAGTCCTTGTTGGTCGTGAAGGCCGTCTTGTTCTGCAGGAGGTTGTTCCAGGCCCTGCCGCTCAGCGCGTAGCGGATGCCCAGCTTGAACACGTCCAGCGGCACGAAGGTGACGACGCTGTAGAGCCAGATGACGCCCGCCCAACCCCATCCGATCCCTCTGATGTGGGCGAACCCCAAGTTGGCAAACACCGCGATCAGAGTGGCAGCCTGCAACCCAACCACACAAAGCAAAGCAGCAGTTTTGGTTTCAAGATCGATCGATATGCGCAAGGCAATGCAAGCTTGCTCCATCATCAGAATCAGTGAGAGGACATACGATCTGCGCGACGACGAACGCGGCGCACAGCAGCAGGCCGGGGCGGTCGACGAAGCACCAGCTGCGTGACCGCGTCACGAAGATGAGGGCCTGGCTGATGATGCTCACTTGCAGGTACAGAGCAGACATCATCTCCTCGTTGCTGCCACGCAGAGACCTCACGTGGAACGTGTCCTGTCATTTATTTGGATTATCATCAAATAAATGTCATTTATTTGGATCATCATTATCAGTTTTTGAAATAATAGATAAGACAGAACAAAGTGCTAGCTTACAGAGAAGAAGTCAGTGCTCCTCATAGCCCAGAAGAACACCACCGTCATTACAGCCATGTAGGCTCCATACACGATTCCTGTGACGAAAATCTCCTTCAGCTTCCAGCTATCAGGGAGTGGCGACGGCTTTACTCTGTCCTTTGCGATAGTCATGATAGTGCCTGAAGTCATACGGTATATATTTTTTTTTTGTTAGAAAGAAAGAAGAAACTACTGTCGAATGTGCAGAAATCAATTAGTATCCAGTATTGTATTGTATTTCATGCCTCTGCGAGTTTTCTACTGCATGCAATGCAAATTAACTTACCGTCGTTCAGAATGGCGATGACCAGAATCATGAATGGCGAGAAATCAAACTTCCATATCAGCGCAATCAGCAAGAACCCAAGCTGCACATTCACGGTCCACAGTAAATAAATAAGACGAATTCCAAACAAATATAAAACCATACACACATACATGGTCTCTAGTCTAGACTCTACAGGTCAAAATGGCTTACCACAATACGAATAGTGATTGACACCGCATATATCTAACCAACCAACCAACCCAAAAAAAAAAAAACAAGACGATGAATTAGTTATGGTCATAATCGTAAGGCATTATTATTAGTGAATCTTATCGCAAAAAGATAAAAAATGCTTACAGTGTAGTTCTTCATCCTCTGGAAGATGGCCCTGCTAGTAAGCACGGCATGGATGATGACGCTGAGCCCTTCTTGGGTAAGCACAATGTCAGAGGCGCTCCGTGCCGCATCAGTAGCTCCAGCTACAGCAATTCCGATGTCCGCCTTCTTCAAAGCAGGCGCATCGTTCACGCCATCTCCTGTCATTCCGCAGATGTGCTTCATCTCCTGCAGCTTCTTCACAATCTCATACTTGTGCTCTGCATCACAAATTCATAGCATATCATATCATATCATGCTGAGTAAACAATATATCCAACCAGTTATATATTACTACAGTGCACCTCATACTTGTCGACGGGGTTGAATGGGAAGAAGTGCACCTCTTGAATGCCTTCCCTAGCCTCCTTTGGGTCACCAAGCATGCCAACCATGGCGGCGTCGATGGCGTCCTGGTTCTCCACCCTCGATGCCCTAGCGGCGAGCAAGACGACATCGTCTTTCTCAACACCCGCAGCAAAGACCTCAATCAGGTTGCGGTCGACGCTGAGCTTATTGAGGGTGAGCGTGCCGGTCTTGTCACTGAGCACGTCCATGCCGGCCATCTCCTCGATGGCCGTCATACGCTTGGTGATGGCGCCCTGCAGCGACAGCTTGTGAGAGTGAGAGCCGATTGCCATGGCGACGGAGAGCACGGTAGGCATGGCGATTGGTATGCCGCCGATCAGAAGCACGAGGAGGTTGTCCACATGCCTTCACGGTACCGGCGGTGTTGCACCGGGAACATGATGATGACCTCGACAACTACGCCGACGGCGATGGTGTATATGCAGAAGTTGCCGATCGCCTGGAGCACCTGCTGGAAGTGCCCGATCGACTTGGTTGGTGCTGTCGACGAGGTGCGCCGCCCTGCGGAAGAAGGTGTGCACGCCGGTGGCGATGACGATGGCCTCGATCTCGCCCTGCTTGCACGTGGAGCCTGAGTAGACGCTGTCGCCGGGGTTCTTGGTGACCGGGAGAGACTCGCCGGTGAGCGCCGACTGGTCGATCTTGAGCGCGTCGCCGTCGAGCAAGCGAGCGTCGGCCGGGACGATGTCGCCGAGCTTGACGCTGATGATGTCGCCGGGGACAAGGACCGCCGCGTCCTCCTCGCTCCATCGGCCGTCACGCAGCACCTTGGCCTTGGGCGCGAGCTTGGCCATGAGCGCCTCCGCGGCGCTCCCGGCGTTGTTCTCCTCGATAAATGAGATGGTGGAGTTGATGACGAGGAGCACCACGATGCCGACGAAATCTTGCCAGTCCGGCGGCCTGCCACCCCCGTTGGCGAGCACAATGGCTACCACGGCAGCTGCCTCCATCACCCACGACAGTGGATTCCACATAAACATTAAGAACTTCAACACCTTGCTCTCCTGCAAACACACACGACACGACAATGGAAATGCAACACTGTGTTATTTTATTTGCAACTTTAGTGTATTTGTAGATTGAAAATTAGATTTTTTTTTTGGAACATGTTATTAAAGCAGATTATCAATACGTTAAAAGAGCACTAATCTATTGTAATCATTGTATATGCTCATCTTAGAAATAATAGCTATAAGTTTATAAACTAAAACCAATTCTTGAATTTATAACAAAGACGATCGAGTTACTTCATCTTGAAACGCCATAAAAAACTGTATTCTATTTCTTCCTAATCCAAGTGGTCAGGGCATCTAACAAAGGCGCAAGTTGGAAGATACATTTGATTCATCCTTGAATTTAGCAAAAAAAAAAAAAAGAAGGATGGTCTATCTGTGTTGTTGCCATCCCTACATGTGATTTTATATTATTTTATATATAAAGTATTAAAATATGATGTCCTCTACTTGTGTTTTCAACGTATTAATACTTGTCTTGATTTTAAGATCGATAGGCACAAAAAAAAAGTGGGAAAGAGAGGAGAAATAATACAGGATGCGTGCATATACCCTTTTTTCTTCTAGTTTATTGGGGCCAAACATAGCGGCGCGTTGCTGGGCCTCGTCGGAGCTAAGACCTTCCTTACTGCATCTGAGGGTGCTAAACACTTCTTCCATGGGAAGATCCTCCTGCAAAGTAGTAGTAGATGCATGTGCATTGTTAGATTAGATTAGAAACAAATAAAGAAGCAATACCAGCCTAATCTCGACACCCAAGAAGGTCGACATAAGCTTTTTTTTCGTTCGAAAATAAAACACGATTCGAGAGACAAATCATCACGTTAAGAAAAGTGTGGAATAATTAATCCTAATTGAGTGATGGAATAAATAAATCTTACCAGATTAACAGACTCAGCTTTGATCTGCTCCAGACTCCCCATGTCGGCTTCTTTGATCTGCTCCATGTTGCACACAGTAGCCGGCTAAATCCTGCCCTCAGCAGCAGCAGACAGATATGGTGGCCGCCAGCTCGCCAGAGGAGATGAACGAGCCGCTAAAACCTTTAAATCTAAAATCTAAAACCTGTGTTAAAATAGTAGATCCATTTTTTATTTATAATAAGGTCGTTGGCAGGGACAACGAGTCCGGCTCTGTTACGAGGCCGGGCGGGACTGGCGCGTTTTATGGATTCAGTTTCCTCCCGGCTAGTTAAAGAGGTGTAAAAATTTTGCACCTCACATCGGATGTTTCACTGGATGTCAAAAGAATTTTCCATATTTACTGTAGCACAACATTATCAAATCATTAACTAATTAGATTTAAACGATGCGTCTCATAATTCGCACGCAATCTGTATAATTAGTTATTTTTTCTGTCAAAGTATTTACTAATTCATGTATACGTCTAAATATCCAATGTGATGGGTGTAAAAAATTTTACGGTTGAAAACTAAACATGCTTATTCACACTTGAACCGACCGATGGCGTGAGGACTGCATATCGGTTTGTTCAACGAAAGTAGAGCAGAACCCGCAAGTCACGGGTAGAAAGCGGCAATCAGTTCAGATGCTCGATTCACTTTCAGAAATCTCACCACACAACCCATTTGATTTCCTAATTCCTAGCGCCACCAAGTGCAAACAGAGGGCATACAATGGAGACATATACCGATATACGGTTAGGTTCCCTCATTATCCTTGTAACATTGTACAACCAAGCACAAGCAGAGCTAACATCCAAGCTTTATTTCTCTCAAGTTTTGCTCATTCTAATTATGCATTGTATCCTCTAATTGGCTACAGCTCCAACTCTGTCGCGGGGGATGAGACGCAGCTCTGAACCATGTTTCAGAAACACGTTGCCTGAGAAAAAAAAAACAGTGGTAGTTCATGTCAGAAATTGACGCCTCGTCCAAAAGAAAACGTACAGCCAGAGAAATCAATCCTATAAACCCATCTGATGCAGTAACTCAAGAGCATTCAGCCTAACAACAGTCGAAGAAACTGTACAACACAGCAGTTCATTTGTGCAAAGCCTATGCCATGTCATGCCGTTTGCTAAGTCATGGGAATTTTCAAGTGCTTATAAATTACATAAGGATGTAATTAGATCAAACTTACGAGCCTATCAGCCCCTTCCTAAACAGTAAACACAACTCAACCAAATGCAATGACCTACAGGCAGAGGTATCACTAGATCAAACTTACGAGCCTATCAGCCCCTTCCTAAACAGTAAACACAACTCAAACAGATGCAACTGCCTACAGGCAGGGGTAAAACTCCCAATCACACCTATTGGTAATTTCAGCTGACAACTTCTGTGTCAGCACAATTTAAATCGCGCACTGTATGGCAATAAAAAAACACAGATCCAAAACAGGCCTATAAACTGATCTGCTGATGCAAATACTTCTATACAAGTAGTGACTTTCTGGAAGGTCTGAGGCACACTAGGAAACAAACACAGATCTGAAACAAAAATGTACGTCGGTATCTTGAAATGGTACGGTGGTACCTGCACTTTGCTGGGGGTTGATGCCAACTCCATCTGCAAAGAAAAAAAATGCAAAATCATTTAAAAAAGGAATGGCAGGCAACTAGGCAAGAATAGTTACTGATCATCAGATGTTATATGCAAAGAAGCAGGAAGACTTGGAGAACATCACAAGTCACAAGCTTGACGGTTATAACAAACAATAGTTGCATAAGAAATGCTATTTTACAACGTCACTGATCACCATCAGGAAACAACAAAGACAGAAAGCTGATAGATAAATAAGTGTGGGAAGAGTATCACATTCTTTTCCGGTTTAACCTATGATTGCTTAATTTTTAATGCTTCCAAATGAGGTTCTCATTGCCATCATTAGATGGGAACATTCAAGCTTTATCATTCCATTTTCCCAATTATACTGAATTAAGATTTGGGTGATCAACCAGAGGACTGAAAATCTGATAATAATTCCCTTAACAAGAACCAAATGATGTCTAGGACTTTATACACAACAGCTCAAAAGGCCCAAATAACCTTCCACTATGCACTGAGGTCTAGATTATATCAGGATACATAGAACCGTAACAAGGAAAAGATTGGAACAATTTGAAACTACATGCTGTCATTGCCTAGGACGTAATAAACCAACGATGGCAAACAAAAAACAAAAACTGCTCCAGCAGCATCATCTTACATACCGCAGCGACAGGTTTCAATTCCTATGTCCCGTGCATGTCATCCAGCAAGCAACAAGTCATTGTCTAAAATTTAGCTTGCCATAGGTCCCCAAATAGCTGTGCCATCTACGAAACTAGGAGCTAACTAAACATGTAAATAACATTTTATAATGGCACATGCTGCAAGTTGAATTCACAGGCACAGTTAAATGAGTTCCATAGTCGTAGGAACCTAAAATTTCTCCACCAAATTTCACATGTATATACTAAGACTAAGATCATGGCCATTTCAAGTGGCACAGGCACAGGGTGATGAAAAACTATGCAATCACCCCAACTAAAACGAAAACAACATATCGCTCACACTAAAATTGCTATCAGCTACCATGATCAGGTAGATTAGATCCTCTCAAGGCAACGAAGCATCTAGGCGAGAGGACCATCCGAATCGCGTACGAGCAAGAGAGAGAGATCACGATCCAAGTGAAGGATTCTCATGAGGCGAGGGGCGATGGATGGACGGCTTACCGTTGGTGATGATGGCGCTGGTCTGGGGCGGGACCTTGAACTCCTCCGCGGCGTACTTGAGCACCGCGGTGAAGGGCGCCGCCTCGGGCACGCTGAACCTGCAGGAATCCAAAGCGGGCGTGCCGGGTCAATCACGTATCAGGAGCAGCAGCACACAGACACGGCGATCGATCGATCGATCGATCTCCGGGGCATCAGATCCGAGGGAGAGAGGGAGGGAGAGAGCGTTGGTGGTACTCACACTTTGAAAGGGAGCTTGGGGTCGGAGGTGAGGATGATCCTGAAGGACACCTTCCCTCCTGCACCGCCGCCGCCCGCCGCCGCCGCCATGGGGGTGTTCGCCTCCGACTCCGATCGAGGCCGCGGCGTCGCGTGCTAGCTGTTGCTCTCTCTTTCTCTGTCGAGTGGGCCTGCGCTGCCTCTCTGTAGCGAAAATGGGTTTGCTCTCTTTCTTCCCAGTCGCGTGCCCGCTTCCCTTTTCTCCTCTCTTTTTCCTTGCAGCGAAATGGGGTTCCGTTTCAGGAGATTCTTTCTCCATCAGCCAGAAAATAAGTTCAGTTTGTACAAGCAAAAAAAAAACACTTGAAACAGAAAAAAAATCGTGTTTACAAGCAAAAAAACACATGGAACAGAAAAAAAAATATCGTGTTTCAAGGGGGTTTGCTTGTTGTTTTTTTTATTATTAGTATTATTGCTGTTTCTCCCCTTCGAGAATGTCAAGTACATTTGTGGATACGTATGTAGCTCATTAGTATTATGCAGTGAACATGCATTTTCCATAAACATAAATGCTAGTAATAAACATCACGTTCAGCATCTGATAGATTAGCCTCCATTCCCAACAGATTTAGTGTGACCATGAATCCTGCGTAACACTGTATTTTCCGCATTCAACTTCAAATTGTCCATTCTGTGTTCAGCTCAGCAACAAGGAATACAAAAGTCACAACCCCAAAATCTGTGCAACAAGGAGCTTAGCGCGTGCTACCTTGGCACATGATTCTATATGCTGCTCTGGCAGGCACACATAAACAGATACACTGAAAAATTATATATAAGAAAAGGTAGGACTTAGCACATTTTTTATTTATGATTGCTATTGCTGCAATGTGCTAACAATGGTGTCATATTTATGAAGCCGCTCACCATATTTTTTATAAATATATGAATGTATATATGGTGTCATATTTATATATACATATATCATATCAAATTTTTATTAAACAATGGCTGGAAATGCCGTCTAGGGAAGCAAAATAAGGCCAGAGATAGGGATGTCTTTTTCCCCGGCCGATCTACCGTGGCACGCTGAGTTGGACAGCCACTGAGACAAAACGGGAAAAAATTATAGCACCAGAGATATTGTTAGGGCAAATTTTTAATTGCCATTGTAAGAAGGGCAATTGGAGAGGAGACAACCGTAAGAGGGGCAAATTTTTAAATATCCCGAGATGACATGGAGGCAAGATTCTAACATTGTAAAATCACAGCTTAAGAAATCATCAACATAAGTATCCCCAAACAGCTCTGGGTCTATCCACCATCTCTCACTCAAGACACAAGTGATACAAAGTTCTTACAACCCCAAAATTTCTGCAACAAGGAGATACAGGCTAACTTTACACCCGACACTCTATGCTGCTCTGGCAGAGCTACATAACACAACAGAGAGACTAAACAAAATTATAAAGAATAACAGAGGCTGCATAGTTTCAAGAAGCAGCTTTGTACATGAGAGTGCTCTACCATTATGTTGCATAACGGTCCTGGAAAAGCACGACACAGAATCTTTCGCTCAAATACCTTCACATTGTTGGAATCTCCCCTTCCTCTAAGTCATCCCAAAGTAACCCAGATGTTGTCTCTACTGGCTCCACCCTGTTCATCGTTGCAAAATCACAGCTTAAGAAATCTTCAACATCCATATTCTCAAACAGCTGTGGGTAGGTATTCATCATCTCTTGCTCAAAAGCCAAGTCGGGTACCTCTGGGAACAGTCTCTCGTCAAAGTCCAGTGGATAAACTTTCATGCAAGATTTCCTTTTCAGCGCATCAGGAGTTGAGCTTGGTGTCCGTTTGTTTTGTTGATTATGTTCAAGCTGAGTACTTGTCACACCATTAGATGCTACAATGCTGATGGAAGATGGTACTAAAGAATATGTTGTCTTGGTGTCGCTCTTAGATAGAGCTGCACCTTCTGCCTCTGCAATGCTACCAGGATATGAAGTTCCATACCCCTTGAGATCTACAATGCGCCCCTCTGAGGACAACTCACTTTCCCTTGTCTTCTCCATATCCAGAGGACAGACTTCCATGCGGGACTTAGTTTCTGATGAAGGCCCAGAGCTTCCATTTGGTGGCATCATGATATACTGATTCAGTTCTTTCGGCTGACCATGTAATGCTTGGCAGACAGGGTACGAGAGCACAGAAGAATCAACGCTGTTGTCTATCTTTGATTCACTTGTAACATCTGCTGGTGAAATTTTACAGGCATTTGAAGTCCCAGAGTCCTTGAGATCTATAATCTCTGTCTCAGGTGAAAACTCCCCTTCCTCTATTTCCTCCTCATGAAACTTGCTGCCTTCTACAGGTGGCTCGTCAATTGTGCTGCCAGGGTTTTTTCTATCTTCAGGAAGCATGTTCACCGTTTTCTCGATTTCAAAGTCATAATTGTCCGACGGAAGAAAGACATTGATAGTTGGGTACTCGACGACAAGTATACCCCTCAGCTGTGGGCGCAATGGTTCTTCTATATTGAGTAGGCGGTATGGTGACTCTGATCTCTACAACAAATTAAAATTAAAGAATTATATGATGAAAGTTAAAGTACAGCAACAGTCAATGATCATTCCATATGCAGTTACAATACCTTGGCAGACTTTTGAATGAACAGTTTCAGCTCATGCAATTTGGTATTCCGATATTGTGTAAGCTGATCCTTCCAAGGGCCAGGACTAAGATGTTTTTCTAATAGAGACAGCAAGTTTGTGTGCTCATCTATCCTGAGAAAAAAAAGCATAAAAATCAGCGCACAAAGAAAGGGGGAGATAGTAACTAGGGTCCTGCAATCACCATATGCTTCTATTTCACACATGGAAAACTATTATGATAGCATATATAAAGAATTCTGATACTCCATTTCTCGAGGAACCAAGTAAAGAAAGAATAATAACATATGTACCAGAAGTCCAGAAGGACATTTGAGTATCACAGAAACATATGAGACTGTATATCGCCATACTGAACAGTTCCCAATTTGCAAGAAAAGCAGGAAGAAGAAGAATACTGATAGACAAATTATCATAAACTTACTCATGATCGGTTAGGACAACATCAGTTGAATTAAATTTCCACTCAAGTGTCCAGTATATGCAATCCTTCCTGCAAAGAGAGATTCAGATTAGGGCAGCTTTTGTATGACATAATCTAGGGAAGCAAGAAAAGGTGATACGAGTGGCATGGCTCGCTGAGATATATTTTTGTTGTAGGAAAGAATGACCGAGAAGGGTGGAAGCAATATAAGTTTGCACTAGATACAGACAATGAGACATTACAGCTTGAACTAGTGAATTCATTTAGTAAAGAATATTGGGGTTACTAGTTATAGGAGGATTACAGAGTGAAACCTAGCATTTGTTTCAAGGTGCTGCAGTATTTGTGTTATTATCGCCTAACAAGCGCAGATTAAGCTGAATGGTAACTAGACAACTCTATGAACTTATCATCAAAGTCCCATCTCATCTTTTCTCTAGCACTGTTAAAGGCGCCAAATACTTGAACTGAAACAAGATACTTTTAAATAATAATGAGTAAGGAACCGCATTCCATGTCATTCACCAATTGCAAAGCAAGCCAGCTGAACATCTCCAGCAGCAATGCATCACACCGATGGCAAGTCAAAATTGAATCAACAAGACCAAGCACCTGTGATTGTGTCGCGACCGGTTCTGCTCTCTCCTGGCCATGCCCCTGGGGAGGAAGCAGAGACTAACGCCCCGGCGGTACGCAGCCTTGCTAAGGTACAACAGCCATCCGGGCAGCCGGGCGCCGCCGGATCCCCGTCCCCCAAAGTTGGCGCCGAATCCGCCGATGAGTCTGTGCGCGGAATCGTGGGCCTGCTTCACCTCCTCCAGAAAGTTGTAATCTTTGACGACAGCGACAGCCACAGCAAGGAGACAACAAACAAGGGAGCAATTCAAGAGGCGGCCAGCGGAGAGCAATGATCAGAAGAAAGAGGGAGACGGAGGCGTACCGGAGATGAGCTGGTTGTCGTCGAAGCGGGCGAGCGGGACGGGGTCCGAGCGGGGGCGCTTGCCGGTGCAGGCGGTGCGGAGCTTGTGGGCCTGCACGCAGGGGAGGCTGCAGGTAAGGCGGGCGCAACCGGGGCACCGGTACTTCCACGGCTGCTCCCCGCACTCCTCGCACGGGGAACCTTTGCTCCCGCCGCCGGAGGTCGAGCTGGCGCTGGCGACCGCGCTCCCCGCGGGCGGCGTCTCCTCACGGCTGTCCTCCATTCCAGGTGGGGGTGGGCGGCTCGATCCTCCAGAGGGACGGCGCGTGCGAACGGGCGCTGTGTGCGGCGACGTGGAGAGATGCTAGGGTTTAAGTTGAGGTTTATCAGCTCCCGCGGCGGCCACCAAGGCGCGTCGGTCGAGCTGCCAAGCAGAGCAGCACAAAAGGGGAAGAACAGGCCGGGGGCGCCGGGCGAACAGGGTTTTCGTTTTTCTCGTTTTTCGTTTGATTTTGATCCTGCTTTCCGTTCGATTTTGAATCTCGGATCGGTTGTTTGATTGTGTTACTTTATTGGTTGCATGTTGTTTTTCATATGTCAAATTTGGATATTTGAAAATGATTGATTTTTCTTTTTCTTTTTTGAAATCAAATGATAGATTTTTCTTGTGATGTAGTTTCAGAGTGTGTTATTTTAGTATGTTTTAAAAAAGCATAAAAGAAGTCAAAGCTATTGTGCTTTAGAAACCATGATGATGATAGCCAAAACATCAGGGCGTGGATTACCATAAACATTTTTTGGTCTACAATGCAATCGCTAAAACTTAAAAACAAGAACCGGAGACCACAAGCGCAGATTACATAGAACAAGAATCAGCTTCTCAAGAAGGAATTCCGGTCGCGCTAGAGAGTGCAAGGCCATGTCCGGCGAGATCAGATATCAAACCAGCAGACAATAGGAATACTGGATAGAGTGAAAACTTGCTGCTTGATTTCAATACATTCATCTAAACAAAAACGAGGATCACAAAACCATGTCAAGCCACGGCAACAGCTCAGTAAAACAAAATCTCATTGTTCTCATAGTTCAAAGATCAACAGAGAAGACATGTGCCCCTTGCGCCCTGCATTTGAAAATCCTACCCATCGAAACAATGCGCCTGCTAGCTCAAGGTGATACATCACTCCATGGAAGATCCACCAGCACCAAAAGCCCCGCCACCGCCACGGCCAAAGCCAGGTCTGCTACCCTGGGAAAAAAAAGAGAGAACATTGCAGTCAGTTTACAAGCTATTTGCCTGCATTAGCAGCAAAAAACACTGAATGCACACACAATTCACAACTGTTGCAAGAATGTTGCAATTATATCGCATTAAAATCAGTACCTACATACAGCAAGTAAAAAAACACTGCAAGCTTGCCGAATAGAGGTCAGAAAGATTATCACACTTGATTACCAACAGCAAACTGCACTACCAAAACTTCTAACGGCAGTTCAAAGTTTACAAACTAATGTATCAATGTTTGACTAGTAGTGCAAAATTAAACTTTTTCCTGAAATGAACTGGACAGTGTAAGTTAAGAAACCAATGTAAACAGCTGTGTCACAACCATATAAATGTGACCCGATTTCTAGAACTTACCCTAAAAGATGGTTGGAACTCGGCAGGAGCACCACCCTTGTCACCACCAAAATCACCTGGAGCACCTCGGGGACCTCCTCTGTAACCATCCCTATCCCCAAACCTAGGCCTGTCGCCCTCAAAACGAGGGGGACCCCTGTCAAATAAACAGAATATGTAAGTAACCATGGCTTCACAGTGAAATTCTATTGGCAATCAAAGAGTATGAGATGTAATGTACAAAATAAATGTTGAAGTCAGAAGGCAACTTCGATATTAGTGCAAATGAAATAAAAATGTGGACTCGGGAGCAATTCACAAAGATTATCCATTTCACAAAGACTCAAAATAACAGTCAGCAATAACTAGTTCAATTTGCATTACGCAAAATCTGGCTGTCAGAATACAGAACTATACAACCCTAATGTAACTGCCTGACAAAAAAATATCAAATATAATAGACCTATTGTTGAAATAAACACCCAAGGGTCCATAAACCATTGGTAGGACTTGAGATATTCCCTCATAAAAAATCAACAGATTTCTAAATAGATGTACACAAGGGAGTTGATGACCGCATATTTACCTGGGGCGGTCACCCGGTGGGCCAGAGCCGAAGGGACGAGACGGGGGCTTGGAGGACTTCTTGAGGGTATTAGGCACAACCTCTGATGGCAGGTTGAGGAAGCTGCGGAGGTGCTCAATGCCATCATTGGTGAGGTACCAGTAGTAGTACTGCCAGGAGAAGGTCTCCCTCACATACTCCTTGGACTTGAAGCTCTGCATGAGCTTAATCACCTCCAGGTTGGGCACATCAAGCTTCGGGTGCTTGGCCAGGTTATAGTCCTTCTTGGCATACAGGACCCCCTCTGCAACATAAGTTCAACAGTTTTAAATATACCCTCAACCTATAAACTTGGGACATACATGATACGATAGTAAAAATAACTAACATCAGGACTATTTACTCGCATTGGCGTTACATTGCATTCGGTTTGAATCACTAGATATGAGACAATAAAAAAATACAATGCCTTCTACAGAAGATGCAAATGCAGCAAACAATCATTTCGGAATTGGGCTCCAATCAAGAGCTCCCAATTAACTCATTTACATTCTACTGGTTGGAACAGCCCTGCTAGCGTGAATCGAGAACCCATCGGTTGGGAAAACCAAATAATACTCCGTCAGGCAACTAATGAACTAATCGGGAATGGGAATGGGAATGGCAATCTGCATAATATATTGGGCCTGCCTAGGGGACCGAAAAGGGAGAAGGAGCTCACCATGGAAGAGGTACTTGCAGATCTCGCGGCGGTTCTTCTTGGAGATGATCTGCGACAGAGGGGTGGAAAATCGCGTTAGAAAACGCGGGTAGAGCAGACGCATTGGTAAACCAGCAGACGTAGATTCGTTGAGAGGCGCTCACCATGGTGAATGAAAGAGTCGCGGCGGCAGCGTAACGACGGCGGCGCCGACGGCTGGCTTGTTGGAGGATCGACGAGAGGTGGCGCGCTGCGTGGAGAGAAAACCCTAGCCGTGTGGCGAGTCGATATATAGAGAGTAGCAGACCTGGGCCGCACGGGGGTCCCTTCGTTATCGGCCCTTTCCTTTTAGACGTAGAAGTCGGCCCAATTATGTGGTGCGAAGTAAGATGGGCTAGACATTGGGCCTGTGAAATCATTATCGGTCCTTTTCTTTATGCAAAATCGGTCTGTTTCCATTTTTCTTACTAAAGTTCTAGGCTGGATTAGGCATTGCATTGGGCCTGTGAGATTATCGAGAGTTAGGGCATATTTGTTTCAGCCTTTTATCGGACTTCTACCTGCCCAAGCCAGAACCTAAAACAAATAGGTTGTTCAGTTTGGCTTTTGAAAAGCTGAAAAGTACAATTACAGCGGGTTTTGTCTTTTTGTTGTGCTGAGAAGATATATATTTATTACATAGATAATCCGATAAAAAAAGGTTAATAGTCAAAAACCAAAAGCCAGCTAGCTCTGAGAGACCCAAAAGCTACAACTCAAACAAACATCTCTTCACTTATTATGGAGACGGGAATACAAACAGACAGGGCTTTGCATCGATGCGGGAGGGACATGCCATAAGGAAGGCGCCTAAATTAGCAACGATACACAATTAACTAGTGCAATTGAAAAAAAAAAGATCGTCTACTTCTCTTATATTTTAGGTACCTAAATTTTAAGATGATTTCAGACAATACTTCTGCACCACCAACTAGTATAAATAAATTAGATAAAAAAATATTACTTTTGTGATTTAAGATTTGTCCTTTTCTATTATAGCATATTTAATTTTTGCTTTTGTCTACCTATAAACAACCGTAAATCATTAATTATCTTTGTGCCGATCCAAATAATATTTTGTCAGATTGTAGTCTTTTAAGTCAGAACTAAAAATTGCAGATCATATTTATAGAAATTGTGAGCTAAAACTACAAATTTAATATAAATACATGCAATAACCATTGTCTCGAACAAAACTAAAATTCAGGCATCTGGATTAATTTTAGCAAATCCTTTTTTCTATATAGCCTAACAATAACAAAAAATGTACGTCGCCTCACCACTAAAAAAGACACTGTTCGCTGGAGCTGAAAAGCTCAGCTAATTTTGACTTATGCTGATTTGGTGTAAAAAGAAAATACTATAGAAGAACTGGAAAATAAGAGCTTATTAACTTAAGCGAACAGAGCCTACGAGATGTGCATGAAAAAAGAAAAACTCATCCGCAGCCTCATACTTGCATAAGTCGGCCGGCATGGACCACAGTAACTTGCAAGCTCGCCATGTCAGTGTCACCTTCCAGTGCCCCGAGCATCGTCCTTTGCTTAACAACTTGCACGGCCCTCTCCAGTGGAGTCGACAGTGAAGTCGTTATTCTGAATCTGATACGGCTTCTGCTACGCGGAGCGAGGGAAGAAAATTTTGGCGTGTGACCGAGTGTGAATGTGTGATACATTTTCAGAGTTCAGATTCAGAGCTAGGAGAGTACTTACTGCTGCTTAGATTAGTCTAGTGTACGTGGGCATATATACATGTATGATGATTGGTGAAAGTAACGATGTGAAGACTGAAAGATTATTTGATTCGTTCAATTGTTTTCAAATCAACTCTGCTCCTCGTCAAGGTGCAAAGAGGAAAGTAGAGACTAGAGAAGAGATGCTAGCTAGCTAGGAGGCTGGCTTGGACAAGGCAACCAAAACTTGACCAGCCGAGTACTCTTTCCGTCTAAAAAAAGATGTTGTTTTTTTACTTTTAAACATTATATTTAGCCGTTCATTTTATTCAAATATTTTATGTAAACTATAAAATAAATAAATCATTATTCAAGTATCTCTAATAATAAAATAAGTCATAACAAGCTAAACAAAATTTTTAATTTTTTTGAATACGACGATAGTAAGATAAGAAAATGTCTAAAATTCTAAAACGACACTTGTTTTGGGATGGAAGGAGAACTTGAGAAAAAAAAATACATCACCACATTTGATGGCAGCCGTGAAGTTTATTTGTTATGAATATGATAGGTACAATTATGGTTATACATGCAAAGTGAGGATATGATGACCGAATTCTAATGTAGCACCATGTCCATACCTATGGAGCGACCAAGCCAACCAACAATATATGCCCATCTTTATTTAGTCGTTCAAAACTTCCATTAGCTAGCTAGCTACATCAAATCAGAGCCAGCCAGCCCATTGTTTAGCTGAAAACTTTGATTCCAAGAAGAAGCGGGGTCCATTGTTTCATATATATGTACTCTCTCCCTCCTTAAAAAAGCGACGTTTTAGATATTCGTGTCGGTAATTTGACTAGATTTATAGAAAATACGTGCAACATTTACATCCCCAAATAAATTTGTTAAAAAACTAGGTTTAAAGATCTATCCAATGATACTAATTATGTGTTATAAATATTTATATTTTTTAATATAAATTTAATTAAAAATATTTCTCGAGAAGCGAGAACGACACTTTTTTAAGAAGTAGGGAGGAGGCTGTAGCTGTGACAGTAGTTCCGCGTTTTGCTGTCTTTGCAGACTTTTCTCGTGAAAGTACTGTAACGCTGAGCACACGCAGAAAAGATTGACAATTGGAGATCGATCCGGATGGGAATTAATGTGCAGAACCTCATTTGCCTGCTGCTTGTTTATTTTTTTCGAGAGGACGGTAAAAGCTTTGCCGTGATTTCTATTAGATGAATAAAGAAAAAAGAAGGCAAGTGTCCCGCTCAGTTTTTGAAGTAAAAACTGGGCGAAAAACCACACATACAATTGTGGAGGATACCCTACTCCATCTGCACACTTAGGTACCAAGTCAACTTAACTCGCGCCACAAAAAGCATCAACCCAAACTCTACTCAACTCCACACTTGGTCGGACTGGAACATCGACGCAAAGCCTCTAACCACTAGAACTCGGTCGGATTAGGTCGTCGATACGAGCCTCCACTTTAAACCACTATGAGCTCCACAACTGAGACAGCAAATAACTAAAGACTAGCAAAACAACTAAAAAAACTAAGCAACTAAAAACAAGCTATACCTACTCCACCACTGGCACCAACCACGAACACGTTGGCCGAAACGACGAACTAGCACTGCCCAAGACATCCCAACCGAATCGAACTCCACAACGACGCCTTCAAGAAGGTTACGACGCCCAAGCGTCGCCGTCGTCCGTCCACGGTAGGAATAGGCTCTCACCCATGGAGTGTGGTAGGGACACGACGCCCTCAACAGGGGAACGGCACCCACAAGTGTCGCTGTCACCAGGCCTTCGCCCAAAGAAACCCCAGCACAGACGTCGGTCAAGATCTCGGGTCTCCGCCAGACACCAGGACGTCGCTGCTGGCCATCCAGAAGAAGCCTCACCGGGGTCGAAGCGCCGGCCACGCAAGCAGCCGCAAAGCTGCGCCTGCACCCCGCCAGACCACCTGCCAAACACCAGCCTCCCGCCACCGTGTACGTCCACCAACCGCTCGCCGAAGCCGTAGCCGCCGCCGACCACCACTGCCGGTCGAGCTCCCGTCGCAAGCACCGCCACCCCCTGAAGGTACCGGATCTGGAGCACCACTGCCATGGCCTCCGTCTTCATAACGACCGCCCCACGACGGTAGTCGGAGGCATGGGAAAGGGACGGCATAGACGAAGATCGCCCCCCAACGCCAGCACAACCCCAGCCACCGCCACGAAACGGCCACCATCAAGAGGAGGTGGGGGACGGGCAGAGGGGGAGGGAGCCCCTCCGCCGTCCCCACATCCGAAAGGGCAGCAGCCCCGTGATGCCCTGTAACAACCCTAAAAATCCACACAACCTAAAAATCCCAACCAATTAAAATTTTTCATTTATTTATTGTGAAAACCCATTTTTCTTGTGCAAGCATATAGGTTTCATTATGAAATTGGTAAGTGAAGGAGTGTAGTTTGCATTTTAATTCCATTCACATAGAATAATAACTTATGCATCACGTTTGGGATTTATTGCAATTTATGTTTGTATTTACTCAATATTTAAAATGGGCAATATATGTATATATACACTAAATTGAAAATAGAAAAGGAGAAAGAGAGTTAGGCCAGCCATTCGTTTCGGCCAATCGGGTCGCTAAGCCAGCCCAAGCCAGCCCGACCTTCCTCTCCTCATCTCACCGCGTGCGGCCCACGTCGCGGCTCGGCAGCGCACGCGCACGACCGGCACACACGCGCTCGCGCTCGCGCTCGCTGCCAACCCGGCCCCCGCCTGTCAGCCGCTCTCGCCCCCCACTGTTCTTCTTCCTCACGAAGGCGACGCGCCTGCCGGGGGTGTCGCGCGAATGGCGTGACCCCGGTCCCACAGCCGACAGCATGGCAGAGCCCTGACCCCGCTGTCCCCCTCCTGTCCCCTTCTTTCTTGGCCGCCAAGCGAACCCGCGCCCATCCGGAGCCCTAGATCCACTCGAGCCACGGCCCTTCGATCGGTCGAGCGCAATCAGGGCCGTTCGCCATTGGAGCTGGCCAAGCTCGCCTATAAATTGGAGCACCCCGAAGCCCTACCCTCATTTCCCCTCGCCGCCACCGCAGCACAGACCGGCACACTGCACCAAACCGAGAGAGAGAGCGTAGGAGAAGGGTGGAGCAGAGGAGGAGAAGCTGCCGGAGCGCCGCCGCCGCGGAGCACGCCGGAGCCGGACACGGAGGAGAAGCCCGAGCTGCGGACGAGGAGCGGCACGGCACTGCGATCGCTCTGCACGGCTCCGACTCGCCACTGCACCGCCATCCTAGCTTCACCGACACCACGGTGAGCCACCGCACGCCATGTCCGAACCTTGCCCTGCTTTTGCCATGGCGTTCCACCCTCGGGACGCGCAGGCACGAGCCTTTACCGGCTCGGGAAGATCACCTGCACCATGCACTCATTCGACCGGCCGAAACCCCCCGGACTACAAGCTTGCTAGACCGAGAACGCAGCACGACGCGTTCTCGGCGGAGCGCGCTCACCACCGACGCGTTCCGACGCCGAATCACCCGTTCCGAGCAATCCGACTAGCACCCGTATAGGTTAGAGCGTCGTGGAGCACCGCCACGACCCCCCTTGAGCTAGCTACGCGGATCTAAGCGCTAGAGGAAGCCTGAATCGCCTTGGCCGCGTGCGCCGCGACCTTACCGGAGCGCCGCCGCGAGCCGTCGCCAAAAGAAGGTCATGCCATGGCTAAAGTTCGCCACCAGAGTGTTGTATGCCTCTCTGGCCTCACCAATTTGACAAGACCGCATTCGATTGAACCAATACTTGGTCGTAGCCGCGATGCCGCCTTCCGCCGTCGCGACGACATCGCCGCCGACAGGTTCCGCCTCGCCTAAAACCGTTCCGAGTACCCCCGGTCGCCTCGCGCCGCGGAGAAAGGCCGCCGAGGTTCGCCAAGTCTGCCTCGGCACCGCCGCTAGATAGCCGAGCCCCGAATCACGACTGTCGCCTTGGCTACGTGCGCCTCCACCTCGTCGGAGAACCGCCGTATGCCGAGGGAGAGAAGGAGGCCATACCACGACTCTAATCCGCCACCATCTGGTCGGACGACTGCCTGAGCACGCCAATTGGGGAAAGCCGAGCCCTGTCTTGCCGAAATATGGCCATCGCCGCCCTGTCATCGTCCGCCGCACCGGAGAGACACCGCCGCCTTGAACAGACGCCCTGGAACCCTGCTAGCATCAAATCTCCGATTCGCCCGAGCCTCCCCAGGAGAGCTCGGGAGAGCAGCCCCTTCGGCGCCCAAATTTCCGATTCGCCCGAGCCTCACCGGGAGAGCTCGGGAGGGCAGCACCCTCGGGCGCCCAAATTTCCGATTCGCCCGAGCCTCCGCGGGAGACCTCGGGAGAACAGCACCCTCGGGCGCCCAAATTTCCGATTCGCCCGAGCCTCACCGAAAGAGCTCGGGAGGGCAGCACCCTCGGGCGCCCAAATTTCCGATTCGCCCGAGCCTCCGCGGGATACCTCGGGAGAACGGCATCCTCGGGCGCACCAAATCTCCGATTCGCCCGAGCCTCCCCGGGAGAGCTCGGGAGAGCGGCACCCTCGGCGCCCCGAATCTCCGATTCGCCCGAGCCCCGCCGAGCTAAACCGAGCTACGCCGAGCTCCGCCGAGCTACCCCCGACCACCGCCGAGCTCCGCCGAGCTACCCCCAACCACAGCCGAGCTACCCCCAACCACCACCGAGCCACGCCGAGCTACGCCAACTCCGGCAACTCTCTGGGAACCAGCATCGAACACCTGGTGGGCGACCCTCGGGTCTGTGTTCTGTTGAGGCGCCACTTGCCGCACTACTGGACCCGCACGCCACGTGGACCAATCCCGAGCTGCCCCTGATTAACCGACCAGTTTTCCCATTTTCAGAAAATAGGATAATCTTCGGAAATTCATAACTTATTCATACGAAGTCCAAAAATTGCGCACCATATATCAAAATTCTCAGAAAAATGAGATCTACAATCTAAGACTATGATTGTGTGCATTTGGCTCTTTATTTTATTGGATTTTTCTGAAATACTCTATAGGAGTCGCTGACGCGACTATTTCGTGTTCGATTTCAGAGCCGGAGGAGGATCTGACTAAGGAAGACGACCACGAGTACTTTCAGGAGCTAGGAGACGACTACGAAGGTGCCACGTCCCACCAAATCCTTAGATCCTATTACGCATTGCAAATAACATTATTGCTATTGCTTTATGATTATGTATGGATTGGTTGCATGGTAGTATATTTGAATTCCCTGCCTTGATAAGACTTTACCCTGCTGTCCGCTGCTAGGTTAGCTGCTGCTTAATTTACTGTTACTCTTCCACTACTTTCTACTTGCTATATGCTATGTGGTGGAATTGGGACGGTGTATAACTAATTATAACCACTGGGAGAGAGTGCTGCGTGCGTTTTGGGTGCGTGGTAAGGGTTGATGTCGACCAAGTGGGATGTGAGACAAGCCCATGGGGCAAGTCGTGCCGGGGGTGCAACCTGGGCATCCCCAAGCGAGATACCTGTGGCGGGTAAAGTTGTTGAGGAGGTTCCGAGTGGGATAGCCTTGGTGGTTTGAAGCCCGTGGACGGTGGTGCTGTGATGGCACGGGGAGAGTATCCCCTAAGTGAAGATGCCTGCTTGGTCAAACCTAGGATGGACTAGTTTCAGGTTCATGGGAATCCTTTTCTACTCACTCGCTTCTGATGGGCGGGAGACGGCTGGACTACTTGGTAGGACGGTGCCACTACTGCTAGGTTGAAAGGTGATAAGGGTGGGCGGAGACGGTCGTTGGGTTCCCGTTCCGTTCTAGATGCACAGTACCACTGGATGGGCCCGGTACTGTGTCTCCCAGTCTCAGCATAACGGTGTAGGATCCGGAATATCCCAGGGCTGAGTGGTAGGGTGGCATCGACCTAGGCAAGCAAGCACCCGGAATTCTGTCTAGGTGTTTGCGCAACACCTATGATGGCTAATCTTGTGGGTAGTGAAACCTCTGCAGAGTGTATGGTTGATCGATCGATACATATGCCAACCTGTTGGCTATGGACCTTTCCTGTGAAGCTTCTACTAGTGTAGTGAGTGTTCTCTTCTCCCCCTGGATGACATTTTTCCGGCAGTGTACCCGTTGTGGTAGTGTGCCGCTGAGATAGGCCCGAGAGGGAGTTGGGCCTGTCGAATGAGAGTGAGGTGTGGGTATGTGAGGTGTGGTGATGGGAAAAGGGATGATGGTGTTAACTGGTGATAAAACTTGACTAATTAAACATTGATTACAGCTGCATAGGAAAACCTCAGCCTATAGGTCTGCTTGTATAGCCTTGCACCACTTTCCACAAAGCAAATGCTGTATAGGTGGGCTCCGTGGCCAGTACAAATCGTACTGATAAATTTGCTGTCAGGTGACGAGAATGAGTACGACTTCGAGGGAGATGATGACGAGGAATAGGGTCACGTGCTACACTCAAGTTGGCCGTGAAGGATGAATCGCTTCCGCATCTTCTAAAGCTTCTCTGAATGTTGATTCCGCCAGTGTGGCGATGTAATAAATGTTTATGTAAGACTTAATTATCGTTGTATAGATCCTGGTGTCAGCTGAGATATGGGTAATTTCATGGATTGTCCCAAGCAATCTGTTGAATTACAATTCGAGCCTGTGGATTTCCCTTCGTGGAAATCGAGGTCGTTTCAGTTGGTATCAGAGCCATACTTGACTGTAGGACGAGACCCATAGAAAATGGACGTTAGAATAGGAAGCCAGACTCTTTTTCAGTTATATTACCGACCTTGCATTCACTTTTTATGCAATGGCTTATCTAATACAAGGACCTGCTAATCCGTTTCTTGAAAAATTCGCAGATGACCAGCCTTGGACCACCACTTTGTCCACTGCACGACGGCACTATTGAGATCCCGATCAACGGAAGGAACCACGACGGATTTGCCATGGTACTACGCCAGGTGCTGGAGGAGCTGGGAGCACCGTCTGACCAGATCCAGTACTTCAGCCGAGGGAAGCTTGTTGAGGCAGAGGATAGCCGCATACCCGACGCCGTACTCGACCTTATGCACCAGTAGCTTATGGGACCTTGCGTGACCCTTAGATTAGTGATACCATGAGTTATCCTGTCAATGGCTATCTGCGCATAGCACGATCTTCTTAGCAGCTAGGAACATCCTTTATGTAATAATAACCATGTGATGAGTGACATTTGGATCTTATGCTTCTTATGGTTCTCTATGCTTCTTTGTTTGAGTGTAGGATAGCATGAAAAATATTTTAATTTATTTAAATCGTTGAAAACATCTAACTCCTACTTAAACCACTACAAGATTATTACTGCACTAAGCACGTACCTAATAACTTCAGATGTCAATGAGACGTTCCGCGCGCCTGGAGAACCGCCAGCCCTCCCCCGCGCCTGCGCCAGGACGTGGGCGTGGTCGCAACCGTGGACGCCCAGCTGGCAGGCGAGCTGGAGTTAACTTGGAAGAAGAGCTGCGCCGGGCAGAGGATGCACCGCCGGTGAACGATCCGCCACCACAGGGCGAGAATGTGCCTCCGCCGCCACCGCCGCCGCCGCCACCGACGTTGGCGGAAGTGATGGCTCAGCAGACCCAGCTGCTGAATGCCATAGCTGCTGGGATGAACAGGCACCACGGGCCACCCCAGAATGACTTCCAAAGGAAACTGGAGGGTTTCCTGAAGCTGAGGCCACCTACCTTCGACGGGACCGACAGCGATCCTCTCGCTGCCGACGATTGGCTTAAGGAGATGGAGAAGAAGCTGGACCTGACCACTTGCTCCGACGAGGAGTGTGCTGGGATTGCTAGCCACCAGCTGACCGGTGCTGCACGAGCATGGTGGGACAACTACACCAGCGCTCACGAGGACCCAGCCCGCATTGACTGGGATGAGTTCACCGAGGCTTTCCGTGACCACCACATTCCTGAGGGAGTCATGGAGGCCAAGGAGAACGAGTTTCGTAACATCTCCCAGGGAGCTGATCGGATCCACGAGTACACCACCCGCTTCAACTGCTTGCTCCGCTACGCACCTGCGTCTTGCGTGAGTTCCGAGAAGGAAAAGATGTACTACTACAGGAAGGGACTTCAGACCAAGATCAGGTTGGCTCTGTCAGGGAATAAGAGCTACACTCTGCGTGAGCTGATTGACCGCTGTATTGAGATCGAGAAGGATCGCATGGAAGCACGACTGGAATTCGAGGCCCAGAACAAGGGAAAGAAGCGCCGCTCTGAGGGACCCGCTCGCGCTGCTCCACCCCAGAGACAGCGAACGGGTGCACCTCCGCCTTTCCGAACCCGCCAGGGACCTTCTTCAGGAACGAGCCGTGGTGGTACCAACAGCAGCAACTATCACCGCCCCGCTCAGACCTACCCTGCGCCGACTCGAGCTGTGCAGAACACACCCGCCCCCGCTACCAACACGCCAAGGACAAGCAATTGGAAGGCTCCTGCGACAGCCACAGCAGGCAGTGCGCCCTTCACTTGCTTTGGATGCGGAAAGCCTGGACACCGTGTGGCTGTGTGCCCCGACCTCAACCGTGCACCAGCAGCTGCACAGGGCACACCAAACCGGGGATCTGCTACCCGAGGAAGACTGAACCACATGACCGCTGAGGAAGCTGAAGCTGCACCTGATGCTGTGTACGGTACGTTCCTAGTTCAGGGTAACATGGCTACAGTTCTGTTCGATTCGGGAGCTACATGTTCATACATTTCATCTGCATATGCACGAAAGCATAACATACCTGTAACCCCGAGAGCAAACCCCATCCTAACTAGCTCGCCCTTAGGAACCTTCAGAAGCGTTCACATATGTAGAGGAGTGATAATCACTATCGAGGGACTTGACTTTCGAGCTGACCTAACCCTACTACCCTCCAATAGCTTAGATGTCATCTTAGGCATGGACTGGCTAACCAAACACCGGGGAGTGATATCTTGTTCACCTAGATATGTTCAGGTAACCCACCCTTGGGGAACAGCTGTCCGATGTGTACCCCAAACCGAGAGAGTCCAAGCCCTCCTATGTGCCCTGGAGACTAAAGCAGATAAGACAGAGCTGACATTCAGAGATGTGCCAGTAGTCTGTGAGTTCAATGACGTATTTCCAGAGGAGTTGCCAGGAATGCCACCAGATAGAGATGTGGAGTTTGTTATAGAGCTGATGCCAGGGACTGCACCGATTGCCAAAAGACCCTACAGAATGTCGGCTGATGAGTTGAAGGAACTCAAGAAGCAGCTGTGAGAATTACTGGAGAAGGGCTTCATTAGGCCTAGTGCTTCGCCCTGGGGATCTCCCGTTTTGTTTGTCAAGAAGAAGGATGGCACGATGAGGATGTGCATTGACTACCGGAACCTGAATGCGGTCACAGTCAAGAATAAGTACCCACTGCCCCGCATCGATGATCTGTTAGATCAATTGAGTAAGGCCAAGTACTTCTCAAAGATTGATCTTCGATCAGGGTATCATCAGATGAAGATCAGGGAAGAAGATATCCCGAAGACTGCATTTGTCACTAGATATGGACAGTATGAGTGCACAGTAGTCTCATTTGGACTCACTAATGCTCCAGCATACTTCATGAACATGATGAACAAGATCTTCATGAATGAGCTAGACAGATTTGTGGTAGTATTCATTGATGATATATTGGTTTATTCAGCCACAAAAGAGGAACATGAACATCATCTGAGGACCGTATTGGAGAGGTTGTCTCGCAACCAGCTTTACGCCAAATTCTCCAAGTGTGAATTCTGGCTTGAGGAAGTTGCTTTCCTTGGACACGTACTGTCAGGAGAAGGAGTCGCAGTAGACCCAGCCAAGATTGAAGCTGTGAAAGAGTGGGAACAACCCTGTAATGTGTCAGAAATCAGAAGCTTTTTGGGACTTGCAGGATACTATCGCAGATTTATTGAGAACTTCTCCAAGATTGCAAGACCCATGACCAACTTGCTGAAGAAAGAGAACAAGTTTATATGGACTCCTGAATGTGAGAAGAGTTTTCAGACCTTGAAGGAGAAGCTCACTACTACACCTGTACTAGCCCTACCCGATATTCACAAAGATTTTGTTGTATATTGTGACGCCTCTCGGCAAGGTTTGGGCTGTGTACTAATGCAAGAAGGAAGAGTGATAGCTTATGCCTCAAGACAGTTGAAGGAACATGAGCAGCGATACCCGACTCATGACCTAGAACTTGCAGCCGTGGTACATGCACTCAAGATTTGGAGACACTATCTGATAAGCAACAAGTGTGACATCTACACTGACCACAAGAGCCTGAAGTACTTCTTCACTCAGGAAGATCTGAATATGAGGCAGCGCAGATGGCTAGAACTCATCAAGGACTATGATCTTGAGATCCATTATCACCCAGGAAAGGCCAATGTTGTCGCTGATGCACTTAGCCGCAAAAGCTACTGCCATACCCTCATCACCAACTCTATGCCACCTGAGCTCAGGAGAGAGTTCGACGCATTCCAGCTCGAGGTAGTCTCCTATGGCATGCTAAATGAGCTTCGCGTCGAGTACAATCTCACCTCACGAATCCGTGAAGCACAAAAGAACTGTCCTGAGATAGACTATATCCGTGGTTTGATGAAGCTGGGAAGAGGCCCTGAATACCAAGAAGATGAGCAGGGAACTGTATGGTACAAAGATAGAATCTGTGTACCGACGGATTCAGCGATACGAGAAGAGATTCTGTCAGAAGGGCATGACTCCAAATATTGCATTCACCCAGGGTCAGCCAAGATGTACCATGATCTAAGGAAGCACTTCTGGTGGGAGAATATGAAGACAGACATTGCAGGGCATGTAGCCCGATGTGATACATGCAATAGAATCAAGGCCGAACATCAGAGACCAGCAGGGTTGCTACAACCAGTTGAGATACCAGAATGGAAGTGGGAGTGCATATCCATGGACTTCATAATAGGACTGCCCCGATCCGAGCATGTATATGATTCTATATGGGTAATAGTGGACCGTCTAACCAAAGTTGCACATTTTATACCGGTCAAAAGGAAGTATAGAGTTGAAAAGCTAGCAGATCTGTACGTATCAAATATTTTGAAGTTACATGGGGCGCCTCTGAGTATTATATCTGACCGAGGCTCACAGTTCGTATCACAGTTCTGGAAATCCTTGCACAAGTCCATCGGAACCAAGCTCGACTATAGCACCGCATACCACCCGCAAACGGATGGGCAAACAGAAAGAGTGAACCAGATTCTCGAGGACATGTTACGAGCTTGCGTATTGAGGTACAAGGAAGGATGGGAGAGCTATCTACCCCACGCCGAGTTCTCATACAACAACAGTTATCAAACAAGCATTAAGATGTCTCCATTTGAAGCGTTGTATGGAAGACCGTGCAGAACCCCGCTAATATGGTCAGAACCAGGAGAGAGGACATTCTTCGGTCCTGCTAAGATTGTGGAAGCAGAAAAAGGTGTTGTCCAAGTAAGAGAGAATTTGAGGATTGCACAAAGTAGGCAAAAGAGCTATGCAGATAGAAGACGTAGAGAGCTTGAGTTTAAGGTTGGGGATTATGTCTACCTCAAGGTATCTCCACTTCGTGGCACTGTCAGATTCCACGTAAAAGGGAAATTGGCACCAAGATATGTTGGGCCATACAAGATCTGTAAAAGGGTTGGAAAGCTTGCTTACAACCTGGAACTACCGGAGGAATTAACTGGAGTACACCCCGTGTTCCATGTCTCGCAATTAAGGAAGTGTTTGAAGCTTCCCGAGGAGCAAATTCCTACGGATGCATTAGACCTGCAAGACACACTTGAATACAAGGAACATCCGATCAAGATCTTGGCACGAGATACCAAAGAGACGCGAAACAAAACCATTCCGATGTGCAAGGTACAATGGAGCAATCACACTGAAAGGGAAGCTACGTGGGAGAAAGAATCGGACTTGCGGATTATGTTTCCTTACCTCTTCGATGGGTACGTTAACTCTGAATCTCGAGGTCGAGATCCTAATGAGGGGGGAGGACTGTAACAACCCTAAAAATCCACACAACCTAAAAATCCCAACCAATTAAAATTTTTCATTTATTTATTGTGAAAACCCATTTTTCTTGTGCAAACATATAGGTTTCATTATGAAATTGGTAAGTGAAGGAGTGTAGTTTGCATTTTAATTCCATTCACATAGAATAATAACTTATGCATCACGTTTGGGATTTATTGCAATTTATGTTTGTATTTACTCAATATTTAAAATGGGCAATATATGTATATATACACTAAATTGAAAATAGAAAAGGAGAAAGAGAGTTAGGCCAGCCATTCGTTTCGGCCAATCGGGTCGCTAAGCCAGCCCAAGCCAGCCCGACCTTCCTCTCCTCATCTCACCGCGCGCGGCCCACGTCGCGGCTCGGCAGCGCACGCGCACGACCGGCACACACGCGCTCGCGCTCGCGCTCGCTGCCAACCCGGCCCCGCCTGTCAGCCGCTCTCGCCCCCCACTGTTCTTCTTCCTCACGAAGGCGACGCGCCTGCCGGGGGTGTCGCGCGAATGGCGTGACCCCGGTCCCACAGCCGACAGCATGGCAGAGCCCTGACCCCGCTGTCCCCCTCCTGTCCCCTTCTTTCTTGGCCGCCAAGCGAACCCGCGCCCATCCGGAGCCCTAGATCCACTCGAGCCACGGCCCTTCGATCGGTCGAGCGCAATCAGGGCCGTTCGCCATTGGAGCTGGCCAAGCTCGCCTATAAATTGGAGCACCCCGAAGCCCTACCCTCATTTCCCCTCGCCGCCACCGCAGCACAGACCGGCACACTGCACCAAACCGAGAGAGAGAGCGTAGGAGAAGGGTGGAGCAGAGGAGGAGAAGCTGCCGGAGCGCCGCCGCCGCGGAGCACGCCGGAGCCGGACACGGAGGAGAAGCCCGAGCTGCGGACGAGGAGCGGCACGGCACTGCGATCGCTCTGCACGGCTCCGACTCGCCACTGCACCGCCATCCTAGCTTCACCGACACCACGGTGAGCCACCGCACGCCATGTCCGAACCTTGCCCTGCTTTTGCCATGGCGTTCCACCCTCGGGACGCGCAGGCACGAGCCTTTACCGGCTCGGGAAGATCACCTGCACCATGCACTCATTCGACCGGCCGAAACCCCCGGACTACAAGCTTGCTAGACCGAGAACGCAGCACGACGCGTTCTCGGCGGAGCGCGCTCACCACCGACGCGTTCCGACGCCGAATCACCCGTTCCGAGCAATCCGACTAGCACCCGTATAGGTTAGAGCATCGTGGAGCACCGCCACGACCCCCCTTGAGCTAGCTACGCGGATCTAAGCGCTAGAGGAAGCCTGAATCGCCTTGGCCGCGTGCGCCGCGACCTTACCGGAGCGCCGCCGCGAGCCGTCGCCAAAAGAAGGTCATGCCATGGCTAAAGTTCGCCACCAGAGTGTTGTATGCCTCTCTGGCCTCACCAATTTGACAAGACCGCATTCGATTGAACCAATACTTGGTCGTAGCCGCGATGCCGCCTTCCGCCGTCGCGACGACATCGCCGCCGACAGGTTCCGCCTCGCCTAAAACCGTTCCGAGTACCCCCGGTCGCCTCGCGCCGCGGAGAAAGGCCGCCGAGGTTCGCCAAGTCTGCCTCGGCACCGCCGCTAGATAGCCGAGCCCCGAATCACGACTGTCGCCTTGGCTACGTGCGCCTCCACCTCGTCGGAGAACCGCCGTATGCCGAGGGAGAGAAGGAGGCCATACCACGACTCTAATCCGCCACCATCTGGTCGGACGACTGCCTGAGCACGCCAATTGGGGAAAGCCGAGCCCTGTCTTGCCGAAATATGGCCATCGCCGCCCTGTCATCGTCCGCCGCACCGGAGAGACACCGCCGCCTTGAACAGACGCCCTGGAACCCTGCTAGCACCAAATCTCCGATTCGCCCGAGCCTCCCCAGGAGAGCTCGGGAGAGCAGCCCCTTCGGCGCCCAAATTTCCGATTCGCCCGAGCTTCACCGGGAGAGCTCGGGAGGGCAGCACCCTCGGGCGCCCAAATTTCCGATTCGCCCGAGCCTCCGCGGGATACCTCGGGAGAACGGCATCCTCGGGCGCACCAAATCTCCGATTCGCCCGAGCCTCCCCGGGAGAGCTCGGGAGAGCGGCACCCTCGGCGCCCCGAATCTCCGATTCGCCCGAGCCCCGCCGAGCTAAACCGAGCTACGCCGAGCTCCGCCGAGCTACCCCCGACCACCGCCGAGCTCCGCCGAGCTACCCCCAACCACAGCCGAGCTACCCCCAACCACCGCCGAGCCACGCCGAGCTACGCCAACTCCAGCAACTCTCTGGGAACCAGCATCGAACACCTGGTGGGCGACCCTCGGGTCTGTGTTCTGTTGAGGCGCCACTTGCCGCACTACTGGACCCGCACGCCACGTGGACCAATCCCGAGCTGCCCCTGATTAACCGACCAGTTTTCCCATTTTCAGAAAATAGGATAATCTTCGGAAATTCATAACTTATTCATACGAAGTCCAAAAATTGCGCACCATATATCAAAATTCTCAGAAAAATGAGATCTACAATCTAAGACTATGATTGTGTGCATTTGGCTCTTTATTTTATTGGATTTTTCTGAAATACTCTATAGGAGTCGCTGACGCGACTATTTCGTGTTCGATTTCAGAGCCGGAGGAGGATCTGACTAAGGAAGACGACTACGAAGGTGCCACGTCCCACCAAATCCTTAGATCCTATTACGCATTGCAAATAACATTGTTGCTATTGCTTTATGATTATGTATGGATTGGTTGCATGGTAGTATATTTGAATTCTCTGCCTTGATAAGACTTTACCCTGCTGTCCGCTGCTAGGTTAGCTGCTGCTTAATTTACTGTTACTCTTCCACTACTTTCTACTTGCTATATGCTATGTGGTGGAATTGGGACGGTGTATAACTAATTATAACCACTGGGAGAGAGTGCTGCGTGCGTTTTGGGTGCGTGGTAAGGGTTGATGTCGACCAAGTGGGATGTGAGACAAGCCCATGGGGCAAGTCGTGCCGGGGGTGCAACCTGGGCATCCCCAAGCGAGATACCTGTGGCGGGTAAAGTTGTTGAGGAGGTTCCGGGTGGGATAGCCTTGGTGGTTTGAAGCCCGTGGACGGTGGTGCTGTGATGGCACGGGGAGAGTATCCCCTAAGTGAAGATGCCTGCTTGGTCAAACCTAGGATGGACTAGTTTCAGGTTCATGGGAATCCTTTTCTACTCACTCGCTTCTGATGGGCGGGAGACGGCTGGACTACTTGGTAGGACGGTGCCACTACTGCTAGGTTGAAAGGTGATAAGGGTGGGCGGAGACGGTCGATGGGTTCCCGTTCCGTTCTAGATGCACAGTACCACTGGATGGGCCCGGTACTGTGTCTCCCAGTCTCAGCATAACGGTGTAGGATCCGGAATATCCCAGGGTTGAGTGGTAGGGTGGCATCGACCTAGGCAAGCAAGCACCCGGAATTCTGCCTAGGTGTTTGCGCAACACCTATGATGGCTAATCTTGTGGGTAGTGAAACCTCTGCAGAGTGTATGGTTGATCGATCGATACATATGCCAACCTGTTGGCTATGGACCTTTCCTGTGAAGCTTCTACTAGTGTAGTGAGTGTTCTCTTCTCCCCCTGGATGACATTTTTCCGGCAGTGTACCCGTTGTGGTAGTGTGCCGCTGAGATAGGCCCGAGAGGGAGTTGGGCCTGTCGAATGAGAGTGAGGTGTGGGTATGTGAGGTGTGGTGATGGGAAAAGGGATGATGGTGTTAACTGGTGATAAAACTTGACTAATTAAACATTGATTACAGCTGCATAGGAAAACCTCAGCCTATAGGTCTGCTTGTATAGCCTTGCATCCACTTTCCACAAAGCAAATGCTGCATAGGTGGGCTCCGTGGCCAGTACAAATCGTACTGATAAATTTGCTGTCAGGTGACGAGAATGAGTACGACTTCGAGGGAGATGATGACGAGGAATAGGGTCACGTGCTACACTCAAGTTGGCCGTGAAGGATGAATCGCTTCCGCATCTTCTAAAGCTTCTCTGAATGTTGATTCCGCCAGTGTGGCGATGTAATAAATGTTTATGTAAGACTTAATTATCGTTGTATGGATCCTGGTGTCAGCTGAGATATGGGTAATTTCATGGATTGTCCCAAGCAATCTGTTGAATTACAATTCGAGCCTGTGGATTTCCCTTCGTGGAAATCGAGGTCATTTCATGCCCTGCCGGCGCTCCCCACCGGAGAGAAGCAGACACCACCGTATCCGGCATAGTCAGCAGCACCGCCACAGCACCATAGACCTGCAAAAAACCACAGCCGGCCACACCACCACGGCGCAGCCGAAGAGCTGCTCGACAAGCCGGTCCCAGAGAGGATCACTGCTGTAACAGAACCGCCTAAATCATATGGCCCACAGGCACCTGTCATTGTCACTAATGACCTCTGACAGTCAGACCCGTGTCCTAAATGATCTAGAAGGCCCTGCCGCGTTACATCAGAACCCGTTTCTCCGATAGGATCCCGTTGCGAAGCCATTACAGAATTACATCATTTCATAATAAAATACATCAGAGTAAAAGTGCGAAAGATTAAATAGTACTTAGATTACAAACCGGTTGTCCAAATGGAATTCAAGTACAGTTACCATAATTAAAAGTAGTGGCAGTAGCAGTAGAATAACGATACAACATACTAAGATAGATGATAACACGAACCCTACCCACGGGTTCAACTTTACTCTTCCTCACCACTGTCCTGGACGATGGTCACACAGCAGGGGGCAAGACAGACCTCCGGCTGTTGACTACCTGCAACAGGGTTAACAAACCCTGAGTACTGGGGTACTCTGCAAAACTTACCCGACTAAAGAAAAGGGAATGAGACTCAGGAATGCAGACTGAGGGGAGTCAAGGTAAGGCTTGAGCAAGAGTCAAAGAGTTTTGCAGTAAAACATTACTATTCTATTTCAATATTTTAACTCAATCTTATTTTAATCATAATCCATAATTTCAAGTTCATTTTCATATATCATCATACTTTCAATTCTTAATTATTCTCAAAAACACCTAGTTTCGAACCACTTTTCAATTGTAAGTCAAAGGATCAAGTCTCCATAACCGAGGAGTAACGATGATTCGAATCGATTAGTACCCAGCTGGGGATTCTTATCCATACTGCATATGTGGCACCTAATCTTGCATATACCAACCCTGTCTACCATGGCTTTTCTATCCCTGAACCGGTTCTGCGCCACCCAAGAGTACAGTACTCCTCTACTATCTAGGCACGCCGGCCACGAGGGTACACGCTACTCTCGCTATCTCTCCACTCCCAGTGCGTGGTTGTCGGTTCAAGCAATAGAGCGACCGGAGATAGGGCTTCCCGTAATATGTGGTTAGTTGCAAAGTCTCGATCACAGCAGGCCTACAACGAACGGTCCCTAATTCTTTTTTCGCCGGCGACATTGCATTGGGACTCTAACCCAAGCACAAGTGTCCCAACGATTTTCAAATCACTTTCCCGCCGATGGTCAAGCATTGGGACTCAAACCCAAATTCACAACCATCGAACGGAAAATCACTTTCCATCGGTAACGATGCATTGGGACTGCTACCCAAGTGCACCATCCCCGAACGGACTCATATCCCTTCCTTTCTCGTGATTCATTAATTTCACATCATCATAAGTCGAAAATAGCATTTTATGTAAATCTAAATCAATTAAGCAGGGCTAAGCATTTTTTAAACATTTTCATTTTAAAACGGTTTCCAGGGTAATATATATATCAAGGTAGGTAATGCATCGAGATAGGTGACAATCAACTCCTATCAATATAATGCAATAACTAACTCAAGTTATAAAGATTTTATAAATCACAAGGTAGGGGCAGAATTCACCGGGGTTTGTCTTGGATTGCGTAGAGTGTCGGGTCGGGATCCGTCCCACAAATGTCAAACCCCTGCACAGCCTCGGGAATCACCTCCTAGGAAGTAGCCTCGACTTTAACTTCTTCGTTCACAGGCACTACACGTGTGCAATGATGCATGCTTAATATGATGAAATGATACGGGTACATGAAATAATAAATCAAACGATCTGCAAACACTACTAACCTTTATAAGGTATCCAAAGTAACTATTTCTAAAAATTTACCCTAGGTCATAAGGGTGTTTGACCTAAGACCACAATCAATCCAAAATTCACACCAACCCTAAGTGATTAGGATTTTCTATTGATTTTATTAATCAATTAAACAGGCATTTAATTAATAAATAATTAAATTATTTCCATTTGATGCCAAACTTTACCAACAGGTAGCTCTTGACTTTAAACAATAGCAAAATAAATTTTATGATTTTTGGAGTTACAGAGAATTAATTAAAATTACTCAAAATTGCATTTATTAATTAAATCTCTGATTTTTAGTTACTACAGAAAGTGCTCAAAACAGGTACTCAATATTTTTATTAAATATTACACCTAATAGAGAGTCTACCCAAATATTTTCATGATTTTTAGAGTAGCACATTAATTCCTACAAAAAGAAGAAATCATAGTACTATTTAACAAAAACAAATCAGAAAACCTTTTACAAATTCGCTGTAAAAAGGAAAAGTGACTTTGGCCCCGGTCGGCCCAAGACCATAGGCCGGCCCAAACTCCCGGCCGCACTCCCTCTCTCTTTATCTGGCTTCTCCCGAGCCACTGGGCCGGCTCCCACTAGCCCAGTAAGGCCCACACGGGCCCCCTCTCCCCTTCTTCAACCTTGCGCCGGGGAGGGCGCTCCCCCGCGCAGCGCGCACCGGCCCACCGCGGAGCTCGCCGCCGGCGAGGGCTCCGATTAAACCGGCAGCACCAACGTGCCCCAACGACCCTAGGCAACCTCTAGAGCTAGGTATACGGGCTACTAGGTACTAGGGTTTCTCCTAGTAGCGGCATGGCGGCTCGGCCATGCCGGAGTGCCGTGTTCCGGCAAAGGCAGGGCGGTAGGGTTCAGAAAAAAGGCATGGGAAGAACTGGGAGCTCACCATGAGTTGGACGTGTAACAGAACCGCCTAAATCACATGGCCCACAGGCACCTGTCAACGTCACTAATGACGTCTGACAGCCGGACCCGTGTTCCATATGACCTATACGGGCTCTGCCGGGCTACATAAGCACCCGTTATCTCCGACAGGATCCCATTGTGAAGCCATTACAGTGTTACAACATTTCATGACAAAATACATCAGAGTAAAATGTGCGGAAGAGTAAATAGTACTTAATATTACAGCCCAGTGTTCGAATAAAATTAAGTGCGGTTATTACAAACCATAAATTTGAAGAGTAGCAGTAGAGTTTGGAACAACAGTACGACAGATAGTTAAATATTACACGGACCCTGCCCAAGGGTTTAACCTTAGTCTTCTTCACTCTCTTGGACGATGGTGACGCAGCACGGAGCGAGACAAACTTCAGTCTCCTGCTGCCCTCCTGTAACGGGGTTAACAAACCCTAAGTACAAGGGGTACTCCGCAAGACTTACCCGACTAAAAGTGTAAGATTAGACTCAGGAATGCAGGCTAAGGGGGAGTCAAGGCAAGGCTTAGCAAGAGTTCAAGAATTTTTGCGGAAAAGCATTACTATTCCTATCTCAATATTTTATTTCAAAAATACTATTCATCATTATCCATTTCTCCAAATACTTTCTCATATATCAACATTCTTTCATTTACTTAATCCATTCAAAAACAATCCTAGTTCCGAACCACTATTCGCTGAATGGTCGAAGGATCAAGTCTCCATATCCGAGGAGCAACGACGATTCGAATCGATTAATACCCAGCTGGGGATCCCTATCCACACTGCGTATGTAGCACTTAAGCTTGCATACGCCAACCCCGCCTACCACGGCTTTTCATACCCCGAAACCGGTCCTGCGCCACCCGAGAGCACAGTACTCCTCTCGTCTCCAGGCACGACGGCCACGAGGGTACACGCTACTCTCGCCATCTCTCCACTCCCAGTGCGTGGTTGTCGGTTCCAGCAGTAGAGCCACCGGAGTCAGAGGCTTTCCGTAGTATGTGGCTAGTTGCAAAGTCTCGATCCAGCAGGCCTACAACGAACGGTCCCTAAACCTTTTTCCGATGGTGACAGTGCATTGGGACTCTAACCCAAATACCCCTGTCCCTTCGGTTTTCAAATCCCGTTTCCGTCGGTGACAATTGTTGGGACTCTAACCCAATGCCACGATCACCGAGCAGGAAAAACCCTTCCTCGTTGATGACAGTGAACTAGCTAGGAACACTGCCAACCAATAAGGACATAACCAGTCCCATAAAGTGATTCCTGTGCTTTTAGATCATCACAGTTTTGAAATAACATTTTTTTTGCAAAACTAATATTAGGCATGACTAAGCATTTTGCAATACTTTTTAATAAATCAGGTTCTCAAGTATTGTCAGGTTTTCAAGGATGGTAATGCATCAATTGGTTGTCACCCAACTCCTATTAACCTAATGCAAATAATTAACTCAAGTAATAAATATTTTCAAAACACAAGGAGAGTGCAAATGCACCGGGGCTTGCCTTGAATTGCGTAGAGTGTCGGATCCGGGTCAGTTCCACAAATATCAAATCCTTGTACAACTTCCTGAGTAGTCTCCTCAGATGGACCCTCAGACTTTACCTCTGAATTCTCGGTCACTACACGTTTGCAATGAATGAATGTATGAATGCGATGCATATGAAATGACAAGCGAAATTTAATAACAAATAAACCACACATGTGTATAAGACCCTACCTTAGCTAGACATGAATAATTTAATTCATACTGCCCTAGGTCATAAAGGTGATTGACCTAGAATCTCAATCAATCCAAAAATCACACCAATCAATAATCATTCCATTTATTATTCCTTATATTATCATTTAAACCAACATATAATTTAATAAATATTTAACTATTTCCATTTGATGTCAAAATGCACCAACAGATAGATTTCAGTACCAAACAGTGACACAATAAATTTCATGATTTTTGTAACATCACAGAAATTATTAAAAATCATCAAAGTTTCTTTTAACATTTAATGTGCTGATTTTTAATTAATACAGAAAACACCCAAATCCTGTATTTAATATTTTTATTAAATTCTACACATCACAGAGAGTGTCTAGCAATATTTTCATAATTTTTAATGCAGTAGATTAATCCACACAAAAATATTAAAACTGAACACTATTCATTTCAATTAAAATGGAAAAGCAATTAGAAAATCGCTGGAAAAAGAGAAACGGCCATTCGGCCCACCATGGCCCAGCATGGCCCAGACCACGGCACCGTGCGCGCGCCACCGAGCCGGCCCCAACCACGCACCGGCCCAGCACGGCCCAGCCGCGGCCGCGCGCGCTCGCCTCCGCGCCGGGTCGCTGACAGGCCGGCCCCAGCCGTCAGCCTCCCGCGCGCGCTCACGCGCCTCCGCACGGGGACACTGACAGGTTGACCCCAGCCGTCAGTTACTCCTCCCACCTCTCGCTCTCTGCTTCGCTCCGACTTCCGCGCTCGTGCGCGCACGGCGGCTCGCCGCCGGCGGCCTCCCTCCGGCAAGGGAAACACCACCGGACATCGAGCAGAGGCTAGAGACACCACCCTAGAGACCTTGAACGGCTAGACCCGACCGGCGACGAGCTCGTCGGTCACTACGGCGACTCTGTGGCGGCGGCGGACCACACGCCGGCGAGCGCGAAACGAACGCGACCAAATCAAAGGTAGGAAACGATTCGGGAACTCACCACGACCCTAAACCACTAGCTGGTTGGGACGGAGACGGGACGGAGGAGCGGGCTTGACGACGTGCCGACCCGCGACGAAGAGCACCGGCGATGACCTTTCCCGTTCCGGTGATCCTAGAGCACCAAATGGCGAACCAACTACCACATGAGAGACAGAGAAACACAAGGACCCCAAAACGCACACAATTTCTGGTAGAACCTCACCCTAAAAGACCGGCTTCGGCTTCCCGACGTGCGGTGGCGCCCTGCTCGGCTCCGGCCGGACGCGGAGACGACGACCCGCGTTTCCGGATGCTCGAGGCACCACAGCCCACACCGATGACACCAATCGATGCGCAAGGAAGCTAGCGAGCTTGCTTGGAGATGGAAGAGGCAGTGGTGGCTTGGTCACGGTGAATTTTACCGCACTCCGATTGAGCTCGACGGCGGCCGCGAGAAGGAGAAATGAGGTCGGGACGGTGCGGTGGTGGTTTATAGTACCGGGCAAGGGAGGGGATAAGCTCGGCTGGGTCCGGGGCCCCCTCTCGGCTGCTTGACAACGGCTCTGGTCGCCCACGCCGGCCGGACGGCGCCCGGCGCCGCGCGCGTCACGCGCGCGCGCGACGTGGAAGATGAACAGGGGGACCCCCCCTGTAGCTACAGTACTAGGCTATATAGGTCAAATGCTATTTGATTCAAATTGGATCTGATCCAGCCCGAATCCGAGGAAGTGGTGAATACAAAAGTTGTAGAGAATTTCTTGTAGATCATTTTTTCTTTTGACACCAATTTCAAATTCGGCCAAAATTTCAAATTACAGAAAAGGGGGTAAAAGTAGGGTTTGAATTTCAAACTGAAATTTTAAAATTACTTTTGATTCTTCTTAACAACTTGAAAATTGGTAAACATGAAAGTTGTTCTACTCAGTGAGATTGACAACTTCTATGTAGGAAGTTTTTGAATATTCTTAATATTTTTAAAATTGAAGTTTCAAATATAAATTTCGATATAGTAATTTGAGTTAAATTTGAATTTTTATAATATAACTTCAAAATATCCAAAAATAAAAGTTATTCCATTTTAAAAACTCTACAACTTTTATTAATACACTTTTCCCATATTCCATATAGATTTTGAATTGGGTTTTTAGGTCAACTTTAGGGTTTAATTTGATTTTTATTTAATTTTTATTTTTGATTTTTGATTAAGGACTTAATTACCCAATCAATACTTTAGCTAAAATCAAATCACTCTAGGCCCTAAGCACAATCATATGCAGATGCTTAAATTTAAATATGATGACATGGCAGATTATTTAAATGGTAATACCAGAGGTATTACAGGACGGACCAGTGGGTTGGAGGAGAGGTGGCGCGAAGAGGCAAGTTCGACGACCACGGCGGCTCCGGCGACACGGACGCGGCGGCGCTGAACCGTTCCGGCGAAACCTGCGATTAAAACCGCAAGCCGTCGGACGCGTGAGAACCACGAGTCTACCAGGAGCTCAAAACATGACCTCACGAGGAGAGTAGCTCACCGCAACAAGCTATACCGAAGAAGTTGGCCGCGGCGGCGCTCCGGCCGGTGCCAAAGACGACGACACGCGTTCCGGAGCGTCTGGGGCACTACACCTCGTACTCAGGGCAGCAATAGATGCACAATGGAGTGTGGAGGCTAGTCACACGGCTAATTTGTCAATGGTGGAGCACAAACGGCAAATTGGTGCCAACACCGAAGCGTGCTCACCGGCGACCGTGAGGGGGAAAAAGGAAAAGGAGTGGCGCTTGTTGCCTTAAAGCCGTCGGGGAGGGATGGATGAGGACGAGGGGGTGTCCGGGGCCCCCGAGCGTTCACGGCACGATGGTGACAGGAGCCTGCCCGGTCGGACGATGCCGGCGTGCGGCGCGGTGCACGCGCGCGCGTGCGCACGGCCGAGGTAGGGGTCCGGCACTGTAGCAGTGCAAGGGGTCAAACCCTATTGTTGCCCATTATGGCCTAATGCGAGTAGCTACAGTAGGAGTGCCCAAAATAAAAGTTGTGAAGAATTCAGTGTAGAACATTTTTTCTTTTTGAACCAAATCCAAATTCTGCCTAAATTTGAAAATAATCAAAAGGGGGTAAATCTAGATTTTGAATTTGATTTGCAATTCCATTAAATTCTCCTATTTCTTCTGAATAACTTGAAAATCTTTAATAATAAAAGTTGTTCTCCTCACTGAGCTTAACAACTTCTATTAAGGAAGTTTGGTCAAATTCCTTGCAGTTTTTAAATTGATGTTTCAAATTAAAATTTTAACATAGTAATTAGGGTTTAATTCAAATTTCTATGTATTAACTTTAAATTTTATTTTTGATTTTATTTTTGATTTCCAATTAATGGTTTAATTGCACAATCATTAATAAACACAATCAAAGCACTCTAGAGACCCTAAACACAATCATATGCAGGCAATTAAATTAAACATGATGACAAGGCATTTTTAATTAACCGTAATACCCGGGGTGTTACAACTGCCTGCACGTCACCGCCGGTGGATCCGGGGACGGCGAGAGGCGGGCAGGGCAGGACGGCAAGCATGCCAACCAAGGCGGCTCGCCGCACCGACCCCAACCCCCCTCCCCAGCCCCCGCCGCCAGGCCACCAACGCCGGTAGAGCACCGACTGGACCTCCTCCGCGCCGCTGCGAGCCTGCAGGGACGCCCCGGCACCGGCCAGCCCTGGACCAAACTCCGCCCAGATCCGGCCACCACGTGACCGGATCCGACCATGGCGCCGCCAAAACAGCCACCGGAGCATAGGGCCGCCGCCATGACGAAGAAGCTCCGGAGAGGGCTCCTCCTGAAGATTCGGACGGGAAAGGCCAGGTCCCCTAGCCGAGAAGCCATGGCCGGCCGCCGAAGGTCTTGCAGCACCTTCCAGGCCCTATCACGACCGGATCCAGGTGCTAGCACGCCGGATCCGCCCAAGACGTCGCCATGGCAGCGTCCCCCAGCTTCCTTGCGCTGAACTGTGCCGCAGATGCCCGAATCGGCCGCACGTCTTCGAATCGAGGGGAAAAACGCCCCGCCGCCGCCTTCCTAGCAACCACGCAGCACTATGGCGGGCAGCTCCAGCGGCGGTGAGGTAGGAAATAGGAGGTGTGAGGGGTGGAGGCCGGTGGAGTCGCAGGCCGCCCGTGTCGCCCGTGAGGACGACGCGGATGGGAGGTACTGCTGACAGTTGTCCGTGGCTATATACGAAAGCAGTTCCTGCTTGTTTAGGCCCTGTTTAGATCCACTGCAAATTGCAATTGCAACTACTCACATCAACGTTGCGGCACATACATGGAGCACTAAATGTAGACGAAATGTTTGCATGTTTGTACTTTTGCATGTACATCACGAGACGAATCTTTTAAACTTACTTAGACCATGATTGGACAAAAGTTGTCAAATACAAACGAACGTGCTACAGTGCAAAATTGCAACTGCAACTGGGGTTTAAACACACCCTTATTTGTCCCTGAGCAAATACAAGATCGTTTGCGCATGCAGAGCGAGAATTCGGATAATCTGCATATATTGATAATATTGATAATAAGTGACCGGATGGTGATGGTGATGGTTCCCTGCCGCGCGCGTCAGGCGTTCCAAAAAAGCGAACGAAGTGGTAGGCATCCACCCTCCCTCGATCCTTGGCAACTTGGCTTTCACGTTCGAGCACGGTTATCAGCTGAGGACTGGCGGCCACACACAACAGCCGACTAGGTCGACAGTGACGTTGTTAACTGAAACAGCGAGCGAGCGTGTGATCGATCGATGCAGACGTGTGCTAGCTAGACAGGACTGGAGTTAGTCTAGTCATGGGCCTATGATGGACAGGGATGATATGATTGAGAAAAGTAGTAGTAAGTAACAATTGACGATACTACTACTAGCTAGCTACGAAAAGGTGTTTCAACTGTATACATGTTTCTTCTATGTTTGTTCCAACTTTACTTTGCGCTGTCCTATCCATGCTCGCGGGACTATTATACTACTATAAAGATATATGCTATATTAGCACTTCCTCCGTCCTAAATTATAAGTCATTTCGATTCAAGAATCTTAAAGAGTTAAAATTTTTCAAGTTTGATCAAATTTATAAAGCAAAATAATAATATTTATGATAAGTATTACTAAATTCTTCATTAGTTATATTTGCATAGCATATCTATTTGATATTATAAATTTTTATATTTTTCTTTATAATTTTGGGCAAACTTAAAACGTTTTCACCCTTCAAATTCATAGAATGACTTATAATTTGGAAAGGCCGGAATAGCAGGAAACTAGGCAACCATCTTGACCTAATTAAGTGTACGCACATGCGCGTGTTGTATATCTATGGACTGGACCAAATCGAAGATGAGAACCAAGGAAGCTAAGTACGAAGCTGCACCACGACTTTGCCAACCAACTCCAGAGCAGACCTTTGCTTGATGGAAGGAAGCTTCAATTCCTCCTCTCATCCGTCAGCTGCTCGCTTCCAGATAGGAGACACTGCGTGCTACTATAGCTAGTACGATCAATGACCGGATATATGAAAGAAAGATTATTGACAAATTAAAGCAATTTTGTATCGGAGCAGCTGAGAACCAACTTATAGGTTATACAGTTGATCGATTCAACTGTATATATATGTATGTATGTTTGATTTCAGTTAGTTGCTGCTGCTTCGGGATGGACAGATATTCTTCAGGCTAGACTAGAAGGAAGATTCGAAGGCTGGATGGGAAAGCTCGAGGAGGAAATTTTGGACAGAAGCTACTACCAAAAGCAGATTAGACTGGCTAGGGGAGAAGAACCACCAGCTATATGATGGATTCGTGTCGCTGCTACCTGCACGTGTTCACCATCTGCCTCATCAACTGTTGGAGCCCATGGTTTAGAAACTGACCTTAAACTGTCAGGATTAAGACTGGCCACACCCACCACCAGAACGAATTAAAGCTGAGCAGGAAGTCGTTGCTGCAACTTGTCAAAGCCCAGATAAAGGCTGTGTTTAGATCACAGTTACAGTTGCAATCCTGCTCTGTAACATGTTTGTTTGTATTTGACAATTTTTTCCCATCATAGCTTAAGTAGGCTTAAAAGATTCGTCTCATGATGTACATGCAAAAAGTACAAACATGCAAATATTTTGTCTACTTTTAATACTCCATACATATGCCACAACGTTGATATGACTAGTTGCAATTGTAATTTGCAGTGCATCTAAACAGCGCCAAACTCGACCTCGTTCTCGTTGTAAAGACAGCTACGTTCCAAAAGATATGATAGCGACGGCTGCTGAGTACTGAGAGATGCATGCATGTGCATGGGTGGAGACCAATACAAAACATACTGAGATACTATAACTTGGAAGTCTTTTTTTTAAGTTAAAGGGCAGAGCCCCTGTCTTAGCATTAGCAAAGACAAGCAACATCCATTACAACATTCAGGTGGGTTGCACCCGTCCAGAAATTTAAATGAACTTCAGACAGAGAAACAATAAAACACCACTTAAGTCACCTGCTCAAGCACCCAGGCTTAAGAGACTACACCAACTACTTGCACCATCTTCAGAGCTTGTTTCTCCCGGCATCTCCGGCTTTTCCTTCGCTTCATTGGAGCAGTCAACCTTTTCCCAGTTAGTAGCTTCCTGGAACATAAAAGCATCTTCTCTGCCAGCCAATTGAATCACCCAGAGATCCTTAGCGGCCTTAAGGCGATCTCTTTCAATTTGCCCAATCTCTGAGCAAAAGCTTGCCTCTTTTCCTGAGGACAAAGAATACTCCAGGACTGCACCATTGTTGCGATTCTTAACAAAAGAACTTTCAAGCTCACCCAATGTGCCTCCTGAAAACAAAGACTATTTCTTAGTTTCCACAACCCCCACAGGGCGGCAGCACAAAACATATTACACACGTAAAATCTATTATTACTAAGCCAAAGCTGTCCAATAGACAGGAAATCAGACCCCAAGTCTCTATCAAAAACTTCAGACAAACATGCCCAAATTTGTCTAGCCACCACACACTCAAAGAAAAGGTGATGGACTGATTCAGGTTCAGAGCAGAACAAACAGGATTTGTCCTCCAAATCCTTCCTAATGCTCAAGTTATCTCTAGTCAAGACTTTGTTCTTTAACAATAACCAAAGGAAAAAATGAACCCTGGAAGGAATTTTGATACTCCAGACAGCTGACACATGAGTAGGCATGATACCCCTAAAATTAATGACTTTATAGAGAGATTGTGAAGAGTAGAATCCATTCGAAGAAAATTGCCACACCAAGGAATCCTCATCCTCTGTAAAGGTTATGGTAGACGCCAGCTGAACGACCTCTAACCATAAGTTTAGTAGACGCTGATCAAAACTTCTCCTAAAGGAACATTTCAGCTCATTGCCATCCCAAACATTAGCAATTGTTTCGGATTTCTCCTGGACCAGCACATAAATGTCCCAAAATTGTATAACTAAGTTAGAAGAACCTAACCAATTATCTTCCCAGAACTTAATCTTCCTTCCATTACCAATTTTCCATCTAAAACCCATCTTAGCTGCCTTAGCAGCCCACATAATACCTTTAAAGAACTGTGAAGCCCCATTTGTATTACAGCAGAAGATATTGGGTTCATCAGTATCATATTTGAAATCAACAAACTGCCTCCAGAGTTTGTTGTCATCACAATTATACCTCCTAATCCATGAAGCAAGTAGACATAGATTTAGATCTCTCAAATTTGGGATTCCTAACCCACCATATTCTTTTAACATAGTGATACTATCCCAATTGGCTAAATGAATTTTATTTGCACCAGTATTATCACTCCAAAGACAATTTGCTAACTGTGTATTCATCATCTTGATTGCCCACTTGGGGAACTTAATGAAAGACATTAAGTAAACTGGAATACTAGAAAGACAGGCTCTGATTAGGATTACTTTAGCTTGATGGGACAGCAACTTGCCCCTCCAACCTGCTATTTTACTCATCATTTTATCAACTAAGGGTTGGATATCTTCTCTTTTTAGTCTATCATAATGTAAAGGAACTCCCAAGTACTTAATTGGGAAAGTCCCCAAAGGACAGGATAAGATGTGAGAAATTTGGTGTTCAACCTCAGCTGGTTGATTCAACACAATTACCTCACTTTTATGAAAATTTATTCTCATACCTGAGATCTGTTCAAACCACATCAAAATTCCTTTTAAATTGATTAGATGCTCATTATCCAAATCTGAGAACAAAATTGTATCATCTGCATATTGTAAGGAAAAAAATACCTCCATCCCTAAAATCTGAACCTAGGCCTTTAATCAGACCAGCATCAGCTCCTTTAGCTAGCATTCTAGTAAGAACATCACCAACCAGATTAAATAGTAAAGGGGAGATAGGGTCCCCCTGTCTAAATCCTTTACCAATCTTGAAGAAACTACTTTCCTCTCCATTCATCATAATCCCTATCGACCCCTTCTTGATGATCAACTCAACCCATTTAACCCATTTAGGACTAAAGCCTCTAGAGATAAGAATCTCAAACAGAAACTCCCAACTGACTCTATCATAAGCTTTTTCATAATCCAATTTAATCACACAACCTGGTTCTTTGCTCTTATGAATACTGTGCACAAGTAACTTGGAAGTCTTTAGAAACATATATACTTTACCCGTTAGTTAGTTACTCTTTACAATACATCATATGAAAATAAATCAAAATAGCATACGTACTAATCATGTCTACACGTATATATAGTTTCACTAATTATTAGTTGAGAAATCGACAAAGTTTGAGCTTTTGAAATCTTTAATAACATACCGCTATATGTGCTGCTCCTGGTCCTGGAGCTACCTCCGTACATGAAAAGGGGCAAGAAAAGAGGAGCATCTAGCACTTTGGCCTTTGGAATCCTAGAAGGAGGAGAGAAATTTCGTTTAGACACGCGTGGAGTTTACTAGTGGCTGCTTACAACAAGCCCATAACTGTAGGGCGATATATACTGTGCTACACTAACCTTTTATTAACATAAAAATGAAGGGACCGAGAGAGCTCGTACATGATGGGAAAGTGATGGATGCATCTCGAGCAAGCTTCATGATGGGAAAAATGATTTATTTCTTATTCTTGCAGCGGTCCAGATGCATGTACCGGCCTGCAGGAAAAATGAAAGAGGAACCTTTGGTACGTTTGGGTTAAGTTAGGTGGATGGCATTACAAAAAGAGTCTAGAACGAAGAAGCTATCTGGTCCCAAGCGCATTTGGCGACGCTGCATCTGGTTCAGGTAAAGCACCAAACACAAATTAACAGCCCTGCGAAGCACGACACGACATCTTTGGTTCGTACTACACAGAGAAAATGAAACATGGTCACAGGAAATCAAAGAACCACAGTTCCACTCACGTATTGTACATACCATTAGCTGTTTATTTCCTCGAAATCCATCATATCGTCGTCTTGGAGTTTGACCACAGCCGCCAGAAGGCAGAAGCCCTCTCTCGTCGTCTCGTCGTCGTCGTCGTCGTCTCTGTACATCTCCCACCTAAACCCTCGGCCAACTTTTGCAGCATGCATGTATGGCGGCAACGTACCATGGCTATAAATAGAGGCAGCCGAGAGCGCAAGGCCTCCACACGCCTCCTACTACTAGCTTGCCAAGGCACAACGAGCTCATCGAGCAGTAATGGCGGCTACTTCTTCTCGCCCCGCTGCTCTGCTAGCACTGGTGGTATTAGCAGCAGCTGCTGTCGTGGCCGTCGAGGCAGCAGGCAGCAGGTACCCGCCGCTGGCGGCTGGTCTGTCGTTCGACTTCTACAAGAAGAGCTGCCCGTCGGCGGAGTCCATCGTGCGCGAGTTCCTGACGTCGGCGGTGCGGCAGAACGTGGGTCTCGCCGCCGCGCTGATCCGGCTCCACTTCCACGACTGCTTCGTCCAGGGCTGCGACGCCTCCATCCTCCTCGACGCCACGGCCACCCAGCCCAGCGAGCAGCAGTCGCCGCCCAACCTGACCCTCCGCCCCGCCGCCTTCAAGGCCGTCAACGACATCCGCGCCCGCCTGGAGCAGGCCTGCGGCCGCGTCGTCTCCTGCGCCGACATCGTCGCGCTCGCCGCCCGTGAATCCGTTGCCCTGGTACGACTACGAACGAGCGCGGTTGCTTTTTTTTTTTTAATGAATAATTGAAGTGCATGCGCACGGTAAATAAAGTCGTCCAATCGTGTGTGTATATATATATATATATATATATATATATATATATATATATATATATATATATATATATATATATATATATATATTCCACATGATTGGATGCATCGCGTGCATCCCACTCGTTTTATTCTGCACTTTTCTTTCTTGTTATTAAGAAAAAACACACAACACACCCCATATTATGCCGTGTGAAACATGCATATGGCCAACATCAATATGGCAAGAGTAAAGTGGAAGGAAAAAGTAACTGCTTTTTAGGTACAAAAGTGCACTTGCACATATCCTCAATTCAAAAAAAAAAAAACCCTACTAAGTGTTAGATGTTCCTTCTTGTTTCAGTGCCAGCGTTAATTTAGGCCCTATTTAATTCCTCTTTAAAATTCTAACTTTCCCATCATATCACGTCACATCGAATATTTGACCGCATGCATAGAGCAATAAAAAAAGAATACTAATTACACAGTTTGTATGTAAATGGTGAGATAAAACTTAATTTTGTGTCCACTTAGCCCATAATTAGACATTTTCGTGTTTTGGAGACCGTGTCGTTGTCCAAAACGATTTCCTTTTCCTATACGGACGGAGTATATTAGGATTAAAAAAAATAGTTATTATAAGAGTTACTATCTATGTGTAACCAAACAGGCCCTAATACTATCAGCCACTGATCATCATGAGATGAGCTCATCAGCTATATATCTACTGTGCCTGTGCATATATGCAGGGTGGCGGTCCGGCGTACAAGGTGCCACTGGGCAGGCGAGACGGGCTAGCGCCGGCGTCGAACGCCACCGTGCTGGCGTCGCTCCCACCGCCGACGTCCAAGGTGCCAACACTCCTCTCCTTCCTGGCGAAGATCAACCTGGACGTGACGGACCTGGTGGCGCTGTCCGGCGGCCACACCGTCGGCATCGCGCACTGCGGCTCCTTCGACAACCGGCTGTTCCCGACGCAGGACCCGACGCTGAACAAGTTCTTCGCCGGCCAACTGTACCAGACCTGCCCGACCGACTCGACGGTGAACACGACGGCGAACGACATCCGGACGCCCAACACGTTCGACAACAAGTACTACGTGGACCTGCTCAACCGGGAGGGGCTCTTCACGTCGGACCAGGACCTGCTCACCAACGCCACCACCAGGCCCATCGTCACCAGGTTCGCCGTCGACCAGGACGCATTCTTCGACCAGTTCGTCTACTCCTACGTCAAGATGGGGCAGATCAACGTGCTCACCGGCGACCAGGGACAGGTCCGCGCCAACTGCTCCGCGCGCAACGCCGGCGCTGAAGGAGATGAGCTGCCGTGGTCGTCCGTCGTCGAGACCGTCGTCGACGCCGCCGGCAGCCTCGTGCTCTAGAGATCGATCGTACGTTTTATCGATCGTAAACAACAACTGCCAGCTGGGGAGTGGACTACGTGCGTGTAGCAGTTTGTTTGCAGGTTGTGTTTTTCCTGATCTAGTCTCGAGTGAGTCCATGCGCATGCATGCAAATAAGCAGCTACTGATCGGTCGATTGGATATAAATTAATAAAGCTTGCGTTCATGGGATGAAAGTGATGATGATCATTAAGTATTTAAGTACACGAACGACGACGACATCGTCTCGATGGCATTGGCAGGCTTGAACTCTTTTTTTTTTAATTTTAAAAAAAAGAGTTTATTTTATATACTCTGCTTATAGTGAGGACCAGAAGTTTGTCTTAGTGAAAGGTAAGTACCACAGATTAAACTGTACCAGTCACAAGCCTCTGCCCTGGTCGAGGTCGATAGATCATCTTCCGCTCCGATCCCTCCATCCAGGAAATAATTGCGGGCGTAAATTCGTAAACAACGACCCGGAAGCAAACTTAATTGGAACAAACTTAATTCGCTCCGTCCAGGAAACAATTTGTGGGCCATACGATCCGCAAGCAAGCCGGCCCAATTCCTAGAGGCCCGCAGCAAGCCGGAAATGTGGCGGCGGCATCCGTTCTCTGCTTCTGCATCTCTGCTCACGCTTCATGCTCCACTCAAACAACAGCAGCAGCAGCAGCAGCAGCAAACTCTGCTCATGTTTCATGCTCCCTCCGTGCATAGAAAAGATGCTGTGCACAGAAAAGAGAGATAAAGAAAAATATAGATAAGATGAGATGTATATGCAAAAGAAAAATGTGTACTTGTCTGGAGAAGTGGTGCCCGTTGAGTGACCAGACCCACGAGGGGATGTACTGAAAGAAGAGACATATCCATTGGGAAGTGAGAATGACAACTATTTTAGAATAAAATTTAAATTATGTAATATAAACTATTTTGGGATAGAAATAGTATACATGTTTCTTTTAAAATAACTATGGTGGCAAAGCATTCAGAATGAGAAAAAACTTGACCTGCGGGGGGTAAGACAGCCCCGGGCATTGCATTAAGAAGAAGACCTTCTCACGCAGGTCAAGAAAACTCCCGAACCTCTGCCCCACCCATACACAGTGGCACCGTAGCCCCATACACAGTGGCACTGTAGCCCATGTGAGACGACTACGACCGCGGCCGGGCCTTAAACCTGTGCTTTGGCCATGAGACAGACGAGGGGATTTTTTAACCCCAGCCTGAAATTCGCTCCCACAGGGAGTCGAACCCAGGACCTGAGGAGTGTCGCTGGGTTTCTCTAACCAACTCAGGTAGAAGCCCTTTGGCAAGCATTCAGAATAAGAACTCAAGAAGTAACAATTGTCACAAGTAACAAGTGTTTCTATATATGCCCCGTTAGAGCATCTTCAAGAGTTCTAAAGGATTTTGTTTCCAGAACCTTGTAACCTTGAATAGGTTATTGCGCCCATCACGCAAGATTGAGACATGCATTGAGTGCTTCGCTCTTCAGGAGATCCAGGTTACCCCGCATCTTATTATACTTGATTGGGTATTTGTACCCTCAAATGTCTTATACTTACCTTAATAATATCTGAACTTTTGTCAGAAACATTAGAATAAATCTTGTAGTGTTCCACACATGAACAATGTGTGTGTCTAATGTGTTTAAATTCTTGGCAAGGAGAAAATATTGCCGTTTGGTTGTTTCCATGTGCATCCGTGACATGTTGTCGTAGCGTTAGCACAAGTACTATGTTTTCATCACAGTGCTCGACTCATGAATGTTTCTTTGGTGAAATAATACTACATGAAAGTATCGTACATAGAATTTGATCAGCTAGGAAACAATCTCTTTTCAGGTGAGTATACTTATGTGATGTTAATATGCTCTAGATGTTAAATTCATTGAAGAATTTATCGAGTACCATGACTCTGAAACACACTGCTTGACTGCTTCACAGAAAATTTCAAAATTTCCATGCTCTTTCTATTGATTACTGTCCCATTACTTCTCTCCCATTTACTCAGCCTGTTCTTTTGAGTTATAAATGTACATACCTCAACTTGCTGAAACAGGAATCTTGAGGCTGCTCCTGTTGCTTAATGGAATATTCTAGGTTTTCTATTTTCTTTTCTTGTTGCTGCAAATCAGCATTCTTCGCTAATGGATATATGTAGCCAATTTACAATTAAAGGTCATAGCTGCAGCAAACCGTGCTGATATACTCGACCCTACTCTGATGCGATCTTGATGGTTGGACCGAAAGATTAAGTTCCTCACCCATCTGAAGAAGCAAGAGCTATATAATCTTTCAAGTTGGTCTCCACAACTTGAGTTCAATTTGTTGAAGTTTGCCATGAATGATGTTTTTGCTTTACTAAATAAGCCATTTACAAACTAATGTGCTCTCTACAGTGCTATGTAGATTCGTTCAAGGAAAATGAATGTAAATCTTGGTGCCAACTTTGAAGAATTGGCTCGCTCAACAGGTGACTTGAACAGAGCACAACTAAGAACAACTCCTGCCCAGCATGCAAATTGAGCCCCTATTTTTTCATTTGCATGCTGGCCTGCAAAAAATAGGGACCCAAAATTGACTCCAACTCCAGCCCAAGACCCTATTGCTACTGCTCCACCTGCTCCGGCGCCCCGCCCGTGCGCCGCCTGCTCCGGCACCGGCACCCCCCCCCCCCGGCGCGCCGCCTGCTCCGGGGCCCCGCCCGCACTGGCCAGCCGCCATGGTTCCGCCGCCGGCGCCCCCGCCTCCGCCCGCACTGGCGCCAGCACCACTGTGGTAGCAACCGCCGCCGCCGCCTGCGCCGCATCATGCGGAGCAACACAATGGTCAGTCCGCCGCACCAATGCTTATCATCTTGCCGAGTTGTGCTCATCTCATCTTGCTAGAGAGGGGTCAAAAGAACTTGAGTAGAGAGAAGAGAGTACAGTAGTAGTAGAGAGGATGATCACAGTTTAAAAAATGTGATCAATTCAAAATAGGAGTAGAGGAGAGTTGGAGAGAGCTGCACCATCCATCTGGACAACAGTAGTAGTAGTAGAGCAACAATAAGTATATGACCAACAATAAGCAACAACCAAGTCAAGCTAAGTAAGAAAAATTCATTCAGTAGTTATTAGTAGACATTCAGTAGTTATCAGTAGGTAGTAGACAGTAGACAGTCAGCAGTTTCAGTAGGTAGTTTCAGTCAATAGTAGACATTTAGGATAGTAGACATTCAGAGTAGTTATCAGTAGTTTCAGTAGACAGTAGTTTTAGAACATAGTTAGCAATTAGCAATTAGCAACTTGTCAATAGCACAATATGGAAGTGTACCAAACAAGCTCCCTAAAAAAATCTAGAAGTTCATGTTCATGTTCATCTACTTATATTAACACAGCAAGTAACTAATGTGACCCTTTAGTAGTAGTAGAGTAGTGATCCAGAACATAGGTTATGATCTATTTGGGATGACTAACAGCTAGAGGATAGGTGACTTGCATTAGTTTCAGCATAAATCTCTTATAATCAGCAGCAGACAAGAAATATATTCACAATCCGAACACCAGATGATACACACTGAATAAGATCACTGAATAATGCTTCCATTACAGAACTGTTAGAGATTCCTGAATAATAAGATGTTTATAGCTTCTGAAACAGTAGACACCTTTGAATTAAGTGGACTCAATTGTCCTTTTTTGTTGTTATGGCAGATGTCAAGGTTTGGAACTAGAGCTCATTGAGGGTGGGATGAAGAGGATGAATCTGATGATGACGACCTCTTCATCATTGCCGGTCTTCTTGAGGGCTCGAGGGGAAACAAGTTCAAGAAAAAGTTTCGTGGATCATTGACGGGTCACCGCAAAGTGCCACGGAACATTTTGGAAAGTCACAATCGCATCTATCTGGACTACTTCACAGACCAGTGTGTATACAGTGAGAAACATTTCAGAAGGAGGTTTCGGATGTCCAGGTCTCTCTTTCTGCGGATAGTGGATGCAGTGGAGTCTCATGATGACTATTTCTGTCAGAAGCCCGATGCCATCGGAACTCTTGGCGCCTCTCCCATACAGAAGGTTGTTGCCGCCGTTCGGATGCTTGCCTATGGTATTTCAGCCGACTTCTTGGATGAGTATGTGAGGATGGGAGAGAGCACAATCATTGAGTGTCTGAAACATTCTGTGAAGGCTGTCGTCGATGTCTTTGGTGAAGAATACTTGAGGGCCCCCAATGCCCAGGACACAGCCATGTTGTTCGCAATTAATAGTGCAAGAGGGTTCTCAGGTATGCTTGGTTCCATTGATTGCATGCATTGGAAATGGGACAAGTGCCCAGTAGGTTGGAGAGGAGCATACGAAGGGAAGGAAGATGGGCCGACCATAATCCTTGAGGCCGTTGCATCATAAGATCTATGGATCTGGCATGCATTCTTCGGCCTTTCTAGTTCTCTAAATGATATCAACGTTTTGCGCCGCTCTCCACTATTTCAGAGTCTGACTTCTTGGACGACGCCACAAGTGGAATACATGGTCAATGGAAACAAGTACACAATGGGGTACTATCTTGCTGATGGGATATACCCAGCCTGGGCAACGTTTGTCAAAGCTTTTCAACATCCACAGGGCAACAAGAAGATCCACTTCACAATGGCACAAGAAGCAGCGAGGAAAGACGTCGAAAGGGCGTTTGGGGTACTCCAAGCTCGCTTTGCAATTGTGTGGGGTCCTGCGAGAATGTGGCACAAGGAAGATTTATGGTATATAATGCAAGTTTGTGTAGTCTTGCACAACATGATCATTGAGGATGAGCGAGATGAGGAAGGTGATTTTAACTACCATTAAGAGGGTGTCCCTGTGTTGCAACCTATGGACTACCAACGTCGTAATCCTCTTGTGCTAGAGGACTTCCTGAAGATACACGACGAGATTGAGGATAGGTCTTCACATGAGCGACTTCGGGGTGACCTTGTAGAGCACTTGTGGGCAATTCATAGTTCTAGGTAGTTAGAGATTCTAGTGATTTACCAATGTACACTGCAGCTGTAATCTGTCTATGCTATTACTCTGTAACTTGGAAAACTAAATTATGTAATTCTTATTCTGATATGATTTGAGTTGCCAGAATGTGTCTCTATTCATTTTAGTTTGCTTCAGCAAGCATGTAATCTGGCAAAGCCTCACATGACGAGGTCCAAAGTAGTTGATCCCCTGACTGGAGGGGGCAAGGATAGCAAGTTTGAGAATTACTGAAATTCCTATTTCAGGGATGTTTTGCAGCATATGTGCATTCTGAAATAGCATATCAACTTTTCACTGAAAATGGTCTAATTAAATGCCTAATAGAGATAAGCTTACCTGGAAATATGCATGTACCCTTTATTCAGAATTTGTGGAACATATCATAAGACCAAGCTTACCTGGTAAGCAGCAATGATTTTGTAATTACAGGTGAACATTCCAAAGACCAAGGGACCTGTTGCGGTGACTGAATTTCCTATTTTAGGAGTAAGTATACATGAAGTGCTCAGATGAAAATGAAGTGCTCACCCCATATAAAAATTATTTACCTGTGCACTCCTGTACTTGCACCCCTGATGTGACATTCTATGTTGATATCAGTAAGTTCAAACGAAAATAATATACTATTCATGGCCAAAGTAAAGAAACTAATCACAGTCATCGGTAGTTGGATGAATAAAGCACGTGCATGATATCAGTTGACTTGAGATAATGAGCATTCAGTCGACAAGGTGAATTACTAAAATAGCACGCATTACTTTGAACACTGTAATTGAACTATCTGAAGAGGTGCAGATTGTAGTGCATTGACTGAAGATTAATGAGAAACAGCCTAGATCAGATGAAAACCTTTTTCTGACTGAATATAATTCAGTGGAGGACTACAACTTCAGGCAAGGCAGGTATAATCTGACAGCAGAAAATTTGCAACTATGCAATGCAAGTTATGAGGAATTACAGAATCATGAAATATATTTGTTTTGTGGCAATTTGCATGTACTGTTAACATACCTTGGTGAGAAGCTCGGCCTACATGCCACAGTTGGCAGAAGAAAATAGCTCCCTTGGCATGAACAGCATCAACCACCTTTCTCCATGCATCAGTCTACTCTTGATTGTATATCCCAGGGACATGAGGGAACCTGACAGAACAATTTGTTGCCACTTAATGTTCCACACAGAACATATGTACAGAAGTAAAATGACATGCTAAAAGTTCATCGAAAATGAGCATAAAAAAGAATATCTACAAAATTCTAAGCTCAATAACACGATCACACTTTAGCGTTACAGAACAGAGACAGAGGTACGTATATCAGGTAGGGTGATCGTTAGATCAGCCAGAAACCTTAAAACATTATGAAAAACTCAGGTTTTGCTTTTTGAGATTGGATAGGTGGTCTAGGTGAAGTGACCAGCGAAGACATTTCATCATCAGCCACAATATTAGGAGCTTGTCCTGCCCCCTATTTGACATAATTCAGTCATAGCATGATTTCCACCAATACAAATTCAGCCACAACAAGTTCCATCAAGAGTGAAGAAAATAGGAGCAGAAATGGTCACAAAATGTGTAGGGGAAAGGATCATACTGATCCCTTTCTGCCTTTTCTGTACTTGCATATGTTCAACTTAAATTAGAAAAGACTGGCACTGGACCAGATGCATATCATCCTCCAGATTTATCACAGATTGGCAGTGAAACCACAAAGATTCGTTAAATGGACAAATGTGGATTGATCAGTGACATGCACCATAACATAAACAAGCTTTTACAATTATCCTTTAAAGATGGCATTGTGCATAGCCAAAGTTTCTGATGAGCAGATCAAAGGATAGCCAAACAGACCTAAAATTACTCAAGATAACCAAAAAGAAAAAAAATATATGTATGACCTTTCACATGAAGAACACAACTCTAGGAGAATCACACCACAAGTGACTCCACTCTCATGAAACCTACACTCCACTCTCACCACTAGCTGTCTCGCTTACACTACCGCTCATCTCCTTCACAATCCGAGCTCTCTTTGCCTTCACATATGCCCTTTGATCATCATCCATGGTGGTGACATAACAAAACATAACTTTCTGTTCTTGCTCCCACTGCAGACGCCGCTCCTCCACCTCAATCCTGCGCTGCTCAAGCATCATATCCTTGTCCCACCTTTCTTTCTTCTTCTTATATTCCTCGGTCTTCAGTACCAACAAATTTTGCATCATATCCTTGTACTCGTCGTCTCATTCATTTTTTTCAGCTTCTCTTTGGATTGCTTTCCACCAGGTGGTCGGGTTGTCTTGGCAGAATGAATTGATAAGCTCTCTTGGCCTTGGGCAGTTGACTCATCGTCTTGTTGAGTTCCTACGGGGAGGTTGAGCTCTCTAGACTTGGCCGGCCTCTTGCTGACTTCAAGTGTTGATTCGAACTTCTGAGTATGCCTCAACGTGAGCCAGCATTCTTCGAATTGACATTTTTTGCCCTTCGCTTTTCTGGCATACCTTTCATGGGCTTCCAGCAACTGCAGCAAAGATCTAGTGCGTGGTTAGATATATAGCAACGACAACATATGGGATGAACCAAGTGCAAGATCACATACATGTTCTTGGTATGGGACGCCACTTGGATGACGACGCTCGACCTCCTCGAAGTACCCCTGGAATTTCATGCACTCCTTTAGTATGATTCCAAAGCGATGCTCGAGTGAATTGGGAGTCCTATCGGACTCAAAGTCCCTGTTCCTGTGGAAATCATTAGCAATCCTCTCCCAATAAGTTTTTTCTGGCTGATCATTCCCTATGATAGGGTCATTGCTGATATGAATCCAGGATTTGCAAAGTTGGATATCTTCAAGACTACTGTAGTTACTGCCTCGCTTGGATGCTCCTTTCCCACCGGTACTTGGAGTGGCAGCCTGCTGATTCACCAATTCCAAATCATCATCCACTTCCTGTGTCAACATGTTTGTGAAATATTGCGAACTTGAAGCCCATGGTTGCTGCAAAGAATAAGAGAGCAAATTGCATAAACACATGGACAACATGACAGATAACTACAAATCTTTAAAATTGTGATAGGGATCAGAGAAGTAGCTCGAGGTTATATTATGCTTTATATTCAACAATAAAACCATTTTATTTGGGACATATAATTCAACATGACAGCATTCTATTTCCTATGAGGAAATTATGCCCTTCCATGCATCTAATTTTCTTACATTAAAACTATAGAGAATTATGCCACTTATTTACACTATATGTAGAGCATCATCATAAACAACCAATTCAACAAGTAGCGAGTATACAGTGACTATCCAAGTGAAGGATTCAACATGCTTTATCAATTAGCTCAACTTATCGAGTAGTCAGGCGTCCAATGGTTGGGGCTAAAGTCGTCGCCGGTGACCTCGTAGACTTCTGCTGGTGATGTTGTGATTCTGCCGGTGTCCCAGGTGGTGGCGTGAGGCTCTGTGAAGCTCAACGCGCGAGGGCCGAGTGGAGGTGGGTCGTTGGGGAGCCGACGAGGTAAGCCGCCACTGCCGCCGCGTGATGGGAGAAGGCATCCTGCTGCCGCTACCGCCGCCGCCGGGAGAAGGCATCCTTGTCGAATAGGCAGGTTGGCGTCGAGAGAAGACGACGTGGGAGGACGGGAATGCGGCGTGACGAACGGAGGACGACGTCGCGTGGTAGATGAAACGACCTCGATTTCTGCGAAGGGAAATCCACAGGCTCGAATTGTAATTCAACAGATTGCTTGGGACAATCCATGAAATTACCCATTTCTCAGTTGACACCAGAATCCATACAACGGTAATTAAGTCTTACATAAACACTTATTACATCGCCACACTGGCGGAATCAACATTCAGAGAAGCTTTAGAAGATGCGGAAACGTTTCATCCTTCACGGCCAACTTGAGTGTAGCACGTGACCCTATTCTTCGCCATCGTCTTCCTCGAAGTCGTACTCATTCTCGTCACCTGACAGCAAATTTATCAGTACGATTTGTACTGGCCACGGAGCCCACCTATGCAGCATTTGCTTTGTGAAAAGTGGATGCAAGGCTATACAAGCAGACCTATAGGCTGAGGTTTTCCTATGCAGCTGAAATCAATGTTTAATTAGTCAAGTTTTATCTCCAGTTAACACCATCATCCCTTTTCCCATCACCACATCTCACTTACCCACACCTCGCTCTCATTCGACAGGCCCAACTCCCTCTCGGGCCTATCTCAGCGGCACACTACCACAGCGGGTACACTGCCGGAAAATGTCATCCAGGGAGAGAAGAGAACACTCACTACACTAGTAGAAGCTTCACAGGAAAGGTCCATAGCCAACAGGTTGGCATATGTATCGATCGATCAACCGTACACTCTGCAGAGGTTTCACTACCCACAAGATTAGCCATCATAGGTGTTACGCAAACACCTAGGCAGAATTCTGGGTGCTTGCTTGCCTAGGTCGATGCCACCCTACTACTCAGCCCTGGGATATTCCGGATCCTACACCGTTATGCTGAGACTAGGAGACACAGTACCGGGCCCATCCAGTGGTACTGCGCATCTAGAACGGAACGGGAACCCATCGACCGTCTCCGCCCACCCTTATCACCTCTCAACCTTAGCAGTAGTGGCACCATCCTACCAAGTAGTCCAGCCGTCTCCCGCCCATCAGAAGCGAGTGAGTAGAAAAGGATTCCCATGAACCTGAAACTAGTCCGTCCTAAGTTTGACCAAGCAGGCATCTTCACTTAGGGGATACTCTCCCCGTGCCATCACAGCACCTCCGTCCACGGGCTTCAAACCACCAAGGCTATCCCACCCGGAACCTCCTCAACAACTTTACCCGCCACAGGTATCTCGCTTGGGGATGCCCAGGTTGCACCCCCGGCACGACTTGCCCCATGGGCTTGTCTCACATCCCACTTGGTCGACATCAACCCTTAACACGCACCCAAGACGCACGCAGCACTCTCTCCCAGTGATTATAATCAGTTATATACCATCCCAATTCCACCACATAGCATATAGCAAGTAGAAAGTAGTGGAAGAGTAACAGTAAATTAAGCAGCAGCTAACCTAGCAGCGAACAGCAGGGTAAAGTCTTAACAAGGCAGGGAATTCAAATATACTATCATGCAAGCAAGCCATACATAATCATAGAGCAATAGCAACAATGTCATTTGCAATGCGTAAATAGGATCTAAGGATTTGGTGGGACGTGGCACCTTCGTAGTCGTCTCCTAGCTGCGAAAGGTACTCATGGTCGTCTTCCTTAGTCAGATCCTCCTCCGGCTCTGAAATCGAACACGAAATAGTCGCGTCAGCGACTCCTATAGAGTTTTTCAGAAAAATCCAATAAAATAAAGAGCCAAACACACAAACATAGTCTTAGATTGTAGATCTCATTTTTCTGAGAATTTTGATATATGGTGCGTAATTTTTGGACATCGTATGTATAAGTTATGAATTTCCGAAGATTATCCTATTTTCTGAAAATAGAAAATGGTCGATTAATCAGGGGCAGCTCGGGATTGGTCCACGTGGCGCACGGGTCCAGTAGTGTGGCATGTGGCGCCTCATCAGAACACAGACCCGATGATCGCCCACCAGGTGTTCGATGCTGGTTCCCAGAGAGTCGCCGGCGTCGGCGTAGCTCGGCGGGGCTCGGCGGAGCTCAGCGTAGCTCGGGCGAATCGGAGATTCGGGGCGCCGAGGGTGCCGCTCTCCCGAACTCTTCCGGGGAGGCTCGGGCGAATCGGACATTTGGGCGCCGAGGGTGCCGCTCTCCCGAGCTCTCCCGGGGAGGCTCGTGCGAATCGCAGATTTGGTGCGCCGAGGGTGCCGCTCTCCCGAGCTCTCCCGGGGAGGCTCGGGCGAATCGGAATTTTGGGCGCCGAGGGTGCCGCTCTCCCGAGCTCTCCCGGGGAGGCTCGGGCGAATCGGAATTTTGGGCGCCGAGGGTGCCGCCCTCACGAGGGTTGGCTGTCATTAGTGAAATGATGTCGTGGGCCTCCTTCTCTCCCACGGCATACGGCGGTTCTCCGACGAGGTGGAGGCGCACGTAGCCAAGGCGACAGACATGATTCGGTGCTCGGCTATCTACGCGGCGGTGCTGAGGCAGACTTGGCGAACCTCGTCGGCCTTTCTCCGCAGCGCGAGGCGATCGGGGGTACTCGAAACGGATTTTAGGCGAGGCGGAACGTGTCGGCGGCGATCACGTTTCCCCGAGAACGCACCTCTCGGTGTTCCGGGCTATGGAGGTTCGATCTTCCGCAACTAAGCTTGTCCGAGGTGGTCGGTGAGTTGGTGGTCACGCTAGCGGGTCGCGTCGGCGGTTTCACGGCTTGTGCGCGCGGGAACGCCGTCGAGGTGGCGGTGCTCCGAGCACATGTGATGGCGATGCACGTCGGAAGTGGCCTGACGTCCATAGCCGATGTCCAGTGGTTTGATGGCCGGTCTTGTGCGCGTGTTGTGCGAAGTGTTCAGAGGCCGGAAACAGCCCGCGGCCTACACGCTCGTGATGCCGAGCGCCATGACCGTAGCACGGCGAGGTTGGATGAGGTGCTCGGTGGCTCACCGTGGGGCTGGTGAGGTAAGAATGGCGGTGCAGTGACGAGGTGACGCTGTGCAGAGTGATCGCAGTGCCGTGCCGCTCCTCGTCCGCAGCTCGGGCTTCTCCTCCGTGGCCGGCTCCGGCGTGCTCCGCGGCGGCGGCGCTCCGGCAGCTTCTCCTCCTCTGCTCCGCCTTTCTCCCTTCTCCCTCTCCCTCTATTGTGCGGTGTGGTGTAGTGGTTGTGCCGCAGCGCGGCGGCGGCGAGTGGGACGAGGTTTAGGGCTTCGGGGCGACTCCTTTTATAGACGGCCAGGGCATGGCGTGATGGCGGACGATGATTAGCGGCGAAGGGGGCACGTAGAGACCATCGGTGCTCCCGAGCTAGGGTTTCCCAGTGCGCGCGGCTTCTTGGCGAGCAAGGCAGGGGACAGGCGAGGGACAGCGGGGTCAGGGCTCTGCCATGCGTGGCGCTTTCGGTCACGCCATTTGCGTGACTCTGTCGGCCACCGTCTTTTGCGAGGTGAGAAGAAGAACAGTAGCGAGAGCGGCTGACAGGCGGGGCCGGGCGGTCAGCGGCTGCGGGGGAGTGGGTGAAACTGTCGCGCGCGCGCGCTTGCTCGGTTGGGCCGCAGCTGGGCCGACAGGCTGGCTTCCTTTCTTCCTCTCTTCTCTTTTCTTTTTTCTTTTCTATTTTCACTTAAGTGTATTTATATACATATATTACCCTTTAAATATTGAGTAAATACAAACATAAATTGCAATAAATCCCAATTGTGATGCATAAGCTATTATTTTATGGAATTAAAATGCAAGCTATACTCCTTTATTTACCAAATTCATAATGAAACCTATATGCTTGCACAAGAAAAATGAGTTTTTATAATAAATAAATGAAAAATTTTAATTGGTTGGGATTTTTAGGTTGTGTGGATTTTAGGGTTGTTACAGTAGACACCGTCGGACAGGGAGGCAGCCCGCCTCTGGAGAATCCTCCTGACGCGCTGCCGTCCATAGGAGCAGAACTGGCGGGAGAAGAGGAAGAGGAGGGAAACCAGCCGGAGAAGAGCTTCCGCGGTGCCATGCCGTGCCGCCGCGGAGGGAGTCGCTGTGGAATTGCCTCGCCGGGATTGGCCACCGGATCAGACAGTGGCGAGTTCGCGGCCACCAGATCGAGAAGGCGACGGAGGCGAATTTCACGGCAGAGGCGCCACCCGGGGTGCTCGCGCTGGCGGAGGAGATGGAGGTCGCTGTCCGCAGTCAGATGTGAAGCTGCGTAGGGTGGTGCAGGTGGGAAGAGGAGCGGCGGCCGCGGCCGCGGCGGCGGGGAACGACGCGTCGGGGGCATCGGGGCGAGCGGATAGGAACCCCTGGTTCCTGGGGGCCTCAAACTAAATTTTGGGAGTCCTCCAAAAATGAGAGCCCAAGTAGGAGGTCCATTGAAGTTGTTTTTTTTGGCTTAAGCCCCTAAAATTAGAATAGGGGCCTGTCTAGGGACTCCACTGGAGTTGCTCTAAAAGAAGCTTACCATCTCTATTCCTGAAGAAAGAAAACATCTACATACATAAATGGATAAAAAAAAATATATATATATATATACACTATTCACAGTCCTGGACGCTGATTACTAATCAGCGCCCTCGCCGGAGCTCCCACCAAAGCCGAAGGCTTTTTACTCCTCCGTTGAATAATATAGCTTGCGGGAGACAAAATATGCACCTTTTAGAGCATCTCCAAGAGTTGGGTAATTTTCGTTTCTTAAATCTTATTGTTTGTCAACTCCCAAACTGATATAGGGAGGAAAAAAAATATCTCATCTCCAACCGTTTGGTAAATTTCGTTTGTCAAAACTCAAAATTGTGCCCACACGTTTTTTTCAGCACTTTTTGTCTTGGACCCCTCGGGAAAAAAATTGCATGAATACGGTATGCATTCAGCTTCTGTGCATATATGCTGTCATCTACTGCCGTGTGACCATCGAAGAGAATCCGATGCTTGTACTCATCCGTCGCCAGGTCTCTACGAAGCCACGAGAGCCGATGAAGCACCGCCTCCCGCTGGTGAATTCCCGGCTCCGAGTCCGAGATGCGGTTGTCGAAGCCTCGAAGCTGCACCAGGCGGACACTACGGCAACCATGGTTTCACCATCTACGTCTGCTCCTCCGCCTCCGCATGCCCGCCTTCCGCGACGTCTCTCTGTCGCTCCACCTCCTGGTGCGCCTCCGCCTCCGCCCCGGATCCGGAAGTGTGGCCCCGCGGCGAGATCGACGAACTCCGTGGCGGCGAGGTCGCTGAAGTTCCTGCACGCTATGGACGCGCCGCGTCAGCCAGTGCCGGCGCTGCGCTCGCACGCCGACCGCCTACTCGCTCTGCCATCGTTGCCGCGACGGAGACCGCGAAGAAAAAATCGACGAGAAATTAGTTGGCGGGAAGAAGTCGCGGGGGAGGGAGACGCCGATGCGCAGCGAAGACCAGCGCGCATATATGCGCGCTCCAGGGGGATTTTTCCCAACTTGGCAAAGATGGGGAGGAAAGATGGAAAACTATTGGAGAGTATTTTTTTTTTGTCAATTTGCCAAAAAATCAAAGATAGAGAGGAGAGATAGCAAATACTGTTGGAGTTGCTCTTACTGTCATAGGCTGAGCTCCTAACATAAATTTACCACTACGCGGCTATCAGATAATTTACTACTCTAGCGGAAGATTCGCTCATGCATGAATCACGCCATCGTTTTGGAAGAAAACCCCATATCCCTGTTAACGATCGTCATTACCGGCCCGATCATTACACTATTGAATGCACGCCCCAATCATTAGGCTCGTAAATCCACGCCGTACGTGCGACTCTCTCCAACACGGACGCACATCTCGCCGTCGCGGCGGTTCCCTCCACCCGGATGCACTGCTCTCCGTCGCGGAGACGGCGCGCGGCCTCCCGGCCACCTGCTGGTGGGACGAAGCACCATCCACCATCCTGCAGGCCCCTCCGGTGTCGCCGTGTAGGTGGTGAACGAGAAGAGGAAGAACAAGGAACAGCGATCTCCGACCGTCCGACGCTAGCAGTGGCGATGACCGCGCGCAGGGGCTCCTGGACCTGGAGCTAGCTGCTAGCGTAGGAGATACACGGCTCCTCGGCGAGACGTACGAGCGCATGGAGGACGCGGGCTGGACTGGGCTACTGAGATGGGCTTTGCACCTGCAGGGCGTGCAGTTCTTCCCCACCACGAAAATGGAGCTCACGCGCGCAGCCTCAGATCATTCGCCTCCGGGCACGGACACCGCCCTAGCTTGCTGGTACCTGGTGCAGCTACGATGACGGCGCATGTCAAAGGCTGCAAGTCCTCAACGAGAATCCAAGGTTTCACAGGTCAGTCTCCATCTCAAATTAATTTGCTTGATTTTAAATCCTAATCTCTTATTATTTGGAACCGGTGGCAACAAGCTTTTTCAGGTACATCCACACGAGCCTGGTGAGTCCAGATGCATGTGTGACGGCTGTCTCCGAGTTCTCAAATGGGCAGATCAAGGTTATTACTAGTTTTCCAGTTAACACAATCATTTTAAAATTCTTTTTGGTTAAATAAAATTCTGCACCACATAACCTGTTCTGATTTGTTTTTATATCTCTCAGATCTGCATTGCTATAGATCGGGCTCTCGTTATAGCATGAACAAATGGTGGTTTTGGAAGTGCCAGAATAACAGAGGTGGATTCATCATTACTTAGTGTGTGATCATCTTGTGTTTTTGGTATCTGCAAATGTTGTTGCGGTAAACATGTGGATGGATTTGATGCTACTCTCATCGTGTCATTTTAATCACTGCAAAGAGAAGCCGATTTTGATGCTGTCCAGAAGTGATGATTTTCTAGTTACTACTAAAATTACGTTATTTGGTATTTAATTTTACATTCTTAAAAATGTCTCAAAATGTATGCTTAAATGTAAATTAAAAAATGATTCCAGAATTATACGTTTAAATTCCTCAAAATATCTCAAGAACCGTCTTGTATGATTTAAATAACGGTCCCCTAGCCAAAAATAAACATAGACACTTTTACTCCATTGTAGATAGACGGAATAAATAATAACAAACACTTTTACTCCACTATGAATCAATGTAATAAAATTAATATTTTTACTCCACTGCGGATCGATGGAATAAAAAATAACAAATACTTTTACACCACTGTAGATCGATGGAATAAAAAATAACAAGCACTTTTACTCCACTCTGGATCGATAGAATAAAAAAAAACAAACACTTTTACTCCACTGTGGATCAACGTAATAAAAATAATGAATACTTTTACTCCACTATGGATCGATGGAATAAAAAATAACAAATACTTTCGCTCCACTGTAGATCGATGGAATAAAAAATAACAAGCTCTTTTACTCCACTCTAGATCGATGGAATAAAAAAAATCCAGACTACTAGGAATGCTCCTGGACGTCACCGCGCCGATGATGCACCTACGAGGATACCTGTATGTCGTAGGACATGCACATAAATAATTTAGAGAGTAAAAACATATTAAAATGCAATCTATTTTTAGTACTACGAATAATATAGGGAGTTAAATACGGGATAAAATGACATCTATTTTTACTACTGCAAAGAATTTAAAGAGTAAAAATAGAATAAATGGCATTTACTTTTATTACTATGCGGCCTGCATGCAAAAACAGATGTGAAAAAAAAACTCACGAGAGTCATATTCAAAATTGAACGAGTCAATTTTGCTTTTGAATCCTATTCATTATAGCTGCAGTAGCTAATGCGCAGCTAGTAATACCTTTTGAATTCGCTGCAGTAGGTAACGAGCCCTGAAATTATGCGGCTAGTAAATTCTATGCGCATCCAATAAAGTCCACATGTTGTAGTTAATGTCAGGTATAAAAGCAGCCACCGTTTCACTGCCTAATTTTACTACCACACGAATAAAATGAGGATGGCTCTTTACCGGAGTTGGCCACGCTCCGGCGAGGGCGCTAAATTGTATTTGAAGCCTGGACACTAAATTGGGGGGTCCTATATATATATATATATATATATATATAGACCAAAATGTTTTATTTGCGACGACATAATGTTCTATTCATTTCTAGCCAGACGCTGCGCGAGATGCCAGATGTGCAGGCGCTTTGGGAGCGACCAGTGGAGGGATGGATGAAACTTAATGTTCACGGTTCGTTCGTCGATGAAACAGGAGAAGCCGGGGTAGGCGAGGAGTGATCATCGTAAATTACAAAGGGGAGGTGATCCTAGCTGCATGGAGGGTTTTATTCCACTGCGCCTCGGGGGATGAAGCAAAGCGATGGCTTATGCGGAGGACCTCCGACTGGCTTCACAATGGTGCCTAGGGCCAGTCATCATGGAGTCCGACAGAGCTAGAATTGTGAAGGCAATGTCTAATCAAAACGTTGATAGATCAGAAATTAGAGGCACTGTCATAGAGGTCAAGAAATATCTGCAATTGCTGGTAGACTGGAACTTCTAGAAGGTAAAGCTAGAAGGCAACAAGGTGGTCCATGAATTGGCACATTTAGGCCCGTTTAGTTCACAAATTTTCCTTCTTTCTCCCCATCATATCGATTGTACTTTCCGTCTGCATGAAGCACTAGATGAAGTAGCAGCTGTTGCATGCTTGTACTTTTTGCTTGGCTAGGTCGAGATGAATCTTTTGAGTCTACTTGGTCATGATTGAACAAAAGTTGTCAAATACAAACGAAAGTGCTACAGTGCACTTTTTCTTAACTTTTCCTCAGCTAAACACCCCATTAGCTAGACGAAATACTCATAGTGTGACATGGAGGGGGTAAGCGCCTGCGTGCGTTCTACACCTCATCAAAACTGATTTTAATATTTCGTCTAGTTGATAAAGCTCGTTTTTAGGGTAGTCCCAATAACAATTAATAATCAGTTTCTATCCCTATTAAATGAGGATGTCACGTAGACAAAACACGACATGGTAATCTATTTAACGAAGAAAGATAAGAAAACTCAAGAAATGGTTTCTACGTGAGGAAAACATTTCTCCTCCACGCTCGTTCGTTAGCGGCCTTCCGCGCTCGCCCGTCCGCCGCGCACTCGCTGGCCACGCCGCCGCGCTCGCTGGCCGCGCTCGCCAGCCATCGCGCGAGTCCACTGCCAGGCATGCCTCCTCGCCGCGGCGGCCGCGGTTGTCGCGTACGGCGGTAGCTCGCCGGAGCCGCGACGGTCGCGCCCGCACAAGCTCGGGCGCCTGCATCCGCGCCCGCCCGCCCGCTCGGTGGCTGCTGGTCGCCTGGTCTGCCGGAGCCTTGAACGTATCCGCTGGCCACTGCTCGCACTGGTCCGTCGGAGCCGCACCCGCGTCGGCAGCGCCCGCCCACGCTCGCGGGAGCCGCGGCACTGGCCCGTGGCGGCCGCGCCCGCTCAGGCTCGCCGCGCTCGTCGGAGCCGCGGCGGCCGAGCCTGCACGCCTCGCCGAAGCCGCGGTGGCCCGCTCAAGCTCGCCGTGCTAATCGAAGCACGCTGCTGCTCTTCCAGACGTGGAGCTTGTTGGAGAGGACGAGGTCGGCCAGCACCAGCGGGAGCGTGCCGTAGATGGAGCGCGATGCGTCAGAGACCTTGACGTCCAGCTCCGCGGCTCCGCCGGCACGATGTCCGTCACCTGCAGCACCGCCGTCCGGGTGCTCGCCCACGGGCTTTGGTGGCGCCGCTCTTCATGCCGTTCATGGTCCTCATCTCACCTGCTCCCTCCTCTCGTGCGGGAAAAATGGTAGCTGGAAGAAGATAAGGAGAGAGAAAAGGATGGAGAGGATTGGATGGATAAGATAGAATTTATTGCTACATTCACACAAAGAAACTATGCATTGGCTACTCTGATTTTTATAAGGAGTTTCTAATGTCATGAAAATCACACGTAGTTTCTCCAGTTGGGACTGCTCTTACCCCGAAAAAATGTTCGAAAAAAATGTCCTATTCATTATTAATCAGCCTCAGCACACGAAGTACATACAGCCAAATTTAAGTTGCTCCTGGACACATACACACGGGACAATGACTCATACCTCGTGAGAATATTGAATATAATCTCTATGACATCCACCAAAATAAATTGGACTTCTCAAATAGTGACAATGGCCAATGGGTGCCTTGTTGATTCGTTACTTGTGTTCCACCAATTATATTCTGCTCAACTTGATCACGTTATTAAAGCACAAGTCTCGATCGATGCCTTGAGTCCATCTCTGTCTTGTCTTCCACGAGGCAATCCATCTTTGTCCCATCATTCATGTGCCATTTTTTTTAACAATTCATGTGTCATAATCCCTCCTTAAAACGCTGACTTTGCAACCACCATATCACCCCTTCAACAATGTATATATCTTAACGATTATTGTGTGCAACTTGTCAATTTTTTACCGGCAGATATTCGATCCTTGGTGAATCCCGCTTGGTGCGAAGAGCAACACAGTAGAGACATGAGATTTATAGTGGTTCGGGTCTCCGGGAAGCAGCAAAATCCATATGTCCATTTGCTACTTGTTTGTATTACAATCTTATCGGAATGGCGAGGTTGCGATTCACAAAATGTCCATGCCTATGAGAGTTTCAATGGTCACAACAGGAGAGTAGGCTTGCTATTTATATCTGATGTCTATTTGACCTACAAGTTACATAGTCGTGCCCTAAGCAGAGTGCTAGCAGTGATCGGCGATTTTCTTCCTTAGGCAGATGAGTCGTGATCCTTCGGTTCTCTTTGGTATGGAATTGATAGCAAGCATATCTGATAGTCAGGATATCTGAGGAGTATGGCACGACACAACTGCTAATTAAGCTCTAATGTAACGCTATCATATTTTTCTTTGAGAGTGAACGAGACATTTCACCATTCCTTTTAGTTCAAACAAAAAGAACCATTCAAAATGGCTTGTAATCTAGTAGTTACAAGAGTTTCAGTAGCACTTTAGGTCATAAGTTCAACTCCCCGTGAATTTCAAGGATTTAATGATATTGTGTTTTCGGTGGTAGGTGATGTTCCTGCCAACAGCGAGGCGTCTGTGGTGACTTCGTTAATCTCGAGATTGTCGTCCCAACCTTCGAAGATACTCATAGAGATATGGTTTTCGTGTGTTCTGTCATAGGGGTGAATTTACGTGCATTATGAGTATACTGTGTAATTTGATAAAAGAAAACCTAACGGCCTTGCAATGATCTTAGAAGCTCATGTGAAGGCCAAAAGGGTACCAGGAAGATTTTTTTTTAAAAAAAAATAACCGACAATTTCTTTTAGCAAACTACTATGAAGGTGTTTGTTGATTATGGGATAGATAATCCATGTATCTTTATCTATAGAAATTAAATTGCCAAATCATACGATGGATGACTTGTTTATCCATGACATTAAAATACAATACAAAGCATACGACAAGATATAGAAAAATGGAATTATAGCACAAGGCTAGATCCTTTGAGCTTCTCTTCCACACAATGCAATCTAGCTTTCTCCCCATCTCCTCGCTCATGTGATTCACCCAGTCACGCCCACCTTTCCTTTTCCTAAAATATGATGACTTCTCAGTAACTGTCGCCAAGCTGAGCAAATTCTCCTGTGTTGGTTGGTTGACAAGCTGCTAAGCTTCTCAAAGCTGCACAACCTGACAACCTCCTCAGGTACCCGTCCTCTTCTTCCTTGATACTAAACGGTGCACCAAGGAATGAGCTTCATCGAACTCAAGATAACACGTACCAAATGGGGCACCAAGTTTAATTTGGGGACAAAGCTTCACACGTACCAAATTTCATTCTGATGACAAGCTTCACACGTACCAAATTCCATTTGATGACAAGCTTCACACATACGAAATTTAACCAGTAGACACTCTGCCACTTGTATATCTACTTTGAAACATGATAGAGTAGTGATAAAGTACATATACAGATTATATGTTTCCAAATTGAAAAGGACGATCGACTTGTTTATTCAAACAAACATGGAAAAAAATGGTGTGCGAAATCATACATTGCAATATGAGAGAATGATATACACGTTAAAACTCAAGGCCAGATCCCTTGAGTTTCTCTTCCATAATGCAATCTATCTTTCTCCCCATCTCTTGGCTAATGTGATTCACCCAATCCCCCACCATTCCTTTTCTGAAGAACACTGACTTATCAAGGAATCCGTTGTCACGTAGAACAATATTGTCTCCTGCTTGATTGGCATGCAAGCCGCTAAGCTTCTCAAAGCTGCATAAGCTCACAACCTTCTCGGGCACCCCATCTTCTTCTTCCTTAATACTGAATGGGATGCCAAGGAAGGCTGCAATCCTTTTGACACACTTCACTGGTTCAGATGTCGTATCCTCATACTTGAGGAAAAGAACTTTGTCAGGACTTGCAATGCTCTCCCTCCAATACTGGAGACAATGCTCCCAGAAAGGACCATAGGGTGTGAAACCTTCACAGAACATGTCAAGAGCATCTTCCACGCTGATGCTATATTCTCTAGTAATCTTATTCTCAAAATGCCATCGAGACACAAAGGCGTCCTTTGGCTCTCGGCACATGTACACAATCCGACAACCACAAGTAGCTATGGAGTTTGGGAACAATGAAAAGGGAATATGTGTGGCAAGAAGTCTTGGGGAAGGGAGCATATTCAGATAAGTTGGGTCCGCAGCAAAAGGGATCTCGATGAATGGAACCACCTCCTGGGGATGACGAAAGAGAAGAGGGTGATTTCCAAACTCATACCTGGAACGGTTTGTTATAGTGAAGACGAGCGCCTTCATCCATGTGGTGCCACACTTAGGGTTCGTTGCAATGATGGTATCATCTTGGCGAGCTTCGAAACTGTTCTGGAGGTTCATGATGTTAATCACAAATCGCTGATGGAGCCAGAAGTTCTTGTAGAGCACGAGTGGCTCTGTCCAGCCCTCTCTTATTGGAAGTTTGGACAGAAGATTCTCGATATTGTGGCTTTGAGATGAAATGGCTTGGGATGAGCTATCTGTGGTGCTTCCCTCCTCCTTGTCCTGGGGTTGTTCCATGGCGGTTCTACTGCTATGCATGGAGTTGTTGTACTCTCGACAGCAGGGATGGAGTGGGTGTGGTTAAGTTCTGGATTGAGCTGATTTCATGGCTAGCTAGCGCGGCCTTGCGCAGCATAAATAGAGAGAAAACATGCCTTGTTTTTCTTTGCCGGTGAAAAACGTTGATTTTTATTGGCATCTAACACTGGTGGTTTAGAAAAACGTCACTAGAAATATCTTCACAACCATCAGTAACGTTCTTGTCCGTACTAATGAAGGCCCCCATTAATTTGCTTGACTGATCAACAACTAGCGTTGCCAAATAATAGAGCAAATATTCAGCTACTATTTGGTTGACAGGCCCTGCAGATTTTTAGTGCAAAATGCGACGCGCCACCATACTCTAGTACTCTACACGGTAATGCATACAAAAGAATTCGACGCGCAGACCACCAGTACACAAATGCTTTCTGTTAGTGTTGCGATTTTTTTACGGGCGTTAACGGATACTTGTACAAATAAATCGATGGGACCAAATAACGAACCGTCTGTGTAAATTGATTTTTAGATATGATTTGTTAAAAAAACTGTCTAGAAATATGATGCATTTGTACATGCGATTCCTTAAGAAAATCACTAGTAGAAGTCAATTTCTACTTGCGGTTTTTTTAAGGAACCACCTGTTTAAATAATTTGAAATTGATTTTTTGAATTTTCCAAATGACCTCATATGAAAAAAAAAACTATCAAAATAAAAGTTGTACATCTTGAAAAATTCATCTTTGTCAACGAAAAATCATCTTATCAAATTTGAAATTTAAATTTTATAAATGACATCGGATGGAAAAACTACCAAAATAAAAGTGGTAGATCTTGAAAAGTTACGAAACTTTATAGTTGACAACTTTTTTATTTGAGTTCATTTAGGGCCTTAAACAATTAATTTATGTTCGATTTAGAATAATACGTGAGGAACCAAACTCTGATATAAACATAAATGGTTGATGGATACGCAAAGCTGAGGTTGTGGGTTCGAACCCCTGCGGCCCCGAAGCAATTGATTTTTGCGTGAAAAATACCGCGACTTGGCAACTTCAATGGGTGACGACCCAATGGACCTCTCCCGACATTAAATATTTTTAAAACCTAATTTTCAGATAAACATTAGTACTGACGGCTTGTTAAAAAAACTATCAGCACAAAAATCAATTTGTAATGACGACCACGACTTAGCGACTTCAGCGGGTGTCTGATCAGTGGCCTCTCCTGAGATTAAATATTTTTAAAGCCTTATTTTTTTAAAAAAAGTTGGTACTAGCGGCTTGTTAAGAAAAAAAATACTAAATCGATTTGTATTTAGGGTTCTCTCAAGAAATACTGGCCTCGCGGCTTTTAGAACATCCTGTAGACACTTCACCCCTATGTTTGATTTAAATATTTGATATGTGTTTGGCCATTCTCTGGGGAGCATGTTTACGTACAAGAGCTAATCATTAGCTATCTTAAAGTTGACCCAAATTAGCTCAGGTGCAACCAAACACGAGGGTAATGAATAAGAGAGTATCTCCAGTATAGTCGCATGATATTTTGCATCTGCATCGGTTGTCTCCATCCTCCCGCATGGGCGCTGCACGGCCGCGAGGCCGTTTCTTCCTCGACCTGTTTTCCACTAAGGACACCCATACCAGCGTCGTGCCGGTGGCAGCCCGCGACCACGCAACCAGCGACGCCCCGAGGCCCCAAGACCTTCCCCCAACCCAACGGCGGCCACGACACCTTCCCGCAACACCGACGGCGGCCATGGTGGCCCTGCCCCACCTCGATGGTGCGGCCATGGTGGCCCTCTCCCACCCCGACGGTGCAGCCATGGTGGATTCATGGAGCAGGAGGCGAGATCCACTCGCTCGCCCTCCGACGAATCTTCCTCCACGCGACGACTGCTACTCCATCACCAGCGGGTAACGAGCTATCCTAGCACTGGTGGTCGCGACCATCCCCGCGTTAGACCGGATCCTGCGGCGCCCTCTCCTCCACGCCCTCCGGATCTAGCAACGACGCCCCTCACCTTCCGGCAACAGTGGCGGTTTCACCTTCATCTCCCTCGATGCTGGGCGATGGAGCACAACCACAGAAACAGCCAAATCCACATACACATGCAACCCTTGATGCCGACGAGGGAGCACAACCACAGACACAAACAACCGTAGCAACGCACATAATTATTTATGTGCTAAATTTATTTTTGGACCTTAGAGTATGTTGCTAAATCTATTTTTGGGACTTAGAGTTTGTTTGATTTGAGATTGAGCTGGACCAATATAATTTCGACTTAGAAGGTCTATATATTTTTAATGGGCCATGTTTAAATCTTAATAAGTCATGTACTTAGTATGGTTTAGTTTTATGTGCCCGGTGGACATTAGTACCATATGGTAAAGTGAGGGAGGGCAAACAGGTGAGATGCCAATAAAACAAGAGACATTATGTTAAGAAAACTCATATTTTTCTTGATTTTTTGACGAAGAGATGTTGATACGTAAGTTAAACACGTATAATAATTAATTTTTTTTCTAGATTCATTACGAAACCAATTGAGTTAACGAAAATTTACTTTAACACTTCAGCTGCAACGCATGGTCACTAATAATTGAGTTGACGAAAATTTATTTTGATACTTTCCCGTTGTAACGCACGGCGCTTTTTGCTAGTACTAATAAAAGGGCAAAATTTCACTTCTGTTTTTTCGTCCACCCTTCCTAACTACCTGTCACTACTATTTTTAATAGGTCATGTTTAAATCTTTCTATAATGGGCCATGTTTAAATCTTATTTTAATAAGACGTGTACTTAGTCCAATTTAGTTTTGTGTGTCCGGTTTAGTTTTATGTGCCCGGTTAATATTAGTACCATATAATAAAGTGAGGGAGAACAAACAGGTGAGATGCAAATAAAACAATAGACATTCTGCTAAAAAAAACATATCTTTCTTAGTTTTTTTAATAAAGAGATGTTGATACGGAAGTTAAACACGTATAATAATTACTTTTTTCTATATTGGTTACGAACCAATCGAGTTAACGAAAATTTATTTTGACACTCTCTAGTTATAACGTACGGTAACTAACTATTGAATTGACGAAAATTTATTCTGCTCTCCTGTTACAAGGCAGAGACACTTTTTTTTCGTTTAAAGCACAAGTCTCGATCGATCACTTGAGTCCATCTCTTATCTTTAACTTCCACGAGGCAATCCATCTTTGTCCCCATCATTCACGTGCCATTTTTTTAACAAATCATGTGTCATTATCTCAGTCTCCATCGATTCTATGTCCATCTCTGTCTTGTTTTCCACGAGGCAATCCATCTTTGTCCCCATCATTCATGGGCCATTTTTTTAACAAGCCAGCATTGTTAGATTTGTATAGGAAGGATTAAACTCTCTACTGATGAACATAATTACGATCGATATGCTAGTGAGCGGTTCTAGTGTGAGTACATGGTGAGTGGCACTAGTTGATAGAGTTGCAAGCTGGTAGTGCTTGTTACTCTTGGAGATCACCACCTCCTAGATAACTTGGTGGCGAGAGGCTCCGTGGAAGTAGGTAAGGTGTTGTAGCTCATCCCGCGGGAGTCACGAAGTGCATCACTAGTAGAGGGATACGTGAGGAGCGACAAGTGGTCTGGCCGGATCAAAGAGAAAGAGCCGCGGGAACTCCACATGGGATTTGTGACTTGTGGGTCACGTCTTTCTAGAGGATTGGTGACAATCTTGGAGCTTATCTCAACGGAGGATATGCTTGTGCGATAAGTGAACCTCTGGACAAAAATTATCGCTTTAACATCTTCCCATCCTTCACGGTAGTTTGCTCCTTTCTACACAAATTATTTACTTTGTTCTTAACTTTAATTGTGTAGTTGTAGTTGCTCTTGTAAGATTATTTAGCTTGTGTAGCTTGCCACTCATCTTCTTAACATATGTAGTTTAGAAGTAGTCTCTCACTTAGTTTGTGTAGCTAAGTGAGTTTGCTCCTTAATTAGAATTGTGCATCCTTATCATTGAGCACTTATTGAGTTTAGATGCTTAGAGCGTTTTTATTTGCTAGTTGGTAGGAGATCCTCGTGCTTAAAGTACTAGTGCTTAGGTCATTGTGTGACCTTGCGCTAGAACGATTTAGACAAGCTCAAGCGAGGATTGCACCTTTGCTTCTTGCTTGAATATTTTGCAAGATGCTTAGAGTCTTAGTTAGAGGATTGAATCGTTGCTAGATCTGATTAGGTTTCGTTTACGCTACGATTAAATTTTAGAGCGGACTATTCATCTCTCATCTCAACCTTTACAACAACCGACATCAAACAACAGAACAAACCGAGGTACAAGATCACCGGCACAACGCTAACATCCCCAATGATAAACTATAAGCCGAGACCACGAAGCAGAATCTTCATCAACAATATCAAAGACCTGCAGACTCTACGAAGAAAACGGGCAACAGAGAGGCAAGATCCACAGATCCGAGAAGCCAGCACGACGACCAGAGGCAGGCAGGGTTTCCTGGACTGTGGAGCAAAGAAGCACACGCGAACCCCTGCGCTACGAGGAGACGTCCGCAGCAGTCACTGCGCTGAGGCCCGACAACCGTGGAGTTCTGCTGGCGCCGCCGCTACGTCCGTGTCGCTGTGTCGGGAGAGATATGCAGAGAGAGCGATAAAGAGATGGAGGGGGAGAGCGGAGACTGCCGGTGACTCACGGGCGCGGGGAACACAGAGGCAGGGAAAGACACCACGCCGCCTGCCAGGGGGTAGGGGCGTCGCGACGCCCATCCTCACTGCCTGACGGGGACATCGCGGGTTTTTGTTTTTTTTCCTATTGGCGATGGGGCGGCAGGCTCAGGGTGGGGCGAGTGGAGTTGAAAAGGCTTAGGATTTCACGTGCATAAAAAAATTACCCAGCCCAAACAGTAATCTACAGTGCTGAACCGCCATCTAAACGGTCGATCGCAGGGATCCAATGGCCATCAACATTCCGGGTGACGTGACCAGGTGGGGAATTAGGGAAAAATCTTGTCTTTGTAATCGCCTTTTACTCTCTTTTTTGAGAAATTTATTTATTATTGTTAAATGATAGTACTGGAAGGCAAATTAAACTAACTATGAGCCGCACTTGTACCGCCCATCAGCTCAGAGCTCTGAACTCTGGGCCGTAAACAACCCATAAACCGGATTGCAACTTGGAAACTACGAAGCCCATGAGTCTTTTTGGGCCGGGTCAAGTACTCACTCGATTATTAGGCCTGAGCAGCTTTATGCCGTCAACATCAGTGTTGCTTGCAGATGGTAGGTACGTACGGAGTATGCAGCGGATCCCGTATACCCCCTGTAACTATGCAAAACGTCACTGTTAAAATATAAGTTTGAGCACGTTTACAGTAAATAATATTAGTGTTTATATTTTTAATAAATTTATTATAAAAATATATTTCATAACTAATATAATAGTACTTATTTTATATCTTAAATATTAATACTTATTTATATAAATTTAGTTAAAGTTCGAATAATTGGATTTCTCGAAAAGCGTGAATTGCATGTTTAAATGGACGGAGGGAGTACGAAACGCGACGTCGATCAGTGCTGTCTGTGCGCCATGAACCGCGCGATGTGCCGTAGCGGCACTGCGCGCGCGGCATCGATACCTTCGAGCTCCGCCTCGGCCTTCGCAAGGAGCTCGCCAACGTATGCGCGCGCCCCCTCTATGCCCATCAGCCGCACGTACGTGGCCTTGCCGGCGATCGCGTCCTTGCCGGGCGTCTTCCCAAGCTGCTCCGACGTGGCCGTCACGTCGAGAACGTCGTCCCCCGCCCCTCCGATGAGCCCCAAGAAGTGCGCGTACCGACGGACGCGCTCGACGTCGCCGTCGCTCCCGCCCCCGACGATGGCGCCCGCCACCGCCGCGGCCTCCACCATCCGCGCCGACTTGCGCGCGTGGATGTACTCCACCGCGGCGAGGCTCAGGGAGTCGTCGGACGGGGATCGTCCCTCGCTCATCACCATGTCAGCGACCTGCCCTGCGGCGACGCCACCGACGCCAGCCGCGCTCCCAAGCTCCAGGACAGCACGGAGCGCGCGGTCCGCGGGGACGCCGGCGCCGGCGCTGTGGCGGGCGACGTGCTCGAACGCGAGCGCCTGGAGCGCGTCGCCCGCGAGCAGCGCCGTGGGCTCGCCGAACGCGACGTGGTTGGAGGCGCGGCCGCGGCGGAGGGCGTCGTCGTCCATGCACGGCATGTCGTCGTGGATGAGGCTCGCGGTGTGGATCATCTCGACGGCGCAGGCGACGGGGTGGGCCATGGCCGCGGACCCGCCCACGAGCTCGCACGCGGCGATGGCCAGCACGGGGCGGAGGCGCTTGCCGCCCGCGAGCACGGAGTAGCGCATGGACTCGCTCAGCACCTCGGGGCACCGCAGGTCCTGCAGGGCAAGGTCCAGCGCGTCGTGCACGGCCCTGGCGGTGGCCGACAAGTAGCGCTCGAAGTCGAAGCTGCTGGTGCCACTGACGACGGCGAGGTCGTCGGCGCCTTGCTTGTTGGCGTCGGGACCACCGATGGTGGCTGCTCTGGCGCACCAGCGGGGCATGGAAACGGATAGCAGCATTCCGTCAAACGACTGCAGCGAAGGGGATCTCTTCAGAACATGGTAAGGCTTGAAGCTTTGGGCGCATCGTGCTCCGTGCTGGAGGTGGAGGAAGCAGGATGCCAACTTGTTCATGGAGCCTAGCATGCTGTGTTTTTGTGCCGATGTGGGGACAACGGAGAATTAGTTTGCGGGTAGCTCTTAGCCATCGGGGATGAGCACTTTAAATAGGCGCGCCCTTGCGCGCGAGTGCAAACGGGCTATAGAGAGGCAGACATACACATAATTTATACAATGCTGATGAATACAGTTAGTGTCTCTACACTTCTTTTTTTTTTTTAATGAACAGGAGGGGCAAAGACGCCCCTACTGAGATTTTATTGAATAAAAGCTCTAAGTTACAATCTCTCCAAACAAACATTCAAGATACAAAAAAGGTGAGAAAAAAAATAGTTAGAATTACACAAAGTTGTGTAGCCATTGAACATTATATATGTCTCTGCACTTGGAGGCAGAGCGTCTACGTGTGTTCTAGACCTCATCAAAACAGATTTTAATATTTCATCTAGTTGATAAATTAAAGCTCAATTTTACTCCGCAAAAAATGTTTTATTTATTATTGATCAGCCTCAGCACAGGAAGCACATACAATCAAATTGAAGTTGCTCCTAGACACATACACACGTGACAATGACTCATAGCTCGTGTGAATATTGAATATAATCTCTATGACATCCTCTCATTGTCGGTCGGCGTGGATATGGCAAGCAACGTAGCCTGACTGCCAGCGGAGAGGGAACCTCTGGGGTATACTTTCGCAGCATCAGAACGTTTCTTCACTATAAGTCAGCCACACCTAACCAATAACACAGACACAGCAAAGTTAACGATGCTAGCAGAAAACAAAGAATGGTCCAAACCGGGGTGTACGGTCCACAGAGCGATGCGGACAAAATTTTATTCCTCCAGGAAATTACGGACCTGCACACGCACGTCCTCCCGGCGTGGTTGCTGCTTGGAGATTTTAGCTTAATTTTGAGTAACGCTCCCATATTTTCTTTGAGAGTGAACAAGACATTTCAGCATTCCTTTTAGTTCATATAAAAAAAAGAACCATGCAAAATGGCTTGTAGTCTAGTAGTTACAAGAGTCTCAGTTGCATTTTAGGTTATAGGTTCAACTCCGCTTGAATTTCAAGGATTTTAAGACGACGTGTTTTCAGAGGTAGGTGATGCTCCTGTCAATAGTAAGGCGTCTGTGGTGACTTCGTCAAGAGAATTTGTTGTCCCAATCTTCGAAGATATAGAGAGATGGTTTTCGTGCGTTCTTTCATAGGGGTAAATTTGCTTGCATTAGTAGTGTCTAGGCTCTATTGTGCCTAACAGCCTTGCACTGGTCTCTCCGATACTTGAAGCTCATGTGAAGGCCAAAAGGGTACCGGGGAAGAATTTTTTTTTTTAAAAAAATAACCGATAATTTCTTCTGGCTAACTACTATGGACGTGAGGTATTTGTTGATTATGGGATAAATAATCCATGTACCTTTATCTAGGAAATAGAAATTAAATTTCCAAATCTTACGATGGATGACTTGTTTATTCATGACATGAAAACATAATACAAAGCATACGACAAGATATATAGAAAAATAGAGAAACGTGCGGGGAAGGAGGTCGTAGGCTCGAGCGCTGGTGGCCGTGAAGCGCGTGTTTTTCACATGAAGAAAAAAACGCATGGCTTATGACTCATGACGTGCGACCGTATAGCTAGTTAGTGGAGCCTCTCCTGATATTTAAAAAAATATTTTTAGGTTATTTTATAGATTTTCTAGTGGCTTTATCACTGCCGGTTCTAAAACTGGCCGTGATGAGTCCTCTTCATCGCTGCCGACTTAGTTATGCCGGTTCAAAAATCGGCAATGAAGGGGGTTTTTTTAACTGGCATTGATAATATAATTTGGCGTAGTGTTAACCTACCCAGTTTAATTCGGGGACAAGCTTCACACGTACCAAATTCCATTTGATGTCAAGCTTCACACATACGAAATTTAACCTGTAGACAATCTGCCATTTGTATATCTACTTTGAAACATGATAGAGTAGTGATAAGTGCATATACAGATTATATGTTTCCAAATTGAAAAGAACGATCGACTTGTTTATCCAAACAAAGATGGAAAAAAAATGGCGTGCGCGAAATCATACATTGCAATATGAGAGAATGATATACACGTTAAAACTCAAGGCCAGATCCCTTGAGTTTCTCTTCCATAATGCAATCTATCTTTCTCCCCATCTCTTCGCTAATGTGATTCACCCAATCCCCCACCATTCCTTTTCTGAAGAACACTGACTTATCAAGGAATATGTTGTCACGTCGAACGATGTCTCCTGCTTGATTGGCATGCAAGCCGCTAAGCTTCTTAAAGCTGCATAAGCTCACAACCTTCTCGGGCACCCCATCTTCTTCTTCCTTAATACTGAATGGGATGCCAAGGAAGGCTGCAATCCTTTTGACACACTTCACTGGTTCAGATGTCGTATCCTCATACTTGAGAAAAAGAACTTTGTCAGGACTTGCAATGCTCTCCCTCCAGTACTGGAGGCAATGCTCCTAGAAAGGACCATAGGGTGAGAAGCCTTCACAGAACATGTCAAGAGCATCTTCCACACTGATGCTATATTCTCTAGTAATCTTATTCTCAAAATGCCATCGAGACACAAAGGCGTCCTTTGGCTCTCGGCACATGTACACAATCCGACAACCGCAAGTAGTTATGGAGTTTGGGAACAATGAAAAGGGAATATGTGTGGCAAGAAGTCTTGGGGAAGGGAGCATATTCAGATAAGTTGGGTCTGCAGATAAAGGGATCTCGATGAATGGAACCACCTCCTGGGGATGACGAAAGAGAAGAGGGTGATTTCCAAACTCATACCTGGAACGGTTTGTTACAGTGAAGACGAGCGCCTTCATCCATGTGGTGCCACACTTCGGGTTCGCTGCAATGATGATATCATCTTGGCGAGTTTCGAAACTGTTCTGGAGGTGCATGATGTTAATCGCAAATCGCGGACGGAGCCAGAAGTTCTTGTAGAGCACGAGTGGCCCTGTCCAGCCCTCTCTTATTGGAAGTTTGGATAGAAGATCCTCCTCGGTACTGTGGCTTTGAGATGAGCTACCATATGTGGTGCTTCCCTCCTCCTTGCCCTTGGGTTGTTCCATGGCTGTTCTAATGCTATGCAGGGATGGAGCGGGTGTGGTTGTGGATTGAGCTGATTTCATGCCTAGCGCGGCCTGGCACAGCATAAATAGAGAGGGCTGCAAATCCGATGATGAGCGATCAACCACCACGAGCCCACATTTGCTTGACTAGTCAACAATTAGTGTTGCCAAATAATAGAGCAAATATTAGGCTAGTATTTGCATTGGTTGTCAGGCCCTGCAAATTGATACTGCAAAATGCGACGTGCTACCATACTCTAGTACTCTACACATGGTAATTGATGCAAAAGAATGCGACGCGCCGACGTCGACGTACGCCCCAAGTACCCCACCGTATACACCTTCCTCCGCTAGCTAGCTGTTATTCTCACAATCAGTCACCTCCAAATGTGAAATCTATTTAGACACTCCACTTCTATGTTTGGTTCAAATATTTGATATGTGTTTGGCCATTCTCTGGGGAGCCTGTTTAATTAATTACATACAAGAGCTAATCAACAAGTTAGCTTAAAGTTGACCCAAATTAGTTCTAGTGCAACCAAATAGATCGGCTAATAATAAATGGGCTAATTTTGTAGACACGTCTTGCACTAGTTGTTGTCCTATCTATCTAGCCTTGAATAATTTGAGCTAATATTTATCCTAACTATTAACTAGTAGCTTTAGCTCATCATATATAATGCCCTTTATAGTATACTCATTCCTAAGTTTTTTTATGATTAGCCTGATTTGGGTTCCGTATAATTAAGCAAAATATTCAAATTAAAGAACCTTATTTCCTTATCTATTTATTTAGGTATAAATATGACGCATATTTTGTTTTGTTTAGATGAGGTATACTATGTCCGTTAGTTGAAGGTTCGGCGTGGAATTTATTCGAACGGATGTGTTTGGGCTTGAAATGAAGTTGTTGTGGAGCAGCCTGCAGAGTAGACCACGGGCTACGTGCAATATGGAGACGCAATGGTCACTAATGGGCTTCTTGGAATGGGGGTCTCTGAGTCTGGAATAACATTGGGTCCAATACCGTGTAGTTCTGCAGCCTGTTCATGGACAGCCATATGACGAGAATCGCATGGGGAGCACACCGGTTTGATGTCAGCAACTTCAAAATCGTCCTCCCGGTCGTCCGACATATGGCGTGGTGTGCCGGCCCGGCCCGCCTTGTCCCACCACCACCAGGGACTAAACTTCAGTTCCTGTCGCATGGAATATTTTTTGATACTATAATCAGAAGTATTAAACATGGGCTGAATATAAAATTAATTATACGGATTGTGACTAATTTGTGAGATGAATCAATTAAACAAAATAGTCCGTAATTTGATAATGTGGTCACGTCGAATGTTGTCACGGATTTTCTGAAGAACACAGACTTGTCAAGGACTATATTGTCACGTCGAACGTTGTCTCCTGCTTGATTGGCATGCAAGCCGCTAAGCTTCTCAAAGCTGCATAACCTCACAACCTTCCCGGGCACCCCATCTTCTTCTTCCTTAATACTGAATGGGACGCCAAGGAACGTTACAATCTTTTTTGACACACTTTACTGGTTCTGATCGATGTCATATCCTCATATAGTCATGGAAAAGAACTTTAGAGAGGACTTGCAATGCTCTCCCTCCACCTCCAGTGTGAGGCAGTGCTCCCAAAAAGGACCATATATGGTGACAAACCTTCAATGAACATGTCAAGAGCATCTTCCGCGTTGATGCAAAATTCTCCTATATTAATCTTATTGTCAAAATGCCACCGAGACATAAAGGCGTCCTTTGGCTCTCGACAAATGTACATAATCTGACAACCACAAGCAGCTATGGAGTTTGGGGACAATGAAAAGGGCACATGGGTGGCGAGAAGTCTTGGGGAAGAGAGCATATCCACATCATTCAGCTCCACACCATGAGGAATCTCGATGAATGGGAACGATCTTGCTTTGGCTAACATATCTACTATACCTAAATAGGAGGAACCCATTAGATGAATTCTCTGCGATTTCGTGCAGCCACGTCATCAGTGGACCCCACAACCACAAGTCAGTATGAAGTGTTGCTCCCAGCCTGATCCATTTCCACCGAGTCATCCGAGCTCCTTCGCCTCCCTGTTCCGTTTCCACTATATCATTTGAAGCAAACTGAAGATATGAAGAGGCAACGTCGTTCTAATGTGAAACTGATATCTCCACCAAACTGACAGCACATTACCCCACCGACGATCTTCCCAATTTATTCCTCGGCCACCACTAGAACCATCACCTCTAGAACCAGCACTACTACTTCTTCCTCTTCTCAGATACGGAGGCAGCAAGCACGCCGGTCATGAAGAAGGTGGCGTTCGCGGAGGCCCCTCACGACCGTGGGCACTCACGGAAGCAGCAACGCTGCCGGTGGTGTTAGCATCCACTCAGGCTCCTCGCCGTCGCCGGCGCTCGCAGAGTTCGTGACGGCAGTGGCGCTCGCTGCCGTGCTCCTCGCGTGCGGTCTCCTCGAAGGAGACAGTAGCCCCAACGCTAGCAACCAGCAGCACTTGCGGCCTGTGGCGCTCGCGAAGGGACCTCTACGCTTGCGGAGGTCGCGACAGCAGTGGCGCTCCACGCATGCGCTATGACGATGGCGTTCTCGTAAGGAGACTCCTTGCTGCCGACGGTGCTCGCAGATCGAGGTGCTCGGGGAGGTCGCGATGGCACTGGCGCTCGCGGCCATGTTCCTCGTGTGCGCTCTTCTCAGAGAGGTTCGCTGAATCGCTGTCCTGTTCCTCACTCACTTTTGACCTTTCCATTTGTTCAAATCCACTCTCTCATACCGGTAAAGCTCTTCAACTGTCAGGTCCACAAGAGTGTGGCTGGGTCCCGCAATCTACAGGACTGATCCACATTGGACACGGCAGGGCCAATGGTGTGGTGTGCTCTACTACAACCTGAATGCCATGGATGAGGCAGTGAGGACAGACATGTGTTTCCTACTTCATCCATCTTAAATTGTAAAGAATCTTGGAGAGTCAAAGTACCTTAACTTTTACCAAGTTTATATTACAAGATAATAATATTCACAGTATGAACTAAGTATTATTAGATTCTTAATCAAATATATTTTCATAATACGCTTATTTGGTGTCATCAATCTTCAAATTTCTATCTATAATTTTGGTCAAATTGAAGATGTTTTGACTCTTTAAGATTCTTATAATGACTTACAATTTAGAATGAAGAGAGTATTATCCATTAAAAATGCAAGAATTATTAATTAGTACTTTTTCATATGCTCAGTCATACTTCCGTCCTATGGTTGTCTTGGTAACCTAGCTTTTAGAATTGTCTTCTATTTGCAATTTTATAAATTCATATTTTCTTTTGTTTCACCAAATGTTCAAAAGATACGTGAAGCTATAAATTTTCGTAACAACGCGCGGGGTATCATCTAGTTAAGTCAAGGGCTTGTAGCCGCTAATTAAGTTAATTATATTATTAAGACATGATTCCATACTGTTCTTATAAAGTAAAATATAATATGAACCACGTATTAGGGGGTGCTCGAGTGTGGCCTCCGTCAGTGCCGAACATGGCACCGCTATAACTCAACATCCAATGCATGTATGTCTAAATTTATGGGAACTGTTTCATCCTTGCCCTTGTCAAAGAAAAGTAACAGAAAGTTCTTGATCTTGGCCATGAGGTATATCTTCACAAAGCAACTCATGAAAACCCATCCAATTGAATAGATCCTTGTCCACCATACGCATGACGTTCTCAGTTACATGATAATCACCGAGCCCATCCGGTTTTTACTCTACATATAGGCAGGAACTCTACTCACCAATCTAAGAGCGGCCCTCGGATCCATCCTGAATCAAGAAAAAAGGAAACAAGAGTGTCCCACATCCAATATAATTCTGGAGCGTGGCCAATTCTGCCAATATAATATGAACCTCGTGATTAGCGCCTGCTGGAGCGTGGCCTCCGTCGGTGCCGAACGGCCCATATATACAGGGGGAAATTATTTCCTCAGCCATGAAAAAAGTTCGGCTTAGTTTCTTGACCCTATTTTCATCAAACTTTGTTATTTGGCCCTAAAACGAAATTTACTTATTTTTTTGACCCTTTCGTTCACTTTGAAAGATCATAACTCTTCGATACGATATCGGATGAAGCTGATTTTTACATGAAAATTATAGGTCTCGACGAGATCTACAACTTTATAGTTTTAAGTTTTTTCATTTGATAAAGTTCAGATGACTAAAAATATGAATCTATAATATTAATGTTTTTGGGCATCTGAACTTCATCAAATGAAAAAACTCAAAACTATAAAGTTGTAGTTCTCGTCGAGACCTACAATTTTCATATAAAAATCATCTTCATCCAATGTCGTATCGAAGAGTTATGATCTTTCAAAGTGGACGGAAGGGCCAAGAAAATAAGTAAATTTCGTTTTAGGGCCAAATAACAAAGTTCAATAAAAACAGGACCAAGAAACTAAGTCGAATTTTTTTCAGGGCCGAGAAAATAATTTTCTCTATATACAGCTACTAGCTAGATAAGTGTCGGCAGTGGTTGTTCGTTTCTGGCAACGTTTGCCCGGACCGACCATGTCGTCGTCGACCAACGGCAACGGCGCGGCAAGCCAGAGCCCAGCAGCTTTGCCGTCGGAGAAGCTTGAGTTGATCGAGGAGTTGATGTTGGAAATAATAGTAATTTAGCGATGCATAAATTACGTTTGACAATTAGAAAAAGATCAATAGCATGTAAATCATATTTAAGATCTAACACTAGCACTACGATCTGAGACAAATTCACGCCATCTAGTGTTAACAACAAAAAGGATGTGAGAACGAACAACAGAGAGAGAGCGGACATCCTTATAGTGGGGTTATTGGCGCTAACAGCACAAAAAAGACGAAGCAGACCATCGATGGAGATCAGCGAACAGCGGGTGTAGAGGGAAGAAGACGTCCAGCGAGCAGTCGCGACGGCGCTTCCCAAAAACCTGATACGCCCCTACCCCGTGCAGGGACACGAGAGGACGTCGGCTTCGGAGCCTGCTCTCCCGGCGTCGATGGCACGTCGACGGCGGGATGGGGAAGACAGCGGCAGCGCAGCAAAGTGAAACGGGAAGAGATGAATTCTCGGTGTGTAGAGGACGACGTCTCGCCCTTTATTTATTCACGCGCACGCGTCGCAGCAAATAGGAAACCAATTAGCCCCTCAATCACAGTCATTATGATAATTAACCTGTCGTTTGTGTAATTACCATAATACGAGAATAATTGCTTACCAAATAGGCCAGCGCAATTTTCTCTATGCATGTAAAAATTTCGAGTGGCAAAAGGAAGCCGCGCACCCGCAAGGGTTAGAGCGGAAAATCGCCGGACCATTCACGCGCATGTCATGCGTGCGCGCCCATTAACCCCACCCCGCTCGGCCTGGCGAGGCGAGGCGAGGCGAGCGAGCGCGCGCGTGTTTCTTACTTTTCTCTCTCTCACATATCTTCAACTAGATGGAGATAGCCCACACTTTTACTAGCCCACACTTTTACTAGCCGGTGTTAGCCCCGCTAAAACTAGCACCGACACAACTGTCTTTGGTCCGAGCTTGCGTTTCTTATTAATTGGTATATTAATCATGGCCAAACAGCCCCAAGTGCGCAAGTAGTGGAGAGATGGTTTCCTCCCTTTCCATCCTTCGTACGGAGTCACATCACTATTTTTATTAGGAACTCTATTTAGAACGTGACATGCTGTCAAAACAGCCTCCCCCCACCATGCCTTAGCTATACCGGATGTTCCTAACATGGCGTTTACCAAGTCCATTAACGTCCGGTTCTTTCTTTCGGCAAGCCAGATTGAGGCGAATATGGAGGTGTCCGTTCATGAATTATTCCATTCTCCGCATAGAAAAGATCAAATTCATTGGAGAAATACTCCCCGCCGCGATCAGACCTAACACGTTTGATTTTCTTTTCCAATTGATTCTCTACCTCAGCTTTATAAGTCTTAAAATATTCTAGCGCTTCATCTTTAGTTTTTAGAAGAAATACATAACAATAATTAGTAGCATCATCAATTAAAGTCATGAAACATCTTTTTCCTCCTTTTGTCAACACACCATTCATTTCACAAATATCAGAATATATGAGCTCTAATAATGTCATGCATCTCTCGTCTACAGCCTTATGTGGCTTACGAGATTGCTTTACTTGCACACATGCTTGACACTTAGAGCCTTTGATAGTAGAAAAATTCGAAATTAAACTCATACTGAATAGACGCGACATACAACCAAAATTAATGTGACACAAACGTGAATGCCATATATCAGCCACCGAATTGTTTGAATCACACACATGACTTTATTACAGAAATCGGAGAGTGAAAAACGGAACAAGCCTCCGCTATCATAGCCTTTGCCAATGAACTGGCCATATCTCGAAATGACTAATTTATTAGACTCGAACACCAGCTTGAACCCATCTCGACATAGGAGGGATCCACTAACGAGGTTCTTCTTTATTGAAGGGGCATGCTGCACATTCTTCAGCCGCACGATCTTTCCCGAAGTAAACTTCAGATCGATCGAACCAACACCAAGAACAGTGGCATGCCACCCGTTCCCCATCATGACGGTTGAACCTCAGATGTTCTGGTAGGATGAAAACATAGAGATATCAGTACAAACATGAATATTGGCTTCTGTATCTATCCACCAATCATTAGATTGACATACAGAAGATACGTTAGGTAAAGAATTACCGTACCCAGATCCGTTAGGATCGCCAATAGTCACGTTGGCAGATTTCTGCCCTTGCTGATTCTTCTTGCCTTTGCGGTTCTTGCACTTCTTGGCGAAGTGTCCAGTCACACCGCAAACAAAGCACACAACTTCATTCATGTTCATCTTCTTCTTCTTAAATTGAGTAGTCTGAACAGCCTTTTGCTTGTTCTTGCCAGCGTGCTGCATCACATTAGCGCTGGACTGCCCTTCAGGTGCTTTTGGTGGAGCATCCTTTGCCTGAGCCTTCTCTTCAACATCAAGATGTGACAGAACCGCCTTAATCATAGGGCCCACGTGCACCGTCATCGTCCCTAAGGACCCATGATCAGTATGCACGAGTTTCCCCATGACCTAGGTGGCCTACCGGGTTCTCTAGGAAAACCTAAACTCCCAAGGATCTCATTGTAAGCATTACTGTATTACAACAGTTTACACAGATAATTTGAATCAGAGTACAAGTGCGGAAGTATTACATAAATATAGATTACAAATATAAATTATATTATCCCAACCAGAGCTTCGTAGTGGAGTAGCTTCATAACTAGACACCCTGCCCAAGGATTATACACATCTTCATCCATGCACGATCTTTCAACCGGTACGGGCCCACGTAGGACTCTACACTCGACTCACCTGCAACAGGGGGTTAACAAACCCTGAGTACTGGGGTACTCCGCAAGACTAACCCGACAAAAGGGTGTAAAATTAGACTCAGTAATGCAGGCTGAGGAGAGTCAAGGTAAGGCTTTATCAAGAGTTCAAGGGTTTTGCGAAAAAGCATTACTAGTCCTATTTCAATATATTTTATTTCCATAATATTGTTAATCATCAACTACACTCCTAAGTCTTTCCAAATATCATTCTTTCAAATTCATTCCAAAACATCCTTGTTTCGAACCACTTTTCGCTGAATGGTCGAAGGATCAAGTCTCCATAACCGAGGAGCAACGACGATTCGAATCGATTAATACCCAGCTGGGGATCCCTATCCACACTGCATATGTAGCACCTAAGCTTGCATATGCCAACCCCGCCTACCACGGTTTATCCTACCCCTGAACCGGTCCTGCGTCATCCGAGAGCACAGTACTCCTCTAGTCTCCAGGCACGCCGGCCACGAGAGTACACGCTACTCTCGCCATCTCTCCCCTCCCGGTGCGTGGTTGTCGGTTTAAGTAGTAGGGCCACCAGAGTCAGAGGCTTTCCGTAGTATGTGGCTAGTTGCAAAGTCTCAATCCAGCAGGCCTACAACGAACGGTCCCTAATTCTTCTTTCCGACGGCGACATTGCATTGGGACTCTAACCCAAATACAAATGTCCCTTCAGTTTTCAAATCCCGTTTCCGTCGGTGACAATTGTTGGGACTCTAACCCAATGCCACGATCACCGAGCAGGAAAACCCTTCCCGTCGAAGACAGTGTACTGATCAGGTGCACAGCCACCGAACAAGAATAATACCAAGTCCCATCTTCATATTTGAATAATGTATCACAATAGCTCAAAAATAGCATTTTAGCAAATCTATATTATTTAAGCAAGACTAAACATTTTTCAATAGTTTAAATAAATCGGGTTCTCAGGTATAATAAGTGGTCAAGGAAAGGTAATGCATCAATAGGTTATTACTCAACTCCTATCAACCTAATGCAATAGATTAGCTCAAGTGATAAAATATTTTCAAATAACAAGGAAGGGCAAATGCACCGGGGCTTACCTGTTGCTTGGAGTAGATAGTACTCTGAAGTCAATTACCGAGAATATCCACGCCCACCGAGTGAAGACCTTATTCGGGATTTACCTCAGATAATAAATTTTTCCTCGTTCACTACACGAAATAATAATGCAACACTTATCATGATGATATGTATGCCATGATGCATGAAATGCACTAACTGGTGAATTAATAATAATGTATAAAGTTAATTTAAGAAATTGAGTACAACTTTACTTCACGATAAAGTTGTAAAATAAACTTCATTAGATAAGGTGGTGGTGGTATAATTTATTTATTGATCATTCTAACAATCATAGAAAGCTTCATCAACCCTAATATCATATGTGAAGAATATAAATGATTACTGTTCTAATCAGCAATTTAGTTGAGAACTCAAACAATTAATTAAAAGATGTCAAAGACCATTTTAAGTTAATGCCTCAGGATCCACAATAAATCTGAAAGTCACGCAAAACCTAAGTCACTAGAGTTTTCTATTTATTTTAACAATTATTTAATAGAGCATCAATTAACAAACAAGTAAACTAATTACATACAATAACATTTGCATATTGTAATTAACAAGATTAACATAAGCTTAACAAGTTAACAAGGTACCAAGGGTCAGCACATGATAATGACCCAAGGTTAACCCACAAATCCCAAAATCACACAATACTTTAGTCATCCCTATTTTCTATTTCTTTTATTAATCAATTAATCAAGCATTCAAGGAATAACAACTAAACTACTTCCATTTGAGATCAAACTTTACCAACAGGTAGCTCTTAGTCTAAAATAGTACCCAAACAAATTTCATAATTTTTGGATAGAGCAAAATGCACCACAGGCCCCTCACCTTTGGGTGGTGTGTTATTTAGGTCCATCACCTTTGAAAGTGCAGTTTTAGGTCCCTAACCTTTGCTCTGTGTGTCATTTAAGTCCATCACCTTTGAAAGTGCAGTATTAGGTCCCTTACCTTTGCATGCAGTTCACCGACAGTCCATTTCTACTGTAGCAGTGATGTCACCTTTTTATTTTTTTCTAAATTTCTCTCGAATTTGTGTAATAACTTGAAAAAGTCCCAAAATAAAAGTTGTTCTAAATTTTATGCTCTACAATTTTTAGTTTTAAACTATTTTTAGATTCTATGTAGTTTTTGAAATTTTGAATTGGGGCTAAGTTGGTCATTTGAATTGAGGTTTGCAATTTAAATTTTTATTTAACAACTTCAAAATCTCCAAACATAAAAGTTTCTCAAAATAATGAGATCTACAACTTTTATTTAAGACTTATCACCAAATTCTTAATATTTTTGAAAATAGGGTTTGAAACTTAAAGGGTTATTAAATACTTGATTTGGGGTAGATCAAACCCTATTTTAAAAAATATTAAGAATTTGGTGATAAGTCTTAAATTAAAGTTGTAGATCTTATTATTTTGAGAAACTTTTGTGTTTGGAGATTTTGAAGTTGTTACATAAAAATTTGAGTTGCAAACCTCAATTCAAACGACCAACTTAGTCCCAATTCAAAATTTCAAAAACTAGATAGAATCTGAAAATAGTTTAAAAAATAAAGTTGTAGAGCATAAAATTTAGAACAACTTTTATTTTGGGATTTTTTCAAGTTATTACACAAATTTGAGAGAAATGTGGAGAAAACTAAAAGGTGACGTCACTGCTACGGTGGAAATGGACTGCCAGTGAACTGCATGCAAAGATTAGGGACCTAAAACTGCACTTTCAAAGGTAATGGATCTAGATGACACATAGAGTAAAGGTTAGGGATTTAAAACTGCACTTTCAAAGGTGATGGACCTAAATGACACGCCGCACAAAGGTGAGGGACCTATGGTGTATTTTACTCTTTTGGATATGTAGTTTTGCCTAGAAAATTAATGGAAGCTCCATTTATCAATTTAATTTAGGCATTTTTACTACATATAGAAAGTGCTCAAATCATGCATTTTATATTTTTAACATGGAGGGTGCATCACAGAGAAGCTACTAAAATATTTTCATAATTTCTGGAGCACTTATCATTTAGTTAGGAAAAATAGCAAAAGCTAGCACTATTTATATTTTCGGAAATTACCAAAACGTTTCATTAAACAAAAACCAGTACCCATAGGCCGGCCTGTGCAGCCCGCGCACGGCCCAGTCCCCTCTCTTTTCTCACCCATGCTCCCCTGCCAGGCTGGGCCGGTTCACATAGCCCCAGCACGGCCCAGCACACTCGCCCCTCCCTCTCTTCTACAACACGACGGCCGGACGGCCGAGCGCGCGCGGTGGCGGCGCCGGCGGCGAAGGCTTGCCGGAGATGGGAGCCCAGCCCACGGGAAAACACAACGGAGTACTCCCGCGAGCAGGCGAACGCACCTAAGCTCTACACCGAGGTCTGGCCTGCACGTTGGCGAGCTGCCGGTGTCCATGGCGGACGGCAGCGACGGCTCCATGCACTCTGGACGACTCGGAACGGTCGAGTTAAAAAAATACCGGCTCTAGGAGATTCACGAGCTCACCACGAGTTTCAAGCGCAGTCTGGGGGTGTCGGAGGACTGCCAGAGGCCTCAGGCGACGAGGACCGAGACGGTGGCGGTGAGGACTTCGTTCCCAATAACCTGATACGGTAGAGTTCAAAAGGACAGGTCGATCATCAACACGGCATGAACACGAATTCAAAACGATAGTCGATGTGACGATTGGCTCACTGGAGAAGGTCCGACCACGGAGGAGGCATGCACGACGGCACGAGTTGCTGGCAGAGGAGAAGAAATGGCCACCTAGGAGCTTCCGGTGAACAAAGATGGCGCTAAAGGTCTCGAACGACGCGTTAGGAGGGGGCAGACCTGGTGGCAGGAGGAATTGGACAGCGGGCCAAGGACGACGACCAATTTTGGTCGGAGACTGGAAGCTCATCGGCGATGAGGTGGAGAAATGGAAAAGAGGATGGCGACCGGCTCCTCGGCTTTTATAGGACCATGGCGCACTCCAACCTGGCCGGGACCCTCCCTACGTACACGGGCGTGCTGTCGATCGAGCTCGCCCGGCCCCGGACGGTGCCGGCGGCTGGCGCGGCACGCGCGGCAGAGCACGCGCAGTAGCAGGAAGAGTAGGGGGCCAGTTACTGTAGATGACTTCACCCTAGGTTTCGGTTTTTGCAAAACTACTCCTGATTTTACATGGCAACTCAAAACATTGCTTTAATAGAAGTTGTAGTAGACTCTGTGATGATCAACTTTGGTTATGGGGACATATTCAAATTTTGAATGGATTTTGAACAATCCAAAAGGGGGTAAATAAGACTTTTGAAATTTAAATACAATCCAATTCAGTTTTACAAAATTGCTTTTTATTTCATGTGTAAACTTGAAAAATACCCTGAATAAGAGTTGTAGGAAATATAATTTTGAACAACTTTTGTTTTTTAACTAAATCCAAATTTTGAATGGATTTTAAATAATTAAAAAAAGGGTAAATAACCCTGTTGAAATTTATTTGCAATTCATTTAAATTCTCAAAACTTTTCTCAACAACTTGAAAATATGTAAAAATAGAAGTTGTCCGATTTGGCAATCTCTACATCTTTCATTAAATGAGTTTAGTTAGATTCCTCAAAATTTTTGAATTATCATTTCCAATTTAAATTTGCAAATAGTAATTTAAGTTTAATTTGAATTTCCACAGTATAACTTCAAAATCTCCTAAAATGAAAGTTGCTCCATTTTAAAAGGGCTAAAACTTTTATTAAGGAGCCATCATTAGATTCCTTCTAATTTTTAAATTTGAATTTCAAATTTAGATCTTTAAACATAGGTTAAGGTTTTATTCAAAATTATATTTAATAACTTCAAAATTACCTAAAATAGAAGTTATTCAACTTTCAAAGATTTACAACTTAGGTTTAAGGCCTAACACCTAATTCCTTTTAGTTTTTAAATTAGGGTTTAGGTCCGACGTAGGGTTTACAGATGATTCCTTTTAAATTTCTTTAATTTTTATTTAGCTAATTACACACCAACACAAACGTTTACATAATAATTTGCTCTAAACCACCTATGCACAATCACATAAAAGAATAAAATTTATTTTAGTTGATGCACATTAACATGGTTAAATGCAGAATGATTAAATGCGATCATGATGACATTGCTGGTTTTAGTTAATGTAACACAAGACCAGCCAACAAATCCTCAACGGAGATTTTCTGTCTTTTATGTTTCAGAGCCGTGGCAAAGTTCCTCCATGACGGAGGTAATTTGGCAATAATTCTACCGGCCACAAACTTATCAGGTAAAGCATGACCGAGCTGTTCAAGTTTTCTCACAATAAGTTGAAACTCATGAGCCTGTTCCACGACCAAACGGTTTTCAACCATTTTATAGTCGTGATACTTCTCCATCACGTACAGCTCGTGCCCAGCATCTGCAGCACCGAACTTGTGTTCGAGTGCCTCCCACAGTTCAGCAGCACTCTTGATGTTCATGTAAACATCACACAACTGGTCAAAGAGAACGCTGAGAACGCATCCGACAAAAATCATCGTAGCCGCAGTAAACTCCTGCACCTCTTTTTCAGATCCGAAAGGTAGTGCGGGAGGATTACTCACGACCCAAAACACGCCCATAGCCGTCAGCCACAACTGAGCCCTCGTCTGCCATCTCTTGAAATTCACACTAGTGAACTTCTCCGGTTTCATCGCATCAGAGTATCTCTTAGTCATCGTTAAATGCCTATCATGTTTTTGAATTGTTAGAAATAATAGCAATTTAGCGATGCACAAATTAATTCCGACAGTTAGAAAAAGACCAACAGTATGTAAATCATATTTGAGATCTAACACTAGCACTACGATCTAAGACAAATTCACGCCATCTAGTGCTAGCAACAGAAAGGATGCGAGAACGAACAACAGAGAGAGAGCGGACATCCTTACAGTGGGGTTGTCGGCGCTAACAGCGCAAAAGAAGACGAAGCAGACCGTCGATGGAGATCAGCGAACACCGGGTGTAGAGGGAAGAAGACGTCTAGCGAGCAGTCGCGACGGCGCTTCCCAAAAACCTGATACGCCCGCTACCCCGTGCAGGGAAACGAGAGGACGTCGGCTTCGGAGCCTGCTCTCCCAGCGTCGATGGCACGTCGATGGCGGGATGGGAAAGACGGCGGCAGCGCAGTAAAGTGGAACGGGAAGAGATGAATTTCTCGGTGTGTAGAGGACGACGTCTCGCCCTTTATTTATACAGGCGCACGCATCGCAGCAAATAGGAAACCAATTAGCCGCTCGATCATATTCATTATGATAATTAACCTACCATTTGTGTAATTACTATAATACGAGAATAATTGCTTACCAAATAGACCAGCGCAATTTTCTCCATGCATGTAAAAATTTCGAGTGGCAAAAAGAAGCCGCGCACCCGCAAGGGTTGGAGCGGGAAATCACCGGACCATTCACGCGCATGTCGTGCCTGCGCGCCCATCCGCCCGGCCCGGCGAGGCGAGCGAGCGCGCGTGTGTTTCTTCCTTTTCCCTCTCTCAATAGTTTCAACTAGATGGAAATAGCCCACATTTTCAAGTTGGCTTCACTCCATTTAGACTATCAAGGCGGGACTAAAGTCCCCCATCATGTCACATATGCGTGCATGTGTGAGTGGGCCTTTGGGATTTCTATGGAGATATTTGGGCCATAGCCCAAATCTTCTAACAGTTGACCAGTAACATAGACGCGGTGCAGGAGCGTGTGCTGGGCGAGATCTTGAGGCGCAACGCCGACAGCGAGTACCTGGCAGTGAGATGCGGCCTCGCCGGCGCCACCGACCGCGCCACCTTCCGGGCAAAGGTGCCCATGGTGACATTCGAGGACGTGAAGCCGTACATCCTGCGCATCGGCAACGGCGACAGGTCGCCCATCCTGACGGGTTCTGGGCACCCCATCTCTGAGTTCCTCCTCAGCTCCGGCACGTCGTCGGGCGGCGAGCAGAAGCTGATTCCCGTCGTCAAAGACGATGTTGATCGCGCCAATGTCCTCGCCATGGCTGCCCTGAGCCGGTAAGTCCATCGATGTCGATATAATGTCGCCCCAAATATTCATGCATGCATTACATGGTGATTGCATTGCAGGCATGTGCCCGGGGTCGACCAAGGGAGCGTTCTCTTCTTCTTTTTCCCCAGTTCGGATACGACGACGCCGGGTGGTACTCCCGTCACCACCAGCTTCATGAAGCTTAGGTTCTCCAGCAAGGAGGAGGAGGAGGAGGAGGAGGAGGAGGAGGAGGTCCCGTACGACCCCGACCACCGGCTGAGGTACACGAGCCCACCGGCGGCGTTCCTGTGCTCAGACGTGTCCCAGAGCATGTACGCGCAGATGCTGTGCGGGCTGTGCCACCGCCTCGCCGTGGTGCACGTCGGCGCCCTGTTCGCGTACGGCGTCGTCCGCGCCATCAGGTTCCTGCAGCTCAACTGGCGGCAGCTCACCGCCGACATTGAAGCCGGCGCGCTACTGACGCCGCCGCTGCGCGTCACCGACCCCGCGCTGCACGAGGCGGTCGTCGCCGGCGTGCTGTGGCGGCCGGACCCGGAGCTTGCCCAGCTAGTCCGCGCCGAGTGCGCCAAGGGTGACTGGGGCGGCATCCTCACGCGCATCTGGCCAAACACAAAATGCTTTGAAACCGTCGTCACTGGCTCCATGGCGCAGTATGTGCCAACGCTGAATTACTACACCGGTGGCTTGCCGATCGTTTGGCCTACTTCGAGTTCCTGCCCGTGGAAGTCGACGACACCGCCGCCACGACGGGAAGCGACCTTGTTGAGCTCGCCGGCGTCGAGACTGGACGCGACTACGAGGTGGTAGTCACCACGTTCGTCGGGCTGAGCCGTTACCGCGTCGGCGACGTCCTCCGCGTGACAGGGTTCCACAACGCCGCCCCGCAGTTGCGCTTCGTCGGCCGCAGGAACGCGCTGCTCTCCGTCTACATCGACAAGACCGACGAGGCGGAGCTGCAGCACGCCATGGAGCGTGCGTCCAAGCTGCTGCACCCGCATGGCGCCGCCGTCCTCGACCACACTAGCCGAACCTGCACGGACAGCGTCCCGGGGCGCTACGTCGTCTACTGGGAGCTGCGGCGGCAGCGGCTGGACGACGACTACCACCATGAGAGAGTGGACGACGGCGACGTGCTGGGCAGGTGCTGTCTGGAGATGGAGGAGGCACTCGGCTTCGTGTACAGAGAGTTCAGGGTGATGGACGGCTCCGTCGGGCCACTGGAGATCCGGGTCGTCCGGTCGGGCACCTTTGACAACCTCGCTGACCTGACCGTCTCCCATGGCGGCGCCGGCGCGTCCTTGCTGCGCTACAAGGTCCTGCGATGCGTCACCGCCCCGGCCATGATTCAGCTGCTCGACTCAAGAGTTGTCTCCAGCCACTCCAGCCCCGCCCTACCGCATTGGGCACCGCCCGAGCCATACCACTTTTGATTCCATTCAGTTAGGGCAGGTACATTGGTGTTGTCTCATCAATGGTCTCATGTAATGCAATGTCATCTTAAGACGGCTCATCAGACAATTTCTACAATAGTCATTTTTATAGTTGTCTCATAGCAACTCAAAATTCCTTAATTTATACATAGAGTAAATATAGGATTATGAGTTGCATGGCAATAATAACTCATACAATGGCAGAATAGCTATCTCGTAGTTCTAAATCTTAGCTCGTAAGATGGTTGTTTCGCGAGACAACGATCTCATTCTCTCTCACATCTCTCTTTCCTCCACATAAACAAAAATCATATGTGGCATTGCATGTGACGAGTTATGAGATCGCTGACATGTAACAATGTACCTACCCTTACTAGATCCACGGGGACAGGAGTCGACATCGGAGACGTCGCCACGCTCTGCATGCATATTAATGCATGGAACAGTTGCTTGTGCCAAGTCCCAACTTATTATTATTCTGTTTCTTTCTTTGTTTCTTTGATTAGTTCTCTGTTCTGCCTTCCTGCTCGATGTTTTTGTAAACTGTTTTTCTCTAATAAAATTTCTCTAGAGGGGTCCCCAGCTTCCTAAAAAAAAAGTGAAGATCAGTATAGGATAATATACTAGTAACAATATTCTTTGATCGACTAGTCTTGTGCCCTAGAGCTGCCGCCGCTACCGCCGCCGACGCTCCACCGTTGATCCCCCTCCCTTCCCCTCCGGCATCTTACCGAGGGTTGAAGGGGGCGGGGTCCATTATTTTTAATAAGTTTTTTCTAATAGATCGAGTCATTAGGGTTAATGTCTCTTCATGCTAAAGTTCTTGGTATTGGAGTTTTATCTCTTTTTTTTTCTTTCTCCGGCGACTGCGAAGGAGAAGGATGGAATTGTCTTCTCCATGGCTGCTTCGTTGAAGATGAGGACGGCAACCTCGACGTTATCATCTTCATCAACATGACGACATGGAGATCTTTATTTTCGGACGGCGGCATCGAGGCGGAGATGATATCGTCGCCATGGAATAATTTTCTCCAATCTCTTCTCTGTTTTGTTATGGTTAGATCTAACCATAATGAAAGAATAGGGAGAACAAGTTTCAGATCAGTCTTCCTCATTCTTTGGTGGCAGAAAGAAGAAGGAAGATGACAGAAAGAAGAACTTCCTCAATTCCGCCAACATGAATGTTGGCCGTCGTTCGTTGGGCATTTGTTCTCAGACCATTTGCCGAGTGTCTGCCTGTGCGTCCATCCATACTGCAAAGCATCAAACAGGTTAGTTTTTGAGCTGTGCTATTCATAGCGTGGGTATTTTTTCTGTGATTTAGAGTGCTTGTAACAGATTGATGTACCTATCTATGATATAATATAGTTTTTCTTCCCTCGCAAAAAAAGGCTTCCTAAAAAAACTTATTATTATACAGAATACTCGTAATAATAAGGGCATGGTACTTTAATTTGGCTCATCATTTGCTAAACATTTGCTTACTGTATATTTACCAACCAATCAATAAAACAACAAACAACAACAACATAAGCCTTTTGTCCCAAGCGAGTTGGGGTAGGCAAGAGATGAAACCCACAAGAGACCAAGATTAGAGAAACACAAAACGGACACAAGACGAAAGGTAGAGTTAGGGATAAACAGAAAAGGAAGCAAAGGTCACGGTTTAGGCACATTGATTGCTAACCTCCAGGCGCTCCTATCCATAGCTACTTCCTTGGAGATATTCCACTCTTTAAGGTCTCTCTTAACCGACTCGTCCTAAATCAGTTTAGGCCGACCTCTACCTCTCTTAACATCTTCGACCCGCTTTAGAACCCCGCTGCGCACCGCCGCATCAGGAGGCCTTCGTTGGACATGTCCAAACCATCTCAACCGATGTTGAATCAGTTTTTCCTCAATTGGTGCCACCCCGACCCTCTCCCGAATGTCCTCGTTCCGGATTCTATCCCTTCTTGTGTGCCCACAAAACCAACGTAGCATACGCATCTCTGCTACACTCAGTTGTTGGACATGTCGTCTTTTTGTAGGCCAGCATTCAGCACCGTATAGCATCGCCGGGCGAATCGCTGTCCTATAAAACTTACCTTTTAGTTTTTGTGGCACCCTCTTGTCACAGAGGACGCCAGAAGCTTGACGCCATTTCAGCCAACCGGCTGAAATTCTATGCCTAACATCTTCATCAATGTCGCCATCCTTTTGAAGCATCGATCCTAGATACCGGAAGGTATCCCTCTTGGCCACCACTTGTCCATCGAGGCTAACGTCACCATCCTCATGTCTAGCCGCGCTGAAACTACACATCATGTACTCGGTCTTGGTCCTACTAAGTCTGAATCCTTTCGACTCTAATGTGTGCCTCCACAGCTCTAACTTACTATCAACCCCTGCCCTACTCTCGTCAACTAGCACCACATCATCAGCGAAGAGCATACACCAAGGGATATCACCTTGTATGTCCCTTGTAATAAAGTGAATAGAGGTCCTTGTTGGCTTTGACCACGCGAATACACACCACGGGTAGGTATCTTATCTTACTGTTACTTACTCAGTATTCTCTCCGTCACTAAAAAAAAAAGTATCGTTTTCGCTTTCTGAGAAATAAATTTGACTAAATATATATTAAATTTTATTAGCTTTTATGATACATAATTAGTTTCATCATAAAGATATTTTAATGTAGTTTTTTAATAAATTTATTTGAAGATATAAATATTGTACATATTTTTTACAAATCGAATCAAATTTGTGGCACGGACATCAACGACGACGTTATTTTAGGGACGGAGGGAGTAGCAATACATGCATGTGTACGTTGCACTGCAACATACAACTTGCTTAGTGGTTACTGTTAAGGTTAGTCCCATATCTAGCAACTATTGTCCACTACCTATATATGTTTAGATTTTAAATAAATAAATATAAGCAGATATCAGCTCGTGTAACCTAGGTCAACAATAGACTAGTTATACAACCCTTGTCCATACCTGATTCTTTATTGGCTGATTGATGGGGCCAGCGCCGTAGATTGGTAGGAGCAAGGTGGGCAATTGTTCAGGGCTTGCAAAATTTAAAGGCCACCAATTAGTCCTAAATTAACAATAACTAATCTCTTTTTTAAAAAAAATGCGACATCCAACTAGACCTACAATTGCGGGTCTGTTAATTCGACCAACTTGCTTCGGTGACTCAGCTTGGCTCCATTTGCTTTATAGTGGAAGTGTGATTTGGTTATAACGTTTTCTCTCGAATTTTAGGGCCCGAATAATAGTGAAGCCTGTTATTTGGAGTCCTATAATAACAATTTTCTTGTTTATCCTAAAGAGATCATAAACAGCTCATGAAACTGTTGGATAATTAAGCTGTACCAAATGGCGAGTATGGCTCCGTCCAGCCGATCGACGCACGGCTTTGACGGCCGCGTGCAAGACGATCGAAGGCAGCGGCTCACTAGCTTGCGAGGTTGGCTGGGCGATCGGATTGTTGGGTGGGCTGGACGCGGATGCGGACGCGGCGCCGGTGAGTCGTGTCGAGTCGTCCACTAGTACACAGAGACAGAGGCTTTACAGTGGTAATTGATAAGCTATCTTCACTGGCGTTTTATAGGGCCGTCAGTGAAAGAGGCCAGTGAAAATAAATCTTTTCACTGACGGTTGCCTGTGAACCGTCAATGTAAATATATTTGCATTGGCGGTTTGCTTAAGGAACCGTCAGCGTAAATATTTTTACTGGCGGTTTTCTTAAGAAACCGCCAGTGGAGATTGCCGCCCTTTTTAGGGAATTTCAGCGTCCTACCCGGCCATATATATGTAATAATTATTTATTGTAGATATTAAGGTGTATTAGATCATGATCAAATATATCAAAACAAAATTTAATTATTATACAGTATATTTATATACATCAAAGGACTGTGCTCATAATATACATATATATATATATATATATATATATATATATATATATATATATATATATATATATATATGTTCATCAAAATTACATATGATAACATCTCAAATTTACACATCTAATTAATAACCCGCTCGGGTAAGCCCTAGCATGCTGATTTCCGTTAGCTCTCTGAACTCTTCACTTTCTAGAGTGTCTTCATTGTCGTGATAATTTTCGTTGCTTGGAATAACATGTTTCATGATGAATGAGCATATGCCCTCAACTATGTTGTATAAAGCCTCCGTGCTCATGTTCTGCGCCTTAAGTTTTTTATAATTCCGCAACTGTAGTTATATATAACTATATTAATTAATATGTATAAACATCATATACACATTTGTAACTTTAAGGTTATAATGACTATTACTTACCTTATCAACGTTCTTGATGTACCGTCCGGACTCCCTCATAAACTCACAGACATAGAATCCGCAGTGGACCGATCCGGATGGTTGCTTGTGGCACTATATATGTAAACAGATAAGCGAATATTTAATTAGTTGTAACATTGTCTTATGTGTTGTACATAGATGATAAATATGCAGTCATAAATAACTAACATACCGGCCACTTTTAATTTATTGTTAATGGTCCTTTTTTGTTTTTGTCGTGCTATCCGTCTTTTAGTTTATACCACCTATATGCCCTATGATTTCGAAAGAATCACCAAGTTATATATTCTCAATGTAAACTCTCGTCGAGAAAAGAATGCAAATATTTCTCGGCTTACGTACCTCTCTAAGAAGGTCAAGAATGGGCGCATACGTAGTGGGATCATAATCTGCGGAGTCAAAGACAAGCACCCTTCCCTGCCTTGGATAAATATAAAAACAAATCCAATGGTCCCAGCACAAATCAAATTCTCGTGATGCATGGGTCGGGGCCATATATATATGGATTAGACAATAATAACATTAATTGCAAAAAGAAACTTGAGCTTACCTAAAGTTATATGGGGCCATTATGACTTGCCTATCTTGAAATTGAAGCATTGAATTTTCTAAGTATAGGCAGTATCTGTCTTCCATCTCTCTTTCTAGCTTAGTAACAATCTGCTTAGCTTTTTCCTCAATCTTGTCCTTCAATTTGTCATTGTCCTTTCCGATCCTAAATGTGGCGGCTCCTCGCATATTTCGGTGGGGTCGAGATAGCCAATCCTCTCTTCTGCGTGTGAATAAGGATCGGTACCAAATCTCTCCTCCTGCTGGTAATGTTGTAGTCTACAAGGCACATGTTCAAATGAATCTCATAGACTGAAACATAATACATCAAAATAATAATCAAGTGAGTATATGAGCAACACTTACAATGCCCACACTGTTACGAGCTAAACGTCGAGTCTCTTGAGGTTCATCATCAAGTGCATGTCCTTGAACGTGACCACAGCTTTACTTCGTCCGTTCATAAAAGCTCTTGGTGGTATACATACGCTCAAAACGTCGATGCCAACAGAAGCTGCTCTCATGTACCAGTCATGCATTCTTTTAATTAGAGATGAGATTTGGGTTACCTTTTCCCAAGTGAGAAGCGGCCTGCCCGGCACATATGTATCAGGGACATTTTCATAATCCTCTTTCGTTGGCTTCCTGATCTGTATGGTCTTCAAAGAGGATTTCCCCGATTCGTCAGCCTCAGAACACTCAACGACACGACTTGTGCGGCTGCGTGCTATTCCTGACAACCACAGCATGGTCCTAGCAGTTTTTTGCTTTGGCCGGTGTGGAGAGACCATTTTGGGAACAACATTCCTCTTGTTTGCTGGTGGGGGGTTTTTTCTTTGGTTTGTGGGGCTGACGGGGTCGATGTTTGCTCATGTTGTTTCTCTTGTGGGCCCGTTGGAGTCGATGTTTCCTCAGGTTGTTTCTCTTTACTTGCTGGGGAAAGTGGATAGTTGATAGGAGATGCTGGTGGCGGAGGTTCTGGAATTGGATGCACAGGCGAATTTGGTGAGCTAGGAAGAGGCTGGTTAGGTGATGACGACGGCGGTGGGTCATTATGAATGCTATGCTTGGTAGATGGTGGTGGCCCACTCAACCTGATGTCTCGCCTAGGCCAAAGGATAAAATTCTTGATGGCTTGTCCCAGTGTTTCAATGCCCTCGGGTGCAGGGATATCCAACATGTCATCCTCATGTCCTTGCACTACGGTCACCACTTCGACCCTGCAGTACTCATCTGGAATGTTTGCACCATGAAACGTCCATCCAGGGATTGCGAAGCCAGTGCCTACTTCCCTAGTACGAATATTGGTAATGCCATATCTTATGACTAGTGAGTAAGGCGTTGGCACGTCAATGGCATCAACTGGATAGCGAACTTTTACCGTAGACGCGACACTGCTTGAAGCATTTGCAGACTGTGCTATCAACTGCTGAGCTCCCAAGGGCTGTGTCACCGGCACTAGCTGCATCTGCGGAGACTGTTGGGTGTTCGTCCTTTGTTGAACTGAAGACACGACACCAACCAATTGCTGTGCAAGCTCGGTATCAGAATTTGCTACTAATTTAGTCACCATGTCTTTGAAGGCTTGCTTTGCCTGCTCCTCAAAAAAATCTTTCAGGTCTAACTTGTATCGATCACGCTTCTTGTACATTCCGGCCCACTCCTCGCCGAATCCTTCTTTCCATCCTAGCCTAGACGATATGCCTCGTACACGACCAGGGTGCTCGGGGTTACCAAGACCAAGAGTACGGATGTCCCGCTCCTTTGTGGCCTGGCACTTCCTTCCTTCACATGAGCTGCCGCCTCATAAATATTCTTCGCGGCTTCTTCAACTGTGACGGAACCGCCTTAATCATAGGGCCCACGTGCTCCGTCATCATCCTTAAGGACCTTTGACTAGTCTGCACGAATTCCCTTTTGACTTAGGTGGCCCATCGGGTCTCATAGGAAACCCTACTTTCCCCGAGGATCTCATTGTAAGACCTTGCAAGTATTACAACAGTTTACACAAATAATTTAAATCAGAGTAAAGAGTGCGGAAGTATTACTTAAACATAGATTACAATTACATTACCCAAACCAGAGTTTCGCAGTGGAGTAGCTGTATACAACTAAACACCCGGCCCAAGGGTTTCATTATATACATATCTTCATCCATGTACGATCCGATGACCGGCACGATCCCTCGTAGAACTGTTTACTCAACTTACCTGCAACAGGGGGTTAACAAACCCTGAGTACATGGGGTACTCCGCAAGACTTACCCGATTAAGGGTGTAAAATTAGACTCAGGAATGCAGGCTGAGAGGAGTCAAGGTAAGGCTTGAGCAAGAGTCAAAGTGTTTTGCAGAAAAGTATTTCTAACCTATTTCATTATTTGATCTCAATATTATTTTATTCATATACATAATTCCAATATCAATTCTCGTATATCATGTACTTTCAAAATCATATTCATTCTCAAAAACACCTAGTTCCGAACCACTCTTCGCTGTAAGGGTGAGGATCATGTCTCCATTAACCGAGGAGCAACGTCGATTCGAATCCAGAAGTACTCAGCTGGGGATCCCTATCCACACTGCATATGTAGCACTTAAGCTTGCATATGCCAACCCCGCCTACCACGGCTTTTCATACCCCGGAACCGGTCCTGCGCCACCCGAGAGCACAGTACTCCTCTCGTCTCCAGGCACGACGGCCACGAGGGTACACGTTACTCTCGCCATCTCTCCACTCCCAGTGCATGGTTGTCGGTTCCAGCAGTAGAGCCACCGGAGTCAGAGGCTTTCCGTAGTATGTGGCTAGTTGCAAAGTCATGATCACAGCAGGCCGACAACGAATGGTCCCTAAATATTTTTCCGTTGGACGCCATGCATTGGGACTCTAACCCAAGTACACTGGAGACCACCCGGTTTTCACATCCCTTTTCCGATGGCGAGGATCGTTGGGACTCTAACCCAAACAGATGGTCAACCATACGGAAAACCCATCCACGTTGATGATAATGGACTGGCCAAGTACACCGTCACCAAACGAGGACAATACCAATCCCATAAATTTGTTTCATATCATCACAGTTTTCAAAATAGAATTTTTGCAACTCTATCATTAAGCATGACTAAGCATTTTTCAATACTTTTAAACAAATCAGGGTCTCAGGTATAATATGTGGTCAAGGAAAAGCAATGCATCAATGGGTTATCACTCAACTCCTTTCAACCTAATGCAGTAGATTAACTCAAGTGATAAATATTTTTAAATAACAAGGAGGGGCAAATGCACCGGGGCTTGCCTGTTGCTTGGAGCAGATACTACTCTGAAGTCAATCACCAAGAAAGATCCACGTCCACCGAGTGAAAACCTTACTCGGAGCTTGCTTCCGATAATAATTGCCGCGCGTTCACTACACGTAATAATAGTGCAGTGCTTAACATGATGATATGTATGCCATGATGCATGAGATACACTAAATTAAAAGTAAACCTAATTTAGAAAGTTGAGTACAACTTTCCTTCACGACAAAGTGGCAAGGCACAAAGCCAACTATCAATTTATTACCTAAGATTTCTTTTTAACAGTTATTGAAAGCCGCTGCACCGCTGTTTAACTTGTATTGCAATACAACAATTAAGGTGCCGAGGATCATTATAACGAATGACCCAGGGTCTACCATCAATCCCAAATTCACACAAACTAAAAATAAATGAGGATTGTTATTTGTTTTATTAATCAATTAATCAGGCATAAACTAATAAATAGGTAAACTACTTCCATTTGGTTCCAAACTTTTCCAACATATAGTGCTAAGCCTAAAACAGTACCAAAATAAATTTCATGATTTTTGGATCAATGCAGAATTAATTAAAATTGCTCAAAATTGCTTTTATGAATTAAAATACTGATTTTTAGCCACTACATAAAATGTCCAAAACACGTATTTAATATTTTTATTAAATACTGCATATTACAGAGAGCCTCCACAATTATTCTCATAATTTTTGACCCAATAAATTAATTAATACAAAAATAACAAAATACATTACTATTCATTTGCTTGAAGTGGAAAAATATTTGAAATCACCGAAAAAATGGACAACCAGATTCTGGTCCGAGACGGCCCATGAAGAACTGACCGGCCTAGCCAACTCGCGCGCTCTCTCCCGCACTGGACTGGGTCGGCCCAAAATGGCCTGGCACGGCCCATCCGGCCTCTTCCCCTCTCATCTTCAACTTCGCGCGGGGGAGGGCGCTCCTGCGCGCACGCCCGTGCTGGCCCACCGCGGAGCTCGTCGCCGGCGGCCGCCACGCCCAAACCGAGCACACCGTAGCCCACCTCTGACCCTAGTGGACACCCTAAGACACCGGACCTATGAGCTATGCGCCTTCGACGAGCTAAATCTCGCCCATGGCGGAAGTAATGGCGCGGGACAACCGTTCCGGCCGCGAGCGTGCAGTAGCGTTTAAAAGGAAGGCTTGGGGATGATCAGTAGCTCACCAAGATCATGAGACAGCGGGCGCTAAGGACGGAGATAGCTCGGAACGATGAGCTCGACGGGGACCGCGGCTGCAGCGACGCGCACCGCCGGTCGTCCTCATGTTCCGATGTTCCTAGAGTGGTATAGGTTAAACCAACACAGGTATGATGATCGCGGCGTTATTAGTAACACCAGACGAAGGTTGGGACCGGGAGAGACTCACCGAAACGAGCTAGGCACTGGAAGATCGTCCGCGGTGGCGCCCCGGCCGGACCCGAGGACGACGATGCCCGCTCCGAGACGCTCGAGGCACTAAGGCTTGGAAATGTTGGTGCATCCGAGGCGCAAGCGAGCAGTGAGGTTCGTGACAAGAGGAATTCGACAATGGTGGAGAGGAGAACACCAATTTGGCCGGCAACCGAGGCGTGCTCACCGGCGACCGCGAGGGGGAAGAAGGAAAAGGAGTGGCGCTTGTGGCCTTTAAGGCGTCGGTGGGGGCGAATAAGAACGTGCGAGGCTCCGCCCCCCCGGTGTGACCCTGGTGCGGTGGCGACCGGGCCCCGGCCGGCCGGACGGCGGCCGGCGCGTGGCGCGCGCACGCGCGGACGCTGTCGAGCGCACAGTAGGGGTCCCCCACTGTAGCTAGAACCCTAGGAGTCAAACCCTATTTTGTGCCATAATTACCCATTCCAATTAGCAACAGGGAAAACTGCAAAAATAAAAGTTGTGGCAGATTTCATGTAGAAGATTTTTGGTTTTTGAAGCAAACTCAAATTCTGCTCAGATTTGAAAATAATAAAAAGGGGGTAAAACTAGGATTTGAATTTAGTTTGAAATTCACTAAAATTCTCCAAACTTTTCCACATAACTTGAAAATCTGTAAAAATTAAAGTTGTTCCATTTGTCAAGTTCTACAACTTCTATTAAGGATGTTTGGTCAGATTCTTGATAAATTTTGAAAAGATATTTCAAATTCAAATTTTAAAGTACAGTTTTGAGTTTAATTTAAATTTCCACCATATAACTTGAAAATCTCCAAAAATAAAAGTTGTTACATTTTAAAAACTCTACAACTTTTATTAAGGCACTTTCATCAGATTCTCTTTAGTTTTTAAATTTGTATTTCAAGTTTAAACTTTAGAACCTAGATTAAGGTTTTATTTAAAATTATTTTTAATAACTTCAAATTGTCCGAAATAGAAGTTGCTTATCTTTTAAAGATTTACAATTTTTGTTTAAGGCCCAACACTTGGTTCTATTAGTTTTTGATTTAGGGTTTTGGGTCCGATTAGTGTTTTTAAATGATTCCTTTTAAATTTTCTTTTTGGATTTAAAGGCATACACACAAACAAATATTTTAAACCATAAAGTCACTCAAAGGTTCCTAACCACATTCACATGTGAAAATGAAAAAGTTGCCCTAGCGATGCACAGTAACAATGATTTTAAGCTGGATGAATTACATGCAATCATGATGACATGGCAGGTTTTAATTAACCGTAACACCAGAGGTGTTACAGCCTTCCCCCCTAAAAGAAATCTCGTCCCGAGATTTAAGAAGTGGCTAAAGCCTTAGGTTTAGTAAGGGAAGAGAAAATAAGTCAAGAAAACCCTCTTTTTTTTAAACTTGGTTATAGAGCAAGTAGGTGTCTTATATTTTGTAGGACTTGAAAGGGGTAAATTATTTTAAAGGTGAGCTAAGAATTTAAGAATGTTTTCAGGTGAGAAATTCTCGGATCTCTCGGGTAGCTTCTTCTCCTAAAGACTGATTCCAACGTACTTGTGCATCATTCTGTTGAAGTCCTTTGAGTAACACGATCTCTTATTGGTTTATAACCCACGCTGAGTGTTCGGAGTGCGTCAGATCTAGTTCGATTCCACTCCTACCAAGTCAATAACCCGATTTGACACTTGAAGTTACTTCTCGAGTGGTGTCACATGAAATACATCTATGCAGCTGACAAGTGTTCAGACACTTGGGTTAATAAGCTACTAGTCCACACTTCTCTTACTACCTGTTATGATGAAGATTCTTATTTGACCTAATCAGTTGTTTCTCAACACTAAAACTTGAAACCTTATTTCTTCGAAATACAACCCTTGCGAGGAATATCTCTTAAGGGTGGGTTTCAAGGAGAGTGAGGGCACATTAATTGCGAGCTATGATGATTCAGGAGTATCGACTACGATACCAGTGTGTACCCTGGTAAGGTCTTATGTGACTGCAGTTCATAGAAGATTCCAAGTTTTGACACGGCACCATAGTCACGGGTCGAGATACCATCATAGAATACAATTAAAGTAACCTCGATAAAAAGAGAAAAATATATCGACTGTATCTATGATGTACAATGACCACAGACCTTGATATGAGCATATACCCATCAGAATCTCATGTGATTGTGAGTTACAGGAGATCCCAGGTTGCTATATTTTATCGCAGCCGTAGATCATGTTACATCATAGCAAGATGAATTTGCTTCCACATACAGTGCAGACAAAGAAACTTCATTGGTTTCGAAGCTACAGTATGTCACAACCCTAGACCTCGATACCTACGCGTGCCTTAGCAGAACCTCGGCGCGGCAATGGCACGTGAGAGACCCTAGGTTTCAACGCGGCACCGTGGTCACAAGTCATGACATCACTATAGGCACAACCATAACGATTTTGAAATAACATGTTGGATTTGAGGGATACGCGTCGGATCAACGCATGACACGTATGCAGATAAAAGTCATGGTCTAGTGCTAGGTTTTCATCTTGAGTCTGTGGGTGAATTAAGGTACGTCCTAAAGTTCCGGTAGAAGTGAATTTTCAAATAGGTCTCAAGGCATTTATAAATAACCAGGAATCGATAAAACAACAGGGAATACTCAGCGAATCACAGATACCATCTCCAAGTGATTGGATCTTAGGTATCATTTCCAAATTGGTTCCTGTTATTCTATCAGATGAAATTAAGATGATTGCAAAGACAAAGAATCTTAAGAATTCGGAGAGATCAGATGTGAATTCACAAAGTAGATTCTAATATAGTTATAAAGAGTAAAAGAAGTTTGAAATTCATGAAGAAATATGGATATAAATTTTTTTTATTTTTTTGAAAGGTATTCGAAAGAGAGTGAAAGCACATTAATTGCAGACTAGGATCATGACCATCAACCCTGATAGAAGCGAGTGTCCGGCAGTAATTTCCCATGCTTGCGATCCATAGGAGACCCCAGATTTCGACGCTGTGTCATGGTCTTGGAGCATGATATCCCATAGACTATAATTACAATAGCTTTCAACCAACACATGTTGATGGACGGTTTTAAAGAAATAGCATATGTCGCGAAAGGAGGAAATCAAGACTGACATATACGTGGGTTTAGACAGTCAAAGATTTATTGAGTCTTTAGTGGCGATTTGAATGCATCCAGAAGTTCCTCAAGGACTGGAAACTTTTGAAGCGAAGTTTAGCGGTGATTGCAAAACTTAGTCCTATGACAAAATTTACCAACTGTTGAACACACCTAACACTCATAAGCTTAAGTATGACATGATCTGGCCGATGACATAGGATTATCCGAGGTTTACATATTAGTTCACATTGACTACTAGCTTAGGTCAACTTACTCCAACTTATTTAACTACCATTACATCAGTTTCCTACCGACACAGGGTTTTGGATTACAAGGACACTTAACCTCACACTTGACCTGATTTGACACTGGGTCTAGGAGACTATCTATCTTCATAAACTAATCGACTTGACCACTCACTACTTCTGACTCCGAGTCACTTGCTACTTCCTCCAACTCTTCATCGGCATTCTCTGCTGAACCAGACTCTTCCTGATGGTCAGCTGCTGGAACCCCTATATCTGGAATTGGATCATTCATGGCATGGAGCATTTGCACTTCTCGTTGCAGATCGGCAATGTTCTGATGGGCTGCCTGAAGTTGTTGCTGATAGGTATTATGCAGGCCCCAAAACATCGCATACTGATGCTGCAAATATCCAACGGTCTCTCTAAGACCTTCTCTTGCTATTACGGCATAAGAATGAGCTTCTTCGCGCTGCTGGATGAGAAGTCCTGTCTGAAGGTGAAGACTATCCACCAGACCCTCCAGTTCTTCTATGCGGTGCTGGTCTGCTTGTCGCTGTGCTTCGAGTGCTTCCACCTGGACGTTCAAACCGATCTTTTCCACATCACTGATCTGAGCAGCCTCTTGCCACTTTAAGGCTTTCTTATTGGCCTTCTTCTTCTTGAGTTCTGTACTCTTAAGTGCTTCATAACATTCAGCGTAAAGTTCCTGCCACTCCTCGCGTCCTTGCTCACGGGTCAAATGGAGGTTAAGGACGGCTAGCATAGCTCGAGTAGTGGCTACCAATATGGGATCCTGCTGATTAGACTTTTCTTCCAATTGCTTAGCTTGTCGTTGAAGACCATCCCAACTCCCTAGTGCCTCTGACAGAAACATACTCAGAGTAGAAACTCTGACTTCCTTCTAACACCTGAAGCAGATCTTTCTCAGGACTTCCAATGCTGTAGCCTGAGCTCCTTCCCAAGGACTCATACCTTTTGCCTGTGCTTCCCAAGCTGGCCAAAACGGAGCAGTGGTACAAGCTGGGATCCGAAGTAACACTTCGTACCACGGCCGACCAAGGACAACAGTACGGGACCAACGATACTTTGGTGGTTTCGAGTAGCCTACTTCCTGTAGTAACTGCCACAACACCGTAGGAGTTCCGAACATTGCCACTCATTCGTCGATTCCAGTGGTAGGGTCTTGCGGATCCATCTATTGAAAAGAAAGGTAAGAATTTGTTTTTAACAAAATATATATTTGGAAATAGGTTTTATTTTAGAAAGTAGAGATTTACTTCATATCAGGGGGTATTACTAATAGTTGTGATGTCATGATGCATGAGCGTTCCAACGCAAGCCAGGATACCCTGACATATACGTAATATGCTGATTAAATTAATTATTAGAGTGACATGCACTCAACGTTTTCAAACATAGGGCATACTTAAGGTGCTAATCCACCACTAAGCTCAAAACCTAACTATAGATCTATAGAAGTAATCGAGGAAAGATGCTATAGAATGAATGAGGAAAGTTCGGAAACAACTCGACCAAACTACCCCATCAATTTTATTCATTCGAAATCCTTTTGAAGTTTTTGTAAAGTAATACTGCAAGTACTTTACAATGAAATGCTCTGATACCACTTGTGATGGAACCGCCTTAATCATAGGGCCCACGTGCCCCGTCATCGTCCTTAAGGACCTTTGACTAGTCTGCACGAGTTCCCTTTTGACTTAGGTGGCCCATCGGGTCTCATAGGAAACCCTACTTTCCCCGAGGATCTCATTGTAAGACCTTGCAAGTATTACAACAGTTTACACAAATAATTTGAATCAGAGTAAAGAGTGCGGAAGTATTACTTAAACATAGATTACAATTACATTACCCAAACCAGAGTTTCGCAGTGGAGTAGCTGTATACAACTAAACACCCGGCCCAAGGGTTTCATTATATACACATCTTCATCCATGTACGATCCGATGACCGGCACGATCCCTCGTAGAACTGTTTACTCAACTTACCTGCAACAGGGGGTTAACAAACTCTGAGTACATGGGGTACTCCGCAAGACTTACCCGACTAAAGGTGTAAAATTAGACTCAGGAATGCAGGCTGAGGGGAGTCAAGGTAAGGCTTGAGCAAGAGTCAAAGTATTTTACAGAAAACCATTTCTAACCTATTTCATTATTTGATCTTAATATTATTTTATTCATATACATAATTTCAATATCAATTCTCGTATATCATGTACTTTCAAAATCATATTCATTCTCAAAAACACCTAGTTCCGAACCACTCTTCGCTGTAAGGGTGAGGATCATGTCTCCATTAACCGAGGAGAAACGTCGATTCGAATCCAGAAGTACCCAGCTGGGGATCCCTATCCACACTGCATATGTAGTACTTAAGCTTGCATATGCCGACCCCGCCTACCACGGCTTTTCATACCCCGGAACCGGTCCTGCGCCACCCGAGAGCACAGTACTACTCTCGTCTCCAGGCACGACGGCCACGAGGGTACACGCTATTCTCGCCATCTCTCCACTCCCAGTGCGTGGTTGTCGGTTCCAGCAGTAGAGCCACCGGAGTCAGAGGCTTTCCGTAGTATGTGGCTAGTTGCAAAGTCATGATCACAGCAAGCCGACAACGAATGGTCCCTAAATATTTTTCCGTTGGACGCCATGCATTGGGACTCTAACCCAAGTACACTGGAGACCACCCGGTTTTCACATCCCTTTTCCGATGGCGAGGATCGTTGGGACTCTAACCCAAACAGATGGTCAACCATACGGAAAACCCATCCACGTTGATGATAATGGACTGGCCAAGTACACCGTCACCAAACGAGGACAATACCAATCCCATAAATTTGTTTCATATCATCACAGTTTTCAAAATAGAATTTTTGCAACTCTATCATTAAGCATGACTCAGCATTTTTCAATACTTTTAAACAAATCAGGGTCTCAGGTATAATATGTGGTCAAGGAAAAGCAATGCATCAATGGGTTATCACTCAACTCCTTTCAACCTAATGCAGTAGATTAACTCAAGTGATAAATATTTTTAAATAACAAGGAGGGGTAAATGCACCGGGGCTTGCCTGTTGCTTGGAGCAGATAGTACTCTGAAGTCAATCACCAAGAAAGATCCACGTCCACCGAGTGAAAACCTTACTCGGAGCTTGCTTCCGATAATAATTGCCGCGCGTTCACTACACGTAATAATAATGCAGTGCTTAACATGATGATATGTATGCCATGATGCATGAGATACACTAAATTAAAAGTAAACCTAATTTAGAAAGTTGAGTACAACTTTCCTTCACGACAAAGTGGCAAGGCACAAAGCCAACTATCGATTTATTACCTAAGATTTCTTTTAACAGTTGTTGAAAGCCGCTGCACCGCTGTTCAACTTCTATTGCAATACAACAATTAAGGTGCCGAGGATCATTATAGCGAATGACCCAGGGTCTACCATCAATCCCAAATTCACACAAACTAAAAATGAATGAGGATTGTTATTTGTTTTATTAATCAATTAATCAGGCATAAACTAATAAATTGGTAAACTACTTCCATTTGGTTCCAAACTTTTCCAACATATAGTGCTAAGCCTAAAATAGTACCAAAATAAATTTCATGATTTTTGGATCAATGCAGAATTAATTAAAATTGCTCAAAATTGCTTTTATGAATTAAAATACTGATTTTTAGCCACTACGTAAAATGTCCAAAACACGTATTTAATATTTTTATTAAATACTACATATCACAGAGAGCCTCCACAATTATTCTCATAATTTTTGACCCAATAAATTAATTAATACAAAAATAACAAAACATATTACTATTCATTTGCTTGAAATGGAAAAATATTTGAAATCACTGAAAAAATGGACAACCAGATTCTGGTCCGAGACGGCCCATGAAGAACTGACCAGCCCAGCCAACTCGCGCGCTCTCTCCCGCACTGGACTGGGTCGGCCCAAAATGGCCTGGCACGGCCCATCCGGCCTCTTCCCCTCTCATCTTCAACCTCGCGCGGGGGAGGGCGCTCCTGCGCGACGCGCGTGCTGGCCCACCGCGGAGCTCGTCGCCGGCGGCCGCCACGCCCAAACCGAGCACACCGTAGCCCACCTCTGACCCTAGTGGACACCCTAAGACACCGGACCTATGAGCTATGCGCCTTCGACGAGCTAAATCTCGCCCATGGCGGAAGTAATGGCGCGGGACAACCGTTCCGGCCGCGAGCGTGCAGTAGCGTTTAAAAGGAAGGCTTGGGGATGATCAGTAGCTCACCAAGATCATGAGACAGCGGGCACTAAGGACGGAGACAGCTCGGAACGATGAGCTCGACGGGGACCGCGGCTGCAGCGACGCGCACCGCCGGTCGTCCTCATGTTCCGATGTTCCTAGAGTGGTAGAGGTTAAACCAACACAGGTATGATGATCGCGGCGTTATTAGTAACACCAGACGAAGGTTGGGACCGGGAGAGACTCACCGAAACGAGCTAGGCACTGGAAGATCGTCCGCGGCGGTGCCCCGGCCGGACCCGAGGACGACGATGCCCGCTCCGAGACGCTCGAGGCACTAAGGCTTGGAAATGTTGGTGCATCCGAGGCGCAAGCGAGCAGTGAGGTTCGTGACAGGAGGAATTCGACAATGGTGGAGAGGAGAACGCCAATTTGGCCGGCAACCGAGGCGTGCTCACCGGCGACCGCGAGGGGGAAGAAGGAAAAGGAGTGGCGCTTGTGGCATTTAAGGCGTCGGTGGGGGTGAATAAGAACGAGCGAGGCTCCGGCCCCCCTCCCCCCCCCCCGTGCGACCCTGGTGCGGTGGCGACCGGCGCGCGACGCGCGCACGCGCGGACGCTGTCGAGTGCACAGTACGGGTCCCCCACTGTAGCTAGAACCCTAGGAGTCAAACCCTATTTTGTGCCATAATTACCCATTCCAATTAGCAACAGGGAAAACTACAAAAATAAAAGTTGTGGCAAATTTCATGTAGAAGATTTTTGGTTTTTGAAGCAAACTCAAATTCTGCACAGATTTGAAAATAATAAAAAGAGGGTAAAACTAGGATTTGAATTTAGTTTGAAATTCACTAAAATTCTCCAAACTTTTCCACATAACTTGAAAATCTGTAAAAATTAAAGTTGTTCCATTTGTCAAGTTCTACAACTTCTATTAAGGATGTTTTTATCAGATTCTTGATAGTTTTTGAAATGATGTTTCAAATTCAAATTTTAAAGTACAGTTTTGAGTTTAATTTAAATTTCCACCATATAATTTGAAAATCTCCAAAAATAAAAGTTGTTACATTTTAAAAACTCTACAACTTTTATTAAGGCACTTTCATCAGATTCTCTTTAGTTTTTAAATTTGTATTTCAAGTTTAAACTTTAGAATCTAGATTAAGGTTTTATTTAAAATTATTTTTAATAACTTCAAATTGTCCGAAATAGAAGTTGCTTATCTTTTAAAGATTTAAAATTTTTGTTTAAGGCCCAACACTTGGTTCTATTAGTTTTTGATTTAGGGTTTTGGGTCCGATTAGTGTTTTTAAATGATTCCTTTTAAATTTTCTTTTTGGATTTAAAGGCATACACACAAACAAATATTTTAAACCATAAAGTCACTCAAAGGTTCCTAACCACATTCACATGTGAAAATGAAAAGGTTGCCCTAGTGATGCACAGTAACAATGATTTTAAGCTGGATGAATTACATGCAATCATGATGACATGGCAGGTTTTAATTAACCGTAACACCAGAGGTGTTACATCAACCATTGGATCAGAAAAAGATGCACTTGACTCAGATATTTCTCTTGGTTTGCGAGGATGAAGCCAGTTCGCGCTCCTTTCGCCAAGTTCCTTAGACAACACTGGCAACCCTGCTGCCTTCTTCGTAGCCTCTTTTTCCCTCCATTTGGGAACCTGCTGCTTGTAACCACCTATGCCAAGGTGGTGGTGGTACTTGTTCTTCTTAGCAAGTGCTGAGTTCGCTTGGCTCCGGGCTAAAAATTCTGGGTTAGTCTTCTGCTCTTTGAAAACAACCCACTGACCTTCTGTAATGTTGTACTTGCTGGTGGGGTCCAACCCTGTCTTCACATATTTGCTGTTCAATTCAGACCTCCAGTTGCGAAATGTGATGGCCAACTGCCTCATTGCATAACCCTTTACGAGTTCTGTCGACGGAATACCGGCGATAGTCTACCGAGGGGTATGCCCGCGGTAGTAGATGAGACGGTGAGGGCCATCAGCGTTAGGCACAACAGGTTCACTCTGAGGACAAGGTGTTTGTCTCTCGTGTATGAAATGACATCCGTCAGCAAGCATATCTGCACCATCGACACCGATGTTCACAAGAGTACCAGTTGTGTAAGCTGCAGAGCTACCCTCTCCATGCTTTGTCCAAATCAGGTAATTCTCCATAAATTCTCGGCACACGAGATGAGAAAATATTGCTTTCGTGTCATCAAATACGATAACATTCTTGCAGTCTATGCATTGACAATATATGTGCTTCGTATTTGACCTCTAAGCATGAATCTTAGCGGCATCGATAAACCTCTGCACCTCAGGTATGTATGATGGATCAACTCGTGATAAATTATACATCCAGAATGACCTTTCCATCATTAACTGTAAAAATATAATGAGTTTATTATGACCAATGCAAAATAAAAAAGATTGTTTATAGATATTATTTAATTAACGAACCTTTTTTTCAGCAACCTTGTTCGAAGAAATACAGATGAAAACCGTTCACTTGAGAATTTTTGAATTTGTAGACCTTTGGAACCTTAGTTCACTAAAATTTAGAAGAATAATGTGTGTTAAAACTCATTCTCAGTGTCAAAGATTGAATATTTTGCAAATAATAAAGATAATTTATAATAAACAAAATAGAAAACTAATTAACAACCTATTAACATATAGAAGAATAATGTGTTCTAACAAAGGATTGAATATAGACACCCAATTAAAAAAATAGAAAAAACTAAAAAAAACTAGCTCTCCCTACATGAATACACAAGAGTACACACCATTCATGGAAAAAACTAATATAATCTAAATTGAGAAGTAATTATGAAAAGGGAGAGAAGAGATACACTATCTAACCATCATAAACAACCTAATTTGAATAAATAAAGGAAATAACCTAGCAATCATTCTCTCTAACTCATGGCAAATTCTAGATCCAAAAAGTGGCTTAAATTGAGCAAAGTAGATTAAATAGAGGCAAAAGATACATAAACTAACCTTTCTTAGCAACCTCCTCCAAAGAAATGAAGAAGAAAACCTCCCCCCTCATATTTTGGCAGATCCGGACCTCCATAAATGGTTCCAATGGCGGCTGGCTGCGAGTAACTGTTCGGTCGAGGGGAGAAGAAGGGGTATTTATAGCAGATTTCACACTAACGGTTGGCCTAACGAACCGCCAGTGAAAATCAATTAACACTGACGGTTTTTTTAAACCAACCGCCAGTGAAAATAATACCTTAATACTGGCGGTTGACTTAGCTCAACCGCCAGTGTAAATGGTGTTTACACTGGCGGTTGAAAATAGTACCTTAACACTGACGGTTGGCTTAAGCGAACCGCCAGTGTAAACGGTGTTTACACTGACGGTTCCCTTAAGCCAACCGCCATTGTTAAGTTACGATTTTCACTGGCGGTTGGATTAAGAAAACCGCCAGTGTTAATTAGTTTTCACTGGCGGTTCTTAACTCTAGCCCTCTATTTTATTTGCACTAACGGCCGGTGAATGAAACCGTCAGTAAAAAAAAATGTCTGGCGCTACTGTAGAGCTCCTGTGTACTAGTGGTCGTGTGTGTTGACTATACTACTGCATGTGTTGCATGGTGATGTACGTGGCGCAAATCTGTCCGGCCGGCGGCTTTGCCGTTTGCCTAAAGTTATTTTGTTGTTTGTTTTACGTGTACAAAATAGGGTCCGGCCGGGCCGGGAGACTGGACTGAAGCTGAAGTCCCGTCATAATACTTATATATTACGGGGTATTTAATTTGGAACTGCTCAACGAACTATGCTTCACAAACTTCAATGGGTGTAGCAGTTTTATAAAAACTGGAGTTCGAGGAATATCTATTTAGATACTCTCATAACTTCAATTTTTTTTCTTTAGCAGAGTGTGGGAAGGTAAAACTGTTTAGTAAAAGAAAATATAGGACGTAGCTAAAAACCTGGAGCAGAGCACTCAGACACCTCCGGCAGCAGCAATAAATTTTTAAATACTGAAGCTGTGCGAAGGAGATAGATAGCGCATGGAGTCGTGTCGTCGTCGTGACTCGATCATGAGTGTGTAGTACAAGACGACAATACGAACCGCGCGCCGGTTGCTGCATGGAACACTGCTGCGGTTGGTTGTTAGTTGGTCGCTGGCGGCGGCGCCGGTACGGTGGTCGCGGAGGAAGCCGCCACGAGACGCACGCCCGGGTCGTGTGCTCTACACGCGGCGCGCGGCGCCGCCCCGTCTAGTTTTCTTTTGTCTTGTTGATGACCGACCATGCATTGCCAGCGGCTAGCGATCGAGCTAGGTAGGGCTGTTTATTATATTCAACACAAAATGCCAAAAATACAATTACATCAATATTCAAATTGAGTATTAAATGATGATGACAAATAAAACTAATTTAACAGATTCGTAGGACAACTCTCCTAACGGCGCCTTTGAGCCGGCGATTTGTGTATTCTGTGTTGTTCAGCTCGTCCGCGGCACCTTGTTTCGGACGGTCAGAATGTATTCTCGATAGCCACGGAGCTAGCACTGGGGCGGCCTGGGCTTGAGCCCCCCTACCGATCAGGATTACCTGAAGGCCCCCTAGAGCCCCTGCTTGATTTTTTTTTTGCCTATTTCATGATGTAGGAGTTATACTAGGTCCAAATAATTGTAGCACTTTTACTCAGCCCCTCCTAAATTTTTTTCTAGCTTTGTCACTGTATCTCGAACTCTAACTTTTCTTAATGCGACACGTGCAGCGCACGTTTTCGAAAAAACGGATTCGTAAAAATATTTAATGAACGTTTTAAGTTTAATTAAATCATAATTAGATATTATATACAAGTTAATACTCTCTCCGTTTCAAATTATAGGTCGTTTAACTTTTTTGAGCATAATTTTGATCACTCGTCTTATTCAAAAAATTTGTGCAAATATAGTCAAATTTAAGTCATTCTTCAAGATCTTTTATTACTAAAGCAAGATAAAAAAAATGATATTTGTATAATTTTTTGAATAAGACGAGTGGTCAAACTTTGAGTTTAAAAAGTCAAACGACCTATAATTTGAAACGCGTCTTTCTTCATCGATGATGATGATGTGATGACTCCAGCAGCACTCACACAACTTTGCATCGTGTGTAATCTGGATGCATCTGCACATGCCCGGTGCGCGGTGGCACTCCAAACTCCAAAGCATGCATGATGGTGTACATGCATGCGTGTACTACTGCAAGCCAAAAGCGGCCGCCCAACTGTTGAACACACTGCGCTAGCCTTAACACCATCGCACCATCGAAGCACATGGCAAGCGTAGCGTAATGCATGCATGCCTGCCTGCCAGTTTGGCCAAGAGCACTCGTCCACAATGAAACGTGGCAGCTGCTTGCACTAGCCATGCATGCAAAATGCACGCGTTGGAGTAGTGATGGTCGCTATCTATCAGTCACAGCTCGATCGTCTTTTCCAGCATCTAGGATAATTCTAGCCGTTCTAGGCATTTTTCCTCGCATTCTGCAATCACATCGGATCGGAGTAGTACGTCATCCTTGTTTGTTTACGGAGTACTATTTGTTTGCTTAACTCAGCTTTGAAGCTGTTCTCTAACTAGTTTTTTAGTTTGCTTTGGATGTTTCAGAAAAATACTATAATTATGCAAATAGCTTCAAACCTAAATTGTGAAAAGTTTTTTTTTTCAGTTTCACCTCTCTCCCTCTATTCCTTTGTGAGAGCAATAAATTAAAAAGAATCTTCAACGAAGTTATTTTTTTAAAAAAAAAGTATTTAGAATAAAAGACAACTGACAGATCGTGACGCCATGGGTAAAACTGTGCCGAACACAACCTTATTAAAACTTTGTTGGAAACGACGATTTTTTACGTGTATAATAAGACACTACATGATGCGGGTGCCTGGGGCACTCGGCAAAGACGTTATTGCACTCGGCAAAGGGCACTGGGCAAAGAACCTGTCGGAAAAGGTTTCTTTGCGGAGTGCCAAATATCAGTCACTCGGTAAAGCCTTTGCCGAGTGGCAAGTCAGTACTCGGTAAAAAAAAAGGTCCAATCGTCAACTTTGACGGTTTCTTTGCCGAGTGCCCGTCGGGCCGGCACTCGGCAAATATTTTTAATTTTTTTTGAAAAATTTCTTTACCGAGAGCCTAGCCGTTGTATTCGGGAAAAAAATTGGTCTGCTTGTTTTTTTTAAAAGCCTCTTTACCGAGTGCTACGACCGTGGCACTCGGCAAAGGAATTTTTTATTTTTTTAAAAAAAAAATTCTTTGCCGAGTGTCATGGTACTTGTACTCGGTAAATCTGCAAAACTAGTTGTCAGGTTCTCCAGATTTCATGAGTGTCAGCGCCATGGCACTCGGCAAAGGTCTCTTTGCCGAGTACCAGGTCAGAAATGCTGTTTTTTTCTTTCCATCAAAATAAAGAGACACATCACATATACATCATATACATTATCACACACAGTACATAATATATCACATGCCTCATCCATAATCCACGAAATGCACATATATCGTCCGTCCATCGTGCATCACACACACATATCGTCCATAATCCATTATACATAATCCATATTCTATCACATACATATAAATATGTGTCTAGTGTATCACGAACACAAGTTTAAGTCTTGAACAAGTCCGAAGAACATGAAGAGAGGTACCTACTACCATCCTGGTCCTGTCCACTCGGGCTATTGAGGTGAGCGTTCGGTCTGTGGAGGAGGGCCAGTTGGCTACACGGACGTTGGAGAATGGCCACCGTGTGGAGTCGGGGCCGAACCCTCTGACTGTGGCTGCACAAAGGAGAAGCGAAATCATGAGTATGTGCAGGAGTGGCGCAAAAGCTAAAAGAAGCAACAGGTTCACATACTAACCAGAGTCCTTAGAGCAGGAGCAGGAGGCACGACTGGAGCGAGCAGCGACGGAGGCACGACCACACCTGGCAAGGCCTGCAGGCTCGCCATGAACCTGAACATGTCCCGCATCCTCTGCTGCTCGGCCGCCCTCTGTGCTTGTACAGCCGCCATCTCCAGCCGATGGGCCTCCGCCTAGTCCTCCATCACCTGCCGTTGGGCCTCCGCTTGTGCCGCCTGCTGGACCTGCAACCTCCGCATGTTCTTCTGCAACATTCCAACCGTAAAGATTAAACAATGCAAAGACAAGATACATGTGTAAAAGCAATGAACGACGAGTCTGTGAGTAGTAACCTGGAGCTCTGCCAGCTGGTGCTGTGAGCTCGGCTGTGAAAGGTCCTAAATGGTTAGAGGGGGTGAATAGCCTATAAAAATCTACAAACAACACTTAACAAGGCGATTAGTAATAATAGCAAGCTTAGCAAACCACTAGCTCTAAACTACACTATGCAAGCCACCTAGACAAGTATACTACACTATGATCACTAGTTCACACTCAAAGGTTATGTCACTACTAAACACTACTCCTAAGTGAGCAACTAACTAACAAACTACACAAGAGAGTAAGTACACAAAAGTAAAGAGTAAAGATGATTTCAATACCCCCGGTGTAGAGAAGATATGAAGTCCAATATAACCAATCAATCAAATACAAGAGAAATCCTCGGTAGAGAGATGACACAAGATTTTTTACCGAGGTTCACTTGCTTGCCGGCAAGCTAGTCCTCGTTGTAGCAATACACCCACTTGGAGGTTCACGCGCTAACTGGCATCACACGCCAAACCCTTCTCAAGGGTGCCGCACAACCAACACAAGATGGGGATCCACCAAGCTACGAGCAATCCACTAAAGATGCCTTTCGCGATCTCCTGCGGGGATAGGCTCAAGAACCCCTCACAATACCTTGATCGCAGGCGGAGACAATCACCAACTCCCCTCAACGATCCTCGCAGCTCCAAGCCGTCTAGGAGTCGGCAAACTCCAAGAGTAACAAGAGAAACCGCTGCGAAATACCACTACCAAGTGCCTCTAGATGATCTCAATCAATGCAATGCACTTGATGCTCTCCAAACTCACCAAATGATGAACACAATCAAGTAGGATGAGTGAGAGTGGAGTGGGAAGGCTCACAAGTATGCTATGATGTTCAGGAGTGCCAAGAGATTCTCCCCAAACCAGCCAAGTGACTATTTATAAGCCACACACAAAGAAATAGCCGTTTAGACTTCACTGCGTACCGTCGGACTGTCCGACGGCCAGACCGTCGGACTAATCTGCACGGTCCGACACCCCGGATAAACGCCACGTGTCACTAGCCGTTTGAAGTCGAACGTTGGATCTCAACGGCTAACTTTTCGCGCTAAACGAACCGTCGGACTGTAGGCCGTCGGATCATTCCTTACGGTCCGACGCCCACCGCCGTTGCACCGTCGGACTGAAAATACACGGTGTGTCGGACCAAACGAAACCACGGTCCGACGTTTCCAGAGAGCTCCCCGAGCCCTGAAAACCGTCGGATGTTGGTCCGACGCTCACCGTCGGACTAACGCCGAGAGTCCGACGCTCCTCTGCTCTCCATGTGTCACCTCTTCGTCGCTCTGCACCATCGGACGCTTCGGACAATAGTCCGACGCTCCGAAACTGAGCGTCCGACGCTCTCAGCAGTGTTAGTCGTCGGACCGAGACTAATGGTCCGACGCTCTGTGACAATACGGTCCGACGCTAGTTTTTCTATTGTAACGTTTCCGAAATTCGCCGAATCCTGCCGAGCAAGCTCGGCAGGAGGAAGAGAGGACCAAACCCTCTCTAACCCTCAAACTTCACCCCGTTTCTTAAGGCACTAACACTCCAAAGAATCTCACACTTAAGTGCACGTGTGTTAGCCTTTTCAAAAGATTTTTCCAAGGGTTTGTTAGTGTCACTAGCATCTATATGCAATGCAATGATCATGAACACCTAGTGGCACTTGATAACCGTATTTCATCAACGATTTCGCCCCTCTTGATAGTACGGCTATCTATCCTAAATGTGATCACTCCCTCTATGGAGTCTTGATTACCAAAAGCAAAAAAAAAGCTTCTATGGATTATACCTTTGCCTTGAGCTTCTAGATTTTTTACCATCTTTTGATGAAGCTTGTGGACTTCTTTTGATGATGGACTTATACCATTTGCATGGATGCCGTCAATAGAGCTTTTTCCTTTGTTGATGGACTTACACCATTTTCATGGACGCCGTCATTGCCCTTCACTTGTGACCTCCACCGACCCGGTCCTTTGCTCCATCTTGCCATTTGCTAATCAATTCTCATGAAACACTTAGAGCAATCGTTAGCAAACTAGGTTTTATCAATTACCCAAAACCAAACATGGGCTTTCAGGCTGCCGAGGGCGTATAAGGAGGGAGCAGTCCGTGCTCTTTGCTCGAATATCGGCGAGGCTGGCAACAGAGGCGGAGTCGACTGTGCTGTCCGCCATCCAGTACCGGCCGTGCTGCTTCCCTCCTCCCAGCCTCATCACGAGGTCCGTGTCCAGGGGCTGGTGGGCCGGATCGAAGTCCTCCCCATGGCGCTGGCGAGCCACCGAGGTGTACTTGCTAAGCTTGCTGTGGACGCTCGCGTTGGTGTACGCCTCGGGGTTGTCCGCTGGATTGTAGGTGACGTCCGAGGCCGTCGCCTTACCCTTGTGTGTCAGGGCGTACGCCATGAACTCATTGCATTCCTGGCCCTGGTGCGCGTGGGACTAAAAAAGATAAATGCACAAAAAAGTTTACCCATATCTTGGCGTAAGCGCTGAGGCTCTGCTTGCCTTGGTGGTGTGGCGCCCTACCCATTTGCAGGCGGCAGTCCTGACGGATCTTGTGCTTCTCCGCCCATTCGGCCGAGAGCCACCTGTCCACAATGGCCTCCCAGCAGAGGCGGTGCCTAGCGCGCCAATCAGGATATTGTTGCATGTCATCAAGTTATTGATATGTCAGAAGATAAAATGAAACCAACCTATTGTTCATGAAAGTACTTCTTACCAAAAGAACTGCTCCATCGTGAGCGTCATGCTCCTGACCTCGCGCTTCCTCACCGCCTCTTTAAGGATGTTGGCGTTGTAGTTGATAATGCACTGGAGCCGCGTCTCGTAGTACAGGTCCGAGAGTCGGGATCTGCAGACCTTGTCCTGCACGCGTGCTGCCTGGGCCTCAAACCCAGCGTCTCACCTGTAGAAGTACTGCATGCATACATCTTGTATTGTTTAATTTTTTTAGAGCGACCGATGAATACATAGTATTGATCAATTTAGTGTGACGTAGACTCACCTAGAACTCGCCCTTGATCCGCGCCGCAACGGTGCCGTGCTCGCTGTCCTCAGCGGCATGGAAGTGGTCCCACGTCCAGAGCGGCGAAAGCACCCCAGCGTAGGTGACCATCCCAGGGTACTGCTGTCGAATCAGAAGGGCCAGCGTGCCATTGATGTGCCGGCCCTTCCCGGACACAACTTCCCAGTTGCTGTAAGAGTCGTTAAAAACAATTATTAGTCATTAAGATTCTACATGTCATATGAAATAATAATGAAATGATACGTACTCGTCGCCCTGGGATCGAATCACCGGGCGCTGGTGAAGTGGGATCGGCCGCGCCGGGAGCTTCGAGGGCCCGCGCAAGTAGACTCCCAACGAGGTAGAGCCGAAAGCAGTAGTGGAAGTGGAACCCCCTACTGTCGCGGTCGCCCCCTCCTCGTGGTCCGACGAGTCAGAGGAGGTGTCACCCCCTCTTGCCTGGTCGTCCTCGTCCACCGGCGGGGTGGGAGTCGGCTCCACGCGCGTCCTCGGACGGCCGCGGGTGCGGGCGGTCCGCGATCTCCTCGGCGCCGGCTTCGGTAAAGTGTCCTCCTCAGCGTTGGGTGGTGAGCGGTCCCTCATGTAGAGGGAGTTGACCGCACGACGGCTCTGCTTTCCGCCCGACATTTTGTCGAGTGTCTACAATTTCAAAGAGTAAACCAATTAGTAATGTTAAATTACAAAGTACTTATAAAAAGATGCAAAATGAATTGAACATAGTGATAATAATAATTATAATAATAACAATAATAATAATAATATAGTATTACATGAATTAGAAATGTTCTTCACGATCGGCAGCGGCTGGATCAAAGGTGTCGTCATCACTATCAATATTGTCAACTTCCACCTCTTCTCCCTCGTTCTCGTCTTCATCGTTGTCATCATTATCATCGTCTAACTGTAATCGCTCAAGCATTTGTAAGTCCTTATCTTGCACCTCTTCTCCCTCGTCCTCATCTACATCCCCTCGATCAATGTCATTGTCTACTTCCATTTCCATCAGCGAAAACATGTCTATGTCAAACCTTCCTTCTAACCCCTCTGGTTGATAGAACTCCTGTGTGTGGAGGTCAGAATTGTAATCCTCATCGTTTGGGACAGGTAGTCTACCACGGGGTGATACCATCTACATAAGATACCAACCCATAAGATTGGGGTTTTTTTGGCACGCCCATGGGAGATAATAAACTTGCGTGGCCTGTTGAACCACAATATAGACATCCTCTCCTTGATATACAGAATCCTATCGAATTTTGACTTGTCCAATCTCAGGGGTCGTTCTTGTGACGTTAGGATCGAACCAATGGCATTTGAATATGACTGGATTATGAGCTTTGCAACACTCAAAATTGAGCTGGTATATTTCTTCTATTATGCCGTAGTAGTCGTGTCCATCGGTGCCGGGCGTACGAACTCCGGTATTTATGGTTTTTCGATTGGGCCGACTCCGGTATTTGATAGTTTTTCGATTTGGCTAGCCCTTTCAACTCGGTATCCATTGCCTTATCTTTGCGAGCCTGCAAGGTGAGGCAAGATAGCTCGTTACATTACTCGCTATTATGATCGAAGTGGGAAAGGCAAATAATTAACCAGATACCTTCGTGTCGAACCAAGAAATGAAATCGGACATACCATCTTTGAGAAGATTATCTCCCTCTTTAGGGAAAGAATCTCTATTCCCTGTCCAGTATGTGATCACATGTGGAGATGTCTGGGTTTTAGGCATCCGACGTCGCAACTAGCTCGAAACCTTCTCAATTTTTTATCATAGACTCGATATGCGATAACACGACACCTCGACAAGTTTCGTGATTTTCGGACTTTGTTTGAATTTTATATAATTTAAATACACTGTGACAACAAGCGGGTGGCCATGTTCCGTGAATAAGGTGTTGAAATTTTTCAGTGAGTTTCTGGATACGGCCTCAAAAGATACTCTCCAACATGAATATCATTTTTTGAATGGCTTCATTTTATTATTTCATGCACATACAGTTCAAACTTACATGTTCCGAAAAAATTCAAGAAAACAAAATAAACTAAAGAAATATATCAAAATGCAATAAAAAAGTCCCAAACTTCAAGATGTTGTTTGTGTGACTGTAGCAAACCTTAAAAAAATTTGGGCGCAAAAAAAAAGAAAAAAACAGTTTGCCGAGTGTTTAGAGGTGGCACTCGGCAAAGTTACCAGTTTGCCGAGTGCCAAACGTCTGGCACTCGACAAATATAACGGCGCAAGACGACGTTGGGCCCGGGCATTTCTTTGCCGGGTGCGGGTCTTTGTCGAGTACGAGACACTCGGTAAAAATAATCTTTGCCGAGTGCCTGACTTTGCCGAGTGTCAACGTTTGCTGAGTACGGCACTCGACGAAGAAAACCTTTGCCGAGTAAGTGACATTTGCCACTCGACAACGGTCCATACACTCGGCAAAGTGCCGGTTCGCTGCAGTGAGATGGGGGCATCGAGACTGGACTGAGACGGTGAGACCTGTCCACCATATATAGCCACAAACCACAACAGCTAATAAGCCTCCCCCCTTCCTAGATAGCTAGGCAGCGCTCTTGTTATCACCACCGGCCGGTATCAGTGTTGCTCTCCACACTCAGCTCCGCTACCTCACCGTGCTACAGCCATGTGTCGTCGTGGTGCTACGACGCTAGCTGCAGCGGTGGCGGGCGCCGTCGCCGTCCTCATCTGCTCCTCCTCTGCGGCTGCGGCTACTCCTACTACCGGCGACGGCAACGCGAGGCAGCCGCCGGTGGCCCCGGGCCTGTCGTTGGACTTCTACAAGCGGAGCTGCCCCAAGGCGGAGTCCATCGTGCGGAGCTTCGTGCAGGACGCGGTGCGCAAGGACGTTGGCCTCGCCGCCGGCCTCCTCCGGCTCCACTTCCACGACTGCTTCGTCCAGGGCTGCGACGCCTCCGTGCTCCTGGACGGCTCCGCCACGGGGCCCGGCGAGCAGCAGGCGCCGCCCAACCTGACGCTGCGGCCCTCCGCGTTCAAGGCCATCAACGACATCCACGCCGCGCTCCAGAAGGAGTGCGGCGGCGCCGTCGTCTCCTGCGCCGACGTCCTGGCGCTCGCCGCCAGGGACTCCGTCGTCGTGTCCGGCGGGCCCAGCTACAAGGTGCCCCTGGGCCGGCGCGACAGCGCGAGCTTCGCGACGCGGGAGGACGTCCTGACCGGCCTGCCGCCGCCGACGGCCGCCGTGCCGGCGCTCCTGGCCGTGCTGTCCAAGATCAACCTGGACGCCACGGACCTGGTGGCGCTGTCGGGGGGCCACACCATCGGGCTCGGCCACTGCACGTCGTTCGAGGACCGCCTATTCCCGCGCCCGGACCCCACGCTGAACGCCACCTTCGCCGGCCAGCTCCGGCGGACCTGCCCGGCCAAGGGCACCGACCGCCGGACGCCGCTGGACGTGCGCACGCCCAACGCCTTCGACAACAAGTACTACGTCAACCTGGTTAACCGGGAGGGGCTCTTCACCTCCGACCAGGACCTCTTCACCAACGCCGGCACCAGGGCGCTCGTCGAGAAGTTCGCGAAAAGCCAGAGGGACTTCTTCGACCAGTTCGCCTTCTCCGTGGTGAAGATGGGGCAGATCAAGGTGCTCACGGGGAAGCAGGGGCAGATCCGCACCAACTGCTCCGCCCGCAACGCCGGCGCCGCCATGCCGTGGTCCGTCGTCGAAGAGGCGGCGGCAGAAAACCTCCTCGTGTTCTAGACTACTCGTAGGCGTGCGTGGCGTCTCGGTGCGTGCTGAGGTCTCGTACGTGTCGACTAGCTAGGTAGCTAGCTAGCTCTCGCCGTGGTCGGTGCCTAATGTTGACATTATGATGCAGCAGCTAATTAGGCACTAGCAGTCTAGCACTTACTGTGCAGCAACGCCTCCAAAGCATCTACGAGCTTGGAGAAATAAAGTGGCCGTGGCCCATGGCAGAAACCATACCGTGCAAGTGTGGCGCTGCGTATTACCATCTGCGTACTACTGCACCACAAATCTTCAAAGATCCTTAATTAAAAAGAGAAATACTTGGCATTAAGAAGAAACAATAATAATCTATCGCCACTCTTGCGTGGAGCCATAAAAGGATTGCGATGCACCCATTGCCTTTGGAGCCATCTGCATTGTAGGAGATGGGGCCGGCAGATCAAGGTCCTCAATCACTGCGACCCTGCTTGGGCGTGGTAATTACTAGGATTAGCCGTGGTCGTTGCTTTAGTGTTCGTTAACAGAGATGCAGCGCGTGTTTGTCAACAGAGAGAGCAGGGATACATTCTCGATTCTGAACACAAGGTGACCAACTGAGCAGGTCAGATTGGCAGGCAACCAAAATCAGTGTGTAAAGCTGTCAGCAAGGACATCGTCTAGCACTAATAATGTATGTACTCTAATAATTTCCTTCCAATGTATGTCGAAGATCTCAGACAGAATGGCACGATTACAAAGAAAAATGGGATTTATAAAAGATCGGTATCTCCAGTACGTACATTTATGTCACCACAAATTACAGTAGGGAAGCACCACAAATGGGAGAAGCTGAGGCAAGTTTGGTGCGTTTGGCTATGTCAAGAACACCAAAACGAAAAGAATAATGAACAGAACAACCAGGAACGCGATCAACATGATCTGACCCTTGATGCCAGCCTTCTTCATCACCATAGCCACTCTTTTCTGCACCACAAAATGGGACAAGACATTTCAGGGCTTCGTTTCGTGATTCAATTCTTGGGGTAAAGGAAGACAGAAAATGGCAACACAGGTCTTAAAGAAACAAGGGTGTGCAAACTGGAACACAGAGAAGTTCCCATTGAAGAAGGCGAATGAGCAGACCTGCACGAAATCAAGTCTGTTGGAAGTAGTCTCCATCTCCAAGCTTAAGTCGTTTAGGATCCTTTCCTGTAAAACAGCCACATGTATTCCGGTTAAAGTACCTGAGCAAATCTACTAAGTTTGCTCCTTGTCAATACCAAATACCTGTCCAGACAGCTCTTCGTGTATGGTTAGACCTACGCCACCAATCCTTTGGACACTTTCACTGAGCTCATCAAGTTCCTCATCCTGTTGCCTGGGTAAATATATCAAACCAATGCAAAACCTGTGAACTTCACATGGCTACCCTGGATGTAATATAACTATACATATAATCTGCCTAAGAAATTTGAGTTTAATCAGTATACTTATTTCTATCTATTTTCACTACTCAAAAAATAAACAAATATCACGAAAGACTGTGATTGCAATTGACAGCCTACTACCGCAGTACGCGTCCATCTTCCAGAAACAAGGAAAAAGCAACAGAGCTAATAAATATCGTAAAAATATGTAGATCAAAAAACAGTTAACCATGCTGCCAGAAGGAAAAGTCAGTACAGAAATAAAACGACAGAAAACATATGAAGTTATGATGCTCGCACCAACATGGTTACCATGGTAAATATGCAACTACGAAATATGAGGTCTCTAATTCCATGTTTAATCACCATCTGCATTTCTTTTACAACTTTTGACAACACAACAAAATGGTCTGAGAATTTAATATTCTAGCATGTTAGTGACCTACTTACCACAAGAGAAAGCAACTGCCGAAAAAAAGTATGATTACTTGCATTTACATAAAATTAATGATGATGTGCGGGTGGAAATACAAGAATCAGTGAGCAACGATAAGTAAACCAATGTAATATTCCAGGAGGAGAAGTGAAGACACTAACTAGAAAATCTGAGGAGGAATAGAAGGTTTATGTGCCACTAACACGAGCTTTGACTAGGAAAATAGCAAATTTATGAACTGTACACTACCTATGTACGACAGGCACTGCTCTGAGTTGCATGTGTTGAATGCTGAACGGGCAACATATTTCTAACAAACACCTTTGTAAAGTTCGTTAAAAGTAACAAATTAAACTCTCACCTCATGAGTAGAAGCTGTCTATCTGATTCTGAAGAAATGAAATCATCATTATCTTGGGCAGAATAGTGGTTGGTCCTGTTTGTATCCTGGTATTTTGAAGCATTGCTCTTGCCCTTTTCAATAGATCTCTTGACTGTCCCAACCTGAATTTTTCATACATAAAGTGTAAGTGAGGATCCATATAATAAATTTAACATACATTGGCAACTGCAGAATTTGGAACATGGTAATATATTATTCCTTATTGTCTTCACCAAACAACAGGAAATCATGCTGAAGTTGCAACTCATTCATGATCAAAATATACCTCTTTGGTAACACTAACAAAGACATAAAAGAAAAGATATTTCCAATCATCACGTGACTGAAGAATTGCTACAATATGATCAAATGCATACCTGCTTACGCGCAGAACTGGTCCAGTTTCTTCGTCTGGAAAGCTCAACTTCATCAAGTCCATAGTATGCTGGATCCCTTGATGCGACTGAGATTGTCTTTTCCAGCTCATCTACCTTTCATGTTTGAACACGAGAAAGCATCATTTAGGCCAGAATAATTCATACATAAAAAAGGTGGATACCGTATCCCATAAATGGTAAACTAATACATTAGGTGCAAAACCTGATCTCATATAGCAATAAATGTTGTAGCGGAAAATGAAAAAAAGGAAAAGAATAGCACATCACCATTTCTGCTTAATTTCTTCTAAAAGTACCAACAATGGGGAAATGACAACGTCAAAGACTTGGTTCCTACCTGCCACTCGATGCTTTCACAGCTGGTCAGAAGCTCCTTTGTCAGATGAACATATTCTCCTGTGTTTGAAGCAGTTTGCTCCCAGCGGTGGAAGGTACTTTGCAGTTTATCAATCTGACACAAATAAATATATCCTAAGGATCAAAAGAGTAACATCTAAACACAAACATTGATGGGGGCTATATGCCTATATGTTTCCAAGGCTTCAGTAGACTTTAGCAACAGAAATGAAAATAGTGTTTATTCTCAGGGATAACTGGCAACCAGATGTAACTGCAAGATGGCGCCATATGTCTCTGAAACTATGATAGACCCTGAGAGAGGAACAAAAGGCAAGCAAACAATTCGGCCATGAGTTACCAGATCAAGTAAATGCCTGAGCCTCTAATACTGCGACAGTTTAGTGCTGCAGGTGTATCTAGCGTCCTAGTCCCCCATTCACCTATGTCTATGCACAAAACATTGAGCTCATGCTGCAAAATTTAGATTTTCAAGAGCATGAACATCCCTAGCTGGTAGCTGCATATTGGCCACTTCAGCATCTTCATGTTCCGATTTGTACAATTCGCGAACACGGATTACGCTCAGGTTTCGAGAAACTTTGATATTTAACTCGGTATTCATGCGTCTCTCAAGATTTGTACCCCAATTTGTAGGTCTTTTGAAATGTAACCCTGCATCTGCGAAATCGCTTTAAAATTTAGGATTTTCGAGGATTTCTCCCTTTTAGATAGATATTACCAGAGGACTCTTTTCACTGTTTGGGACAGGGGAAAAAGACCGGACTGCCTCTCTCTCATTTCGCCGGACTCCACCGGGACTCGCACGAGTCGGGTGTCGGACGCCCGCGACCGCTTCCCTTGCCCGCCGCCGGACTCCGTCGCCCGCTGCCAGCCGGCCTGCTGCTCCTCCTCCACCTTCCCCACGGCACCCGGCTCCTCCAAGCTCGCCCCCGGCCGACCCGACCAACCCGGCAGGCAGAGGCGCTAGGGTTGGATTTCCAACCTCTACCGGTCGATAATGATAGAAAAGCTTGACAATCACTGCACAAATGAAGAGAGAGGAGAGGGAAGTACGGATTACCGAGTCCTGGATCTCCTCCCGGACGATGTAGAATGGATCTTGCGCCGAGCTCATGGCCTCTCCGACGAACGGATTCTAACGGATTGCCGAGCCAGGGCGCCTGGATGCCCTGGATTCCTCCCCTCCAAACTCTAGCAAAATTTTGGGGACAGGGATTTGTTGCGGAGTTGCAACGGAGACGAGAGGAGAGAGATCTCCCACTTCGACTGGTGAGAGATCTCATGTCGTCTTGGTTACAGTGACACTGCCACCAGGGGCCCACCTGCTTGCCGCGGACGTGCCTGTGGACTCGGTGCACGGAGCACCTGCGGCCCACGTGGCGCGCCGGGCCCACCGCGCAGTGACTCTGAGCTGAGGTCGTCGCCCTCTTTGCCTTGTTCCTCCACGGCACCGGGAAAGGGTGCGAGAGGCGAAGCAGATAAGGAAGCCAGCCGTCGTGGGGATCCACACCGGCGTGGAGAAACCCTAGGGCGAGCGGCTCGACGACCCCTACAACCGTCATGGCAGCCTTCGCAACAGGCAGTGCTGCCGCGCGAGCGGCGCTGGCGTCGCCGACTCCGTGCCGGCCGGCCGCGCCGGCGCGGTGGATCCCGCTGCGCTGCTCGACGCCGGCCCTGGGTCTCAGGGGAGGATCCGCGCGTTCTCGGCGCGGCGCCACGCTACGGGTGAGGCATTCCTGCACTCTTTGATCCTCGTTGCCTTCCAAACGAAGTAGTTGTCGCTACTGTGCCAGCCAATGGAAATTGGAATGAAATGGGATGCACGAAGAAGTGGAACCGTTGCTTTAGAAACTAGAATGTATTATAGAAATTCTTATCCAAATTAACGGCGGGATTATTGACAATCTAGGTCCACTGGCTGCTGTCCGGATGCATGAACTCTGTCCTGGATTCCTCCATACTTGTCAGGGTTTGTAGCTACTATGGGCCATCCAATTATACTGCTCCTGTAATTTCAGTTCCTAGTCTGGGACGTCTGGGCTCAAGACATAAATTAGTATGAACTTGTTGTATCTTGGATGTATCCAACTTTTATGAAAAATGATCCCTTATCTTTTTTTAGGCTGTCAACCTTAGGTAGGTGGAAACATTTATGCCATATAATAGCGACGAAGATGTTTTTCCTTTTAATACCTATCGGATTACTTTCCAGTTTTCTGAAATTGTAGTTTTGTTCTCATCCGTTGAGTAGCTGTAGAAGTGGCTAGGTGCCAACTGATACTAGTTGTGATTTTTTATAACTGTTTTCTTACATGTGCCCTTTTTCATTATGGCTGCGTAGCTCTTCTTTACTCGAAAAAAGAAAACTTGTGGATTTCTGCCGTTTCTTCTGATATTTTATCTGTATTTAATTTTTGGTAGGTGGCAGCTAAGAAGCAAACTTTTTCTTCATTCGACGAGTTGCTGGAGAAGTCTGAGAAGCCTTTATTGGTTGACTTCTATGCAACTTGGTAAGTTACTTACTGGGGCAGTGCCAAATGTCATGTTGAGCTATTTCAGTGCTCTCTAGTCTCTACTGGATATAACTTGACTTTGGTGTGTTTCGTGTTCCTGGTGTCACCAACCATATCAGATGTGAAAATTGCACTTGGACTAGCATTTTGTTCATCATCGGTGTAAATCACTTGCATAATATCCACCACCTCCTACCCTTTATTTTTGAGATTATACCAAACTTTTGGTGAAAATTGTTAGATATAATCTGCTGCTATCTATTCTCTTTTGTGCAGTACAAGGCAGGTAGAAGGTCAGCTCTTGCTGACCTATACAAGTACTGTAGTTGGTATGGCAATAGGCCATGATGTAGTTGGTAGAAGGCTGATCTAAGCCATGTATTCTAGGTAGAAGTACACTAGGTATAGTGGCTGTACCCAGCCATGTCTTGCTTACCTCATAGTGGTACAACACTTGTGTATATATACATTGCAAATGGAATGGAGTAAGTAGTTCCTTTGCCTCCACATTCAGAGCTTTCAGGCTTCAGCCAGCGCTGAGCCGTGTGCTGTGAAGTGTATGTGTGTGAGTGAGAGCTCAGGTCTTCTTCAACCTTGGTTTGGGGAGAGGGAGAGAGAGGTGAGCAAGGTTCTGGTCACCTGGTGCCTAGGTGCTAGGTCCAACACCTGGTATCAGAGCCGTACACCTCGCTGAGCTTAACCGCCGGCAATGGCTGGGGGTGCTGATGACGTTCCGCCGTCCGAGGCGGATGGCTCGGCTGGAAAAGGCAAGGAGGAGATTGTCACAGTAGAGCAGCCGGTGCGGGAGGTTAGTGGCACCACTTGGCCACAGCTCACCCGCACCAACTACGGCGAGTGGGCTGTCCACATGAAGTGGAAGCTCCACGTGCGGAAGTGGTGGGCAGCCGTCGAGACTGGAGACGCCGGCGAGGATGCGGAGGTAGGTGCCATGGAGGCACTGTTAGTGTCCACTCCGGCCGAGTTCCATGAGGCGATCGGCACCAAGAACACAGCAAAGGAAGCCTGGGATATGCTAGCTTCGTGCCGAATTGGTTCGAGCTGAGCAAAGAAGGCCAAGGCGCGGCAGCTGCGCCGAGAGTTCGACGACATCAAGTTCAAGCCCGGGGAAACGGTCGAGGACTTCGCCCTCAGGCTGCAGTCGTTGGCCACTCAGCTGGCCACCTACGGCAAGCCGTTCGACGAAGAAGACGTCGTCGTCAAGCTGCTCTGCATCGTGCCACCCAAGCACACCCAGCCAGGGACGAAGCCAGAAATGACTGGCAGGGGGGCTCCTTCCTCTTCTTCCTCCTGCAGCCCCTCCTTCCCTCTTCTTGCTTCTCTAATTTCTAGGAGGGGCTTGGGGGGGCTCCCATGGTGCTGCTGGCGGTAGGAGAAGGACAAGCGGCGGACCGGGGAAGGCTCTTCCAGTCGCGGCGGAGGCAATGGCGACAAGAGGCGCGGCAGGGCGCCGGTGGACAAGAAAAAGTAGAAGAAGAACATCGACCCGAACGCTTGCCGGCGTTGCGGGAAGGTGGGGCACTAGGCGCGGGAGTGCCCGGAGAAGAAGCCGGAGAGGAAGGAGGAAGCCCATTTGGCTCGGGAGGACAGCGACGACGAGCACACGCTTCTTATGGGGGAGTATTGTGTGCTGCAGGATGGTGAAGCAGAGGAGGCGGAGGCGGAGCAGAGGGGCGTCGCCAGCCGTCAACCTTGACGAGCCGCACGCGCAAGTCCACCTGGGCGCGGTTGATGACAAGCTCGAGCAGAGGTGGTAACTCGACTCCAGAGCAAGCAACCACATGACCGGGTGCAAGGCTGTCTTCTCTAACCTCGACGAGAGCAATACCGGGACGGTCAAGTTCGGCGATGGCTCGCGGGTCACCGTCCGCGGCCAAGGCACCATCGTCTTCCGGTGCTGCAACGGCAAACATCGCGCGCTCACGGATGTCTACTACATCCTGCAGCTGCGCTCAAGCATCGTGAGCTTGGGGCAGCTGGACTAGCGCGGCTCCGAGGTGCTCATCAGCGACGGGGTGCTGCGGATCAGGGACCATGAACGGCAACTACTGGCCAAGGTACCACGGTCACGCAATCGGCTTTACTTGCTTGATTTGAAGGTGGAACACCCGGTGTGTCTGGCGGCACAAGGCACGGAAGAGCCGTGGCTCTGGCATGCGCGCTACGGCCATCTGAGCTTCGATGCTCTCGGCCGTCTGGAGAAGATGGTGACTGGGCTGCCCCGCATCAAGCACGTCGGCGAGCTGTGTGACAGCTGCCTGGCCGGGAAGCAGAGAAGGTTGCCGTTTCCCAAGGCGGCAAGATTTCGCGCGGCGGAACCGCTCGAGCTGGTCCACGGTGACCTTTGCGGGCCAATTATGCCGGCGACGCACGGCGGACGGCGATACTTCCTCCTGCTCGTAGACGACTGCAGCCGCTATATGTGGCTGCAGCTTCTGACGAGCAAGAGCGACGCGGCGAACGCCATCAAGAGCTCCAAGGCACGCGTGGAGGTGGAGTCCAGGAAGAAGCTCAAGGTGCTCCGCACGGACCGCGGCGGGGAGTTCACGGCGATGGAGTTTGCCACCTACTGCACTGACGAGGGGGTGGGGCGCCACCTGACCGCGCCCTACTCGCCGCAGCAAATTGGCGTGGTGGAACGCCGGAATCAGACCATCGTCAGCATGGCTCGATCGATGATGAAGGCGAAGGGGATGCCGGCGGCGTTCTGGGGCGAAGCGGTGAGCACGGCGGTGTTCATATTGAACCGCTCGCCCACCAAGGCTTTGAAGGGGATGACTCCGCTCGAAGCATGGCATGGGCGCAAGCCCAATGTTGGGTTCCTACGCACATTTGGCTGCATTGGCGACATGTAGACCACCAAGCCAGGCCTCGGCAAGCTGGAAGACAGGAGCACCAAGATGGTGTTCCTCGGCAACGAGGAAGGATCCAAGGCCTATCGGCTCTATGATCCGGTTGGCGGCAAGGTGGTAGTGTCCCGGGATGTTATCTTCGACGAGGCTGCATCGTGGAGCTGGGATGGGCCAGAAGCAGGCGAAGAGCAAGGCAGCGGCGGCCTCGGCAACACTTTTGTCGTGGAGCACTTGGTGATCCACGGAAGTGGCGAAGATGGAGGGGAACCGACGACCGGGGAAGCAGGGCCCGTGAAACGACCTCGATTATCTCGAAGGGAAATCCACAGGCGCGAAGTGTAATTTAATAGATTGCGTCAAACAATCTACCCAAATCTCAGTTAATACCAGGATCAATACAACGATTATCAGAGTACATAACAGGGTTTACATAATTATTTCATCGCCACACTGGCGGAATAGTTCATCCAGAAAAACTTGAAGGTGCGGAAGTGAAATCGTCCATCTTGCTCGGCCAAACTCGAGTGTAGAACGCGACCCTATTCCTCCCAATCATCGCCATCGTAGTCGTATTCTTGCTCATCACCTGACAGCAAATTTATCAGTACGATTTGTACTGGCCACGGAACCCACCTATGATTGCATTAGCTTTGTGGAAAGTGAATGCAGGCTGTAACAAGCAGGCCTAAAGGCTGGGGTTTCCTATGCATGAGTCATCATTATTGTAGTAGTCAAGTTTTAACCCATCTCATCATTATCCACCTATCCAGTCCATTCCATTCCCATCCCATTCACCACGTCTCACACACACACACCTCGCACTCAGTTGGCAGGCCCAACTCCCTCTCGGGCCTGTCTCAGCGGCACACTGCCACAACGGGCACACTGCCGGGTAAGCATCATCCAGGGGGAGAAAAAGAATATCTATCACTACACTAGTCAGAGTTTCACAAGAAAGGTCCATAGCCGACGGGTCGGCATATGTATCGATCGATCAACCGTACACTCTGCAGAGGATTTTACTACTCACAAGATTAGCCATCATAGATGTCGCGCGAACATCTAGACAGAATTCCGGGTGCTTGCTTGCCTAGGTCGATGCCACCCTACCACTCAGCCCCGGGACATTCTGGATCCTACACCATCACGCTGAGACTGGGAGACGCAGTACCGGGCCCAATCAGTGGTACTGCGCATCTAGAACGGTACGGGAATCCATCATCCGTCACCGTCCACCCTTATCACCTCTCAACCTAGCAGTAGTGGCACCGCCCTACCAAGTAGTCTAGCCGTTCCCCGCCCATCGAAGACGAGTGAGCAGTAAAGGATTCCTATAAACCTGAAACTAGTCCGTCCTAGGTTTGACCAAGCGGGCTTCTCCTCTTAGGGGATACTCTCCCCGTGCCATCACAGCACCTCCATTCACGGGCTTCAAACCACACAGGCCATCCAACCTGGAACCACCCCATAAGCCATTACCCGCCACAGGTATCTCTCGTGGGAATGCCCAGGTTGCACCCTGGCATGACTTGCTTACACAGCTCGTCGTATATCCCACTTGGTCGACACAACCCTCGCCACGCACCCAAGACGCACGCAGCACGCTCTCCCAGTGGTTAAGTCCATACCTAAATAAACCTCCTCAATTCCACCACATGGTATAAATAGTAGTGGAGTAGTGGAAGAACAATATAATTGCGAGCATCTATCCTAACAACGGGTAGCAGGGTGAAAGTTTCATCAAGGCAAAGGTATTCAATAAATCTATCATGCACCGTAGGCATTAATTGCATGTAATCATAAAGCAAATAGCAGTTACAACATTAGCAATGCGTAATAGGTGCTACTGGAAATGGTGGGGCGTGACACCTTCGAAGTCGTCTCCGAGTTCCTCTAGATACTCGTGGTCTCCTTCCTCAGGCTGGTCCTCCTCCGGCTCTGAAACGAAACCGAAATAATCACGTTAGCGACTCCTATAGATCATTCAGAAAAATCCAGCAAAAATAGAAAATCCAAATGCACTCAAACATAGGCTCAGGTTGTAGAGCTCATTTTTCTGAGAATTTTGATATATGGTGCGCAATTTTTGGACATTGTATGAATTAGTTATGAATTTCCGAAGTTTATTCGATTTTCTGAAAAAGAAAAATGGCCAAAAATCCTGGGAGTGACACGTGTCAACACCCGATTGGTTCACGTGGCGTGCGGGTCCAACAGTGGATAGGTGGCGGCTGACGTGGCTGCTGACGTCATCATGACGTCACTGCTAACGTCAGCATTGACTTGGTCAACGGCAGGACCGTTTGGTGGGGTCGACTGACGTCACTACGCCCGACACATGTCATCGCAGGGTCGCGCCACATGGTGGCTTCAACCCGCACGGGGCTCGGTTCATGGTGCACCCGGTGCACGGTGGACGTGCGGTAGTGGTCTATGGACCCTAGGCTCGATTTACAGTGGACTAGGTTCACCCTATATCCTGTCCTCTCGGCTCATGGTGGACTGGGTGCGCGGATAGTGTGATTTGTGAAAAACACCTCCCCGGCTGACGCTATGGCTGACGTCAGTGATCACCAGGTGTTCGATCCCAACGACTCGCTGGCGGCAGTGAAGCACGGTGGCGGCCCGGGGTTCAACGGCCTGGTCGGGTATGGCTCCATCAGCTCAGCGGTGATCACCCGAGGCTAGTTTTGGGGTGAAAAGGGGCAATTCGTGCCCTCAATCGGCTGACCATGGCACTATGGCGGCGGCGGTGGTGCTGTCACGGAGCTAGAGGTCCAGTGAACTGTGGAATGGTCCCCGGAGGGGCGGACTCACTCTTCCGAGCTACGGTAGTGGTGATCTAGGCTCCAATTTTGGCTGACGGGTTTCCAAGCCCGGGGCGGTGGTGTAGCTTTGGCGGTGGCGATCAGCGGCGATGCCTGGGGGCTTGCTTACAATGCCAATTGGGCTCCTAATCTTCGATTCGGGCCACCAGAAAAGGCTGTGACACACCGGCGGTGACCAATTTTCATGGCAGAGCCCGTATTGTAGCACGGGTTCGCGGCGGCGTTCCGGCGGGGCACAGTGTAGACGGCTAGGGTGTAGGGAACGGTCTCGAGCCAAATTGACTGCACGGCTAAGTTCACATGGTTACGGCGAAGCTCTACGACCTTTCCCCGACTTGCGAGGTGGTCGGAGTTGGCTGGAACGCCTGCGGCATGGCGGCGCTCCGACGAGCTCGGCATGGATGGGGTCAAGGTGGTCCAGGGCTATCTTAGCTCGCCTTTCCACGTGTTTCCGATCCGGGGTGATGCAGTGGGGCTTAGTGGTTAGTCCGTGGGGTGGTCCGTGGGTGCTGCGCACGGGAATGCCGGCAGCTTGACGGCGCTCCGGTGAGCATACCCCGCGGCGGCGAGGTCCGACAGGTGGCTTCCGGGGCTCGTATCCGCTTGGCCAGGTTTGGTCCGTCGTGTGCGTGTGTGCAAGGGTGTACCTGAGCCGGAAAAGGCTCTGCCGGCCACGTCCTTTGGCTAGGAACGCGGCGGCGACATGGCGGAACCGAGGAGGGGGGGGCAGTGGTGAGCTTACCGAGGTGCTGGTGAAGAAAGGATGGTGGTGCTGTGCAGGAGGTTCGCAGTGCCGTGCCGATCCGCGACGGTGGCGCCGGCTCCGGCGTGGTCCCGCAGTGGCAGTGCTCCTGCGGCAATGCCGCAGTGCGGCGGCGAGGGTGGTAGGGTTTTCAGGTCGCCTTAGCTCGGGTTCTTATAGTGCGGGCGGACGACCGTGATCCATTTGGTGGATCGGAGGGCTGCGATTCATGCTGTGCTAGGGTTCTAGTGCGCTCGTCAGTGCTTCTTGGCGGCCAAGGAACGGAGAAAGGCAGGGGACATGCGGGGAACAGCATGGGGCCGTGGTCACGCCATTGGCGTGACCATGCTGGCTGTCTGGCCGATTGGGGAAGAAGAACAGGGACGGGGAGGTGCGCTCGCTGACGTGTGGGTCTGGCTTGCCAGTGCCTGGGTGGCGCGCACGTGTGAAGGCCGCGGCGGGCCGCGTCAGCTTCGCGTTCATGGGCCAGCCTGGGGCGAGCGTGCGGGTGCGCGCGCGCTTAAGGAAGGTTGGCTCAGGCTGGGCTGGGCCGGATTCAGCAGGCCTGGTTGGGCTGGCTTCCTCTTTTTTTCCCTTTTTCATTTCTCCTCTAATTTCCATATATTATTTTCATGTATTGATTTATTCTAAGTAGGCAATATATATAGGCATGTGAAAATACATTTGGTGCTTGTGTATAAGGGTAATTGATGTGGGGTTAAGTCTTTGTTATATACATATGTATATTTATTTCCATGTATTTATTGATAGGTGTGTTCCCTTAGTAAATAAACAAAACATTCATAAATTCAAATGGAAACCCCAAAAATGCAATATGGGTTGGTTTGCTTTCCTAAATAAGAGTGCAAGTAACAAATATATCATTTGACTAATTTACTCAATTTAACTTCCTCAAAATTTAAAATAGAAAGTGGATATCTTGTATGTACATTACAAGAATTAAACCTTTCTCTACATGCATGCACTCAAGATGGAATTGTTTTGGGAAAATTTTTTGATGGTTGGTATTTTTAGTGTGTGGATTTTTCAAGGTTGTTACAGCCTGGCGAGCCCGTGGCTGCAGAGGCGGAGGAGCCTCCAAGTCCAGTCGCAACGGGCTCCCCTGTTTCACCAGAACAGATGGGGGAGTAGTCTCCTGCGACGCTAGAGCAAGGAACTCCGGCGGGTGCGACGATCGAGTTCGCGACACCGCCCGCCGATGTCTCGGAGTTCGTGGGCGCCTTCCACGAAGGAGAGGTGTGCTTCCGCAGCATGGATAACATCATCGGCAACGCAGTATCCCCAGGGCTGGCGGCGCGGCCGGTTGATGATGATTCGGTGCTGCTGCTGATGAGCGCGGAGGAGCCGGCCACGTTCGCCGTCGCGGAGCGTGACGAGAACTGGCAGCGGGCCATGCTGGAGGAGATGCGGGCGATTGAGGCCAATCAGACCTGGGACTTGGTCGATCCGCCGGCAGGATGCCGGCCGATCGGGCTCAAGTGGGTCTACAAGGTCAAGAAGGACGAACGGGGCGCAGTGATGAAGCACAAGGCACGGCTTGTCGCCCGTGTTTTCGTGCAGCGTGAGGGGACCGACTTCGAGGAGGTGTTCGCCCCCGTAGTGCGCATGGAATCGGTGCGGCTGCTGCTTGCGCTGGCAGCGGCCAAGGACTGGCAAGTCCACCACCTCGACGTCAAATCGGCGTTCCTCAATGGGGATTTGGAGGAGACGGTCTTCGTCAAGCAGGCGCCAGGTTTCGTCATCAAGGGAGCAGAGCACAAGGTCTTGCGGCTCCGCAAGGCTCTCTACGGGCTGCGCCAGGCTCCCAGAGCGTGGAACGCCAAGCTTGACGCCACCATGGCGGAGCTTGGGTTCGCACGGTGCGCCACGAACACCCGACGGCGGGGGAAGGAGGAGCTCATCATCGGCTTGTACGTGGATGACCTCATTGTCACTGGGGCACGAGCGCGCGACATCGCCAGCTTCAAGGAAGAGATGGCCTCCAGGTTCCGGATGATCAACCTGGGTGTGCTGTCATACTACCTTGGCATCGAGGTGAAGCAGGGGGCAGACGCCATCAAGCTCGGGCAGCGCACTTATGCGTTGAAGCTACTGGAGCGGGCAGGCATGGCAGGCTGCAAGACCGTGGCGACACCAATGGAGGAGCGGATCAAGCTCTCCAAGCAGAGCACGATGGCGAAGGTGGATGCAACATGCTACCAGAGTATCGTCGGCGGGCTGCATTGGCTCACTCACACACGGCCGGACATTGTGTTCGCTGTCGGGTATGTGAGTAGGTTCATGGAGGATCCGCGGGAAGACCATTGGACGGCGGTCAAGCGGCTGCTGCGCTACGTCCAGAGCACATTGGACTTAGGCATTGTCTTCCCCAAGCGCGGCGGGCTCACGCTGATGGTGTTCAGCGAAGCACCTCCGGAGGTCAAGGATGGTGAGCCAAGGCTCACGACGTTCATTGATGCGGACATGGCAGGCGACGTGGACGTGGAGCACCTCCGGCGTGCTGGTCTTCCTCGGTGCGGCGCCAATCGCCTGGCAGTCGCTGAAGCAGAAGATGGTGGCCCTCTCGGCGTGCGAGGCGGAGTACGTCGCGGCGGCCACTGCAGCATGCCAGGTGGTCTGGCTGCACCGGCTGCTGAATGAGCTCACCGGTAGGCTCGGCTGCCGGTGCTAAAGGTGGATAACAAGCCGGCCATTGCGTTGGCGAAGAATCCAGTCCTCCATGACAGGAGCAAGCACATCGACGTGAAGTTCCATTTTCTTCGGGATTGCGTTGATGGAGGACAGACTGTCATTGAGTTCGTCGAGACCGGGCGACAGCTCGCTGACATTCTCACCAAGTCACTTGGTCACCTTCGGTTCCAGGAGCTGAGGGAGATGATTGGCATGGTGGTGATCAAGGGCTAGCTGCAGGATTAGGGGAAGATTGTTAGATATAATCTGCTGCTATCTATTCTCTTTTGTGCAGTACAAGGCAGGTAGAAGGTCAGCTCTTGCTGACCTATACAAGTACTGGAGTTGGTATGGCAATAGGCCATGATGTAGTTGGTAGAAGGCTGATCTAAGCCATGTATTCTAGGTAGAAGTACACTAGGTATGGTGGCTGTATCCAGCCATGTCTTGCTTACCTCATAGTGGTACAAGACTTGTGTATATATACATTGCAAATGGAATGGAGTAAGTAGTTCCTTTGCCTCCACATTCAGAGCTTTCAGGCTTCAGCCAGCGCTGAGCCGTGTGCTGTGAAGTGTGTGTGTGTGAGTGAGAGCTCAGCTCTTCTTCAACCTTGGGTCAGGGGAGAGGGAGAGAGAGGTGAGCAAGGTTCTGGTCACCTGGTGCCTAGATGCTAGGTCCAACAAAAATTGAATAGTTTTTGCACTCTTTTTTGCTCAAAGTGGGGAAGAGCTGGAGAGGTTGGGTCTTTCTGTCTCACTTTTGTCTTTAGTGTTCATCATATGGACTAGGAGTAACATGTCAATTGTATTTCCTTCACAATTGGTATTTGCAATACCTCAAATGTACCTTACTGATTTCAAACCCTCTGCTTCCTGTGGTCATTTGTTCTGGTACTCTTAATGATGATGTTCATATTTCCTTCTGAGTGCTAACAAAAAAGTCAGTATATGATTAATCTGGACATATTATGTTCATGATGCTGTGCATTGTTTCCTTTTGAGTTCTATCAAATCCTGAAATCTTGTTTCATACTGTACTCGTCAAACATTGTCCCAACTCCTAGCTGACAGCTGTATCAATTGGTTTGTTAGCTCCATTACACCATGCATATTAGGAAGATAGTTCATCATTCAAATTAATTATGAGCAGTCTGTACACAAGCATTGCTCTCTGCTCTTACATACTTCAGTAACATACATTTGTATTTACTTTTGTTCTTTTGGTCAGGTGTGGTCCATGCCAATACATGGTTCCCATACTTGAAGAAGTGAGTGAAAAGATAGGCGACAAAATTCAAGTTGTGAAAATTGATACTGAGAAGTACACTAGCATTGCTAGTCATTACAGAATTGAAGCATTGCCAACTTTTATCATATTCAAGGATGGGAAACCTTGCTATCGCTTTGTAAGTGTTGAAAAACAATGTTTTTAATTTTCATCAATAATTTAACTTGTGCTAATTACTATGTTTTTTTTTTTTGTCTCTTTTGCTACCTGGCTTTCAGGAGGGAGCACTGCCTGCTGACCAGATGATTGAACAGATTGAGAATGCTTTGGCAGCCTCAAAGTAGCACATATGGTGAGCGGGGCAGGATTCTCCCCACCCACCCAAAAAAAATATACTTGGTGCTACCTCATAACATATGCTTCTACATGTTGAATTCTTGATTATTGATATGAGGTCCCATTTCGACTGCAATATGAATATGCATTTTTTCTTCGTAGCTACTTCCTCCGTCCCAAATTATAAGACGTTTTTGGCATTTCTAGATTCACAACTTTTATTATGTATTTAGACATAATATATATCTAGATACGTAGCAAAAGTTGTGAATCTAAAAAGCCAAAAAGTCATAATTTGAAACAGAGGGAGTGCAATCTTAGACGATGATACTAAAAATCCTTGAATCCTCTGTTTCTTGATACAGTACTGTACTCTAACTCCTCCATCTTAACCTAGCTGCTCATATAAACCAATAGTGCAACCCAGCATAAATATTAACGAGGTCACTGCATTAGTAAAGATATGTTGAAAGAAAACCATTCTAGGGTGCTTATGTATCTACAATCCAATTAATTTCTTTGTTGATTTTTCATGTAGTTATTCCTATCAGCTGATGAAGCTACCTTTTCTTTGGCAGACCATGCAAGTGAATGGATGCCCAATGAATTGATTGTCGCCAAAGGTAAATTGCCGGCAAGTGATGGAACATTTAGGATATGAAGGTGTACATCCAAGATTCAAACATTTATAATCCTTTAGTATGCATTGTTATGTAAAAATTATTCAACAATTATTCAACCACTAGATTTTCTATCTTACAATGTGGTATTTGGAATGGGAAGAAAAGTTATTGTTTCCACAGTGCATTTTCTTGTCTTATGTGAGTTTCCTTCTATTGACAAGCCATTTACAGTGCCTTTTCCCATTTCCCCCAATGAAGTCTGCTTTCCTGTGCGTAGTTTTTCACACTGTATCCATTGTCCTGATCTGAGCCGTACTATTTGAAAGCAAATGGGATGATAAGAAATTCTTTCCCTGCTCTATCTCTGTGGTGTGAGTGATTGTGGATTCCGGCATCTATATTCATTAGAATATCTGTGTCTAGCGAATAAGCTTAGTGACCAAATGCTATAAATATTACCTTTTAGATCTCCATTCCTCTGCAAAATTGTCTGATCCTTTTGCTGGAGTAAATATTGGACTTAGTAGTATTGCTTCGCGCCTTCGCTGCTGGGCCTTGGAGGATTTTTTTTGTTCTGATGAATCATGTAGATGAGACTTCTTTGCTTAGTGGAAAACTGGTCTTCCTGTATAAAAGCTCAATTGCCTGAGGATACCTTCTAGAAGAACTGTTTGGTACAGCTTATCTGGGAAGCGCTTCCCAGATAAAGTGCACAAATAGAGTAAAAGCGGCGGCCAAAATATGTTGGTCTGATCTAGCCTCTGCTTTTTTAGTACAAATGGGAGTGGTGGGAATAAGCGTAGCCAGAATAAGCTGCAGAAAAGCTTGTTTTTTCTGTTGATTTCAGCTTATTTTGGCCATATGCAGCTTATAAGCTGTACCAAATAGGCCCAATAGGAAGTGGCTCTGATGTGGATAGAAGAACTGTTTACAATGCTTCTGGCTCTATTCACGCAAAGGCATCAGGTGAGTAGAGTGCCATACTTGTTTTGTAGTAATATATAGCTCGGTGCCTGTGCTAAACTGCTAATGGTAATGATGTGTGCTAAGTTTTGAGAGCCACTCGTCTCGTCCTGGTGCAAAGAAATCCCCTCATCCTGGTCGCGAAGAATCTGAAATTTGAGTGAGGCCGTGTACATTTTCCTTTCAGTTTTCACACTGAAGTTTTTTTTTTTTTTTTTGGTTTAAAGAAACAAAGGGCACATACATTATTCTTTGACACTGAAAGATATCTCAGTTCTTGATAACAAGACCTGAATGAAAGAAGGATAACTTTACAGGGTTCTGGAAATGCTCTCATTGTCAAATTGTCGCATGCCTTTCAGAAAGAGAGGACAACACGCATAGAAGAATCTTACCTTTGCTTATCACCTCTATAATCTCCACCTTAGTGACAAATGTAGCTGCTCCATTTTTTGTGCAACTAGTTATTCTTTGAAAAAAAAGGTAAATATTGTGTTCATCCGCATAAAAAACTCTTATGTTTTTTTTGTTATATACTAAGCTAAATTCCACCAAAGTGGCATTTACATTTTTTTAAAAAAAAAATCCCGGCAATGTGTTGGGATTTCAGGTTTCCCTTAATTTTTAGGACCCCTGCTGTATATGACAGGTCATCGAAAGAAAACTAACTGGGTTCAACATCAAGTTCGGGCTTTGTCAATGATGCCCAAATACAAAAGAAAAAAAATGTTTATTTTGTTCCTGTCACAATCATTGTAGCAAGAACTGATTGAAAAGAAGAATAAATTAGTTACAGTGTGCTAGAGAAAGAAATGCTTTCCATCGGCAAAATATCGCATGCTATTTTCATGAAGAAAAATATCACGTGCTCGAGAAAACAACGTGCATTGGAATCTTTCCATATCACTCCTATTGTCTACTACATCCATCTAAGTGATAAATATAGCTGCCAATTGTTTTAAGTGGCCGTTAGCTTCTTTTTTTTTTTCTTTCGAAAACTTGTGCGCACATGGAAATGTTGGAATCATCGGCAGCTGGATTTTTTTTTTTAACACTTAGGAACCATTTAGATTCTTTTATTTGGAGGAATTGAAATCTACTTAATAAATTAGGATATTTAACTTGAAATGTTCTCATATAAGTCTACTTTAAATTTATAGCTTTGGAGATAGAATGTGATTCCATAGATCACCATGTTATGTTTATATTTTGCAACTTATAGCACTGTCGGTGCTAGTTTTGCCGGGTGCTAACACCGGCGAGTAAATTTGTGTTTTACGGTTAAGGCTACGGATGGTGTGCAAGGGGGAACACAAGGGATTATACTGGTTCGGGCTAGAAATGCCCTACGTCCAGTGAGAGACAGGTCGTGTTGCCTTGCACTGGAGTGCTCGTAGTAGGGGTTACAAGCTTTGGCGAGAGGGAAAGGCACCCAAGTCTCTTGTGCGTGTGTGTATGTGTGCGTGTTCAATAGAAGTTGTGGGTTTGGGTCGACCTGAAGAGTCCCCCTAGGGCTGGTTCCTGCCCTCCCTTTTATAGTCAAAGGGGGGATAAGGTTACATGTTCTCTGCTATGGAAACAGTGCTCAGTATGGCGGTGGTCGTGGTGGCCGTCACTTGTTCGTCAGCCACGGCTCCAACTTGGCGCCCTGGAAGTATGGCGACTGTCATTCGAAGGATCCTCCACTGTTTCATTGGTGAGTTCCAAGACGGAGTGTCATGCCGGTCGTGGCTGCTGCGAGTCGTGGCGTCATCCCCGTACTCGATCACTGTGCATCCCGTCAGGCTCGGCTGTGGAATGAGCCGCCTCTCGGGTGCCCGCTCCCGAGGCTCGGGAACCTCGTTCCCACGGGAAAAAGGACTTTGCAGTGTGGTAGCGATTTTCCTCTTCGGGCACGTCTCCTTTCGGGGGACGTACCCTCCGAGAGGTTGATGGGCCCGGAGAGGAGACTTGTCTAATCTTAACCATGGGCCCTGGCTTGTTGACTCCCTTTCCTCCCCGTGTGGTTCGTACACCGGGGATGTGGTCGATCACGATTGTGGCAGGTGAATCTCTTCCACGAGTGGGGATGCGTCACTGTGCGCCGTCCTTGAGGCGGTGTGGAGGTAGTGGGTCCATCAGATCGGCTGGCAGGTGTGCCTTGGTAGTTGGTACGGCAGTCGTGCGCGTGTGGGGCGAAGTCGTGCTGTGGGGTCCGCTGACGGGACTGTGCCTGTAAAGTTGTTAGAGAGGTCCCTTAGAGTGCAAGATTGCTCTGCTGACGTTGGCCGAGGCTCGGGTGAATCGGAAAGCTTGCGCCCGAGGGGGCCGGTGAGAGTCTCGGGCGAATCAGAAAACTGCACCTGAGGGTGCCGCTTTCCCGAGCCCTCTCAGCGTGGCTCGGGCGAATCGAAAAATTTCTCCCGAGGGGTCCGAGCGCCCGAGGGAGGAAGATCATTGGCGCGGTGGGCCTGTGCATGTAACGCCGTCATGAGCCTTTCTTCACAGGTGACCTTTGTTGTGGGCCTTGGCTGGTCTGCCCGGGCCGGGCCTTGTTTGGAGAATGTATTTTGCGTTGGAATTGGGTACCCCATACCTTGGTATCCGACAAGCACACTCTTCAACTTACTCCCATAAAGTAGAAATACAACACATAAATATCTCTCGTATAGCCAACAATAATATACAAATATAATCAATATACAACCATATTAACTTAATTAATATGTGTTTAGATTATGATTATTAAAATGAATTCAATTTCAAGGATCCAAACGCTCAAGCCCTCATAGTTTTTAATAAACTAATAATGTGAGTTAAAATTCCACCAAAACATCAGTTACATTTTGTAAATCCTAACGAGTAACGAGTTCTTAAATTTTTTATATGATTGGCATTCCAGGTTTCCCCTTGTTTTTACTTTTTAGAACTCGTTTTATATGATAGATCATGAATGCAAAATAAGATGAACTTGTTGGAAGCATAATTATTGCCACTATGGCGCCTTTGTCATACTTAAACTCGATTGATTGAGAGGTAAATTACTTTATTCTTTGTTAATCCTCCTATGTCCTAAACTATAAGGAATTTGGCATTCAAATAGTAGAGTAATGTATGATTTATCCCTTAAACTTGTTGTTAATTAAAAAACCCTCAAAGTTAAATACTGGATACTGGATAACTTACCCTCGTAGCTTTTAAAATCAAATAAAATACCCCCTTATGATTTAAAATAGTTTTTTGAGTGGTTTTGCTGATGTGGCGGTGGTGTCAATATGTTAGGTGATCTCTCTCCTTCGTTTGTACTAAATAACTGTAACTTTCTCATGTGAAGTTGGACGCGTATCAAAATTGTAGAGCTCAATGCGATCTACAACTTTGTTGACAATTTTTTTTAATTTGATGGGACCTTTTAAAGGCTCAAATATTCATTTTAAGTTATAAGATCTTGGAATTAAAATTTTTGAACTTTTCAAATGGCCTAAGATGTTGACACGGTCTATACCAAAGTTGTAGCGCTTAATGCTATCGACAACTTTCTTACTGACAAATTCTTTTATCTGGGAGGGTTTAGAGACCTAATTATTTACTTCTAACTTCTTAAATTTTGCACAAAAAAAAAGTAAATGATCTTGGATGTTAACATGGTCTATACCGTTGTAGCCATAAATGTGATCTAAACTTTGTAGTGTCATTCAGCATGCCAAATATTAATTTAAATTTATCATATTTTAAAGTTTCAAACAACCTCGAGCATTGACATGGTCTAGACCAAAGTTATAAATCTCATTGTGATCTATACATTTATGGTTGAATTGTTTTGTGATGATTTCGATAAATGTTGTTGGTCTGTGAATGTTTTGTTGCTCATAGTGTTATGCATGCACGTGTTCTCTAGCTTACAGTACACTAGAAAGGATCTGGGCTTCCATTTAAATCTTTATTAACCTCCTAGGATGCCACAATTAAAGAGACGTGTTGTATCGAACTTTTTCTCCGCCTTAATCTAAAAATACGCAAATATTTTGCGTGATCGAGAAAAAAATAGTCTCATCCCCAAAGGCCTCAGGCTGTGCACAGGTGCCCGACTGTTCTCTAGTACCATATCATTGCTAGGTACCATGGGGTGATCACTGAACACTGATGATTTTACAACCGTTTTTATTTATTTTTTCTCCAGGATGGTTAATATGAAGTAAACCACATCTATAAATTCTGTGTTGCAACGTAGCTTAGGAACCACCCTTGCTAGAAATTGATTTTAGAGATGGTTAGCTTAATAAAGCCATCATTGAAAATCTACATATTTTTAGAGGGTTAGCTCGTCGGGAACCACCCTAGAAATCTACCTCTTAATATGTTAACTATCCCCCCTAAATTGCTCTCTTCGCTTGAGTTTATCAGCCAGAATTAACCCTACTTTTTAGTCATGGAATAATATTTTTCTCTCACGACAAAACAGCCGCTGCCGCGGCCACAGCCACAGCCGCAAATAAATCCTGCTGAACAGAGCTCACCTGATTGGTGAGAGGTCATCATCCCGATCATGAAGAATCTGCAGAAATTACGATAAGGGATAAGGCCACATTTGATTTCATTTTTCACACACGGCCGGAGAGTTTTTACATTCTTTTCATTTTTGTTTGTTTAAATAAGCAAAGGGGGTGTACAAGTACAGGATTCTCGATCTGACACTGAAAGAAGTAGAAATGGAATTGATGTGGTCATTTGTTGACAGCAAAACTATTCCCTGAAGGAAGAATAACTTTACATGAATGCTGGAAAAATAAAATGCTCCCAGTTGGCAAATTATCATCACATTCCCTTTTCAGAAAGAGAGAAAACAACGCGCATTGGAATCTCGAAGCCTCTGGATATTTATCATCTGTATATAATCTTCATATATCTATCTAGTATCTCGGTGACAAATTTAGCTACACCAAAATCGTTTAATGTCATACTTTTTTTTTCTCTGTGTCGATTAAACATTGTGTGAAACATTGAAATCTTACGCCATCTCATCTGGATAATCTATCTTATGTAGCGTTTATGATGGTTTAATTTTTCATATACCAAACTAAGCTGAATTTCACAATATACCATTAGTGCAGGATTTACATTTACATTTTTGTAAATCACTAAATCCTGCTGATGAACTCGCTGTTGTAAATAAGGAAAAGAAGCGGAGTTTGCTGAAAGCATCAGGTTCAGGCATCAGTTCATGCAATAGTTCGTTATCATATAATATATTATTATATTAAAGGGTCTGATCGCCTGGCTAGAAAGTACGGCTGGCTGGCACGCTGCCTGATAAATTCAAGCTTCGCTAGAATGGGATAAGCTAGCCCCTCATCCGTCACGAAATTGTTCTTGTTCGCCAATCCTGACCGTCCATCACCTGCAAGCGCGTCCATCGAACATCATCGCTCTATAAATAGGTGCGCTCCTACACGCATTAATTGCTGCAACCAACAGGCAACAGGCAAGGCAAACACACCTGCGCTGTTGGCACGCACGCACAGCAAGCAAATCCGACAGAAGCTACCTGAGACGATGGCCGACTACCACCACGGCGGCAGGGGCGCCATGTACTCCAACGCCGACGAGTGCTACGACGCCGGCAGGCACGGCGGCAGCATGAGGGCCTACTCGCGCACCGACGACTACTACGAGGACGACCGCATCAGGAGGCCCACCTACGCCGCCGACGACTGCAGCTACAACGGCGGCGGCTACGGCGGCAGGCAGACCGCCGTCCACACCGACGAGTACTCCCGCGGTGGCTACGGCGGCTACGGCAGCGAGCAGGAGCACTTCAAGAGGGAGGAGAGGGAGCACAAGCACAAGGAGCGCCTCGGCGAGGTGGGCGCCCTCGCCGGCGGCGCCTTTGCCCTGGTAATTAACGTAGCATAATTAATGTTGAGCATGCATGCATTTCGTACGTATTTTTAATGATCGATCGAGATCAAGTATAGCTAGCTAGAATTCTAGCTGATGGAATGAATATATTGCAGTACGAGGGGCACCGTGCGAAGAAGGACCCAGCGAACGCGCAGAGGCACAAGATCGAGGCCGGCGTGGCGGGGGCGGCGGCGCTGGGCGCCGGCGGCTACGCGTACCACGAGCACCGCGATCAGAAGGAGGCTCACTACGAGAGCAAGCAGCAGGAGCACAGGGTGCCGCACGGCCACTACTGCAACTGAGATTCATGCAGATGCAGATGGACGAACGTAACGAATGCATGAAACTCGATCGATGATCGTCAGTGTGTCCTATGGGCTGCCGAACGTACTATACTATACGTGCGTGCGTGTAAGTAAATAAGAGCAGACGACGTGACGTGTGTTGCTCAATACTCTACGTACTTATTTGCAAATAACTAAGCGCTTGCTTCTGCAGCGTGCCAGCGTGTAACGATCACTATTAAATGTAATGATGCATGCAATTAAGCTATGTATATATATATTGTGTGTGTGTTAATAATGTCAGCCATCTCACCACTCACAAGCTAAGCTACTTCATCCCACTATATACTAGTAATCTAGTCTCTCTGTCCACAAATAGAATACGATTCTAGCTTCATCCTAGTCAAACTCTCTATAGCCTAAACAAATTCATACAAAATTGTATCAACATCTAAACTTTTCTATAAATTCACATTGTAAAATTGGTTTGTTATGAAGAAGAAAAAAATTGCTTCGATAATATGTAACAATTTTCATGTATTGAGCATTTATGAAAACACATGCACCTATTTTGGGGAATTTATCGAGCGATTGCCTAAACTGTTGATTCCTGATCACTACTAAAAAAATGAGATATTGTTAGCATCTAGAGTTTATTGAACTTGAGGTGTGAATAAATGAAAGCTACCAAGGAGTTAGGAGTATATATTGTTTCCTTGGCGGTGCAATTTTATATAGTCTTATTCAGCCCGTCAACTTTTACTTCTGGCTACCACCTAGGAAGGTAAATCAGGCGATTTTAAAAGTAGAAGAGAAGTTTACAGAAATGAAGTTCCAATTGAGGGAGACAAACTGAACTTCCCTAATGTAGCGCATTCATGAACTAGACCTTTTCCATTCCTTCAGTTGCCTTATGTAGCGCGTGCATGACCTGCTCACCAGCACTAGTAAGGACCAGCAAGTTGTTCCAATAAATCTCAAAAGAAAAAAAGTTCCAAGAAGCCCAGAGGTGGGCAAGGTCTCTTGGTTCTTTTTGTAGTCAATGGCAAACAAAAAGCTAATATAATTAAGTTATTCAGATTTATTTATTACACATAAAGGTCACTATCTTAGAGTATTAACATCCACAACATCAAATAAGAGATATATATAGATGATCAGCGAGAGTGACGTGGGCCGAAGTGTGAACTAGAGACACGACGAGGGATTGTCAGGCTGACCTGCTGGGCTCGGCCCGAGTTTAGTTCGGCGAGGAAAGTGAGTGGAAGAGAGTCAGATGGGCCTTTAAAAAGTTGTACCTCAAGGCAAACCAACCCAGCCCATATCCTAGCGCACGCTGCTGCCGCTGAGCTTCCGATGCCCCCCCTCCCCCCCCCCCCCCCCCCCCCCCGCTTCGGCTGCTCCGGAGACCGGACCGACCCCTAGAGTAGGTCCGTGCTCCTAGAGCGGGTGATGGCACACCGACAGGAGGTGAGTTGGCTTTGATCTATTTTTCTTTTTGTTGAGGCTGCCCACGGTTGAGGTTGAATTTCAACTTCCCAGATGCCTTGAGAGTTCAGCCCATACTTGATACGGATCATGGAACACTGTTCCTGCTGTCTGGGCCGAAATTCAAACTTCTCTTCCTTGCCGTTGGTATTGAAGCGTATTCCCCGGCTCCAATATCAATTTGAGCTCCCACAGTGTTTAGGAAGGATCGTCTAAAAATAAGCGGTGGCGGTGATTGTTTTGTAACTTCCATGTAGAGCACTACGAAGTCGACAAAGTAATTTTGAATTTTTCACCGAAATATCTTTGGCAATCCTTGCCGGATAACGGACCGAAGAATCAGCCAGTTAGAGCGTCATTGGAGTGGGCGCCAGATGCATATAATTTAGTTTGTGAATACGATCTTGGGCATAAAGCTTACGCTGGCCCTAAGGTCGCACAAGGCATGATCAAATTGCTGTGTCCCAGTAGATTGGGAGGGGGGAGGGGAGGGGGGAGGGTGGCCGTGGGCCAAGCCATAGTGGATGTTAGCCTCTGAATATTAAGAACACATCTTATAAAATTGTCTTAAAGAAAACCTTCACGATCCACAGCCGCACAAATCACGGATCACAACGGAGTGTAACCTAACCATTTACCGTCCCTCTAACACTGAGATACTCATGTTATTCATGGAACTATTGTTTCCATTTTCTCCTATTCCTTGGGCTTCTAAATACCACTGCGAGAAGTACGCGGGCTGCTTTGGGACCGGAAGTAATGTGGTCTCATTCTCCAACATAAATACAACTGATGACATAAGTGGCCTGCTATTTGGATTGTCTTGCACACATAGGAGGCCTATGTGGATGCACCTCAAAGCTTCATTCGCCAAACAAGTTCCAATAACGGATAAGTCCACCAAATCCATTGCCTTTCCATCATTCCATAAGCTCCATGCCTGAATCAATTTAAGAAAATTAATAGAATATATCATCAGCATGTTTGTTTTGAAATGTATAATTTGAAGATTAATGTCACCATATACGTACATAAGCTAATAGGCTAGGGAAGCTCGTGAAGTGTGTCGAAGTGATCTTAAAACCACTTATGATCTCCAAAAGTATAACACCGAGGCTATATGTATCAGACTTGACAGAAAATGCGCCATCCATTGCATATTCAGGAGACATGTAACCACTGCTTAAAACTCATTAGCAATTTAAGGTTTTTAGTAGGACCATCAAAATAAGAAACAATATTAAAAATAGAGGCATGGATTACTTACTATGTCCCAACAACTCGGTTAGTATTTGCTTCTTGTTGGTTCCCTCCAAAGATTCTTGCCATACCAAAATCTGATATCTTAGGATTCATATCTGCATCCAACAATATGTTGCTTGTTTTGAGATCTCGGTGAACAATTGTCAATCTTGAATCTTGGTGTAGATAAAGAATTCCCCTAGATATTCCTTTGATTATTTTGAACCTTGTTGGCCAATCAAGAACTTTTTTCCTTGCAGCATCTGTATACAATGGTCATATAAGTAAAGTAAGCAAGCAAATTAGAGTAGTAACTATGAGTACTACCTTTCTTTCCTGTATAAAGTACAACTTATACATACCGAAAATGAAGGAATCCAAGCTTTTGTTTGGTAAATATTCGTAAATTAGCAACTTCTCATCTCCATGAATGCAACACCCAAGGAGTCTAACGAGGTTTCTGTGCTGCAATTTCGCAATTAGAACAACTTCATTTCTGAATTCATCTATGCCTTGTCCAGAACCCTGACAGAGCCTTTTTATTGCAACTTCTATGTTCTTGTCCATAATACCCTGCATGCTTTTACCATCATTAAATGAAAAACAAGCAAATCTTTTTTGGTGTCATTGTTTAAAGGATTTATTTTTATGGAAGCGCTAGCGCCCGGACGTCCGAAGAGGGGCTAGCTTGTTACGCCTGCCCACGCCCCCAAATACGCATACGCCATGCTTGCCCACGCAAGTGCGGCTGCATCATGTGGTGGCCGCACCACTTCGTTTCCTATGCCTACAGATACCCCTGCCATGTATACGAGCCCAGCAACTGTAGCAGGCGGATGCAGCAGATGGGTCCTACCGCAACATGATGTGTAACACCAGATCTACTTTCGCAACATCTATATAAAACACTTGCAATATACATTTGAAATAATTGAAACACTTGGAACAAACGTCTCAAACACTCAAAAACATATATGGCGCCATTGCAAAACACATGTATTGTCCAGATGAAGCACTTGTAAAATATGTATAAAAAACCTGAAACACTTATGGAATATCCTGATCTGTAACATCCAAATAAAATCCTTGGTTTTGAACACTTGAAACACTCAAAATATACACTTGCAATATACGTAAATTGTCATTCTTTGCAACAACCAGACAAAACACTAGAAACATGTGTTTGAAATGTTTGAAACACTGGAAAAACGTCATCACCGGTAGCCATGGCCTACCTTGGTGGGGAACTGCAGTAGCCAACAAACAGTGCTCGGGTTCAATGGAGAGGGGGGAGGGCGGCTAGGCATGGTGGACAGAGGAAGGATGGTGCCAAAGCAGGCAGCCAAACGCGCTGCAACATTTGCCGTAGACCAAGCCGGCCCGGAATCCGCGGCGGCGCGGGCTTGGCGACGAGCGGTGACACCCCTGATGAGCATGCCCCGAGGTGGAGGCAACAACAGCGCTCGAAAGCGGGACGGCGTGATGGCCATCATGACAACTAGAGGCCGGCATGTGAGCGATGGCGATGGGAGTGGGAGCGCCGCGTGCGCAGGAAGCGGCTAGAGGTCTAGGAGCATCAGATGGATGAGTTTCATTGAAAGGAAGCGAATGAGTGGAGGAAAGGTAGGTGTCCAGAGAGAACGGACCTTTGCGGCAAATCATTTCTTTTATTTTTATTACCTTATAAATTTTCCCGAAGCCTCCTTGTCCGAGCATATTGTTATCAGCAAAATTATTTGTTGCGGAAACTATATCTCCAAAGGGAAAAAATGGAAGGTCGAAATTTCCATCACCAAGTGTATTTGACTCATCCAAGTGTCCTACCATCATCTTCTCCATGTTTCGACGTTTGCCTAATAACAGAGATATATACTAAAATGCTGTTGTTCAGTAGGAATGGATCATCATTTGACTTCCGAGAGTGAGTAACTCTGGTTGTACTGTACCTCTAAGCTTGTGCTTACGCCATATCCAAACAAGGAACATCCCCATGAGCGCAAGCAGACATGCCGTAACTGGTAGCAAGATTACTAACACAGTCCTCTTCTTGTCAACTGCAGAAATAAGTAGTAGGATGAAAACAGATGATGAAACTTACACATGATCATTAACAGTACTAAGATAGATACAGTATAAATTAAAGGTGTGCTTGCGTACCTAATTCAGACCTTGCCAGCCTCAGATAGATATCCTGCCCATTATCTATGTAACGAACATCCACGATTGCATCCGTCCACATGACGCAGCCACTGGGATGACCCCCTCCTCGGATGTCAGCGGCGGCGTAGGCCACGCACGAGCAGTTGGCAAGGCACCTCGCCCTGCACTGCTCCAGCGTCGCGCCCATGTCCACCGTAGCGTTGTCCGTGTCGGGGAGCTTCACCGCCGGCACCATCTTGAACCCGTCCGTCGTCGCCGTCCCGTTGCCGCCGCCGCCGCACGCCAGCGGCACGTTCCTCCGGCATCCGCCACCGTATTGCCCCATGGACCACTGCGAATTGTTCACGGGGCTGAACCCCACGGCGCAGCTGCACAGCAGCGAGGACGCCGTGCTGCACATCCCGAACGCGCCGCACATGGCGTAGTCGTCGCAGACATCCTTGGGCACCTGAGTGAAGAAGTTCCACACCCGTGTGACGGGGTCCCACACCAGGCGGTGCATCACCCCCAGCTCGTCCAGCACGAGGCGGGAGAAGGGAGCGCCGGGCGTGACGTTGAAGAAGTAGGCGATCTCGTCGGGGCGGACAACCAGCTGGTGCGAGTAGAGCTCCGGCGACGACGCCAGGTCCGGGATGCCGCTGAACCACAGCCCGTTCCAGGGGCCCGATCGGTACTTCTTGACGTTACCTTGCCAGGAGACGGAGTCTGGGAGGCCCCTGGTGTCCAGCACACGGCGGTAATTCCCCGGCGACGGGTCGTTCGGCTCACGCCACGACGTCAGGAACCACTCGGCGCCGGTCTGCGGGTCCTTGCCGTAGCTCATGCCGGCGAGCAAGGTGTTTGTCGGGTGCTCAAACGACTGCCAAAGCACGCCGCCGCCGCCGCCGCTCTGGTCGCGCACCACTAGGTTGCCGGACTCGAGCAGCTGCGCCTGCGCCATGACAGGAGCAGACGTCGTCGTGTTGGAAGAGGAAGACGAAGACCACGCGGTGCGGCCAGAGCCGTCCACAAGGCGAAGGTTCCCGGTGCTACCGAGAACCAGTGCTCCTGAGGTGTCGTTGAGGGGCGTTTCACGGTTGGCCACCCAATAGATGGCCTCGGCCGGTGACACGGTGAACCAGATCCCGAGGTATCTCTTGGTCGGCACACCGGTCGGGGAGAAGAAACCAAGGGTGAAGGACCCGCCGGCCGAGACCAGCGTTGCACCACCGTCGTCGGTGATGTTGCTGCCGCTTTCGAGTGTGTCGGACGCGGTGCCGGCGGCGGATGTTGTGAGGCCGCCAAGGATAGTAATGGGGAAGATCATCAAGGCAGTAACGCACAAAAGTCTAGCCATTACAGTTGTAGCTACTGGCTCAAGATGTTTCCTGCATTCTCATGGTTATGGAAGAGTTGCAGTCAAAATAAGAGCAAGGTTTTCTTCTGGTTATTATTGAAAGATAGGCTCAGCACTAGGAATTTGCTGAGAAGGAAACATATGCCTCTAGAGATGACCATAATTGTGCTGTTACACCTTTTTCTTGATTGTCAGTTTGCAGTGGATTGTTGGAATACTCTGGGCCTTGACATTCATAACTCTGCATATCCTTTTCATACTACCAACTCTTTCGGAGTTCAGCTCGGTGTCCCCGTCTCCATGGAGATAATTATTTCAATGAGCTGGGCTATATGGTCAGTCACAAATGATGCAATCTTTAGGAATGTGCAGCCTCAAATCAATGATGCCAATAGTCATTTCAAGAGAGATTTTGCTCAGGTTATTCTTAGAGCAAAGAAAGCTTATGTACCCTCAGTTAGTGAATGGCTAGAAGCATATTTGTAATAGCTTTAATTTTCTTTCTTGCTTTCTTGTTTCATAGCCTTTGTTGTAAGCACTTGTTCAGTTTTAATAAAAGCACAATAGGGTGTATGGGAGCCTCTAATTTCTTTCGAAATATTCATCCACTATCCCACTTTCTACCCCAAGAAGAAACCCGCTTGACCTTCATCATCACCATCGACCACTGCTTCAGTGCTCCACACCTTCGTACCTTGCAAGAGACATGCCAAGTAATATCCGTTGACAATCACTCATCACAGACTAGAACCACAAGGTCTCAACCCCACCCTGTCTTCGCAACTAGCTCTAAGCTAACATCTCCAGTAGTATTAGCTTTTAGTAATGACTCATAGTATGGTTAGGTCCACGTGACACTCTCACCTATTCTTGGAATATGTGTATGAGCCTAGCTCTTGATCAAGAGATAGTTTCTCTCTCTTTCATTAAAATATAAAAAACAATGCTTAGATCTAGCTTATATATGGGTCACCCATTGAGGGTGCCTTAGTGTGTAACCAGCTAAAAGTCTAGCTTGTTTTCCAACTCGTTAGATCGTGAACCAGTGCACAAAAACATATACCAGTAGTCCATGTTCGTTCTTGCTGCTGATTTTTTGCAATCCATCCTAAACAGTGTTGTGCACCAGGGACTCTGAAGCTTCCTATCCCCCTTCAGTCTTGCAAAGACTTCCCTATCATTCAGTACGCTGATGACACATTAATAATCTTGGATGGGGATCCTGGACAACTTTTCTTCCTCAAATCACTTCTTTACTCCTTCTCTGAAAGCACTGACTTAAAGATTAATTATAACAAAACTAGAATGTTCCCTATCAACATCTCTGCTGAAAGACTCAATCATCTTGCTAATACTTTTGGATGCTCTACTGGAACTCTGCCATTTACATATCTGGGACTACCTCTTGGGATCACCAAACCTAAAATTGAAGAATTCTTGCCAATGGTAACCAAATGTGAAAGAAGACTGGCAAATATATTAGCTTTTCTCATTCAAGCTGGCAGATTGCAACTGACTAATTCTAACAGCCCTGCCAACCTTCCACATGTGTACCCTCACCTTGCCGGGCACAATTATTAAATAGATTGATAAGCTAAGGAGACACTGCCTTTGGAGAGGACCTGATTTGAATTTTTTTTTTAAAAAAAAAAACTTCCAAGGCCGCTTGGGATCTAGTCTGTATTCCTAAAAAGGAGGGAGGCCTTAGAGTCATTAATCTAAAGAAACAAAATGAAGCTCTAAAAATGATGGACAAAATTTCAACAAACATGGTGATGTTCCATGGGTCTCATTCGTATGGGAAAAACATTATCTAAATGGAAAATTACCCAATCACACGAGGAAGGGATCATTCTGGTGGAGAGAGAACATAAAATTATTAAGATCATATAAATCCTTTGCAAAAGTGAACTTGCAAATGGGCAATACATGTTCCTTCTGGCTTGATAATTGGCTGCAGCAGCGTTGCAAAACCAATATCCTGAATTGTTCTCCTTCTCTAAGAACAAGTCCATTTCAGTTTGCAAATTATATAATCAAGGTGCAGTTATCAATGCTTTCAGCACACCCTTATCCAATGAGGCTTTTATCCAACTGGAACATGTTCAGTCTATTGTTGAGCACCTACCCCTCACTGATTCACAAGATTGTTGGCTTTATAATTGGGAACTCAGATTTCTTCCTCTAAGTTGTATGTTGCACTGATGGGTAACAGACAAACCCACATCAGTTTCAGATGGTCTGCCAGCCAAAGCACAAAGTCTTCTTCTGGTTAGTGTTGGTGGACAGGTTGAGCACAAGAAATATTTTAAAAAGAAGAAACATGCAGCTAGAGAATTTTCATTGTGTTCTTTGCCACCAGATAGAAGAGTCAGCCCTCCACCTATTCACCTCTTGCAGGTTTGCTATACAATGCTGGTATTTTCTGACATCACGTTCACAAATAGTGCTTCCATCCTAGAAATAGTTTCACAAATCAAAGACCAATCTCAACACCAGTTCTTCATGCCGATTGCAATTTTGATGTGTTGGTCCATCTGGGTGGTGAGAAATAATTTCATATTCAGAAACCAACAACCTTCAGTTGCAATGGTCAGAGAAAATTTCAAGAAGGAGATGAGCTTGCTTGCTCTTACAATCTCCTCCAAAGATTCAATCGCCTTTGATTTATGGACCCAAAACCTATTGTAATCTCTCTCTTTAGTTTCATCTTTTTCTTCACTTTTTTTTTTTTTTGTTTCCTGGGCTCTTTCTTGTATTTGTTAAACTTTTGCTTTACTTTTAAATAAATTTCTTGTAGGGGTGCAAAACCTCCCAGTTTCGTCAAAAAAAGTAGAATGCATTTGTTTTCATTATTAAATCAAAGAAGCACATGTAGTTAATTCAATAGTGCATTAATTTAAGTATCGAATAACCCATGTCGTATGAGGTCCTCCATTCATCCAATCATCAAAGTAGGTAAGGAAGAAACAAAGCAAACACGTATATGCAATAGATTTTCTTGGACCTCAACCCCATCCTCCACGTCTAGTATGCATGCCGGTGCGATCAGTGACTTGGATCTTCAGCCGTACTGACGACGGCGACATCGATGGACGAAGGGGATTGCCGACTTGCCGTGGCGCAGCGGCAGGCTGCTGCTGGTGACCAGAGAAATTAAGAGACAGAAAGTGTGTGGCTGCAGAAGCGGTGACTGCAATGGCCTCCGGCGGCTTCGTCGTCGTCGCTCTCACACCCTTGGCCCACAGGTAGATTTCGTGTTTCTGGAGTCAGCAAACGTGCTCTAGCTAGGGACTAGGTGGTTTTTCCACAACGGCCTGGCTGGGCAGTCACTATCCTGTGAGTCTGTGACAGTCTTTTCTTTAAGATTCATGCAACCTACTGTAACAACGAGTTTTCTCCACACCTCGGCGGGCGTGGCGGTCAACAATTCGGAGCATGGGCCCAGGCCATATCCGAATCTTGATGCATGTTTGTGTGGCTGACGATAAGAATTGGCCGGCCAAATGATTGGGGTTCTGATTTTCCCCAGGGAGATGGAGGGTGCGGTCTGTGGCTCTGCGTTGATCACATAGGGCTTGTTTGGTTGTCGTTTATTTCTAAGCCTAGCTAGCATTTTAAGCCGGGTTAGACTTAGCCTACTTGACATAAGCCAATATCAACTTATTTGGTTGGTATGATCGCTAAAGCCTGGCTAAGTTTGAATGTGTTTGGTTGGCTGTTTTAGCTTGGATAGAGTCACCTCTTCTTTGTACATGTAACTTCACCACCATTGAAGCAATTCGTCGAACACCTTCGAGGCAAGCAGAGAGAGCGGAGGAGAACAGACGGAACAAGCCACGGCCGGCTACTAGCAGCAAGAGATGGAACAAGCCACGGTCAGCTACAAGCCTACAAGCAGCATGAGCACGAATCGTCCATGGAGAAGCACGGCATGCTAGCCTGTGAGCGTCGTCAACTTCGGGGAAGCCAATGGAGGCCCAGCTCCACGAACGCCGCCTTGTGCTTGCACACCTCCCGCAGCTCCTCCGCCGCCTTCACCGCGGCTCGCGGGACCTGCCGGCGACGACGACGGCGTGGTCAGGAGCACCGCGGCGACGGCGGCGTGCTCCACCGCCTCCATGGCTGCGGGCTGTCGCAGCTCCTCTGCCGTCTTCATCGCGGCCCATGGGACCTGCCGCTGCCGACGATGGCGTGGCCAGGAGCACCGCGGTGGCGACGGCGTGCTCCACCGCTTCCATGGCCGCGCGCTCCTGCAGCTCCTCCGCCGTCTTCAGTTCCTCGGGGAAGGCAGCAGGCGGGTGATGAGAACGGAGAAAGGAGCTGGCGCAAGCCTGGATCCCAGAAAACGACTTGCCCATCCGTTTTTCTGGAGCCAGACTTGAAGGTGGTCCCTGACTTACCAGAGACTGACTTGAACATCTAAACAGGCAACTAAACATCCTATAGGTGGCTCTAGGAAGCCTGGTTGGGTTTTAGTCACCCAACCAAATAGACCCATAGTGGTTCACCTTATGGTTCACTTGCTGCTGATTAGATTGGGTCTGTCGGGTTTATAGATGTGGATAGGTTATTTTTTATCCGTTATTAAATATCCATCGGGTTGGCAGCTGTGCCTGCATCCGTGCCCGTGGACACAGTTTGACGCCCGTATCCGTGCCTATCGAGTTTGTTGCCCGCGGGTTTGCGGATATTCTTTGTCCGTTGCCATATTTATATGGTACCCACTGCTGATTGACATCAACAAGGGGAGGCTTTGGGGGTCGACAGCGAGCTTTACTACTCGCCTCGCATGCATGCATCAAGCATGAGTGTCATGGACCATCAAAATTGTCATCGGCTATGCATGGTCAGCGCTAATTAATCATGGAATTAGTGTGCTTATGTCATTAGGCTAGTGATCTTAATGCGCTAATCAGGTAAGGCTCTGTTTGGATCTCAGAGCTAGAGCTAGCTAGTTTGAGCTATTTGGGCACAAATAGTCGTAAAGTACCCAAATATGAGGGCTAATTTGAGTTATTTGCATCTAACTCACCCAAAAAAAACTATTCTCTCCAAAAGGTGATTATTTAAACTAATTCAGTTAGGACCTATGATTCGCTCTTACATCTAACCACACTATGCTCTAGACAAATGATTGGAAAATTACCTTTTTATCAATTTAACTCTTACATCGGAATAACACTTTAGCCTTAATGAAGATGGCGACATATCGATCAACGGAGGGGATTGCCGGTGCGATCAGTGACTTGGATCTTTAGCCCTTCTGACGACGGCGACATATCGATCAACGAAGGGGATTCCCGAGGCGCAGCGGCACAGTCTAGATCAAAGAAATTAGGAGACAGAAAGTGTGTGGCTGCAGACTGACTGCAATGGCCTCCGGCGGCTTCGCCGTCGTCGCTCTCACACCCTTGGCCCGACAGGTAGATTTCGTGTTTCTGGAGTCAGCGAACGTGGATGTAAGCAAAGGTGGCTTCTTTTCTTGGATGATCGATCCGAAGTCCAATATTTGCACGGGAGGAGCCGTCTGCCCAGGAACCAGTGAAGTTGGGTACGCGAGGCTTCGATGCAAATAGCTCCCGTATTTTGCCCGGCGAAGCTAGATCATATTTTTTTTTAAAAAAAAAGTGTATTCGTTGTATGTATGCATATATTTTTTTATTTTTATCATGAGGATATGTATATCGTCAAGGTTAATTAATACTCCTCTCCATACCCATAAAACATGTCGTTTAGATAGCGACACGATCTCCAAAGCGTAACTTTGACTTCATATTTCTATAAAAATATTTATGTGATATATGTATATTTTTATAAAAATATATTTCAAAAAAAATCTATTCATATAATTTTTCACATTTTCAAACTCAACAATTTAAATGTTATTCATGATTTATCATTTATATTTTCAATTTTTGACCAAAACTTTATCTAAATCAACATGTTTTATGGACATGGAGGGAGGTTTTTTTTTCACGGTGCGGTCACTCTCTGTTTTCTACAGCTCCGCAGCTTCGCCCGGCCCTGTCATTTTGGATGCCAATAACTCATGAAACCTACCAACTTGTCGCCGTCTACTACTAGTCCACGAAGGGGTCCTTCTATTAACAAAATTAGCCAAAATTTTTGAAAACTAAAAAAGCCCCTTGATGTTCAGAGGCAACCGACTTATTTACTAAGACACTTAACAAAATACCACCTTTAGAAAATTGATTAACAGAGATCGGCCTGTTAAGAAAGGGAGTGGAGGAAAAATGGAGATGAGCCATATATGTGGGTCCATGCTGGTAGGTGGGTCTCAATTAACCAAAAACTGTCAAAACCAAGTTGAGAGGCCCAAATTGAATGGGCTAAGAATTGACATGAGAAAATTACAAGGTTTTATAGTTTGGGGGGTCAAAAATTAGAAAAAACACAAAAGAGTTGGGAAGACAAATGGGTTCAATCCAAATAACAGTAATAGATATGATGATCTTTTTGTGTGGCCTTTTCAGTCAATGGAATATATATAGATGCGGTCAACAACGCTCCTCTTATCTTAGCTTCTAAATCTCAGACAACGAAATTGGAAGTCGGTCTTCCAAGGCGGTAAAGCTATTCATTAGCGGCGTATGAGGAAGTCAAGGTCAGTTTGCGCTAGGGCTCGTGGATCGGAGGCAAACTGCTGGTCAATATAATTGTGTTGCGCCTTGGAGTCATTACTGAAAAAATAATTTTAGAAGAGGCTCCAAGGAACTCATGCATGTGGTTTATGCCTCTCTCGGAATCACGGTGCGAACACCCACACCCCTACCCATCAATCATGGAAGGCACAACGGTTGGGTGAAGGCCGATAATGCCCACACCCCTAACCCACCAAACAGGGAAGGCACGACAGTCGGATGAAGGCCAATCGACGATGCCCACTGCAGATTGACACCAACAGGAGGCTTTGGGGGTTGATAGCTAGCGAGCTCTACTACTCGCCTGCATCACGGGCGTGAGCGTCATCGACCATCAAAATTGGCTTCGGCTATGCATGACCAGCGCTAATTAATCATGGAATTAGTGTGTTCATTAGGCTAGTGCTAATGCGCTAATTATGTTTATATCTTCTAATACTTCAAACGCAAGCTCAATCCAGACGGTTATTTGGCAAGGCTAGTTATTGGCCTGTGCCTTTCTCGGGAACCTAAAATTGAGAAGCTCAGCTATGCTCGAGCACCAAACTTGACGGCGATGACAGGTGACACCTTGACGTCGACTATTGGGTGGCGAAGGAGGCCCTGGCGTCGTTCTCTTGAATGATCTCCCCCCTTGATGGTACGAAGTAGCTCATCATCCTCAATGGTCTCGACAGAGGCCCATGAGAAAAGTACTCCATGGAAGCAAATCAAACCAAGGTCTAGACAGAGGCCAATGAGAGAAATGACTCATGGAAGCAAATCAAGCATGACTCAAGAACAGAGAGAAAATATTCGAAAGAAACACTACCAAAACTGGACGTGGGACACCAGGAAAAACGTATATAAATGTACCCGACTTCACTGAGTACTTCATAGTTTGCTATTAGAAAATAGACTTCTACTTTTATCCTTCTTAGGTTAGGATAAAAGAAAAGGATTCCTAGTTGTCCACGTCATCTAATATAAGAAGCACGGCATATATATGTCATATAAAATAGGAGGCTTGTCGTGTAGACGGTAGAATAAAGAAAACTTCTGTATTCAATATTTAGTTAGGGGATGGTGGGAAAATGATAGACTAAAATTTTGCCTTTTTATTATTAGATAGATATCAATAATCCGTAAGAGATTTTGAGTTAAATCCATGCAAAATGGATTCTCTGTTTGTTTACTCTGTTAAAATTAAAATAGTTGTGACTTTTGGTACTTATATTAACATAACCAACTTTTTTTTTGAATTTATTTATGGAAAATGATGAAAAGGAACACGTAGGGGAGAGGAGGAGCCCAGGCACCGGCCGCGGCGGTGGTGCCCTCCCCCGTGGGGAGCCGGCCGCACCCGATGCGGGCGGCGCCGGCGGCCGCGCCACGTGCTCGGCCGGCCCCGCGCGCGAGCGAGGAGGCGATGGGGGCCGAGGACGAGGAGGGGAAGGAGAGCTGGGCGGGGAGGTGGAGGGCACCGGCGCCTGGGCGGTGGCTGGGAGCCTGCCAGGGGCTAGGGTTGGAGGTTCATCCGTCTCATCGTTAGACACAAAGTTTTTATAGTTCATATAAACAGAGGTCATATAATGGCCGAGTCACGTACGGGGTATGGAAATTATGATCCAATATGTCTTTGAATCAGGCTTTGTTTGTTCGTTACACATGAGTTGTTCGAACTCGCATGAATATGGAGATTGTGTGCAGTTTATAGGAAATAATTTATGTTTAGATGCATGTGCGCTCGCTAGAATGCACCCACGTCGTCTGCAGTTTATAGAAAAATAATTTTTGGTTAGATGCCTGTATGGACTTTTTTTTTTTTTTTGACAGCTAAATGCAGCCACTTGGGTGGGAAGTCATATTCCCACGTACCGGTACAGCAGCTCTCTCCAGAGGGCAAATCCATCCATCTATAAATTGAAACCGGCTCTGTAGCCACGAGAGCCCATAACTAGCTAGCGAGAAATGGAGCAGCAGAAGCAATTGGTGGCGGCCAGGGCGATCCCTACAGCTACATAAAATCCATGGCCCTCCGTTGCGCTGTCAAGCTCGGGATCCCCAGCGCTATCCATGGCTGCGGCGGTGCCGCCACGCTAACCCAGCTGCTCGCTGCCGTCCAACTTCCCGAGACAAAGCGGACACACTTATCCCGCCTCATGCGATTGCTGGCCGAGCAAGGGATCTTCACCAAAGACGACGACGATGGCAGCGAAGCTGGAGCTGGCGGCGACGGCGTCGTCTACCGCCTCACGCCGGTGTCTCGCCTCCTCGTCGAAGGCGCCAATGGCAGCGGCGGCGCGTGCCTGTCGCAGTTTGTGACCTCGGTCACCGCGCTGTCGTCCAACCTCGCGGCGTACCTGCGGCTGGACGAGTGGTTCAGGAGCGACGACGGCGACGCGGCGGCGGAGACGCCGTTCATGATGGCGTACGGCCAGGGCTTCTGGGCCGCGGAGGCGGAGCGGAGCGCGCGTTTCGACCAGCTCATGGCGTCCGACAGCCGGCTGGTGGCGGACGTCGTCGTGCGCGAGTGCAGCGACGTGTTCCGAGGGATCACGTCTCTGGTCGACGTCGGCGGCGGCAACGGAACCATGGCGACGGCCATCGCCACAGCGTTCCCGCACGTCAACTGCTCCGTGCTCGAGCTTCCGCATGTTCTCGAAAACGTCGTCGTCCACACCACTCAAGTCGACACCATTCAGTTCGTCGCGGGTGATATGATGAATTCCATTCCACCAGCGGATGCTGTGCTCCTCAAGGTAATTAACGCAGTAATAATTATATATATCCTGCCGGTGCTATTTATTACCACCGCTATTTATTACCTTAAATATAACATAAGCTAGAGTTTTAATGAAATGTTTATTAGAAATCCATATAGGTACAACACAAAATACAGATGTACATATAGTGTATTTAATCAATAAATTTATCATAACCTGATATCATGTTATTAGTAAATAATTAAACAGGGAGATACATAATAAAGAAAACCTTTTTGATTAGTACTATGAATTAAATTTATTTATGGAATTTCAACTAACTATTTTACATTAAATACTAGACTATATATGCTGAAGCGTAGGTTGATTGACTTGAATGACGTACACGTGAAGTCGCGTTCGAGAAAAAAAAAACTGACTTGAATGACTAACTTAAATGGCAGAATGTGCTGCATGATTGGAGCGACGAGGACTGTGTGAGAATCTTGAAGCGATGTAGAGAGGCTATCTTTGCTCCTGGTACATCAGGGAAGGTGGTGATCATAGAAATGGTGGTGGGAGGGTCTTGCTCGACCAAAGAGGCATTTGAAGCTCAGCTTCTGATGGATATGTGCATGACGGTGCTGAACACGGGAAAAGAGCGAGGGGAGCAAACGTGGAGCAAGATTTTCATGGATGCAGGTTTCACCCGATACAAGATTAGGCCCATCCTAGGGGCTCGATCGGTGATTGAGGTTTATCCATAGCCTATGAGCATTGAAAATTTGCAATTATCTATTTTTGTAATAAATATTATTGCTGGTCTTTTTTATATATAAGAAGCTCGTGTACCAGTCCTTCTCACCGTATGACACATGTTTGTTTTATTTGGAACCTTCTTAGCTTAAGGAACCTTCTGTACTATCCGCCCGTTTAGATACAGTTGTAATTTGCAATTTGGAAAAGGAATCTTTTTCAATAAGTGTCTAATCATGGCTCAAATAGGCTTAAAAGTTTCGTCTCGTGATTTACATGCAAACTGCGCAAACGACATGCAAAAATTTCATCTACGTCTAATGCTCCATGTATACGTCGCAATATTCGATGTGATGGGAATCTTGAAATTTTAAAGTGCATCTAAACAGGGCCTATGCCATAACTGATAAACATTGTTGGATCAGAACCTTCCATATCACTGTCCGAATTCATGCCGGTAGAGGCTAATCAACGATTATAGCTAGAATGGTCTATCACTGTCCATTTGGCAACCCAGTAGTAATAAGGCACAATACCATCAAAATTTGTAGGCTTCACTGAAATGTCCTCATAAACATTGCCCATCTGTTAAAATACCATTTTGAGATTTATGGTAATTCTTAATTTTTTCTGTCTCAAATTTTTTTTGGGTTTAGCTAGCTCAAACAGCAATTCTCGGCCGCAAAAATGGGTGGTCACTTGCTTCGGAAAGCCCAGCTCGAATCCTTCTTCACTGGAGTAGTTCAGTGGCCCAATGAATGGTCCACGAGTTGGTCCATGACACAACTGGCTCCATCTTCTTCCCCGGACATTTTCTCGCCTCGCGTCCGTCCTCCACTCCTGCTGCTGCCCCGCGCGCCGCCAGCCTCCTGCGCCCCCGGCCGTACGTGCCTGCGACGCTCGTGCCGCACTCTTCTTGCCGGTAACATGCCACCATTTCGGGATTGGGCGTCCCTCGCCCCAGATCTGGTGGAGCTCATCGGGTGGCGGGTGCTGGCCGGCGACCTGCTGGACTACGTCCGGTTCCGCGCCGTCTGCCCGCAATGGAGCGCGAGCACCGTCCGCCCTCACATCCTCGACCCACGCTTCCACCCGCGCCGCTGGATGATGCTCCCCGAGGGCCACGGCCTCTACCCCGGCCACCCCGACCTCCGCGGCTTCGTGCGCTTCGTCAATCTCTCCACCGGTGCCCTCGTCCGTGCCCACCTCCCGCTCCTGGATGACCACGTCATCCTCGACTCGGTCGACGGCCTCCTCCTCCTGCACCGCGACCATGACACCGCCGTGCGCCTCCTCCACCCCTTCACCGGCCAGACCGTCGATCTCCCGCCGCTGGCATCCCTCCTGCCACAGGTGGTGACCTCCTATTCCGAGCAAAGCAAGCGCGCCTTACTCATGAGCCCCAACGCCTCGGTTTCCGTCAGCTCCCGAGGTACCGTCACTGTCATGCTCGCCTTTGCTTCCCTGAAGCGTGTGGCCTATGCCACCGACGGTGACCAGCGGTGGACTCTCTCGGATTGGAAGCTCGAATCTTTCACGAGTCTCCTGTCTTCCAGTGGCAAGACCTACATGGTGGACTACGATTATGATAATCTGGAGGTACACATCTATCGGGTTGATCCACCGTGCACCACTGCAGCTGATGGGTTTCCTCCTTTCCCATTGCTGATGAAGATTGCCGACTGCCCATTGGACAGATTCAGCATTATTTTCAACCTTGTAGAGTGTGGCTCGGAGATACTGGTTGTTACTTACAAGGATGAGTCTTGCTCAGAGCTAGAAGTATACAGACTCGCTGACCTTGTCATCGGAAGGTTTGAGCCTTTAACGAGCATTGGAAACTATGCCTTGGTTCTAGGGGACCGCTGTCTTTGTGTTTTGCTCTCACCAAACAAATGGCTGCCGTCCGTTTCGCCTAATTCTCTTGTCTGCGTACGTATTTCCCAGTCCAGTCCGAATGCTGGAGAATTTGTTTTTGAGCAGTACAACCTGGGTACTGGCATGTGGACTCCAGCCAGTGATGGACACATTGTAAAGATGCCACCGCCAAGCCCCCATGAGTTCACTCATCATATATTTACCTGTTGCCATCATAGATATTGGTAAGTCAGTATCCAGCTAACTTTGCCTTTTTGTTTACTGCATAGACTATTTACTGTTTAAACGAGTAAATGCAATTGTCACATTGTTTGATCCATGGTAAACTAACACTGCTGAAATTTTAATCTTAAAATTCCAAACTGATATAAATACTTTGTGTCCTTGTAGGAATAAAGGGCTCATGTACTCCGGAGTAACTGAGCCAAAATGGTTGATAAAGCAAGAACTACGGTTTGGAGTAAGTCTGTGTGTCTACCATTTTGTATTTATTTCATTTGAACCGTCCTGTTTTTGTTGTTGTCAGCAACCATTCAGACATCATATGGTATAATGTGGTTCAGTTGTCTGTAAAATATGTAACTACTTATTAGAGGTTAGATGTTGTTTGGTTTGGATAAACTGTAATCATATTCCATGGATTGTCTTGTCAGGCCAATCCAATCAGTAGGCCACTACGCCCAAATAGGTGGTTAGTTCCCTGTGGTATTATGGATTTTTTTAATGCTATATCAACATTCTTGTCTATAAGTATGATAAAAATCTCTGTACTTTTATAAATAATATTATATTCTGCAGGGGGATTTATAGTTGGTGTGCATTTTTATAATTTTTACATGTCAAGTATTTGCTTAGATTATCATGATTGCATATCCTTTTTAGCTTCTACTACCAAACTGTCCTTGGTATGCTTTGTTACATTTTGTTCAATATTCAGAAGACAGTGTGAAGCATTAAGTCAGATACATTGTCAATTTAATTCTGGTTTACTCCTCTTTGGTATAAAATCAGAAATTTGGTATATAAGCAACTTTTATTTTTTGAAATTTGGTATAACATCAGAAAGGCAAATAATGTCTGCAGGAAGTAATTAACCATGTATTTTTTTTCTTGATAAGGGATGTAATCATCTATTTTTTAACACATCATATCCATGCAAAGGAATGGATTATGCCAGAGCATTCTTAGTCACAGGGAAAGGTTAACAGCTCCCAAAGGTTTCCATATATGTTGGGTTTTTTAATGTCTGAATAGCTTATTTTGTTCCCAAGTTTGCATCCCCCTTTTTTTTATCCCCTTTTTTTTTTGAACATGCAAGTTTATATTGTGAATCGGTTTATATGGGTGTATGTATTGGGTGTTGCTGACATTCCTTATTTCAAACTCTTTCCAGGCTTGATGCTTGCTTTTTGCCAGTGGAGGTCTTTGTTTCAGTATTATGTCTGGAGGAGCAAATAGCCTTCCTAACTTCCTTATCTGTTGGTGAGCTGCATTATTCCACTGCAGGCGTGCGGCTGCAGTGACTGGACCATGCTAAAGAGCAATCCGTTATAATGGAAGGCTATATGTGTTCGATTAGAATTAGAACTGCCAAATGGAGCCATTCTTGTTCTACTACTCTTTAGCATGGTGGATACACTTTTAGTATATGGTGCGTCCTACTACATCCTAGAGCAGTCAGGTCTAACATGAACAACTGTAGTTCGGTTCATCCTGCAACTATGCTTTTGTCTTAAAAAATTGAGCATGTCAGACTTAACCTTTTCTTCTTTCGTATATGTGATTTAGAAATGCCCTTTTGTTTCCTATTTTAACTGGTCCGGCCATCAGATTTTTATGGCAAAGACTGGTTGATTTTTGCTATGACTGAATTGATGGCTGTTGCAACTCCTGGCCTGACATGGTATGGATCGTGCCATGCTTGGTTGAGAAGCTTCGCTATTCATTAGTCGCTATTCATTAGCACTGCCGTCTCGACGAGAACGACGGTACTGTGTATATACTCAATGACAGGTTGAAGAACTCCAACGACAAGGATTTCAACTGTATGAATTAATGAATCTTGAATCTAGGATAATCTTGAATCCCTAGTCTGTTACCCCTTTCCTGCCATTCTCTGTTAACATTAATTGTTGCATGTATTTGAAGGCAGCTGTTGGCTTATGGTTGATTGTTACTTCAATGTTATTATTGGAGGTGTAACAAACAGTTTATCCCATTTTTTTTGTTCGATGTTGGCAGAACAGATCAGGAAGCCTATATTGACTACTTTCTTCAACGCATGGAAGAGACTAATTACTCCATACCACAACCGTCCTGTAATAATGTACTACTATGTGCCTAAAATCACTTATATAACATAGTAGGCACATAGCAGTACATTAAAGCATTAAAAAAAGTACCTAAATATAAGTGATTTTAGGGGGGTGTAAGAAAGTTTGTCAATGAGAGAGGATCATCGTCTGTTGTAATTAGAGCAAGCTCAGTATGAAAAAGAGGCCCTCATTTTACCGCGGGAAGCACGGCATGACAAACATCTGCTTCTGCTCTGCTGCAGTTGCCGATCATCATTACTTAATTGCTATACAAAGCACACTGCACACCTGATGGGCCCGGGTGGGCCTGGAGGGCGGAGGCTAGAGCTGATTCTCAATCAAACCGGGCCTGTCGGCAAACCCTACCCTTCACCTACAGAAGCTCTTTTCAAATTTCACCTCGAGTGTTTACGATAGATGCAGTTCCAAATTTTAAAAACTCTCGTCACATCAAATGTATGGACACATGCATAGAGGATTAAACATTTAAACGTAGATAAATTTTTTTTTCATGTGTTACACAGTTTGCATGTAAATTATAAGACGAATCTTTTTAATCTATTTAGACAATGATTCGGCTCTTATTATAAAAGTTAGCATGGTATAATATTTTTTATAAAAAAATTCACATGCTAAACGCCCCTTAAAGCAGAAAAATGGGAGGATAGTGAAAGGTGGTGGAGCAGACAGAATAGAAGGGAAGAGGCGCCATCCCCATACAAAGAAAACAACGTAACGGTAGGAGCAGGCTGCTGTGCTGTGTCTGCGTGTGCTTGTGTTCCCGTTGAATTCAACGACGACGGGAAAAGTAACAGAAGATGGCATGGACACGCACGCACTCCGATCCGGCGGCCAAGCAGGGTAATTAGCATCTCATTACGGCCTTCTTTTCTTTTCTTTAGCACGTCTTTACAAGCGTAAACACTGTGTTTAGTATTTAATAACACTGCACTCCGATCCGACGATGCCTGTAGTCCGGCAGGTCAAAGATGCAAAAAGATACTAGGAGGTTCTTTTCTCAGTCTCGGTCTGACGGTCTCATGAAAGAAAGACACAGCGTTCTTTGGCACAACAACTACCAGCGCCTCTTTCTCTGTGTTCATCGAACGAAGCAGCTCCTGCTCTTGAGCAATTTAAATTATTCTTCAGCTGTCTACTACTACGACTAGAAAGAATTTCAGTGCAGGTGAAATCTAGTTGATGGATGCCAGTTAATTTAAGTGTTTGTGAAAGCGCAAACTGGCTGGCATATCCTGCGGATGGCAAGGGGGCTCCTATGCACCGCAAATGGGAGAGACCCAAAGTTTTTACTACCAGTACAGTCGCACAAACATGGGGACGGACGGATACGGATGTCGGGTCGGCATGCCATGCCATGCACATTGCACGGAGATGAGATTCCTCCGTTCCAATCCAATGCCTCTTTATTTTCCGCCCTTCCCAACCTCACCACACAGAAACAGAGAGAGAGAGAAGAGAGCTTTTGCTGTGGTAGCCATAGGCCCATAGCTTGTAGTGTGGGCAGGGCAGCGTCCTCCTCCGGCAGGCCCCTGGTGCTGGATGCTGCGCTTTGTGCTGCACATTTTTAAAGGACCCCAGGGCGGACCACACTTGGCAACTCCAGCCCGCAGCTGCCGGACGCTTGACCAGACGTCCAGACCTGGGTACATTCATTCATTTGCAACTAGAGTACTCGAGTCATTGCATTGATTGCATCCCTTCACTTCACTTCAACAAGAGCAAGAGCACGAGGAAGAAGAAAAGAGGGGATGATGGCGAAGCGGCATGGCGGCGGGGGCGGCGGAGGCTTCACTGTGCTCCGCGTCCTCGGCGCCACAGTCTTGGCGTTCCTGCTGCCGCGGTCCGCCGGAGCGGCCGACGACGCCAAGGTAATCTCGGTAGCCTCTCCTCTCCTCCTCGCCATTGTTCGCCTTCTCCTGTCTCCTCTCCTCTCTTGGCGGGCCGCTCGTGTTCTGCGCTGCAACCAACTCTTGCAAATGCATGTGTCGGCTTCGGCGCTACTCATCAACTGCAAACATTTGGCTTTTGTCAGTGGCACGCCCATGCCCATCCGGCCGCCGGCAGAAACGGCGTCGTCGCCGTCGGCCACGGGGCCCCCGCGCCTCACGCGGCCGGCCTCCCGCCGCTCTCGGCGCCACCGCCCACTGCAGGAGCTGACGACCTGCCGCCGCCGCCCGGGCAGCGCCAGCAGGCCGCCCCGCACTTCGGCTTCCCGCTGCAGCCGGGCCCGGGCACGGCGTCCGCGGCGGCCCCTGGGGTGGGCGGAGAGGGGTACCCGTTCATCGGCAGCAACCCGACGGTGCCGCTGCCCGCCGGCATGACCGACACTTCCACCGTGCTCCCGCTGCCGGACACCGGGGACGCCACCAAGGTCATTTCTGCTTTTCTTTCCCTTGCCTCGTCGGGCCATCTCGGTCTGCCGTTGTTTGGTGCTCATGGTTTGCTCTGCCTCCCTCACTGCAGGTGGTGGACTCGGCAGCGTCCGTTCCTTCTCGCGTCTCCATGACTGGGCTTGGGCTTCTCCTAGCCACCCTGTTCCTGTTCTTGTGCAAGATCTAAATCTATATACTTGTACTACTGAATGGTGATTCTGCTGCCTTCATCCGAACTACTAGTCTGGAGTTCTTGGCATCAACTAATCTAGAGATTTACTACGAGTCCGTTTCCCCTTCCTGTAAATTCAATTTGACACCAGCATTATGCTCAGCTTCACTCTTCTGCCTTCGCGATCAAAACCATCAGGCCGCACTATCCCTCTGCAGCTTCGACTCCTCTGCAGCATGTGCCGTGCCGACTCTCCAACACAACATGGAAAGAAAAAAATAATAATAAAAAAAAAGGAGAGGGCAAACAAGTCGCCAAACGCCAAACAAAAAAGAACAAGTGCCAAGGCCAAGCACAGCTCCCATCACAATTCACGATAGCAGCCTGACCACATTTGTGTTACTTACAAATAATCACAAAGTAACCTTCACTTAGTTTCACATTTTGGGCAAGAACGATCCATCAAGCTCATGCCATTAAGGGCATGGTATGAAGCATGATACATACGTCTAGCATCAGTACCGCTAAAAACAACTCCACTGCCCTATGATCCACAGCTTCCTTAATTTACAGGATGGTACAGCAAGAGTTGGTTTTCTTCGCCTGCTTGTAGAACATCTGCGTACAACATACCATAAACAAGCCACGGCCTGGCTAACCAGTTAGCCTAATGTTGCTGGACTCATACACTGCTGCTATCGTTTTTCTAGATAGAAAGTTCTCTAGGCAAACAATGGAACAGCTATGGCATGTCGATGAAAGCACCAATTGTTACTATAAATGATTCTACAAGTGTGGACTTTCTTCTCTTTTGCATCCCACCTTTTCTTTCTAAGACACAAGGCCACAAGGGGGGTCGAGAAATTTGCTCCCACCTATGGTCAAATTTACAAGGAAAAATTTATCGGTGACAATGAAAGGTGCAGGTTTGGGAAAAATACCATCAAGGCGACTCGGTACACTTTAATACCGCTGAAAGATGTCGCCCTCTAGATTTTTACCACTCTGTCCAGATTAGACATTATTGTACTGTTCGGCTGGCTGGTACGGTACGGCTGACTGATTGTTTTGAGAGAAAAACACAGCTAAATGGCTGGCTGGTGCTCGCTAGACCAGCTAGCCGAACAGGGTCTATCTGTTTGGTTCACGCTACGCCACAGCAGGGGCGCGCCACAGCAATCTGACGCAGGTGTTTGGATCGTTACTTAAGTTGAGGCAGCCATCGAATATATGGTAGTGTAAAACTCGCCATGACACGAGTGTGGCGGTGAAAAGGTACGCCACAACAACGGCGCGCCACTCTGACGCCTCCTAGACTTTAGGCGTGGCTGGCATCCAAACATCTCCATAATGATGGACCTGTTGAACCATTTTGCTCCAGCCCTTCTGGTTCTAGAGGGTGTTTAGTTCCTCTTCAAAATCTCAAAACTTCCGTCACATCAATTTTGCGGCATATACATGAAATATTAAATATAGACGAAATTTCTGGATGTTTGCACAGTTTGCCTGTAAATCACGAGACGAATCTTTTGAGTCTACTTAGGCTATAATAGGACACTTATTGTAAAAGATTCCTCGCTGCTACAGTGCCAAAATCCCAAAACTTTTGGGATCTAAACACCTCCTAGGCCAAAACATGATCACCTTTTATCCCATGGGTAAAAGGAACAAAGCCTCGGTCCCAGGTGCCCTTTTCCACCCGCGCTTATGTCCCCCCTCAGATCAATGGTAGCAGAGGCACGCCGCCCTCCGTTCCGTCAGCCCATCCTCCTCTGCCCCTTCTAGACCTTCATTTGCTGTCCTCTGGCAGGCCACACACCATGGATCGGAGGTGCAGAGCTTTGGCTCAAGTTACCTGGTCCATGGTGTTGATCTGGAACAGCCGTAGACGGCTTGGGAGCTCTGGTACCTGGTGGGGTTTGGCAGCTTCGGAGGAACAGCAACACATAGTGGTGAGAGGAGCAGACACATACTGGTGAGAGGACTAGCGTTGCGCCACCCCTGCCCCTCTGCTCAACACGTTCTGACTAAACGGGCTTCCTCAAGTGAGAATACCAACCCCGGACCCCCCAAATCCAGGGCAAATATGGCCCAAAAGAAAATGGGAACAATAAAAAGCATAACAGAAGTGTACCGAGTGGTAAACTATGGCATCTTTTGGTGGTATCAATTTTAAAGCCGCTACAGTGGTGTTACTATAGAAGATTCATACATATTCAGATGCTTAACTTAGACACTACAGAACTTCACCAACTTCAGAATTTGTCTTTCAAACAGAATTTAACACAAGGGGTTGCAACTGGATGGAAGAATCATTTTGACCAATTGCCCATAGGCCATAACTTGTACTCCCTCCGTATCAGATTTAGAAGTCGTTTAGGACATTGAAACGGTCTCTAAAGCATGACCTTGACTTCATATTTCTATAAAAAAAATATTTATTGAAAAGTGATATATGTATACTTTTATGAAAGTATATTTGAAGACAAATCTATTTATATAGTTTTTATATTTCCAAACTCAATAATTTAAAAGTTATTCATGATTTATATTCCCAATGTTTGACCAAGACCTTTTCCAAAACGACTTCTAATTCCGATACGGAGGGAGTATATTTGTACAACATAACACAGCAAAAATATCCATACCTGTGAAGAAATACTTAGATCAGAACTCTTCTCCACTAGCCTGTCCAATCCTTCACCTCTGGTAAGCATGCTATCAATGGTTTTATGCTGCAGATATCGAAATCAAGAACATAAATTACAATTTTGCAAAAGAAGAAAGTAGCCTTGACCATCCTTAACCTCGGCAGTAACTCATGACCTCTTCATCAGGCATATAGCAAATAGCTCAAAAGCAGGTGACTGAAGAGTATCCAACACCTGGTGCAGGGCACTTGGTCAAAGTGCCAGCAAACGAAAGAATCCAGATATTGCACTATTCCACAAGAATTTCTAATAGAATAATAGAATTACCGAGCATACAGTCGATGGGGGCAGACTGACTCCACAAATTCTATCAGCTACTAGCTTCCAAGAGCAAGCAGGAGCAGAGCATCAAACACTATGGGCAAACAGTAAATAATGAATCATAAAGAAAGAAAATAAGAAAACCACTTGTGTTCTAAACACATTCTAGCACCAGTTCAGCAGTGAAATAAGATCCTGCCCCTTTGCTCCGAACCCAAGCAGGCTAAAAGAAAACTCTCCCCTGACGTAATTTTAGCCTTGCCCTGCCTAACATATATGGACTCATGTATGGTGCACATGAAAAATAACTCCATTCAAAATTTGGTAAGCTAGTTAGCCATGTTTCCGAGGGTTCAACAAAAATGAAATTACTTACCAAAATAATCTTGGTTTCATCCAAGTCCCTCTGAATTTTCAACAACTTGTCAGCCTCTGCAGGATCCTGCAAAGAAGACAAATCAATCATTGGCAAATCAAGCTTTGTTTTCAGTGACCAATGATGTGCTCAAAAGGGAGAAAACAATACATACATAAATTTCCAGATTTGGACAGACACCTCATTAATAAGTATGAATACAACAACCATTTCGTTGCATACAAGAATCTGATTCCTGGATAAGCTAAATTTTCAAGACATAACTGCATAAGCATGGCAAGCGATATGTACGGGACGGAGGAAGAGTGTGCGCATAACTTATTTCACAATTTATTTACTCTCGAATAGATCCTGGATGTGTGAAGGTCAGCGTGCTCAGACAGACAGCAGAGCTTCGTGTTTTTCTCTTCCAAATCTTTAATCCCACTAGATATATACTACTCAAGTGCTGATGGGGAAAAAAAAACATCACAAATGTGCATGGGTCCAAACGAACCAACAAACCTGGTATTTGGTTAGGACATCATCCAAGTATTGCCAAGGTTGGGTCACATCAGTTTTGGTGGTCCTCCATGACTCTCCAAAAGTCTTCTGGTACTCTTCCAACACCTGTACAAGATGGATAACCTTTGTGAGACAGATGTGTCATCTATTTCATGACAATAACAAGAGAGGCCATGCATGATCAGGTTATCACGGCCACAGCAGCAAAAATGTACAGGACAAAGGGTGACATTATATAGCAATCAAAATGTATGATGACAACGAAGGGTGACATTATGTAACAATCAAAAGTATGATGACAACAGTATACGGTGGGAGGTAATGATAGACATATCATAGTGTGTATGGTTATTAACTCCTGAAATATAGATGACGAGACTTAACTAATCAAGTGATCAGAGATTAAATCGTCAGTAACACAGCAATTGCAAGCACAAGCAGTATATGTTCATGGCCCATCAGATAAGCAGACAAATAAGGCAGAGCACACGACCAGCATTACTGGATTGAGTTGAAAGTAACCACCGCGTAACAGGGGAGTTGATAGAGATAGGATCAGGAGTAGCGTACGATGTTGAGGAGGGAGAAGGCGCTCCTGACGGGATAGTGGGAGTCGGTGAAGGCGATGGCGCAGAGGCCATTCTGGTTGTAGCAATGCACCATGTACTCTGCAGGGGTCAGCAATAGAGGTCGGATCAGCGCAGTCTTGGCTAGGGTTGGTGGAGGAGAGAGGGGGAAGGAACAAAACAGAGGAGGAGGCAGGCGTAAGCGTGAGTCGTGACATGCCTTCGTGCTGGACGTTCTGGCGGCTGCCGGCGGGGGTGCGGAGGGCGACGGTGCGGGCGACGAAGAGGATGAACTCACGAGCGGCGGAGCGCTGGAAGTAACCGAAGTGGCTGACGTCCGACGCGTTGGCCAGCACCACGGCCTGCTGCTGCTGCTCCCCGCCGCCGGAGGCGGAGGCGGAGGCGGAGGAATCGCCCGGGGATTTGAGCACCAGGAGCGCCGTGATCTTCATCTCGGGATCCCGCCGCGAGGGTTGGGGCGGGGCGGGACGGGCGGCGGAGGAAGAGGAAGGGAGGCGAATTGAGTGCCGGCTGCTAGGCCACGGGCGGCGGCGGCGGCGGCGTTGGCGGTGGCGCGCGGGGAGTAGCGAATTCTCAAGGGGACACGGTGCGGCGCGAACACGATGCGATGCGTTTTGACGTGGCTTTCTTTGTGGGGAAGGAAGGTCGAGGTTGCCGTTGCCGTTGCCGACGTGTAGCAAGAGTTTGTAGCGTTTAAGGCCTGTTTAGATACACTGCAAATTGCAATTGTAATTAGTCACATTAATGTTGCGGTACATGTATGGAATATTAAATGTAGACGAAATGTTTACATGTTTGTACCTTTTGCATGTACATCACAAGACGAATCTTTTAAGTCTACTTGTGCCATAATTGGACAAAAGTTATCAAATACAAACGAACGTGATATAGTGCAGAATTATAACTGCAGCTAGAATCTAAACGGGGCCTAAGTACGGCACCAATCCACTTGTCTCCTCAGATTTGACATACTCCCTCCATCCTTTAAAAAAAACCATTGTGGTTGATGTACGTATCACAAATTTAACTAGATTTATATAAAAAATACGCACAACATTTACATCTCCAAATAAATTTATTAAAAAACTAGACTAAAAGATCTATTCAATGATATTAATTATGTACTATATAAATATTAATATTTTTAAATATAAATTTAATCAAAGATATTTCTCAGAAAACGAGAATAATATTTTTTTAGGGACAGAAGGAGTACACCTCAGCGCTTGTTTGGCTGCACTCCAATCCACCACCTCTACAACCACATGCTGAGTGGTTCGAGTGTGACCAAATAAGATGCCATAGTAAATACTCACAGTGCAAAAGATCAATTAAATTGAGTGCTTGAGATTTACATATTGTGTTGAATATGAGATAGTAAACTACCAAACACATACTTTATGGATAAAAATCACGAGCTTTTTAGGTTGAATTGTTAGTTAAAATATTGAGTGGGAAAAAAAAGAAATTCCCTAACAAATGTCAATTGTTTTGGTTTGTTGATGTCGTTGATGTAAGACTCATATATATCACCTGTAAATAAAATTTAAGTAATAAATAGCATATTCAAGTTTTTTTTTGATATGATGTATACCATTGTTAAAGGTAAAATCACATCCCCGCTTAACTTGTCGATGAATTTTAAAAACATCATCAAACTCAAATATCGGAATTTATTGATTGGTTAACCTTGTCGCTAGATAGTATTAGTGATATATGGAAGATATATATCAGATTTAATTATCAATAACATTTATGATAGAGACTCAATCAAAGATTTTAAGAACCAGAGAATATATTTACGCTTATATTATATACAAGTCTTTTCCTCTATATAAGCATAGAAGAGAAAGGAAGAGCAAACATACATTATTCCGGTATATGTGCTTCCCCTGACATATATAATGGCACTCGTCAATACCAGCACAACAAGAGCCGTGTGTGCTGCCTTTTGCATTTTTGTTCTTGTGATCATCTCGCCTTCTTCTTTTTCCCTCTCCTATTTGGAAGAAAGTAAGTACTGATGTGTGTGCATATCTGCCTTTAATTATTTTATGCCCAATAAATAATATGATCTGATGTATGCATGCATGATAATTACTTTTGCATATATGTGTGTGCAATAAATAATGGCATAATGCAGATGAGGCAGACGAGACGATCTGCAACCCCGTGATGAATGGGCAGTGCGATATCGTGCGTTGCTCTATAGAATGCATGGAGGAGGCCAAGAAGCATAGGAGCATTTCGTGCGTGCATGCCTACTGCGACAGGCGTGTCCGTCCTCAGCAGTGCTGCTGGACGTTTCGCCACCGCCGTCACGCCGTACTCCTCGGAGACGATGACGTCATCATTGGAGCCATAGATAAAAGTAAAGTATCCGATAAACGGACAGATAATATATTGTTGTAATATTTCTAAGTATCATCATTTATATTTTTACCATAGAAAGAAGTTATCCGGTGGCATAAGTAATTAACAAACATATATACTTACAATGATAACTGATATCATAAGACTGTCTCCAACAATCCCACCCAAATCGGAGATCCAAAACTGGTATTTGGGTCACGCACAGTATTTGAGTCCCGTACCTAAAAATCACCGTCTCCAACAGACCACAGTGACCCAAATCCAAACCAGCTTTCTCTCTCTTCTCTCTCCCTCAGCGCCGCCGGACGTCCTCCTCCTCCTCCACGAGCTCGCCGTCGAGCGCGCGGCCTCCTCCTCCCTTCGTTGGATCTGGGCGACGCAGCTCGCCGGCGCCGGGGGAGGATACGCGCGCGCGGGCCATCCCCATTCGCGGCGGCTGAGCCCCGACGGCGCAGCTCGCCGGCGCCGGGAGAGTAGCACGCGTGCGCCACGGCGCTGGCGACCACCGTCCGGGGGCCTGGCCGGATCCGGCCGGCGTGGCCTCCACCTCCTCCTCGCTTCCTCAGCTGCGCGCGAGCTCCCCGCATCGGCAGTGCGCGAGCTCCTCCACTGGTGGCGCGCGAGCTCATCCCCTCCCCTCCCCGGCGGCGTGCTCCTCCCCAACCGGCGGCGAGCTCGTCCCTAACCGGCGGCGTGGACTCGCCGCGGACGCACCTCGACGTGCCGGCCACGACCCACCTCGCCCCCTCCTCACCGACGACGCCTCCGCCTCGCTCCTCGCCGCGGGCCCGACGCGCCCCTCTCCTCGCCTCGCACACACCGCGGAGTTCGACCGCGGCCGCGGCGAGGTCCCGGTCCTCCGAGCAGGGGAGCATACTTTGCGGCGGCGGCACGGCCAGCAAGGGAGCAGAAGATGGTGGGGCCCACCACTATCGGCTCCCAGAGTTTGCATCCTCCGTCTAGGAGGACGCTTTTCTGCGTCCCGTTCGTGGCGCTACCCAAAATGTCTAGGCGGTTTGCATCAGCTGTTGGAGGCGTTTTCTCAGAGGCAAATGCATTGTGCACTACTCATTTTGGCTATGGGTTCCGGTGTTGGAGACAGCCTAACTCTCATGTTATAACAGTGGTATTTCAGAGATAGAATTAGAGAGACTCATAAATGTAGTATGACTAAACAGGAGATTAATTGAGAACAAAAGATTCCTAAGCTATTCCATATTTACTAAGTCTTTCATACACTCTAATATATACACTCTTATCTATATCATAATTAACTCTGGATCTATGCGTAAGAAACATTACTAAGGAAGATCAAGATCAGAGCAAGTTTTTCTTCGTAACTAGGTTCTAGTTGTTCTATACACGAGGAGTGGACTATAGAGGACTCAACATGAATGTTACGCCTGCAATCTACCACGTGACCAAGCGCATAGAGTGCATTCGCACGTAAACAATATTTAAGCACACGCTTATATAATGTCAACCACTTAACCCACTCAAGTACTAAGCTAAGCACTTTACGAACATATGCATAAACTCATAATCAATCATAATAAATAGAAACATAATAATATTGAAGTAGCATAAGTCATAAATAAAGAGATACGGTGGAATTACCAGTCTCTAGACGATGGATCCAGACTCTTGAGCAGTCGCCCAAACTCTTCTTGAACCTTATTAGCCAGCCTATGCTAGAACTATCAAGAATTGGAGATCTAATCTCTTCTCTCTAGAAATCCTAATTTCTAAGGTAGACTTCTCAAATGGCTTCAATCAAGAGACTTGCTGCTCGATGATTTGAAACAGGGGCAGGGGCTGATTTATATAGGTCAGAGCGTCAAATATGAGCCCTCAGATCAAACCGACTTCAAACAACAGCGGAGATGGAAACCCTAAGTCGGTAGAGTGCCGCCACACGAAGGAGAGAGGCAGATAGGTGGGCTATAGGCCGGCCGGACCCACCATGCAACGGCTCAGGTACCGCTTTGGTGCTGTGATGTCTTCTAGAAGGTTCTTGTGCTAGGTTTTGTCACGTTCATGGTTTTGGCTTTGACGAGTAGGTCTTTCTTGCAGTTTTTCCGTTTAATCCCTACAAAAACATAATTTCATCAAAACTTGTGGAAATTTTTAGTTTAAACTCCCTAAGTCTATGTTGGTAATGGTTTCTATGCATTTATTCAAGTTATGTTGACGGTTCTTGATGGATGATAACTACCGTCAACAGCTACTGAGAAAGGAGTAAAAGAGTGCGAGTGAGAGATTTGAGCGAGTAAGTGGACTGGTAGTTGGGCCAGACGAAAAATAGTGTGGAGAGAAAATTTTCCATTTTATATTAGGTATAGATATTTAGTAAATTAGGACAACTATGATTTCTAACAAAGAGTAAATTTTAGCAAAGCCAGTAATCCACTTGTCTATGTAGACATAAGTGAATACCCATACAGAATATGTTCAATTGAATTGTGTGCTTGGGGTTTACATATCATGTTAATATGACGCACCGGGCCACCAACATCCTATACTTCATCCAAAGATAGTCATAAGCTTGTTTTCTTGGTATAATAAAATCTTGAGTGCAAACACACAAAAGCAACAAAGTGGATATAAGATATCGAACCATAATTATCAAAACATTGATGCTATATTTATTTGATAAGGAACATTTATGATAGATTTATTCATGACATAAGATACCAAACTTTAAATATCAAAACATTATGATATACTGGATAGTGATAGAAGACATAACACATTTATGATGTATAGGGTGAAATATCAAACAGAGTATCAAAACATTTCTACATTGGATAGTGATACAAGATATCAAAACATTTATGATATATTGAGTAGTGATACAAGATATCAAAATTTTTATAATATATTAGATAGATATCAAACACTTATGAACATTTATGATATATTGAATAACGATACAAGATATCAAAATATTTATGATATATTAGATAGTGAAGATATTAAAACATTTATGATATATTGGATAGTGATAGGATATATCAACCCATTTATGATATATTGGATATTGATACAAGATATCAAACATTTATGATATATTGGATACAGATACAGGATATCCAAACATTTATCATATATTGGATATTAATACAATATATCAAAGCATTTATGATATATTGAATAGTTATACAATATACCAAAACATTTATAATATATTGAGTAGTGATAGAAGATATCAAACCATTAAATTATGATATAATGGATATTGTTATAAGATATTGAAACATTTATGATATATTAGCTAGATACTGATACAAGATATCAAAACATTTATGATATATTAATACTGATACAAGATATCAAACCATTTATGATAGCAAGAACTGAGATGTGTCTATCCCTTTATATAACCATAAGAAAACTAAACACAATAATAAGCGTAGAAGAAAAAAAGAAGAAAAGTGGCATACATTGTGTACTTCTTTTCCTTAATGGTACTCGTTAAGACTAGCACAACCATGGTCGTTTCTGCCGTCTTTTTCATAATTCTTGTGATCATGCCTACTTCCCTCTCCAACTTGGAAGAAAGTATGGATCCATACATTTTTTTATAATTATATTAATATATAGTTTGATAAGTTCACGATATGCTAACACAATGTGTTGTGATTGTATTGCACGCAGACAAGGCAGATGAGACGGTATGCAACCCCTTAATTAATGATGTATGTGGTGTTCATCAAACTCTGCAGTGCTCCCTAAAATGCTTGGAGGAGGCCAAGAAGCGTAAATGTTCATGTGTCCATTCCTCTTGTGAGAGAAGTGTTAATCCTCAGCAGTGTTGTTGGACCTTTCGATGTAGGCACATCCTCACCGTAGAGTTGATGTAGTGGCAGATAATGATAGATTTCTTGGTTGAGCTATACATAACCAAGCGCTGAAACAAAGATTATCAAAACCAATTCATGAGTTCTCCTCATTCTTGTAATGCATCCATGATATTATCAATATAATTTAATAATTACAATAAATGCATGCTTCTTTTTCATTGTGCCCATCTCTAGTGTTTCACTCGATAGATATTCAATTGCCTCTGGCACCAACCCATAGGCATGCTAGGATTCCATGCATTCGCAACCTCCATCGCGTGCTAGGAAGGAGCATATGGTAACGTTGGAAGGATGGGTCGTAACACAACTGCCAAAGAGGAAAGGCCCAAACATCGGATGGCTAGCCCATGGCCTTATCATTCTTTCGCATTTATTTTCACTCACTCTAGGCCCAACAAAATTGAGGTGGATAACGAGCCAAAGCCAACGACACTTTTTTCAAGCTTTTTTTTGAATTTTACATGACCTTATTTATCATAGTCTCCTCACTAGTTTACAATCCAACTATTCAAGCTGAGATTAACGAGCCGGGCCTAATGAGTCGAGCAGAAGGTGGAAGTCATTCAAAATCACGTTGTTTTCATTTTAAAACATGCATTTATATTCATATGGTTTTCACATTTTCAAACATAACAACTTAAAAGCTATTCATGATTTATATTCTTAATGTTTGACTCAAGGATTTTAATTACCAGTATGGAGGGGGTATGCTACAAAGATCCATACAACTAGTAGCAGATTGTATTATTAGCCTTCCACTAGATATCCTTGCGGGGTTGAGTGATGGTATTTCATTCCAATGGCATTTCATGATAAGTAACTGGTGGAGCCTTCCTTCAATATCTTATAGTTGTCTCAACTATTCCACTTATTTGGAAAATGTGTTGGGGAAAACCTTTGTTATCCTCTCGAACCAAGTCAAACTTGAGGGTATGAAAAACATCAAATGAGATATGAAGAAAATCTAAGGCCTTTACCGTATAATCATGTCAGGCACTTTACCCGCTGTTTTTTTTCTTTTCTTTTTTTTTAAAAAAAGTAGAAGTTCTGCGGCTCAATCAAGACAAAAGAATTATACTCACAAGAAGAACAGTCAAAGTGCTGTGAACATGGGGCACACGAAGAGCTGATCCACTCAATGCTTGTTTAGTTATATCAAATGATGGATATGTTGTCTACACGCGTTAGGAAGAAATTTACCAGTTTAAGAACCCATAGTGTCAGCGCCTAGAAATTAACTAACAACAACAATAATTCAAAGTTCACAGATCACATAGCTCATAGATGAATCGTAACAACAATGCCAATTCACGAATCATGCAATCACCATATACGATGAGAAGAATTCTTTACAAGAATATATTTTCATTTTACATACCAAAAAAAAAAGGTCCATCGTTTCCGTGTCCAGTTCCAGCACGGATTTTCTGACTTCGTATTTCACAGAGCAAGAAGTCACCGGCCGGCGCGAGCGGTGGCACTGTATCATGGGATCTCAACCACCCATCTGGAAATAGACGGTCAAAAAAAAATCCGACGCTGGGCAGGCATCACTGATCTCGGTATTTCTTTCTGGTGGGTGGCGACGACTCCCCGTGAGCGACGGACCGCCACCGCCGCTCTACTCCGGCCAAGGTGCCCAGGTCGTCGAGGGGCTCTTCACCGGCGACGGGCACCCACCACCACCAGGTATGCACACCCCTTCTTCCCCTTCCTGCTATGCGAAATCGAGCACTCAGACAGTCAGACCCTACTGACTTCGATTGTGCTCTACGTGCCTACTGACTTCAATTTTTTTTCCAGGTCTGATCAAATTACAAGTGTATAAATGTATTGCGCTGTGTGTGCCTACTGACTTCGTTTTTTCTGCAAAGATTATGGAAAAGATTGGGCTGCCTTCGATGTTGTCCTTGCGAGGCACCACCTGGGAGGTGGATGCACCCCACTGCCAGGGCTGTTCTGTTCAGTTTACCTTTTTTACTAGGAAGGTAACTCAAATCTGTTAGTCTATTAGGACCGTCTAGGCATAGATCCAGTGGGGTAAACAATATCCATTCAGTGTAAAACAAGTAGAACTGGAATAGATCGGGAAGGAGAAGTAGACGTGCGTGTTCATACCATCAGAGGGAAGAGGCTTGGAGGGGCTGGATCCGGATCCTGAAGCGGCCATCGCAGGTTCGTTGATGACGATCTGCGCACAGGCAGTGACGTTCGGCGCAGTGGGCGATGCAGTGGTGACCGTCGGTGCAGGGGCGTTGGAGCAGTGCAGGGAGACGGTGGCGGCGGCTGGTGGCGATTCCGTCACTTGCTACGCCCCTCTCTAGATCGGATTAGGGTTTGTAGGTGGGGAGAGTCGGCTCACGGTGAACCTCGTACTGAGAGCCGCCGGCCCCCACCTCTATTTATGTTGCGTAGTGTGACAGGGACCCTCCAGCCATTAGTGGGCTGGGCGCCCCCGATCAGGGCGCGAGTCAAGGGTCCAACTGGGCCGTTGGGTCCAATTAGGTGTGGAGATCAATCTAACAAAATCCCCTTGCAGCGATGTCTCACCTCCTGCTTTTTTCTGTTTCCTTAGTGAAAACTGTGGTTTAGTTCTCCTTAGTCTCGTAAAACTATCATGTTTGGTGCAACTATTTGTTTCATTCATGGGATACCACAGTTACTTATGCTCCTTGTTTACACTACATGCTCCACAATCAGCTAAACCCGTCCGGTGTTGGACTACAAAACAAATCGATAAATGAACTTGTTGATTAATGAAACCATCTGCTGGCAGTGAAAGATACTGACCTTGATGTTTTTCTCAATCTAATGTCTCATCACAGACGATCTTGACCCTAGACCTTACCTCTCTAGAGTTTATTCTCATCTGATGGTCATGCTTGCTATGAAAATTGCTTGCCACTACCCATTGCTAGATCACAGTTTGACTGGAGCTTAATTTATCTTTGCTTGAAACCTTGCTGTGTGAGGGAATCAAGATATGTTCTCCGTTATTTTTCCTTTAGTCATTGGTGGTAAATATGGTCTATCATGAAGTTATGAAACTCAAATCTATTGTCTAAAAATATCTCGCTTGTTTCAGTACTCTAAATGCTCGCGTTCACCATTTCACTGTGTTTATGAACATGCCATTGCCCATTCAATTAAACGGTGAACTCTTTTGTAACCTTATGGTCTCATAAGGAGCTGTGTGTTCAGTTTTGGATAAATTGATGTAGCACCATTGCCGAAGATGTGGGGGCGTGTTCTGCAACACCTGCACACAGCAAAGGATGGTTTTACGTGGACATGGTGATTCACCTATTAGAATCTGTGATCCTTGCAAAAAGCTTGAGGAAGTAGCACGCTACGAATTGAGATATGGACACAAAAATATATCTGCTAGAGGTCTATTTTCTTTTTCTTATCCTTTTGATCTGATATGTGTTAAATGAAGAACTGTGATTTGTTAAAATAGGATCTATGGGAGCTAAACATCTATAGTGGAATATGTGCGAAAGATCTAACTAAAAAAAATCCTTTCATTCTGTTTCCACAGCTACCACAAAAGCAACCTCAAAACCAGAAGATGAAATTCTAAGTGAAATTCTTGGAGTTGATGGAGTGCAGATCCATGTTTCTCCCAAGGAATCTCTGGATTATGCGTTTCCTGGGATAAGTGCAATCAGTGCCAGTTCCTCCGGATCCAGTTCGAGAAGAACTACCAGCAATTTGAGTATGGACACAAATGGAGATGAGAGGCTTTCTGCTAAAGCACCCGATTATGAACTAAACAACACTACATCTGTTTTCACCCCTGAGGAGTTGCGCCAACAAGCTGTAGAAGAGAAGAAAAGGTACAAATCTTTGAAATCAGAAGGTAAACCGGATGAAGCACTACGGGTTTTCAAGCATGGTAAAGAACTTGAGAGGCAAGCTGCAGTGCTGGAATTAGAATTGAGAAAGAGCAGGAGAATGGCTATAAAAGCTCCTAATGTACCTGATGCAGTTAGTACTCCAATGACTAATGATTTTGATGAGTCTGAAAGAAAAAGGTATTCAGCTGGGAAAAGGGTCAAGAAAGAAAAGAATGATCTTGCCTCTGAGCTCAGAGACCTAGGCTGGTCAGATGCAGACCTTCATGATGAAACGAAGGCAGCCCCTATGAGTGTGGAAGGAGAGCTGTCACAGCTTCTTAGAGAGGTGGAGCCTAAATCATCGGAGGGCAAGAGAACAGGTGGTATTGATAAATCTCAGGTTAATGCTCTGAAGAGGCAAGCCTTACTGCTGAAGCGGGAAGGTAGACTTGCTGAAGCAAAAGAAGAGCTGAAGAAGGCTAAAATCTTGGAAAAACAACTAGAGGAACAGGAGATTCTGGGTGAAGTAGAAGACTCGGATGATGATTTGGCTGCCATTTTTCGGAACATGGATGATGATAAGCATGATGACATATGGATGGATGATCCAAACTTTGAACAAATTCTGGGTGCCTCTAATGATCTTGCCATTGATGGCCACTTGGATGTTACAGATGATGACATGAATGACCCAGATATGACTGCTGCACTAAAATCATTTGGCTGGAATGAGGAGGATGACAAACAATTGGAACATCATGAACCTATTTCTTCTTCAAATCAAGATGTGATAAAGGAGCAAATGCTTGCTCTTAAAAAAGAGGCTGTTTCAAACCGAAGGTCTGGTAATGTTGCAGAAGTCATGAACTTGCTTAAGAAGGCAAAACTACTTGAGAAGAATCTGGAAACTGACGAGCCAGAATCAAAGGTTAATCCTCCAGAGGGTCAGAAAACTATGCTTGCAGAAGATGTCACTTTTGCAGGGATGACCGCACAACCTGTATTGGCTCAAAGAAGTAAGCTAGCAATTTAGAGAGAACTGTTGGCTCTGAAGAAGAAGAAGGCACTAGCTTTGAGGAGGGAAGGGAAGGTAGATGAGTCTGTGGAAGAGCTGAAGAAAGGTAGCGTTCTAGAAAAACAGCTTGAAGAACTTAAGAATGCTTCCAAACCACCTGTAGCAAAGGAAACCAGGAGCTTTGCATCTAATCCCCCGTACAAGGTTGAACCCCCAAGTCACATTCTTGCTGATGAGGAATATCAACCTGAGGTTACAGACAATGACATGCAGGATCCAGCATTGCTATCCATGCTGAAAAATATGGGTTGGAAAGATGTTGATACTGATTCTGCAAAAAGAAATGACAAACCATCGATTTCTTCACATGTAGTTTCTCAGAAATCATCAAAAACTAAGGTTCAGCTTCAGAAGGAATTGCTTGGTATAAAAAGGAAGGCTCTTGCACTCAGACGGGAAGGGAAAACACAGAAGCCGAGGAGGAACTGGAGAAAGCTAAGGTCTTGGAGCAGCAACTTGCAGAGATCAACTCAACTGCTAGTCAAGGTGTTACTAATGCTGGAAATCAGATTATGGAAAATAAATTTGATGTTCAGCATGACTCTAGTATTGATGCAACTGTACTCACATCTTCAGTAACAAAAACAATCAAAGGGGATGATATGTTGCAGGTGCATGGATCTGAACCTGGTACATCTGTGGATACTCTGGGTGATTCTCCAAGCAAACTGCAGGTTGAGACAACTGGTTCTAAACAAATTCATATGGCGAAGGAAAGTAGTGATGGAGCATTGTCAGCCTTGCCATGGCCAGCTTATACTAATTCTGTGGGATCTGAAAAAGGGTCACATTCACCTTCTGAACTACATGTTCGTAAAGAGCCTCAGCAAACACATGGAGATGATATTCCTGCAGATGAGATCTTATTTCATAAGAGAAAAGCTGTTGCTTTCAAGAGAGAAGGGAAGATGCCAGAAGCTAGAGAAGAACTGAAACTGGCAAGTGTCATGTGGGGCACCGTCTATTCCAGGAGCCGAAGGGCGCGCGACGTCCGTCGGGCCGCAGTTCGCGCACGCGACGCGGAGGGCGCACGCGAGGAAGACGTGTTGGGCACGGTCTCAGCGAGCGGCTAGGAGGAAAGCTGATTAGGACTTTCTGTTTTTAGTTCCTTAATTTTAGGAATTGTTATTCCGTACGTTGGGGTCTTTTGGCTATATATGCTGGTTTACTCGGAACAAATAGAAAATCAAGCAAGATCAATCAATTATTCTCTCATCCTCTCTCCAACGCTCTCAAGCCCAGAGCTCGTGAGGGGCATAACCTCCGTTCTGGAAGACACGGCACGAGACTACGAACTACGTAGTCGAGGGCCGGCTACCCTAGATCACCAGGCCCTTGACAACCTGGTATCGCGATCCAGCCGATCCTCCTCTTCGTCTACCGCCGCCGCGCCGCCGACATCTCCCAACTCCGCCACCCACACCTCACCGTCCATGGCAGACCCCACCCTTGCCGAAGTCATGGCGATGCTCAAGGCCATGACCACGAAGATGGACGCCATGGAATCTGACATGGCTGTCATGAAGGAGAAGACCGAGTCGTCATCGGGCGGGGGCGACGATCGCCGCCACGACAGCGGGCGTGGTCCGGATTTCCTTCCCAAGCCCAAGAAGTGGGATTTTCCCCGCTTTGACGGCAAGACCGATCCACTGCTTTTCACCAACAAATGCGATGCATACTTTCGCCAACATCGCACCATGGGGGAGGAACGCGTCCGCATGGCTGCGTACCACTTGGACGACGTCGCGCAGATTTGGTACGATCAACTCTTGGAAGATGAGGGCGCGCCGTCGTGGGGCAACTTCAAGGACCTTCTGCATCTGCGGTTTGGTCCGCCCCTCCGCGCAGCGCCCATGTTCGAGCTCTCCGAATGCCGGCGCACGGGGACGGTCCAGGAGTACTCGGAGCGGTTTCAGGCCCTCCTGCCGCGCGCGGGCCGTCTTGACGAGGCTCAGCGGGTTCAGCTCTTCACGGGAGGCCTTCTGCCGCCGCTCAGTCATGCGGTGCATCTCCACAACCCAGACACCCTTGCCGCGGCGATGAGTTTGGCGCGCCAGGTGGAGTTGATGGAGGCCGATCGTCCTGCGCCGCCGGCTCCCCGGGCGCCCCCGCGCGGCATGCCGCCTCCAGCCGCGCCACGGCTTCCACTCCCTGCCACCCAGCCGTTGTTGGCCCTGCCCGCGCCCGCACCGGCCGGTCAGCCGGTCCGTGCAGAGGGACCCCAGCGGCGTCTCTCGCCCGAGGAGATGGCGGACCGTCGTCGCCAAGGCCTCTGCTTCAACTGCAACGAACCGTACACGCGTGGCCACAACAGGTTCTGCAAGCGCATCTTCTTCGTCGACGGGGTCGAGATCGACGAAGCGGCGACGACCGACGAGGCGGCTGACGCGCCCTGCTACTCCCTGCACGCCGTCGCAGGCGTCCGCCTCTCCGACACCCTCCGCGTTCGCGTGGTGGTGGGCTCCGCCTCGCTCGTCGCCCTCCTGGACTCAGGGTCGTCCCACAACTTCATCTCCGAGCGGGCGGCACAGCGTACGGGGCTGCCGGTCGTTCCTCGACCCCGCCTTTCGGCCGTGGTTGCCAACGGGGAGCGCGTCACCTGCCCGGGCGTTCTGCCGCAGGCCGGATTCACCATCCAGGGGGCCTCCTTCGCAGCCGACCTCTTCATCATGCCGCTAGCAGGGTTCGACGTCGTCCTCGGCGCTCAGTGGCTGGGCACCCTCGGCCCCGTCACCTGGGACTTCACCGCGCGCACCATGTCCTTCCAGCACCAAGGCGCGACGGTCCTGTGGCGCTCCGTGGCCGAGCCCCTGGGCAGTTCGGTCTGCACCACCACGGCCTCGCCATCCCTCCTCGACGAACTGCTGGCCACGTTCGAGGACGTCTTCGCCGAGCCGACGGGGCTGCCTCCCCCTCGCAGCCGCGACCACCGCATCAACCTCCAGCCAGGCACGGCGCCGGTGGCCGTCAGACCTTACCGCTACCCGGCGGCGCACAAGGACGAGCTCGAGCGCCAGTGCTCCGCCATGATGCAGCAGGGCATCGTCCGTCGCAGCGATTCGGCATTCTCTTCACCCGTCCTCCTCGTCAAGAAGGCAGATGGCTCGTGGCGGTTCTGCGTCGACTACCGCGCCCTGAACGCCCTCACTGTCAAGGATGCGTTCCCCATCCCTGTCGTCGACGAGCTGCTCGACGAGCTTTACGGCGCGTGCTTCTTCACCAAGCTGGACTTGCGCTCGGGGTACCACCAGGTGCGGATGCGGCCCGAGGACATCCACAAGACGGCGTTCCGCACCCACGACGGCCTGTACGAGTTCCTGGTGATGCCGTTTGGGCTGTGCAACGCCCCGGCCACCTTCCAGGCACTCATGAACGACGTCCTGCGCGCCCATCTCCGCCGGTTCGTCCTCGTTTTCTTCGACGACATTCTCATTTTCAGCAAGACCTGGGCCGATCACCTGCGCCATCTCCGCGTCGTCCTGACCCTCCTCCGCGATCACCGGCTCTTCGTCAAGCGGTCCAAGTGCTCGTTCGGCGTGGACTCCGTCGGCTACCTCGGCCATATCATCTCAGCCTCCGGTGTGGCCATGGATCCCGCGAAGGTCCAAGCCATCCATGATTGGCCGCAGCCCCGCTCGGCGCGCGCGGTGCGTGGCTTCCTGGGCCTCGCCGGCTACTACCGGAAGTTCGTCCGGAACTTCGGCGCCGTCGCAGCTCCCCTGACGGCCCTCCTGAAGAAGGAAGGGTTCTCCTGGAACGACGACGCCGCGGCGGCCTTCCTCGCCCTCAAAGGGGCCGTGACCTCGGCGCCGGTGCTAGCTCTTCCGGACTTCGCCAAGCCCTTCACCGTCGAGTGCGATGCTTCCACCTACGGGTTCGGGGCGGTACTCATCCAGGAGAGCCACCCGATCGCATTCTTCAGTCGCCCGGTGGCGCCGCGACATCGCTCCCTGGCGGCGTACGAGCGAGAGCTGATCGGCCTCGTGCTCGCCGTTCGCCACTGGAGGCCGTACCTCTGGGGGCGCCATTTCGTCGTCAAGACGGATCACTACAGCCTCAAGTACCTCCTCGACCAACGTCTCGCCACGATCCCACAGCATCACTGGGTCGGCAAGTTGCTCGGGTTCGACTTCGCCGTCGAGTACAAGCCCGGCGCGACGAACACGGTGGCGGATGCCTTGTCTCGCCGGGACACCGAGGAGGCAGCGGCGGGCACTCTCCTAGCGATCTCGGGGCCGCGGTTCGACTTCATCAGCCGTCTCCGCCACGCCCAGTCCACAGACCCGGCCCTGGTCGCAGTGCATGAGGAGCTCGCGGCGGGCACCAGGACAGCGCCGTGGGCGCTCACCGACGGCATGATCACATTCGACGGGCGGTTGTACATTCCGCCTTCATCGCCACTGTTGCAGGAGATCGTGGCCGCCATCCATGACGATGGCCACGAGGGAGTTCAACGCACGCTTCACCGCCTCCGTCGTGACTTTCACTTTCCCAATATGCGTCGGTGTGTGCAGGACTTCGTACGGGCGTGCCTCACGTGCCAGCGCTACAAGGCCGAACATCTCCAGCCCGCGGGGCTCCTCCTGCCGCTGCCAGTGCCTACCGCAGTCTGGGCCGATATCGGTCTCGATTTCGTGGAGGCGTTGCCGCGAGTGAACGGCAAGTCGGTCATCCTCTCCGTCGTCGACCGCTTCAGCAAGTACTGTCACTTCCTCCCCCTGGCGCACCCGTACACAGCTGAGACCGTGGCCCAGGCGTTCTTCACCGATATCGTCCGCCTCCACGGCATGCCGCGATCCATCGTCTCCGACCGCGACCCCGTCTTCACATCGCTGTTTTGGCGCGAGCTGATGCGCCTGATGGGCACCAAGCTACACATGTCGTCCGCCTTCCACCCTCAGTCCGACGGACAGACGAAAGCCGCCAACCGAGTAATCATCATGTACCTCAGGTGCTTCACCGGTGATCGTCCACGACAGTGGTTGCGGTGGCTGCCCTGGGCTGAGTACGTCTACAACACGGCCTATCAGACTTCGCTCCGGGAGACGCCGTTCCGAGTGGTCTACGGCCGCGACCCGCCCACCCTCCGCTCTTACGAGCCTGGAGACACACGCGTGGCCGCCCTGGCTCGCGACATGGAGGAGCGCGCCGCCTTCATCGACGACGTCCGCTATCGCCTGGAGCAGGCACAGCAAGTGCAGAAGCACCAGTACGACCGCCACCATCGCCAAGTGTCTTATCAAGTCGGGGACTGGGCGCTGCTTCGTCTTCGCCAGCGCACCATGTCCTCCTTGCCGGGTGTCGCCTCGGGCAAGCTGCGAGCACGCTATATTGGGCCGTACCGCGTCGAGCAGCTGATCAACGACGTCGCGGTCCGCTTGGCCCTCCCTCCGCAGGCGCGCATCCACGACGTCTTCCACGTCAGCGTCTTGAAGAAATTCGTCGGCACGCCTCCGTCTACGCCACCCGACTTGCCGCCGATTCATCACGGCGTCATCACTCCGGAGCCGGTTCGCGTGGAGCGCACTCGCGTGGCTCGAGGTGTTCGTCAGCTGCTCGTCCATTGGCGGGGCGAACCGCCGGAGTCTGCCACCTGGGAGGACTTGGAGGATTTCCGCGAGCAGTTCCCTCACTTTCAGCTCGAGGACGAGCTGCTTCGCGAGGAGGGGAGAGATGTCATGTGGGGCACCGTCTATTCCAGGAGCCGAAGGGCGCGCGACGTCCGTCGGGCCGCAGTTCGCGCACGCGACGCGGAGGGCGCACGCGAGGAAGACGTGTTGGGCACGGTCTCAGCGAGCGGCTAGGAGGAAAGCTGATTAGGACTTTCTGTTTTTAGTTCCTTAATTTTAGGAATTGTTATTCCGTACGTTGGGGTCTTTTGGCTATATATGCTGGTGTACTCGGAACAAATAGAAAATCAAGCAAGATCAATCAATTATTCTCTCATCCTCTCTCCAACGCTCTCAAGCCCAGAGCTCGTGAGGGGCATAACCTCCGTTCTGGAAGACACGGCACGAGACTACGAACTACGTAGTCGAGGGCCGGCTACCCTAGATCACCAGGCCCTTGACAGCAAGACTCTTAGAAAAACGCCTTGAAGGTGCTCAACAAGACAGCATGGATGCTGGTGATAACTCCTTTACTCCTGCTGGGGAACAGAGCACCGTGGTCCAACAATGTGCTACGTTTAGCAGCCAAACTGATGGCGTGGCCTCTGCCCCTCTCGCACAAGCGAGCAAGTCGACGCAACCTCAGAAAGCAATGTCCAGCCGAGACCTTCTTAAAATCCAACGTGAATCCCTAGCTCACAAGCGCAATGCCCTCAAGTTGCGGAGAGAAGGAAAGGTTGCAGAAGCAGATGCAGCATTTGAACTGGCCAAGGCACTAGAGAGCCAACTGGAAGAGTCGGACATCCAAGGTTCAAGCTTCGGAGTCAAGTCAGGTGAACCAAACGATGTGATGGTGGAGGATCTTCTTGATCCTCAAATCATGTCCGCCCTTAAATCCATCGGTTGGAGTGACATGGATTTATCCTTGTAATCTTCTAGTGCACAACCTCCTAAGCTCCCGCAGACTTCAAAAGGTCAACCTCCGCAAAGAGTGGAAGTGAAGCCAGCCATCACAGTGAGCAGCAAGCCTCGGAATGAGAGAAGTCAGCTTGAAGAACAGATCAAGGTGCAGAAACAGAAGGCACTCAACTTGAAGCAGCAAGGGAAGCAGGCAGAGGCCTTGGAGGCCCTTCGCTCAGCAAAGCAACTGGAGAAGAAGTTGTCCTCAGTCCTCACTTAGCTAATTACTACTAGATTGTTTGTCTTCGACATTACAATTTTTTTTTTTTGAAAGATCCAGCACATGGCCGGCATATATTAATAAGAAGAAGAGAGAGTTACATGCGCAAGAAGCGCAAAACAACCTCCCAAGTTTGACAGACCGTCAAACTGGGCACAAAGTCAATACAGACTAGTCACACATAGATACAACAGGTGGCCAACTCTCACTATTATGGGATCTCTAACTCGGCCACTCCTGACTTCGCCGCCACTGTAGCAAGGGCCTCGCAAAGCTCCTTGTTGTTCAACTTCGTCGCGGCCTTGAGTGCCTCGATCGCCTGCTCCGGGAGGCCTTCGCCAAACATGTCGACGTACGCCGTGACTGTTGCATCTGGCGCCGCCGATTTCTGGTTGAGAAATTCCATCTCGCTCTCAAGCTTGGGCTGGGCGCGCTCTGCCACCGGCACGGTGGACGGACGAGCTGCCAAACGCAGGCTAGAGCGGGTGGGAGCCATCAACCTTCTGCGCCTTCTGGTACTCGGCTTGTCGGCCCGCTTCTGAACATCACCAATTGAAAAATAGTGGATATGGCTGTAATATACGTAGAATCATAGATAATATAAGCTTCAATTCAAGGCATTTGTATTTTGATTGGTCCTTGGCAGTTTGTGTGATCCCTTTGGACTCCACGAGTAACTAAATTGTGAATCACAATCAAACAGCAAAATGGGCGGACATAGTTGCATTTGCATCTGAAGTGTACAGAACTTATGCGCATCATGAAGAAATTGAGGCTTGATGCAGAGTTCAATGTTGTGGTTTAGGTCACATTGACCAAAATGTGTATAGATTTTTCGTACAGTTACAAAACTTGAGGTAGCATTTACATTTTCACAGCTGAAGCATATTCTTGCTTGCCTTTGCTTTAGTATACTGTTATGTTCCCCATTCAGTTGTGTTGCATTGTGGATATAATCGACGCTGCATTTATCTGTGCCCTTGAAATTTGACCCTGCAGAAGGTGGCATGTCCTGGCCTTCGGAAAGCCATTGTACGTTCAACCATGTCAACTTGCTGTACCTCTTGAAGCATCAGAGGAGACATGCCAATCACCTAATTCTTTTGCCAATATGCCAATGCCAATTCTTATTGTCGTGGCTGGTGGCTCTAATAGGAGCTGCTGGTGGTGATAAGTCGTTCAAATCTATTTACTCACTAGTACAATTGTGTTTGTTACATGCCAAGTTGATGGAATGTGGTGTTTCTTAGTCACTAACAATTTCTCCTCTGCGATTTTTCACATGTAGGATTGCTAACAGCCTAGCATGCCAAAGGAGGAATTTAAGTGACTGAAACTGAATAATCAACCTGGTTACAAACCTGAGAATGGGAAGAATTGCATGAAGAATCAAGATCTTGTTTAAGGCTCTAGTGGAGTTCCGGATTACTCTGTAGGAGATTGTTTTAAGGAAAAGAATGCCGCGCAAGGATTAGGTTCTTTTCTCCCTGACAGCCTGCGTTATTAATGTTTGCCCCTGCTGTTCTTGTGAGGGTGTGTGGGTGTGTTGTATCTCTCTTCTTTTTATCAATGATATGCAGCTGTGTGTTTGAGAAACTTCTTAAAAAACTATGTCTATGTTTTACCAGTGCCATAAGAAATGGTCAGTCAGGTTACATAATAAATCATTTATGCTACAGAGTAGTCCCAAATCCCATTAGATGGTAGGTTTTGCAGTTTGCTAGACAGACGAGCTATATGTATATGTATATGTATATGTAACCTGGAGATCCGCATATCTGAGGAAAGTTGAAGCAAATTTTGCTGTGATCTAGTAGCAGGGTTTATTTCAACTGTCTGAATGTTATGGCTAAACGTCAGATGAATTTAATTTGTCTTTCAAACTTCTGGTTGAGTTGCCTCAACGAACTAAGTTATGTGATTTGATGAGGTTGCATTAGTTTATACTGGTTCTTAATGTTTCTTTCCGAGAAACAAATCTTCCCATTCCTTCCAAATTAAATATTCTAGTTTTAAGGTTCAACCACGTGCAATTTGGATGCACAAATTGTCCTAACGGATAGTCGGTATTTCAGGTATCTGCTTACTGAAGACGCATACTTTAGACTTATAATTGTCTGTTTGTGTGCTTAGTAAGTCAGCTTTGGAGATTTTCATGTAGGACGTTGCTTGAAGCAAACTCTGTTGTGAACTAACATCTTCATATCAGCGGAGTGAAATTACGTGCTAATTGTGTTTCAAATTGAACCTATGGCTGCAGTGAAAAAACTTATGTACTTTCTAATTTCTGCTTACTGCATTGGTGTATAGTGGCGCTTTAATTTGCTCAGCATAAGAAGAATTTTTGTTTAAAGCTTCAGTCACTTGCGCTGTTTCAAGCTTATTAAGTTGGTACGCTGTTACTTATGAACTGGCCTGAGAATTTCGTCACTTGCTATTTTGCTTTTCGCCTGGTGCATGCACGGCTGATTCGCTGCAGAGGCTGGGAATACACCGAGAAGCAACGAGGCTGGCCGTTAACCTGTTGCAGTCTTGCAGATGACACTATGACAGGACGAGCCACTCTCTTGTTGGTTCAGTTTTGTTGTTGGTCACGATCGAGGCGTGAGTTTTGCTGTTGGTCTGTATTTACTTCACTGATGAATGATTGATTGTTCTAAGAAGGATTTTGATGATCTTTGAGATATGTCCATGCGTTGCGCTGTCATAATAGTTCTTTTAACTAAATCTCATTACTCGGATGCATACGTGTGAGATCAAGGACTTTGTATTTTAGACTCGGATACGTGGATCCGCCGATCCGGTCTTTGTATTGAAACCGGATAGGATATAGAGAAGTAAGCTCCAAATGGAGGATGATTGGACACAAATACATAATCAACTTAATGATTTAGTATAACTAAGTAGATGATTACTTTAAAGTGATAAGAGAAGAGGAGAAATAAATATTGATGGTGTTGCCCGCCTGTCCTTTTGGATAAAAAGGCCTACCGGTTCCCCAAATATCTTCATATATGGTTTCACACGCTTGCACTGTGCAGTCATGATTCATGAACGCATCTGTGGTGGTCAGAGGAAGGGAAAAGAATATTATTCTTCAGCAGGAAAACTGGGGGGAAAAAAAGAAGGAAGAAAATGAAAGCTTAAATCCATCGTTTGGAAGATCCATGACAAGACCCAAAACGCTAAGCATCTGTCCCGTTCATGGCCCGGCCCACCGTAATTTCGTTTTCCTGCTTCACCGGCGCGTTCGCCACGTGTCTGGCTTGCGATAGCCGTCCTCACTCGTCACCAACAATAGGATTCCTCCATTGATGTCCCGTGAAGCTCGCCCCTCCCCACACTCATGCCCACCACTCCTCTCCTCTCCTCTCCTGTCCTGTCCTGTATATAGACTCCACCACACGCACGTCTCAATGCAAGCAGCACTCGTAATAGGAAAATCAGCATCCGTCGTACGTCCACACAACCCAACCCTGCAATTAGTGCAATGGCCCAGAGCATGAGGATGGTGGCGCTGGCCCTGGTGGCCCTGCTGGTGGTGGCGGCGGCGTCGGTGCCCACGGCCACCGCGTACGGCTGCTACGACGACTGCTACGAGCGGTGCGCCAACGGCAAGGAGGACCCCGCCTGCACCAAGATGTGCAACCAGGCGTGCGGCAGCACCGACAAGGGCGCGCCCGGCGGCGCCGCCGCCGGCGGTGCGCCGGCTTGATCGCCCAGCGCATTCATTGTCGGTTCAGCTCGATATATTATATCTAATCGCTGCTCCGTCAGGCCACATATGATTCATCTTTCTTCCCCTTTGATTTTCCCCCTTCTCGTTGCTCCATCTGTTTGTTGTTGTCTTCGTGTCTCTGATCTATCCATCGGTTGATCGTTTTTTTTGTAATTCCTGCAATTTGTAAGCGAAATGACCTCTATGAATCAACTTCCCTTTTGAAATATTATAACATCGTGCCTCTGGTTTCGGTTTTTGCTCAATCAATGTTGATGTTATATAAAGGAACACATCTCAATCTGTTAGTGCTACTACATACTCCCTAGATTCTGTCAATCCGGAATGCAAGAAAAGAAACAACTACATCCCGATCAGGAGGAGGCCGGCGGCGGCGGGAACGGCACCTCCACGAGCCCTTCCAGCATGAGGATGACGGTCCTCATGGTGGGCCTGGCGTGCGGGTCCGGCTGCGCGCACCACAGCGCCACCTTGACGGCGCGCTCGGCCTCGGCGGCGTCGACGGCCTCGTCGCCGCCCACGACCCGGCACGCCTCGCCGCGCAGCAGGCAGTCGTGCGCGCACTCCATGAGCGTGCGCTCCTCGCCGGCCTCCTCCAGCTCCATGCTGCGGCGGCAGGTGACGATCTCCAGCAGCACGACGCCGTAGCTGTACACGTCCGCCTTCACGGTGACGGGGCCGCCGGCGGCGCGGTACCACTCCGGGGCCAGGTACCCGCGCGTGCCGCGCACCCCCGTGAACGTCCGCGTCTGCTCCGGCAGCAGCAGCTTGGCCAGCCCGAAGTCGGCGATCTTCGCCGTCCCCGCCGCGTCCATCAGGATGTTCTGCGGCTTCACGTCGCAGTGGATCACCCGGCTGTCCAGCTCGTCGTGGAGGTAGTGCAACCCCCGCGCCACGTCCAGCGCGATGCCCATCCGCTCGCCCCACGCCGGCGGCGGCGATGTCCTGAAGAGGCGGTCCGCCAGCGAGCCGTTGCTCATGTACTCGTACACCAGCAGGCGGTTGGGGCCCTGGTGGCAGAAGCCCAGCAGGCGCACCAGGTTCCGGTGGCTCGTCCGCCCGATGGCGCGCACCTCCCGCTGGAACTCCACCTCCCCTTCCTCCACCATCTTCTCCAGCCGCTTCACGGCGATCGCCTTCTCGGCCAGCGTGCCCCGGAACACCGTGCCGAACGCGCCGCGCCCCAGCGGCTCGCGGAAGCTCCACGTCGCCTGCTCCAGCTCCTCGTAGCTGTACGACTTGAGGGGCGCCTCCTCCTCCTCCAGGGCCTCCGCCGCGGTCGTCCTCCGCTTCGCCAGGACCAGCCGCGCCGCCGCCACCAGCGCGGCCACCGACAGGAACGTCAGCACCCCGATGCACACCAGAGCGGCGGTGACCGAGCGCCCCACGCGGCGGCGGCCCCTGCCGCCACCACCGATCGGTAAGGTTGAGGTGTTCTTGACGAACAGAGTGTACCCGCCGCCCACGCGGCCGTACCGGAGCGGGAGCTGCTGCTTGGTGCAGGTGCCATCGTTGCTGTTGAGCAGCACGGCGGCACAGAGGCAGTCAGCTACGCACGCGGCCTGGCAGTCGGCGGCGCTCGTGCCCGCGCCCAGAACGGCGTACGGCGTGTCCGCCCACGACATGTTCTGCATCGCGGCCATGGCCGTCGCCGCACCAGACCCGCAGACGCCGGCGCCCGAGGTCTCGGTCTGGGTGCACCCGCGCGCGGCGTCGGCGGCGTCGACGAAGTCGAACCCCGGCGGGCAGCGGCAGTCGGGCTGCGCGTCGCGGCCGAGGACGCAGTAGCTGTTGAGCCCGCACGCGCCCTTGACGCCGCACCGGTCGGCCGGCCCGATCCACTGGACGGCCGTCGCCCACGCCCCGCCGGGCGCGACGGCGTGGCGGTACAGGCGGAGGACGCCGTCGGGGTCGAGCGTGACGCGGTAGAAGACCGCCGCCTCACCCGGCGACCGCGCGGCCCCGGGGCGCGTCAGGTTCTTGGTGTAGTTGCCGTTGTTGCCGGTGACGTAGAGCACGCCGGCGGCGTCGAGGCGCAGCGTGAGCGGGAAGCCGATCTGGAAGGTGCCGGTGGACCAGTAGGCGGCGTCGGCGGTGTTCTCCGTCTGCACCGGGTACAGCACGACGTTACCGTCGTTGAGCTGGTTGGTGAGGCGGTACCTCCCCGTCGCAGTGTCGGTGGGCGAGACGCTGGAGAAGAGCTGCGCGCCGGGGACGAGGTCCTGCCCCGGAACCAGGGTGTCGGTGGGGGCGGCGGCGAAGGTGGACCAGGCCACGGTCCCGTTGCCGTCGTAGAGCACGAAGCTGCCGTCGTCGCGCATGGCGGCGGCGGCGGCCGGCCGGGGCGGCACCGCCAGGTTCCGGTCCTGCCCGTCGGCGGCGCCCGTCCAGACGAGGCGGCCGTCGTAGGTGAGCCAGAGCGCGCCGCCCGTCGACGGCGTGCTGTTGCGGTTCGCCGTCCACGTGACGGTGATGTTGGGGGTCGTGGCCAGCCACACGCCCACGGCGAGGCCCCCGTCCGTGGCGTAGAAGCCGAACGCGAAGCGGCCCGACGGCGACGGCCACGCGGCGCCCGCGGCCGCCTGCAGCGAGGTCCCCGAGGTGACGTTGCTGCTCGGCTGCGCGGCGGCACCTGGCACGACCGCGAGCAACGATAGCAGGAGAGATAGAGCCATGGCGCGCGTCGGCGGCCGAGCTAGTTAAAACTCCACCATATCTGCTGAAGAAGAAGCAGGAGGAGTGATGAATTGGATTGCATTCATTGACTGGCATGGTGATGACATTTTCACAGTATATGGTCCTCGCAAGTAAACTAGAGATTTGGTAGTGTTGTTAGTTCAAGATTGCTCCATCATGCGTGCATTAAGTCCAAGCTGAATATGCATGCATGCGTACATGAGGACATATGGTCACCTTTCATCAGTGGGGCCAAATTGATTTCTTTCGTACAAGTAACAGTAATATAATACATGAGTAGGAGTATCGAGTATGTTTTGGCCTGGTTTATTGCTCTCTAAAATTTACAAAATAACTAATTTTGTGAGACGATGTAAATATATATATGCTAATGATAAATTAATTAGACTTACTTAATATCCTAATGATAAATTTATTAGACTTAATAGATTTGTCTCGTGATTTTTGATGAAATTTATAAATTATTTTTTATATTCTAATATCTCATGTAATATCCGATATAACAGTACAAACCTTAAATCCGCATGTGAACGCACCCTAATTCTGGATGTGAACGCACTCTACGTACGTACACGATGGATGCTGACAGGGATACATGCTGTGTTGGCATTGGGGACATGGGGTCGGCACCGCAAAGACAATGTCATAATAATAATAAACTCCCTAAACCGCCAATAAATCGCCGGATGGCCACCTATACACGTGTCTCCTCTGCTACGGTTCGCTATAGTGAATCACCACTCATTCAAAAGTCTCCGCCATCCGGCTACTGTACCGAATACTGTTTGGCTATGCCGCGTCGATTGGATCAATGACGGTGAGCCCATCTCCGTAGATTGATCGATGCCCGCCTTGCGCGTGGCGCTTTTCACTGCCCAGTGCCTGTCAGAACACTGCTTATATTACCTACGGGCTCAACCGGGTCTCGCGCTGCACACACCAGCCTACAAAATAAAAAAAAGGTCTCCTGTAAATTTCCACGCCGTCTCCCCCAGTTCTCAGCCGCATCGTTGCCTCCGCTTCTTGTCAACCCACATCGCCTCCTGCCGGCCGCGACCTTGCCGGTGCCCGGTGCGGGAAAAAATTGCCACGCCATCTCCCCCAGTCCTCAGCCGCGTCGTTGCCTCCGCTCCTGCCTGCATCATCGCCTCCGGTTCCTGGGCCCACATCGCGTCCTGCCGGCCGCGACCTTGCCGGTGCGGGAATGGGTCCCATGCCGCCGTGTGGAACCAGGATGCCTACGGCGGTGCGGCGACGAAGGGCGCGAGTCTGCGTGTTTGCTTTTCCGTTCTATCCGCCGGCAGGCCATGCTGCCCTCCACCATCCGTCGTCCTTTACCCAGGTAAGGGGCCCTTCCCCCTTTCTTATTTCTTCCGATCTGCTACTTCTAGGCACTGCCCTCCACAACCGGCGTCCAAAACACAGGGTACAGGCGATCTCTCCCTCCCTCTCTCATTTCTCTCGCCTCATTCTTCTTCTTGGGTTGCTGTCGTGCTGGAGGGTGACACGTGCCCTAGAACCATCCCGGGACTCCTTCTGCACGGCGTATGACTGGTACAGGTGGGTGAGCAACAGGCGGCCTATGGCACTTGCGGATGCGACGTGCAGGCCCCCAACTCCTCTGGTAAGCCGTACCTGTTTTGTGTTCTTCTCCTAATCTGGCTCCCTAAATTAGATTGATTTGTATATACTATATATATAGCCTCTCAGATGTGCATGGGCCTGAAACTGTTGTGTTGGGATAGCATCCTTCAAAGGCTCCGAATATTTGTATCGTATTTGCAACTGTGTTCGGAATCAAATGTAAAATGTATCGGTACATGCTTTGGATTTCTAGAGGCTAGAATAGAAAACTATTTGATTTTTGGGGAAAAAAACTGTTATATGCCTTAGGTTCAGATAGCTCATCGTTTGTTCATGCCGTTTATGGTAATGGAACAGTTGGTTCTTTCTATATTCTTATATACTGTATACCTCTCTGAAAATATCGCTTCTCACCCTGGGCTTCTTCTACTAAAAAACCTTCAAGAGTAGGTATCTGCTTCATGCCATGGCATTGATGGGTTCTTTCTTAATTTTGTATTCAGTGGGTTCTGACCAATATTTCTTGACCATTTCAGACTCATCATTGCAGTTCCCACAGATTTAAGAGTAAACATTAGCTCAGGTTGCATTTGATTTCCTAATGTGTCAATTAACAATAAAGAATGTTTCACTCTATGAAGTCTTTTTTCAGTTTAGGCAGTGAAAATGAAATTGAATGGTATACGTAAGTGGTACGTCGCTCATCTGAAAAATGTCGGATTAAACCTGATGGGTAGCAGCCCATGTATTTTACTCAAGATTGCGAACAACCAGCTGTTCTGAATCCCTTTTAGGTTTTAAATCAGAACCATGCTTATAAACAAATTCTATTCCTTTTCCCCTTTATGTGCAAAAAAAAAATCCTACACCTCTGTTTACTTCGATATTCTATTGAATCCCAGTGTACTTCACTTCGATCTTTGTCTAAATCCAATTTTGTTTTACGCATTTATCATCACATATTTCATCACAGTTTCCATGGTTCGTGTCTTTCAAAAGATATGTTTCTGCATCCCAGGTGTCATGGAATGATGCAACTCTGAAACAATGAACAATCAAGTGGCTGACCACAGAAGAAGAGTACCTAACCAGCCTGTAGGGTCTTCAACACCATATGGCTGCAATGAAAATTAGCAAGCCTGTAGTGATGTATCTAATAGCATACATGCTACACAAGACATTGCAAACGGAAATCCAAGGCATCAACAAAAGAGGGACGAGGTGAGCTCTCATCACATTGTAGCTGATGGCCAGCAGTCCATGTATTTTAATAAATATTGCGAAGAACCAGCTGTTCTGAATCCCTTTTAGGTTTTAAGTCATAACCATGCTTATAAACAGATTCTACTCCTTTCCCCCTTTATGTGCAAAAAAAAAATGTCACACCCCTATTTACTTCGATATTCTATTAAATGCCAGTGTACTTCACTTCGATTTTTGTCTAAATCCAATTTTGCTTTAGGCATTTATCATCACATATTTCATCACAGTTTCCATAGTTCGTGTCTTTGAAAACATATGTTTCTGCATCCCAGGTGTCAATGTGTCATGGGATGATGCAACTATGAAACAATGAATAATCAGGTGGCTGACCACAGAAGAAGAGCAACTAACCGGCCTGTAGGGTCTTCAACACCATATGGCTGCAATGAAGATTAGGAAGCCCGTAGTGATGTATCTAATAGCATACTTGCTACGCTAGACATTGCAAACAGGAATCCAAGGCATCAGCAAAAGAGGGACGAGGTGAGCTCTCACCACATTGTAGGTATCATCTTCCATTGCAAACAGAGCAATATAGACACCTAGGTTTGTTGATTTATGTGCAGTTAAAAGAAGGAAAGTGTTCATATATGTTACCTTAGGTATTTTTTTTTCCATTTCATGCTTATGCTAAAATTGAAATTGATTTTAGACATCTGTATTTCTAGATTGCTATGTCTTCTGCCATTCCCATATGTTAAAAAGGATCTTTCTGAGAGTTTCTTGGTTTGCCTCCTATTTTTTAGAAAAGAAAATATATATTAATATCCTAGCTTCTGCATCGATTAATGCATATGGTTTGCCTCATATAGCTGCAGGTCAACTAATCAGGGCTACCTATGGTGAATTTATGCACATATGCGCGCTGCACCCTCCTATGCTGCCTTTGGACTGACTCTTATTGCTCCTGCAGATTCTGCAGCCTGTAGGACGCATGAAAAAAAATGTGTCGTTTGGTGTTGTCTGTGTTTAGACAAATATTTGCCAGCTCATTGTATTATTATGAAAGACAAATGAAGCTTGGACTTGAAATTAATAGAATTGTCATCATCTGTTACATACTATGACAATCGGGTTTATGGACCATGTTTTCATTTGTCATACATGAGTATTACGTACAAGAAACTAATGTAGTGTACTATCCGGATCAGCCCTTATTTGTGTATGATCTAACCTCGTGCCAGCTTTCCTGTCAACTCCTCTGTGTTACAAGACTTTGATCCATTTTGCGCTAAAAAAAAAACATGTCCACATCAGTGGTTACTGTTCAGCTACTGTTCCTTTTTTTTTTTTTGCCGGCACACCGGGCGCGCCCTTCAGAGCCGGCGCGGTGCCCCGCTGTGCTAGTGAATCTTTACATCCCACAGAAATGTGAGAGCTATCGGCCATGTTTGCGCTGAGAATGAGGGTGACCACCACCAAATACCCTGCTGCTCTGTTGGTTTTAATTTACCCAATAACTCACGGGTCACGGTGGCTGATGTTGAAGCAGAACAACGAAGCCGCAGACGAAGCGCAGCGGCGGCGGTCCTCGACGGAGTCTCCCCAAAGCGTGGATGAAAAGAGCACGGTGAGCATGATGCATCAGGCCCAGAGACCCTGCGTGGCTGCACCTGAGCCTCTCTTTCAGACGCGGCGCTAGAAAGACCCAGTGAATGGACAGGATCAGTTTTCATATTTGCTAATAGCTGACCCCAATATGCTCAGGTTGTGACTGTAATCATGTGGGAAAAAAATATGTGACAATCTTTTCACATATCATGCTAGAGCTGACAACAAATTAATGGCTCTGTTCGCTTCAGCTAATAAGCGCTTATTTTTCAGCTCTTCTACAGTATTTTCTTCTCACACCCAATCAGCATAAGCTAAAATCAGCCGAGCTTTTCAGCTCCAGCGAACAGAGCCAATTAAGGCAATACACAGGCATGAGAAGAGCATGGCAGCAAGAACCCGAGGCCACGTGGACGCCAAGACGCCCGTTGCGCCGCCGGTCATAGAGAATAGAACAATTACTAGAGGAGCACCCCACGCTTCGCGTGGTGGGGAGGGGGGAAAAAAGAAAAAAGCATAAACAGTAACTGGTGGTACTGTTTATTAACGGGTTGATACTGTTCTATAACGGGTTGGAAGTACTGTTCACCGGATTCGATACTGTAGCTACTGTAGCTAACGCGGTGCTGTAACTAGGAGTCACTAGGATTATGCAGGATTATATGTATCTATAGATAGATAGATAGGAAAAAGTCATCTAACCCCCCAACCTTTGAAGGGTGATCTACTTCACCCCTCAAACTATGAAACGGTCTACTTTACCCTCTGAACTTTTTAAAACCGGTTAAAATTACCCCCTAGGCGGTTTTGGACAGTGGTTTTGTTACAGTAACATGGTGGTTTTGGTACAGGACGGTGGTTTTATCTTTTTCCTTTTTTTATTCATTTCTACTGAATCTTTAAAAAATTATAGTAAATCACAGAAAAAACATAAAATAGAAAATCTAATTTTGTTGAACTCCACATGAGTAGATCTACACAGTGAACATATAATATAATATGCTTTAGTATAAAGTTTTTGCTATAAACTTAGATTAATTGAAAAATCCAATTTTGTCTGTAATTAATTGGATTTTTCAATTAATCTAAGTCTATAGTAAAAACTTTATGCTAAAGCATATTATAAAACTTAGATTAATTGAATTGTGCCCGAAGCCGATTCCTTATGAACACGACGTCAATTGGAGGGGAGCCCATTCCTTCAATTCAAGCGACTGCGACGAGAGAGCGCCTAAATCTTAAGAGGATATATATATTTCTTTTTTCTAGAACGGGCATGCACATTTGACCTGGAAACCAACACATAAAACTTGGATCGTTGTCGATCTACCGTCCACTTACAATGAACAATAGGCAAATGATGGATGGCGACAAGAAAGCTCAGCTAGGATCAATGGATCATACGTCATGGCACACGGTTCGGTGGATTGGTTACGGTAGCCAACCTTGGTAGCACTAGCAGTCTCTCTCCGTTCTGAGTCTACGACGACGAGTCACGAAAAAAGGGAAGCTGCGACCGCACGACGACGAAAAGGAGAGCGACGCCGTCGTGACATGACATGCATTCATTTTGCACCCATGACCATGGCCCCGTGCAGATCCTGGTTACATTTGCAATTCTGTACTGTAACATGTTCGTTTGTATTTGACAACTTTTGTCCAATCATGATCCAAGTAGGTTTAAAAGATTCGTCTCGTGATGTACATGCAAAAAGTACAAATATGCAAACATTTCATCTATATTTAATGCTCCATGCATATATCACAACATTGATGTGACTAGTTGTAATTGCAATTTACAATAGATCTAAATATGGCCCATGACCCGCTTGTGAAAAAGATACGCTAATTTTGACGGATGTCGTCACACGCAAGCACAAGCACCTTGGCGGCTTCAATTCTCTGATGCATCGTGACGAGAGGCCATGGACGCGTATATATATAGGTCAACGCAGCAACATCGATATGAGGAGATGCTTGTCTCTTGCTAAATACTCTACTCTGTAAATGCTACTGGTAATATATATATATATATATATATATATATATATATATATATATATATATATATATATATATATATATATATATATATATTTGATGGATCCATCTGGCTCTTGTGTGAACCAGTACTGTAATGTAGTACTAATACTGTAGCTCTACTTTGTCGAGTCATTGGTGATGAATGATGACCGACCAGTGCTAGCTGTTGAGAGATCTAGGGGAAGACACAGAAAGATAATACTAGGTCGTTCGATTTTGTTAAGATAATAAATAGGATCGGAGACGCGGCACCACCTTAAAAGGGCCTGAATCGGCCCATATGGCCCAGTTGACATGACAATTAGTCCGGTTCATTCAACTTTGTGCGTTTCTGCTTCCTTGGTCCGATTCCGATCCGTTGGCGAATTGGATAGGGTTGTGCCTGGGCCTGGCCATGTCAAAAGCACAAGAAGTCGATAGATCAACATGCTCGTCGCTTGTTAGCTCGAAGAAACAAAAGGCAGAAGGCAATGCAATGCAAGCTTAATTTCAATTTGGTCGCTACCGATGGACACAAAGCTAGGCGGCGCACGGCATGACGAAGACGACGTACAACGTACTCGTTGGGCGCATGCACGGATCGGATCGGATAGAGACGCCATGCATGACGGCGATCAGACAAAGAGGATCGGAGCGACAACGTGTGTACGTACTGCTTGTCATCAAAAAACAACGCATTTGTACCATGCATGCTCCGTCCGGACGTCCAGAGCTGAGAGCTGGTGTCACGATCGATCGTGAGTCGTGACACGCTCCATCGCCGCCCGCATGTGCAAGTACTGCAACTGCATGCCAGCCCGACGATCGAACGCACGCATACGAAACCTTGCCGTGCGGGCTGCCTGCTGGCCGAGCGTCCTTTAAGTACCGGACGGAGCTAGCTAGCTTGCCTGCCAGACTCAGACGATCGACCGTACCAACAAAGCAGTACACCTAGCTACGTACAGTACAGGCTACGCCACAGCTGCATGCAGCTAGAAACTAACAATAATTAAGGAGGGTGCACGGTGGTAAGTAAGTAATTAAGTAATAATGGCGGCGTTGTTGTCGCTGGAGGCGTTGGGGAGGAGGAACGTGGCCGGCCCGCTGCTGCTGCTCAACCTCGCCCTCTATCTCTCCATGTTGGGTTTCGCGAGCTGGGCGCTCAACACCTTCGTCGACGCCATAGCCGACCAGGAATACTACACACCTGCAGGTACGGTCTGTATTACGTACTACGTCAACCGATATCCCAATAATCCATCTTCAATTCTTCTCGGGTTCTCGATCTCTTCCGTGCAAAATAACGAACGACCTTGCATTGCATATAGATTCTTTTAATACTCAACTCAATGCGTGTAGACGACGACGGCGCGTGCATGTGCATGGACACGCCTGCAGGAGCGGCGCCGCGCCGCACCGCCGGCGACGAGGCGACGCTCCACTTCATCCAGTTCGCGCTGCTGGCCGCCGTGCTCGGCACCGCCGCCAAGGCCGCCGCCGCGTTCCACGCGCGCGCGTCGTGGCGGCCCCAGGGCCTCGCGGCCGTCGCGGCGCTGGGCACCGTCGCGTGGGCGGTCACCGCGCTCGCGCTCGGCCTCGCTTGCAAGGCGACGATGCGCGCCGCCGCACGCGGGTGGCAGATGCGCGCGCTGGAGGCGCTCACCGCCACGCTCGCCGTCACGCAGCTGGCGTACGTCCTGATGCTGCACCGAGCCGCCGCCGCCGCTGATGATGAAACCGATGCTCCTGTCGCCGACGCCGGCACCAGCGATCAGTGCGAGCCTGGCTGCTCCACCGCCACCGAGGGCGACAACAACGGCGACGACGACTGCCAGCACCAGCATGGCCGCCACCACCACCACAGGCAGGGCCAGGGCCAGGGCCAGGGCGGCGGCGGGCCTTCGTGCAGTGTCATGTGAACTAGCTTACCCATGCATGCATGCCTGCTGCTGTCGTCGCTGTCTTGTCTTGCCATCTTCCGTGCCCGTGTTTCGTCGCGTGCAAAATAAGCAACTTATATTAAGCTTATTTGCTTTCTGTTTGTATCGTGTGTCATCATGTGCTCGTTCGTTTCGGAAATTAATACTCGTGGATCGACATAGATATATTCGTGTCTGTCAAGTACTGTGTATGTGTATCTGTCAGATTGTGTGTATGTGCTAGCTTGTGTCTGTCATTATGTGTTTGTCTATGTAATATCGTGCTGTGTATTGTGATGTCCATTTGCTACCATGCATGTGTCCTGTGGTGCATGGCAATAGGGCCCTAGTCACTCCTCAGTCGTCATACACAGATCCACGGTGCCGGGCGGGCACGGGGCACGTGATGCGCAGAACTCTCGACCGCTCGACGGCGCCCACGCATTATGCCTGTCATGTGCGAGAAGCTGACCTGCTAATTTGGCGTTTGTGCGTTTGCGGGTTTGTGCAAATTTGCAAAGCTTTTGGTTCTCACCTGTACTCTTCTATGTGTCTCGTTCTTGCATGTATGGGTTCTAAAGCTCGAGTTGAGGCTGATGATTTTCTTCTGAAATCATCTCTGACATACGATCCATGCTAGGTAACAGTTCCGAAATTCCCAACTTCATCTCCTATATATCTTGACTTCTCTTTCCTCGTTACTCTCTCCTCTCAACATCATATTGTTCTTTTTCTCTCAGATCTTGCAAACGAGCTAAGCTGCACCTGAGCCTGAGGGGGCTTGGAGAACGATTTATTGACGGCCGCCATAGCGGACAGCGACCCTAATTCGTGCATCTAGGCAGACAAGCAGAATATGCAACCAACAACAATGCAGAGCGAGATTTCTAATCGACACATCTTAGCCTGACCTTACGGATCTGATGTTCATCTAGTTTTTTTATTTGTTCTTTTTTGTTGGTGCATCACCTATTTATATAGGTGTTGTTTTCTCGATTTCGGATGGAGCATGAGTCCAGAACGGACTGGTTTACAATTTTTGTTTGACTTTTTTTTTTCATGCATCACCAATTTTCTCGATTTCTATTCGGGTGGAGCAAGAGTCCAGAGCTGGAACGTCGTCCGGTTTGCTCGGCCGAACGAGTGAGTGGACGGGACGGTTAGCCAATGGTCAGACGAAAAAGAGAGTGGAGAAATTTTATCTCTTTAGTAGTCTCTTTAGTAGTAGGTAGTATTAGGTATATGTATAGATATGATCTGTGACGTCCAACCATGACGATAACTAAACCGGTTGTCATAGATGTATCACCTCAAGAATGAACCGTCATAGACAATAGAATTTTATGATGTTTTTTTAAAACGTCACCAGCAAACCATCATATAAAGCCTTATTTCTTGTAGCCCAGGCCACCCATTTCTCTTGTATCCCAGGCGACCATGTTTCTGCTACCGGTACGGTGGATATGTTGCTGTACCAGACCAGAGAAAGGATCTTCCCCTTCGGTCCACCTGATCAATAATCCCTGGTGGAATTTCTAAGGCCGCCATAGCGTACACCAATTGACTAGCACTGACGCCCTCTTTAGATCCACTGCAAATTGCAATTAGATTCACTGCAAATTGCAATTGTAACTAGTCACATCAACGTTGTGGTACATGTATAGAGCATTAAATGTAGACGAAATGTTTGTATGTTTGTACTTTTTACATGTATATCACGAGACGAATCTTTGAAGCCTACTTGGACTATAGTTGGACAAAAGTTGTCAAATACAAACGAACGTGGTATAATGTAAAATTGTAATTGCAACCGGGAAACAGGGCCTGAGTTCACCAGAGTTGCACGTCCCATTTGGTTCAGCAAGGATGCCTGCCAGCCTACGTCCCATTTGGTTCAGCATGGATGCCTGCCAGCCTGCCCGTTATCTGTCACATTTAGACCACGTTTAGATTCACTACAAAATACAAAAAGTTCCGTCACATTATTTTTTTTGACATATGCATTGAGCATTAAATGTTAATAAAAACTGAAATTAATTTGATAGCTTCGTAAAATGTTATATCACGAATCTTTTAAGTCTATTTAGATCATGATTGAATACTTATCGTAAAAGTTAGCACGTTGCTACAATAACCTATTTCGCAAAATGCGTGAAACTAAACAGAATTAGCTATGCTCGGCGCAAAAGCATTCGGCCGCAGCTTGGCATTTGATAGTGGCAGTCCAGGGTAGGTTTGTGGGAATCCTTCTCTTTACACCCAAGCAATGAGATGCATTCTTGAACTGTCGCACTCATGTGGATAGGTACTGCAGTGCTTTTTGTGTAGTTGATCTGCAGTCCAGTAGCATTAGGTTTGTGAGAAGTGAGAAAAAACCGTACTGTAGCACTTTCGTTTGTATTTGACAACTTTTGTCCAATCATGATTCAAGTAGATTCAAAAGATTCATCTCGATCTAACCAGGTAAAAAGTACAAACATGCAACAGGTGCTACTTCATTTAGTGCTCCATGCAAACGGAAAGTACAATCGATGTGATGGGGAGAGAAGAAAAGTTTGTGAACTAAACACCCCCTTAGTTCACAAATTTTCCTTCTCTCTCCCCATCACATCGATTGTACTTTCCGTCTGCATGAAACACCAAATGAAGTAGCAGCTGTTGCATGTTTGTATTTTTTGCCTGGTTAGGTCGAGATGAATCTTTTGAGTCTACTTAGGCCATGATTGGACAAAAGTTGTCAAATACAAATGAAAGTGTTACAGTGCACTTTTTTTCCAACTTTTTCTCAACTAAACACAGCCTTAGCAAACTGATCTAGTAAGCCTTTCAATGTCACTGAGTCTACCTTCTCAAGCCTCGTCCAGTGTGCGCAGCAGACGTGGTCAGCAGAGGAAGACTATTGGAGGGTCCTGAATAAAAGAGGACACGCTAAGCACGCATATTCCAAGTAATAAACAAAAGCACATATAGAATATAGAACTACTTATAGAATATAGAACTACTTATTTTTGTATGTCGCGCAGTAAACAAAGCATGTACACCTTTTTTCAATACCTCTGTTTTCAACTAAAAAGACATGATACTGTTGACGTGCTTCAAAAAATATGAATTAAACTTTCGAAGTTTTAAGACTGAGCGTGATAGAAAGAAACATTCAAGGCAATGAATAACAACACATCCTCTGGACGTTGTACTAGAAACTTGTGCATGTATGTCTTTCCATTGAAGAGGTCAAAGGAAGAACTAGCTAAACCTGCAGCTTGATGGTTTTGTTAACAACACAGCTTGATTGGTTTGGCGTCGTTAGCACGATACGCAAATATTTGCACTTTAAATATAATATATGTCTATGTACTTTCAAGAATAAACAAATTTATAAGTTATATAAATAACCAGGCTTATTCAAAAAATAGAGAAGACTAAAAAATTAAATAAAAATATTATTTTGTGACTAGGGGGTCGATCCATATTACTCATTGGGTCAATAAGATCCAGCCCTATCGACCCATTTTAGATTTTGGGTCCGACCCTTGTGACCCATTGACCCTACTTTTGTGGGCAGGGGTGGAGCTCTCGGTATGGCGCTTGCCATACCTTGAGTTCCCAAAAAATTTTACCCCCAAATAACTCTGTACCATGAGCATATCAAAGGGAATGAAGTTTCCTCGGAGAAAAACAGAGTTCGATGTCGCTGGAGGAAGAAGAACAGAAACAAACTTACAAACCGTTATTTGGCCTCATGGGCTGCTATCGGTGGTCTATGGGCCCTTTGGCTTTGTCTTGCTACATGTGCGTACACGGCCTGCATGGCTGCTTGCTAGCTATTTCATCTGTACGGTACAAGACTAGACGTTCCAATTCACAGAACCATCGTTTCGTGTCCCCGTCCGATGGCGACTCACAGATCGTTTCCTGTCCCACAGCGCCGGCAACTCGATCAGATGTGTGCCCATCTCTCACGGTGCCACGCCGCCGGTTCACTGTGACTCGCGAGATCCGAGTGCGAGTCGTGGTCGTCGTTAGTCTTGATCAAGGATGTATCCAAAAGAAAAAGAACTAGATAAGGACAAGGCCAAAACAAGAGGTACATACTGTAATTTATAGGTAGAAAATTTAATCTGTTATATATTAATTGACATGTTCCGATGTTCGCTTTAATAGTTTATCGATTTATTGATTGAGTTGATTGATTGATTTATTGATTGAGTTGGCATTGATACTACTAGTAGCGACAGGCATCGGTTGACAGGGCCTTTTCCGCTTGGCTTAATGATTTAATGGTGTGCTACATCAAGAGTGAGATATTCAGAGGAATTGATTTTGAGAGGATTAAGAAATCATTTAAAAAAAAGATAGGCAAGTGCAATTGCCTATATCGCCTAGGCGCAATTGATGTTCATCATCGCTTGGTTAGTCTATCGACTTACTCTACTTGTATCTTTCTATTTATTCTAAATGTTTTTATACTTATATAATAGATGACAGTGTATAAATCAATACACTGAGAAATCTTTGATACGTATGTTATCGATTTCGTCACACCTTAATTTTTTTCCGTCCTCCGCCACTGTTTGTGGGTCGGATCAACTACCCACTGAGTCGACCCGACCCATTCCCGGACCATAATGTCCACTCATGTCAATATATTTTGATTAATTTGGATAAAAGAATAGGTAAAATACACTTAATGTCATGAAAATCAATAAACCAGCGTTTAAGGGGTTATTGTCTTATATTTTTGCAAAGCGAGTTGTTTCTTGCAATTTTCTCCCCCACTACCCGTCTCTACCCGAGTCACCCACACCACAGCGCTCCACCCTCGCCGCAGAGCATCACCATCACCCATACCTCCTGCGCCGCCGGCCCGGACGTGATGAGGAAGGCCCAGCGCAGCAGAGGGAAGTCGCAGGTTCGATTACCCTCTTGCATTTCTTCTTAGTCCGATCTGTTGCTGCATCTGCTTTGCCTGATTGCCAGTTAATATTAGGGCAAATTTGCGCTAAAGTTCGATTTTGTGTTTCTCCCTTATGACCTGACTTATACCTTTCGCTTTCTTTGTAAAGATCTCAGGCATGCTACAACGCAAAGGAAATCCACAAGGCGGTAGTAAGTCCGATATATGCATGCGCACCTTTTATTTCATATAAGCTAAAAGAAACCCACATATGATTCTGTGAGTCGTGCTTTCTCGAAAGATCTCGATATTATCATTGATTTCACATTGCTTCACACCGCTAACCACGTTTTAGCAGGCCATGGAGCATGTTGGTCGGATTCCGATGGACCACGATCAAAATTTATCAAGTATGACGCTGAAAGTGTCGATGATTTCAACAAAGACGGACTGAAATTCTTTGAATCGGTGTTTAGAGTCCGCGGATCTGTCGTGTCCCTTGCCTGTACTGCTGGTAATTTTTGTTATATACTCTCTTGCACCTACTATTTAGTTAGTTTTACTAATAATAGAGTACAGTACACGATGTTGCTCTCTGCCATAAAAACCCTATACATTTGCACAATTTTTTGATGCAACAAAGAATGGGACTTCATAGCTTACGGATGAGTTTACTGAGGGAAACAGCTCCGTTTGGGGCAGTGGTCAGTGGGCCAAGGGGTGGGTGAAATGAAACTAACGACAGTCTACCTGTGTTCTTTTTTCTTAGCAGTTTTATGTGGTAGGTTGGATGGATATGAAAAGCATACTGACAACATAATCTTTGTATATTAGTATGGAAAACATTTCTACTGGTGATTCTTGATTCTGTTATGCTTGCACAGATGGAATGCATATGGTTTGCTCAGGGACTGTCGTTGATCATGTGTACGAGAAAATATGGATACTTACCTCTGCTTCTTTAGTTAGAAAACCTGGCACTCTGTTTGAAGCATATGAACCTTGGGATGTTAAGGTCAGCACTACAACAGCTCTTTTATTAGTCTGTTCATGCTGGCTTTCTCCTCTCCTGCAGTGGATAATTAGTTGTAAATTTATTGATTGCAGATTCAAGTGTCTCTGCACAATAAACACATTGTTGAAGGGTCCCTAGAAATGTGCAATTTGCATTATAATATTGCCATTGTGACTATTGAGTCTCCAGGGTCTCGGATAAATCTTCCTGCGGTAGAACTCAGTGACCTCCCTAAATGTTATTCCTTGCAGCCTAGGCCTGTAGTTGCTCTAGGTCGGGACATGTACTCAAAAGATTTTCAGATGAGATGTGGAGAGCTGGTCAGAACGAACAGCGAGTTAGACTGCACTGAGCTCCTGACCTGTACATGTGATGTCAGTGAGGTAAGATGATTTTGCTATATTTTGATATTTAGAGATAGCTTGTAACTACCTACCTGCATGTTGCAGTTAGCCATTTTGATTTATTGTTGCATTCCTAGTGCCTCATCTCAGACATGGAGATAAAAGCTAAATGAGTATCCTTCATGTTTCTTATAGTATGATTGGTTAGGAAAAAATCGTGTAGCACTTGACATTAGTGTGATATCACCATCATGCTTTTGACGTATTTCAGGTGCTGTTTTTTTTTTTTTTTTTTGAAAATTATTTCAGGTGCAGTTTTTGTGGTAACATCTACAAGTGATGCCTTCAGATTGAAAACACTGTTTCAAGCTAGACTATCTGTGTTTTTGTTAGATGGTTGTTTTCTAATATATTGTTTTCTTGGCGCGTTATTTACGTAAGGCATAAGTGAAGGTTCAACTCATTTCATTGTTGTGTCAGAATTTCATTGGTGGGCCTGTCATGGATTCTGAAAGAAGATTCCTCGGCATCACTTTTCGTTACCGGGAAACTACTCCGTTTTTGCCGGTTGAGATTGCAGCAAGATGCCTGAAATACTACAAGAAGTCAAAGTATATCTTCTTTCTTTCGTTGTAATTTTTTAGATATTGGTATTATCACCTCCACAAATAGAATTTAGCCTTGTTCTTGCAAATCTTTTGTGTCTGTTATTTGCACCACAGGCACGTGTTGGTTACTGTGTGTGTAATAGCAAGCTGGATTTCTTTTGTATGTTTATTCGCTCTCTTCAAGATGTTTTGTCAGCAAGATTCTTTTCAACAATTAAGTTTCAACTATCTATTGTCGCTTCACTGTAATATTCTTAGCCTCTGATGATTATTTTCTACTTTTCGGTTTTTCCTCATTAGATTCTAACCGAGGATTCTCTGGTCCCAGCTTCTGTCTCTGTAGACTCAGGTTTTATGGGTTTTCTCCTTTAATTTGCGCACATGCGTTGTAATCATGAGGAAGCTAGGGCCGATATCCTAATAACTCTTTCTTCTGCGTGTTTGAGGGAAAAGAAAGATGCTAACACCCTCACTGCTATAATATGGTACTATGCACCTGTATATCATCCCATTAGTGATTACTAATAAATATTTTTAAGTGTTTTTTTGCACAGCAAGATTTGAATATTTGATGTGTAGTGCTAGACTTTCTTATGCACAGTAATGTTCACAGTAGCATGCTTCTTGCTACCTGGGAATAGTAGTAGTATTGATTTCTATGTTATTTAAAAGATCTCTGAACTCTAGTTATTTCCTCGGCCTTTCATGATTTTTTTAATGTTGTTAGAGTGCGCCCAGTCTCTATTACGCTACTTGATAATTGCTTCGCAACTTTATGTTGTTATAAACTAACATAACAATGATTTTATGCAAGTGCCTTTAGTGAAATCTTGTGATGTACTTTCATATGGCCAATTTTGAAAACTTCACAACAATGTTTGAAATATTGATATTCAAATTCTAAAACAAAGAAACAGATGGATAAATTGCAAGTAAGGCTTACGGTGTGAAACATATTATTGATATACCATTATCGTTGACATTGGAATTTTATGATGGGTGCAGAACACTACCAAGGGTTCGCATAAGGGGACAAGCTCTTCACATGCTGAGCATGAATGTTCTGGAATACTTGTGCTGCAAATATGCCAAGCTACCACATGGAATTCTGGTACAGGAGGTAGGCAACGCACATGCACGCAAATCCTCTAGTTTAATAGCATTTACTCCATCTAGATCACTAATTATGTTAATGTTAGAATGTTCCTATTGTCCTGAGTTTTAACTGTAATTTAAGCATTTTAATGCCTGCTGAATGGCAATTTGCTTAGTTTAGAATGTCTGGCCCTTGGCACAACGAGCATTCTGAACTTGTTATTAATAATGCAATCATGTAGAAAGAACAGCGTGCATGAGCCGATCATTTGTTTTCTAGTTGATTTGAAAGAGCAAATTTCTCATTAAGTTCCACCTGATCAAAGGATCTTCTTCTTTTTTTAACTAATCAAAGGATCTTTTAAATTGCAAATTTCATCCTCCATCCCCCTTATGATGTAGGTATAGGTGAGGCCTAGTCCGCACATATCCATGCACCCTAGCTACGTCCTGCTCATGGTGATAGAAAAAAGAGAGAAATCTTCTTATGCTAAAATAGGAAACCCAGATCTCCTTAATTTTATGAGATTAGAAAAATGAGGTTAGGTTTACTGGCATATAACAATTACCTGAAAAATTATTTATTTTTATGCAGTAATTTGCAGTGGCACTTCTGTTTGTACAGCTATTCCCACCAATCATGAAAGTTGGCATTTTGGGTTGTGGAAATAGTTAACATATCAGGACTTTGATTGTTTCATAATCATATAACTTCGTGTGTATTAAGATTGAAGATCTTAAAATGGTATGAGTAGATTTGTCTCAAAAATAATTTCATATAACCATATAACTTTGCCAGGATTTGTAAATATTTCTAGTAGAGATTAGCCGTCAAAATTATGTTTTTGCAACCATGTTGATACTCTAAAAAAAAACAACTTCTCATAACTGTTGGTAGTTATTTGTCCCAACCTTCAATATTCAACATATGACCAAAGTTATTGATATCCATCGACTATCATTAGTTTTCTGTGAAGTAATAACTATTAACTAACATTATTAAAAAGGGATAAATACTTAACAAATGTTGTTTTCCTTGTTCCCCAGCTCGTTTTAGTATTAGCAGTTATCCACTGCCTTAGTTCTTTAAATTTCATTTTTTTAGCTCCTCTTGGTTTCTATGCTTTACAGCCCTCTGTTAGTGATGTTATTGAACTACCGTTTTTTTAACTATTGATGAAGAAGTTACATTAGTTCTGATACACTTTTTTATAAGATGGCCTTTCTCAATATGTTCTGTCAATATAGCTCCTGCTGTTGGATTGGGCAATGATAACCTTTTGTCCTAAGCCTGCTGTGTTGCATGGATATGCCCTTTGCAGCATCAATCATCTGCCTTTTGCAACATTATGGTGTTCATTTCAATTCTATTTAATTGTTTTTTTTTACTTTATGAAAATGTAATTTCATTGTATTCTATTTAGTTATACATCTTTGTTTGTTTAATTTTTCTTGAGATAGATAGCTAACCAAGCCATGCAAGATAATTTGTTCAATACATGTTTGTAATAGTCAGAGAATGAGACTATATTTTATCGTTACTTTCTTGGAAACTTATTCTTAATCCTATGCACACTGTAGATTTGTGAGATATCAGCAGAAAAGTGTGGAGGAGTTGCGATTGGTGATATCATCTCTGAACTTGATGGGATTACTCTTTAATCCGCAGCTCAGGTATCACACTTGTTTATAGATCATCACTTTCCGTGGCATTTTGCTGAAGTTTTTAGTGAATGTATCTGTCCTAGATAACAAATTCATATAAAACCCTGTACCCTTTTTACAACATGATATTTTTTTTAATCATTTGAAAAAAATCATAAAGTCCTAAAATTGTAATATCGGGAAGAAACATTTGTTCCTGGCCTCATGCTGCACTATTTGGCATTTCATTTCTGAACCATGAGAAATATGTCGACTTGTCTATATTGTTTATAATGACTTACTAGTTACTCCCTCCATTTTGCTATATTTGTGCACGCCCATCCTAGTGCCCAGATTAAGAAGAGTCAAAACTCGATGTTGAAGAAGCAAATAGATCAACCACAATCATAGCACTTAGGAAACATGTGAATCTGCCATAAATGTTCTACATGCATTTTCCCATATAGAAAGATACTATGCGTTTAAGGTCTATTGGAAACACGAGGCTAGTCGTTGTCACAAGGGAGGTGGACAAACATTTTGAAATGGGTGCTCGTGGGACCATGCAGTGCAAAACGGAGAGAGTATTACAGTAGAATATTCCTCTTCATTCATTTTATCATCAACTGATATGGTTTATCTCTTTTTACTCACCACTTGATCACCACATTGCTCTGCTTCCAATGCATTCTGGTTGAAGAATTTGAATATGTTTGAATATCATTTTAACGGGAGGTCCTGATTACACCTGGAGCTGATGCCTGTGTATTTTGTGCTTTTCTCAGTTTACAGCGATTCTTCTAGATAAAATGGAGGTTGCATCGAATCCACAGAATACACAGACACTCCAGGTTAGTTTGAATAGTGATTAGACGATAATGATTTGCTTACCATGTTAACTTTTGCTACTTACAACTGAGCAGGCAGTTGTACGGAGACCCACAGATCAGACTATATTTGTTGCAAAGCTGAATGTTCAAGAGATCACCTCTGACGAATGCGAAGAGTCATTCCAAAATAAGTCTGTCTTCTAAAAACACCTTTGAGATTTGTATGTCCTTTTATTTTGTTGATGACTGATGCAGTTTGCTTCAATTATAGATGGATACGGTGGAAGCAGCAATGGTTTCCATGAGCAGTTGTAGCGATGATACTTCAAAGACAATGTGAGTACATCCTTAGATACTGGTCTAATAGGTTATGAAGGCTCATTACATCTGTTTCATCTTAGTGCATCAACGACCTCTACCCTCATGATATACTTCACATAGTTTACTTAGACATCATCTCTCTCCACCGCGCCAGTTGTGGAGCTATCTTGAAACATACCATTTTGTTTGCACGAATACCCAAGTTAGGATTAATGATCGACCCTAGAACAATATGGAATTTATATACAGGACCGACCTTACAAGCTGCAAGGCCTGCTCCTTCATTGCTATGAACCAGAACTTAACTTTATTGCCTGGGCTTAGGTATGGTGGGCATAAGTGGCTCTCCATTTTGTTCCTGTTTGTTACGTATAGTTTATTTAGGAGGAACACGCAAGAGTTTGATTATGTTGTAACTCAAATTTTGTCTGTTTTGTTTTCAATGCTGAGAAAGAAATAGAATAGGAATTAGCTAATTCTAGTTTCCTAGTTCACTGTTTAAACATGTTAACATTTCATCTAGTGTTTATGATCTTTTCTCGAGTGTATCCGATGGTGTTTTACATGGTCAGATCAGAGAACGTTGAACATAAAAGATATGCTGTGTGATGACAGCTCATTGATGTTTAATTAATCTCTCTTTCAGCATAATGCCCAGATAGTGCTGTTTCTTGTTTTGCTGGTAGAAAAGTATAGATTCTCCCTTTTATTACCTCTGTCTGGGATGGAAACACCTGCATCACCAATTCACCATTTGTTTATTTGGTGCTAACTCCTCATATCCTTTTGTCCTTTGAAGCTGATTTCATTTCATGTGGCCACACACTGAGATTTTGCCATCGTCCATTGGCATACACAAGCTATAATGAAATAACTGCATGTTCAATATAAACCTGTGCCATATATGGGAATAATGTGATGTCAAGAAAATAATAAGTTATTTATGTCTTCCTATGTGATGCGCAAAGTCTACTTTTCAGTTCCCAAAGGTCAACTACCATTGCTATGGGAAGTATAGAATGGTTCTGTTTCTTTTTCTTGCTATAGCAAATGGTCAGGAAAGCACCTAACAGAAACTGGTTGGTTTTTATCAATAAAGTTAAAACTGGGCTCAAATCTGGAATCTAATGTATATGCCAAAGCCCAAATCTGTAATCTTTTTGCTTCCAAAATAACCCTCGGAACTGAACCTCTCTCGTTTTGGGCGCGGTTCAGATTTCCAAAATAGGTGGTGCTCTCTTAACCTGCTAATTGAGATGTCCTTGCGAAGCATAGATGGCCTTACCTTTTTTTCTACAAGAAATGTTTGAAAAGATGAATTCTGCATGGTCTGCTGATATGCTTTCATTGTAGCACCACCGAATTGCAATTCTGTTATTATGTTTTTCCTTGGCTGTTCACGTGTCTCAAGTTCTTTATTTCTGCTGTAAATATGCTGTAATTAGGTATCTAGTCTGTTATTACGTTTTTCGTTGGCTATTCATGTGTCAAGTTCTTTATTTCTGCTGTAAATATGCTGTAATTAGGTATCTATGATGAGGAGTGCTGATGATGTCTGGATGACCATTTGGGCGAGGGCTGGAGCACAAGACATGGAAGGCCAACAAATGTTTGCAAATGTGGGAGCCAAGACTAAAGCGAGAACTAAAATAATTGTCGGATTAGGCTGGAAACCCTACTTTGTGCTGAATTTGTAATCCATCTCTGGGGCCATCAGAGTGTTGTATTTTGAGTTCAGTATGCCGTTAAGGCTTCCTTTTGTAGCACGGTTCACCAGCCACTAGTTCATTTTGGAAAGGCGCTGTCTAAACTAGCGATATGACTAGGCAGCGGTAACCACGACTGATTTCAAAGTTTCAGATTTCGGGCTAGTGCTGCTGTGACGGTTGGTGGTTAATTATGTGTTGTTGCGAGACAATTTCTCGCGCACCCGTGCTACCTAAAAATCACGACCACGGGACCACATCTTCGTCATGGTCGCTCCGGTTGGGCTCTCCAACCAATTCCTGACTGAGATGTTCCAATTGAAGAAAAGATTTGTTGCAGTTGCAAAAATCGAACCTTCCAACTCCCGACACTACCTGCCACCTGTATTATAGGCGTGAAGGTGGGGATTGGGGAAGAAGCACCAGAGCCCAGAGGGGACTGGAACACCAGTGCACCACCCTAGTGGACATGCGTGGTGGTATGAGGTCCCCTGTAATGAGCACGGAAGAAGAAACGTCTGGGATGGCAGCGGGAGCCGGTAGAGCGAGCTCCTGAATAAGGCGGTCCACCGGGCAGTGCTCTGTGCTCCCGGCAAAGTGTCTACTTCCTATTTTACTTGGCGTTCACCAGACCTTATCTAATGAACACTTTCAGAATTTAAAAAAAAATACTACTTTTAAAGATCATTGAAAATTCGCATATAGGATTCTAGGTTTACACTAATGTCAAAATAAATATAGCAAACTGCTGCTACAACTTTTTTCAAAAAAAAAAATACTACACAATTTGTTGATCCGCTATATAATTTGAATTGTTGATCTACATAATTTGTTGACAGGAGTTTCAAAATAATTGATACTCCGGTTCCAAATACATCAAGTTATCCTAAGAACTTATATTTAAGACAACTGGAGGAAGCATGTTCCATTGGCAAATTCATATGCGTGATATGTCCATACTGGCAATTTTTGAAATTCTAATCGGGACAAAGTTGTGTCAACCAACAGCTCAGAATGCTGGCAACAAGAAATAAGAGAGTACATGTACTTGTCCTAGAATGAAATCCGTACACAATTCTGGCATCCCCAGGTCCCAGTACCATTGGTCGTTTACTCTCAAATAAATAGAAATAGTTCTAGCACTGATGCTTGCAACAAGTATATGCCCACTTAAAAGGCCAAAACAACACTACAGAGCTCGATACAAGGTGCTAGACGGTGAGGATTCCCGTGAGAAGGATTCCCATGCATACCATTTTTCGGCTTCAAGTTTCCCACCAACATAGGTCTTAACAATTGTTGGCTTTGGAAAAGGCCACCTGGAATTAAACAAGAGACTAGTCATTGCCTATTATTTTTCACTAATTTCACACATGGAAAGTTTAATTTAATATGCAATAATATTACTTGTTTAAACCACCGGATGTAAGCTTGTCAACGACAATCGTTCTTTCATGTTCACAGTTCCTCAGACCAAACTGGATTTGACATACAAACAAGAGAAGCAGCAGTGATTAGAACATTCAACAACTTGACCCACAGCAACATCTTATAATGGATTCTTTTTTGTGTTACTATTCAATAGACCAAACCTTAATGCATATTGCCATCTTGTTGGAGTCTGCAAGGTCAGAGCTCGGGTTGTCCATGAGATATGTAGTACCCATATCCAGCAGTATGCCACCAAGCTGGTACCAAAAATAACATCAAAGATTCATTATACAATATTATGGGGTGAATTCAATTGCCTCCAGCAAGCCTTGTATGAAAAATAGCATGCTACGACGAGTGTTTTGGATGCCTCCTAGCAGGACAGCCTAAGCAGTCGAATGCATATGCATTTGCTTCCACTGATTCTCATGGCAAGCATGAGCGCATCCAGCACCTAGGGAGCAGCTAATGGCTGACCAACCCAGATGTTTGGATACAGAAGTTATTCAAATGCACCATCGAATAAAAAAATACAGAAATGCAGTTTCCCATGGGTATGAAATATGAAAAGACATGGACACTTCTGCCTCTTGGAAACTCAGCAGTATATGTTGTAGATTGTCTTCCGAAGACATGAGTAATGCAAATTGTAGATATGGTATTTACAACTTTGTAGTAATGTGAAATTTCAATAAAGTTGACTTATGTGCCTCAGAATCCATCTAAAGTTTCTTGACGCTAATCCTTCCACCCAGTAGTTCAAGTTTCACACAAACCTGTATTCTCATTCTTATTAGAGTTCTAAAAGAAATATCTAAATGCGTTAAAAAATAAAAAATATTTTACTTCTGCAAATTGTTTAAGTGTTTTTTAAGTTCTGAGAAACATGTGATTGTGTTGTACTCATGGGTTTTTTTTTTTTTTTTGATTGCGTGTTGTACTCATGTTTGGCAGCATTTGTATATTCAATAATATCCTAGTAGCATGTGCCCTTGCTGACTGTTGTGATCAGCCCCTATACCATAATAGAATGTAAGTCTGATCCAAAGAAACATCTCACAGCTGGCCCATAAAAGCCAAGCAACCAAACACATCCAGCTTGCATTCATTCAGCCTTCAAGCTCAGGTTGGGTGCCTCGTACAAGGACATATCCAGAACATACCTCTGCTGCATTAGAGATATAAACACCATTGACTTGATCGATGATATCCCCTTCATTCAAACCAGATGCTTTGGCAGAAGAATGTTCTTCAATCTACAATTCCAACATGCCCATCAAATCGAAAACCAAAAATACGGAAATCAGGACGCCACTGTGACAAGGTAAGACCACCAGAAGACAAAGATTTCCTTTAGTAGAACCAACATTTATGTTCTAAGTTTCATATGTTCTGTATCGATTCACTAGGAAGAAAGAGGCAAACAAGAAGACAGAAAAGCAAACCTTCTCAATAACAACACCAGGGGCCCCATGGAAGTTCGTTTGCATCTTTTCATGTGCAATAGATCCTTCTGCATGAAGAGTTCTAACTCGCAGCCCATGCCATGGTCTTACAACAGTACTGCGTCACCGTTGTAAAGGAAAAAAAAGATTAAAATCTGTTATTCTGATAAACCATGTATTATTTTTTGCATCAGAAAGCTGACCAGCACTTTTCCTATTGCATGAAATGGCATGCAAGAGTTCTCACAAGCAAATAAAGTAAACAGATAGGTAAGTCCATATACACGATGAAGAGTTCTCACATTAAGATTAATACAGATATAATTGGTAGGTATCCACAAATAAGCAAACTGAAACTGACAAACTGTAACAACCCGGGTTTTCCGAGAACCAAAAATCCGAACTTTCTAAAATTTTTCCTGCAATATGTGTGAAGCATGTAGTCTCTAGGTCGGATCACGACTAACCTGCCAACAACCGTTGCATTCTTGTAGAATTGTTTGTAGGAGCTTACTGAGTTCTCCTTCTTTGGTCTGGTGTTCGTGTCGGAGAAGCACAAGTCTGTAGCAAATTCTTTTTTTTCGAAACATCGTGACATCCTCGCTTCGAGAACCCCTTGAACTCCTCTCTCGTGTTCGTTCGGAATTCCGTGACAAGATTCCCGTGAATCCTTTTCGGATCCGTACCAACTCCCATTCGAATCCCTCTCGGAATCGCGAGCCCTTCTTTTTCACATTCACTTTCAAAATCTCCTTTTATCCCCATCACAAGTATCCATAATTTATGACCAAGGAAAAGTTAGTCTTCTCCTTAAAATTAAATCCCTCTCCCAACTATCTCTGCTCCATTCCCTCTCGAGTCCCTCCCTAACTACCTTGAACTTTTCGAATAACTCCGAATTAAATTCGAATCTAGATCAAACTACTCTGAATAACAAAAGATAAAACCATTTAATTTCCCCTCTCTCTTTCTCCAAACCAGTCAGCCCAACCCACCATCCCATTCTCTTCCCTTGGCCCAAACAGCAGCAAACCAAGCCGACCGGCCCACTCCTCACCCCCTCCTCCTGGGCCACGCACACGAAAGCATCAGCGCCGCACGGCCCATCTGGCCCACTTGGCCGCGCACCTGGGAACCCTAGCAGGCAGGACGCCCTTCCCCTAGAGCCGCCGCAGCCGCCTGCTATCACAGGAGCGCGAGCACACGCGCGCCCCCACGCGAACCGGCCCCCGCACCCTTCCCGATGTGCGCCACGTACCCCGAGGTGAGCACGGACGTCGAGGATCACCGTCCATCCATCCTTGAAGCCCTAGCCGTCCATGTATAAGAGCAGAAGCTGCCGCTCCATGCTCCTGTTCGTCTTCTCCCCTGCGTAGCCGCCGCCACCATCCTCCCCTGCTCGTCGTCCACTCGATCGGCCTCCCGTCGTGTCGTGCTGCTGTTTGGCTAAGCCGGCCGCACCATCACACCGCCGCCACCGCGGCCTTCTTCCTACGGCCGGCCGCGGTCACCTCCGATCGGGAACCGCAGCGCTGCCTCGTGCCAAGCCGGAGCCCGACTTCGCCATCCTATCGCGCCGCAACAACGACGACCGCAGCCTGTCCCCGTGACCTTAACAACCCCGGTGCTCCCTGCCTCTCCGAGCCGACCACGAACAGCCGCGGAAGCGAGCTCGCCCCCACTGGACGCCGTCCACCGAGCTTCTCCGCCGACATCATGCCGCGACATCAGACCTCCCGTCGCCTCTGCCCTGCTGTGCCACACGCCGCCGACTACATCCTCGCCGAGTCGTGTCACCCAGCGACGTCGCCACCTCGTCTCGTCGCGACATCGTGCATGGCCGCGCCAATGCCTTGCCATCCTCTGTCCTAGCCACCCTCACCGCCGTTCCAGGAGCACACCAGTGAGCCACTAGGAAACCGAAGCTTCCACCCTTCTCCTTGCTGTTGTCAGCTCATGACTGAAACCGGCCTTCGTGCCATCTCGTGCACTGCAGGGGAACGGAAGGACGTGCAGCGCCATTTGACGATCCCGATGGCCACGCTTCCTCGCTGCCATGGACCACAACGGCGTCCCGGCCACCTCCTCGCCAAACCGCGTCCACACCGAACTCGACGCCGCCTGGTGCCATCGCCTTCACCGCAAAAACAGCTCTGCCGGCAACGAGCCCAACCCGCGTCAAGCGATCTGCCATCCACAAGCCCTCGGTGAGCTGACCAAAGACGAAACATTCCCAACTCCTGCTGCCGGCGAAATGCCGATGAACCTTCTGCCTTTACCCCCTACCCACTTGCTGCCGGCCCAAGGCCGATGATCCCTCCATGTGTCCGGTCTTCGAGCCGTGTTTTCTGCAGGGACCTCGTCGACTGTGTGGAGCTGACGTTAGTAGGCACGATGCACGCACACACTCGTAGTGTCCTTTTTGTGGCACTCACGCACACCGGACTAAACCCAGCCAACCGGATGACAGACCATGAACGCTTGGAACAACCATGACGGGCATCGCCGTCGCGTGCACCCGGGGCGCCGACGTCTCGACGGCGTTCCCGCGTGATGTAGCTACTCAACCATGACGGACATCGTCGTCGCGTACACCTTGCCATTTGACATCGGCCTTCGTGCTATAATTCCATGCCTTGTTGGGAACCCAGCCATGCTCCGCCGCCTCCTAGCCACTTGACGCCACCCCCAGCCAGCCTCCGGCCAGCCACAGCCTCGTTCGGCCAGCCATAGCCCCACCCGGCCAGCCACAGCCAGCCCACAGCAAGCCGCAGCAGGCCAGAAGCTACTAGCAGCTAGCCGAGAGGAGCTGGAACATGTAGCAGCAAGCCTCGCCACTTTCCTTTGACACCGACCCTGTCCGGCCTTCATACCGTTGCCCTGTTGCCAGGTCTTAAGACCCCATAGATGATGCTGGACTGATGGAGAACCTAAAATAATAGATGACGTTGGACTGTTGGAAAGCCCAAATTATAAATGATGTTGGACTGTTGGAAAGCCCAATCGATAGATAAAGTTAGACGGTTGGAAAGCCAAAGTGATATACGACATTGGACTATTGAAGAGCCCCCTTCTCTTGTTTCCTGTACACATGTCCACTATGTTGTACCCTATCCTTACGATATGTCTGTACATACATCTGTTGTATTCCATCCTTACACTCTCTCTGTACATGTATTTGTAATACAGGATCCATCCACCTTCGAGCTATGGAATTGTGCTACTCCACTGTCTTGTCGAGTTATTTTGTCTTTTGATTCGAGTCATTGGTTCTTACTGTTGCGTTGTTTATCTGTGTGCCGTGCCTTCGAACCGGCTATGGGATCGTACTTCATTCGGATATTGCGATCGCGGGATTCATCTCGCCATGGCCGTAATGCCGAATGTAACTCTACCTCACGTTATAGTTGACCATGGAGCTATACCCCATTTGCTGTTCTTGATTCTTTGTGCTCAGACCCTCGTATGCTTCTACCCTATGCGACCGTCGTATTCCTTCGATTCTCGCGGTGACAACCGCACCGCTACGAATTCGGGAAATGACTTAGTGCCCAGGTCGTGGTACCCTACGAGTGGTTTGCGCACTTGCGTCTTTTACATGTCGTTCTCTTCTGACGCCCCGTCTATTCCATGGCGTGCGTGTTGGAAGAAGTAGACCATTGCCTTATTATGTTTCTCGCTCTTTTGTTCCCGTATAGCCCGCTCTGTTCGATCCCCTCTTATCCATGGCGATTGGATCAAAGACCGGACTAACCCTTTTTAGTTAGCAAAGCTATGGTCTATATCAAGATCTCGGACCTATGTGAGTGGACACGATCGACCGCTTAAAACCATCTTCACTGAAGGTGTGACTGAGAATATGATATGGATGTGCCTAGCTAACTCCTCTCTCTCCCTCTCTTGATTCTGGGTGTTCAAGCACTTGTATGATTGTACCCGTTTGAATCACAGCCTTGGTACCCTACAAGTGGATTAAACACTCGCACTATTTTGTGCAACATTCATTGTTGGTAATTCCTTGTTCTTCCCTTCTGATCGGCCGTCCTTCAATCCCCGTCTTCTCCGTGGCGTTCGGATCGGAAGATTGTGAGCCGTGGTGTTTGCTATGGATCAGCTCTAGCCTAAACCATTTATCAAAAGCCATATTGGCTTGGCCGTGACATAAGCTTGTGCATAGCAAACCCCACTCTTGTTTCTTTGGCCCGATGAAATCGGACATACGCCGAGAGGGCCAACTTATGCACATTTTATTATTTCTCTGGTAATTATTGGATCGTCCCGCGTCTTGTTGTCTTTTAGTGTTTTGAGTGTTTTCTTGCCCTGAGTCGCTTCGCGGAGTAGCCGATTCTAGATTAGTGACAATCAGATCGAGACCCGCTGGAGGAGGAGAACGTAGACGACGAAAGGACCCGTGGAGTGGAGTCGCCCTAGGAGGAGACACAGCTGATCAACTACACTAACTGGAGAACGCTTATACCACTACTATCTCGACAACGCAGGTGTCATGGCAGCACCTTCTTTTAGAGAATCCTATTAGACATGACACAATTAGAATTGCTAGCTCTTTATATTTACTCCTTTGCTAGTATATGATGCATGCTACTACCTAAGCTATTATTACCCAGCTTGCAACCACTCTACTATGCTACCTAGCTTCGCGCTCACGCTCTTTTATATATATATGCATCTTCCTAACCGCTTGCTTGCATGTTACATCACTTTATTTATTAAACTCCACTCGCATTATATCTATGATGTGAAGTTGGTGGTGTAAATTGGGAATGGTTTACTTGAACACGGAATTAACCACTGGACTTAACCACTGGGAGAGCGTGCTGCGTGCGTCTTGGGTGTGTGGTGAGGGTCGAGTCGACCAAGTGGGCTATTTACGACGAGCTGAGAAAGCAAGTCTTGCCGGGGTGCAACCTGGGCATTCCCACGAGTGATACCTATGGCGGGTAATGGTGTACAAGGTGATTCCGGGATGGATGGCCTGTGTGGTCTGAAGCCCCGTGAATGGAGGTGCTGTGATGGCACGAGGAGAGTATCCCTTTGAGGTGGAGAAAGCCTGCTTGGTCTATTTAGTCACACTTCTGGTGACCAGGAACTTCGGGAATCCTTTACTACTCACTCGTCTTTGATGGGCGGGGAACGGCTGGACTACTTGGTAGGGCAGTGCCACTACTGCTAGGTTGAGAGGTGATAAGGGTGGGCGGTGACGGATGTTGAGATTCCCGTACCGTTCTAGATGCGCAGTACCACTGATTGGGCCCGGTACTGTCTCCCAGTCTCAGCGTGATGGTGTAGGATCCAGAATGTCCCAGGGCTGAGTCGTAGGGTGGCATCGACCTAGGCAAGCAAGCACCCGGAATTCTGCCTAGATGTTCGTACGACATCTATGATGGCTAATCTTGTGAGTGGTAGAACCTCTGCAGAGTGTATGGTTGATCGATCGATACATATGCCGATTCCTCGGCTATGGACCTTTCCTGAGTCCTGTTGCACTTCTTAGGGAGCGATATATTCTCCTCCCCCTGGATGATGTTTACCGGCAGTGTGCCCGTTGTGGCAGTGTGCCGCTGAGATAGGCCCGAGAGGGAGTTGGGCCTGTCGACTGAGTGCGAGGTGTGTGTGAGGTGGTGTATGGGTGGGATGATGGAATTGAGATGGACTGATGGATGGTGTGATATGGGTTAAAACTTGACGAACTATTATAAAATTTACTACTGGATACTACTTTGCATGTGCTTAGGATGCAAACCACAGCCAAATATTAGGATTGCCAGATCCTTTGTTTTCTCTTTTCCACTAAAGCTCATCGGTGCTGACCATGGCCTGCACATATCTGGCGGTGTGCAGATTACCTGACTAACAGAGATATTGAGATAAGTATTAGAAGGTCTCGTGCCTACGCTCAAGTTTGGTTCAGGAGATGAAGACTATGCTGCGCCAAGATTGACTCTGATGATACCCGTGAAGGAGGAGCCTCCACTCGACAACATATTCCGCCAACTCTGATGACGACTAGATACTCTTCTGCTAGATTAACTTTGTAATAGGTGTATCCTCAAATGAGCTAAAACTTGTAAAGCTTGTAATCATACGCTGTATGACTGTGATTTCAACTGATATATGATAATGTGATGGAATCAAACTTTGGTTTGATCGCATTATAACTCATTCTGTGGATTTTCCCTTCGTGGAAAATCGAGGATGTTTCACAAACATAGGGAGAAGGATTGCCCCGCCATAGTTCATAACAATTCGCACTAAGTGAAGAAAGGCACAATTACTGTCCTGATAAGTCATGAAGCTTTATGGCATTTACATCACATGCTCCTATACCAAGCATCTACCACACTTAGCACCACAAGTTCACAACATCACCGTCCCAAATCATAATTACTTTCAACCATAGACTAAATAATACTCCCTCCGTCCCAAATTATATGCCGTTTTGGCTTTTCTAGGTTCATAGATTTTGTTATGCATGTAGATATACCCCGTGTCTAGATACATAGCAAAATCTATGGATCTAGAAAAGCCAAAATGGCTTATAATTTGAAACTGAGGAGTCATAGCTAAACTTATAAAGAATTTTGCCACTCATGAACATGTCATGCTGGCTAATTAGCCGAAGCTCCAATCTAGGGATTCCTGGTGATCCCAGGTCCCAAGGGACATGTAGAGATGGAATTCACCGAACCTATTTAGTATTTCTTTAAGTAAAGCGAGAACAATTAAATGCATACCGGAATAATTTGAACTGCTGCAAACACTTCAACACAATGAAACTTGGAACAAAAAAGGAGTTTCCTTAGCGTGATAATAGTTCATCCCAATGAAATTTCCTTCGAAGTCCATCAGCGGACCCCCAACTTCTATCTGCAAAATATAACAGAAGTCACTATATTATTCAAAAAGGACATAGAAGGATGCGCTTATAAAGTTTGGATTACATAAAGGAAAAGGTCCATTTTACTTCTCAAGCCTTTTCATTTGCCCAAATAACCCCCTACTTTTTTCTCACCAAAGGACTTAACTACAGTAGGCCAGTTTCACTCCCTAATGACCTTTGTCCCTTTTTTTCTCCTTACAAAAAAAACATTTGAAGTTAAAATTTTGTGAGATGATATATGTCGCCATACCTTAAGCAAACAAAATATTCAAAATGGTTTTTGGGACTATTTGCCAATATTTTTACATCTTGAGCTCTAAAGATCTCTTCCCAACCTATGACAACCACCATCCCACAAAATTTCAACTAAAAACATGACTAATATGAGAATAAACAAAAAGGATAAAATAGTGAGACAAGAAAGTGGTTAGGGGTTCTAGACAACTGAAAAATGAAAAAAACGTTGGCCAAGTAATAAGGATTTCTCCTTACATAGAAGAGAACGAATGTTACTTACGTGAAGTGGCTGTATATAAGCCTAGTTTCTATGCATATTGATATTACATCTAATAATATAAATGTATCACATAAAAAAGGATCAACTTCATTGTTCCCAAAAGCATAGAGATGGCAAACTAGGCGTGGGCAAAGAGGTGACTACTTGTCAAGTAGACATTACATCTGACTTGATATCAACGGACATGGAGCATAGCTGCAGCAATAACGCCTGTCAGGCAGCCATGAGATTCATTTTGATAATTCAGTTGGGAGATAGAATTATTTAGTTTATTAATTAGCCATAATATCTATTGTTAGGATGTGTTCAGAAGCATAGCACACAGCATAGGGCAAATTAGCATTTGTGATTGGCCAAGTAGGAGAAAAGCTTTGGTAGTTGTTTGGGATAGCTCACTAAGTTAGCTCAAACATTTAGGGGCACCTATTTAATAAAGTTACCTTTATTGTCACAGAATTGAGTCTAATGAAAAGAAGTTCTACATATGTTCAGAAAGAAGCATAGGGCACAGTAATAGGGGAATTAAACAGATAGGTCAATTTACGCGATAAAATTAGCTATGTCTCTACACCCTCAAGGAGGTTACCCTCGTTGTCATTGGCTTAAGCATTTTCAATAAACACCTAAAGTCCTTTTGCCAATCCTGTATGTATGGGCTAAAACAACAGCCTTCAGCTATAAAAGGGCAAAAGACTAATGTACCAAAATTAATTAGCATCGGCGTGGAATTATTGGATGAAATTAAAATGGGGACTGCAACAATAGACACCATGATATCAACACAAATACATTCTATAATATACTCACCCTTGAAATCCTGCACGTTGATACAAAAAGTTCGTCACAGTCAAACTTGCTACTTTTTGGAACAATCTTTCCTGTAGTAACCAGTAAGTCACGAGCCTCTTTGTCACGACCCAATGTAACCACATCTCTTGAATAGATCTTGTCAAAGTTGATCGCCTCCATATTTGAACTAAATCTTTTTTCTGGCAGATGGAAAGGAGACTGAATCTGAATCACACAGATGTTGTGATAAAAATCATAATAGGACAGGTGGCCTTTCAAAGTTTTATAATCTTGCAGCAAATATACAGATATCTACAACAAATAAAAAAGAGTAAAGAATTCTTAGTGTTTATGGGGAAGGCCGACCAAAACTTCACCGATTATAATAAAAAGATGGATCCAACCTTCAGATTGTCAGCTACTTCAACAGCATTTGGACTTTTAACCAAATTTGCAACTGTCACAATCATGCTACTCTCTTCGAAAAAATCAACAATGGTACCAGAGCAAGAAAAAAGGTGCGTGTCTCCTACAATAAACAAAAGTGAACCATTCAATCATTTTAAAATAAACAAGTCAAGACTCAAGACAAGAATAAGCAACAGACAAATTGACAATCAGTGAAAAAATCACCTGTAAAAGATTGGAGCCCAACCACAGAAGCACCAGCCTGCAAAGCCAACCTCTCAACTTCCCAATTAGCACCCTTCAGTGTAGTTTTGAAAAGCCCAGTATCCGAGGCTTCAAAATATGGGCGCCATTCTGGTAAATTTTAAATAGAAAGTAACACCGAATATTATAACATTTTTTAAACATTTACTTAACAAGGTTCTCCTTAAAAAGTAGTGTGTGTTCTGAGCCACTGTGAGCTACGCAAAGAATAATGGTAAATAATGATGAACATGTTGTAAATGAGATCATTTGGTTTTCACTAATCAGTAATTGGTAATATTGTTGCACAATTTTTAAATGAAACAATTTGCATGCACAATTGCCTCTTTTGTTCTCTCATGTTTCATTATTCTTATGCTTGCTTTTGACTGGTCTATTTGAGATACCTTGGAGTAGAGTGAAAATCATGAAACTACGATTATGTTTTTTTAAAAAAAATTGTTTATCGCATGGTGTATGACAGGATGCCATGAGTATTTTTAATAAATCATTGCTTGTACTACTCAGATTAAAAAAAAAAACTCTCCTGATACCTTCCCAAACCTGCTCATAAAATTCTTGACAAGAATACAACTCACCTCCCATGCCCATTTTTTCACTTGTATCACAAGCTACTACCTCAGCTGCATGGAGTAAAAGATAGAGCATAGTCAGTGACAGTATTCAATAGAGTAAAGTGCACCGTGGGTCCTTAAACTTTGAAGGCATTCCCATCTGGGTCCTTAAACTAAAAAAGCGACTATATAGGTCTCTGATCTACTGCTCCCGCTCACCAGAGTTCCAAAACTAGTTACATCAGCACCAACATCCTACGTGGCCATGCCACGGTGGTACCAGGATGCTGGGGCCACCAAGTCCATCGGCGTGCGGTGCGGAGCTGCTGCGTCTCCATTGCTGCGTCTTGCTGCCCCAGTGCCAAACTGCACCACGCCCTCGCACGCTGCGCCGCACTCCACCACCTTCTGCCTGAGCCACAGCAGTTCAGCGGCCAGCATATGAAGGAGAGGGAGATGATGAAGGTCTACGTGGCGAGCTGGAGGAACCGGACGCGCGGAGCACGGTGAGCCCGCGCGCTGCTGCGATGGGGAACGGCAGGAGCAGAAACGTGGAGCCCTGCTGGCTGCTGCTCCGACAACAACGACAGCAGCAGCGCGCGATGACAGCGAGAAGGGTCGAGAGGCCATCAAATACATCGACGGCGATAAGTCTATGGGCTTGTACACACGATACAGTGCCATGCATGCAAGTAAGCGTGTTCACGACATGCTAAATGGAAGAAGCTGTGCAGCACGTGCATCGTGTCCTGGGCGACCCGGACGAGCTGCAGCGCGTGGTTACCTATTATCGCAGAACCATTTTACATGTGGACAACCGCCGTCGCTGCCGCTGCCGCTATGTGCCTCGCCACCAACCACAGCACCCTCACCGGTCACCGCCTTCTCCGTGGCTACCGTTGTCAGCCTGCTAGGCGTCATGGCAGCAGTAACGCGTTTCAGGAGACGAGCTGTGGGACATGGCGGACCAGGCCCTGCTCCGCGCACCCTGGGTCACGCTGGGCATGTCCTTCAACTTCAACAGCATCGTGGCCGCTGCCAACTTCCTCTACAACCTGGGTATGCTCCTCGAGTTCGACGCCTTCATCTAGGCAGTGCGGCTAGGCTAGGCATCCCCAGGTCCGGCAGCCACTGGAGCATGAACACTAGGCCTATCCCCATGGGCCCGCTGAGTCAAGGCCATGCGCGGCGATGAGCTCCATGCGGCTGGTGTCCCTCCCCTTTCTTCTTCTCGATCCAAGCGCATCCTCAGCAGCATCTTGTGCACCGCACGTGTCGCGTGCCTAGTCATCTCCTCGGGCTTGCTCCTCCTCTCCGCGATCCTCGACGCCTCGCTCACCCGGTCGAGATCATGGAGGTGGACGATGAGTGCCCAGGACGGGAGCGTGGCGCAGCAACTGCTACCACTACTCGAAGTGTTCTTCACCTCTGCGTCTGAGATGATTCCGAGCTGGTGCAAGGTGTGCACGTGGCGCGCGAACCCGCCTCTCTTCCTGAGCTACATGGTCAACGCAGTGTATGGCGTCATTGGACCTGCCTGGTGGCGTGGCGAATGAGGCGGTGCGCGTTGGTCGTCGGCAGCGAGTGCAAGCCTGACACCGTGGCAGCGTGCATCGTGCCAAAGTAGCAAGCATCTGCAGTAGCGCCCCGCCCATGGCAGCATTGCCGACCACCTTCCCAAGCTCACCGTGGTAAGCCATTGACTTCCGGTGACCCACATGTTTCGTTCCTCCATGCCATGCCAGCTAGCCATTGGGTTGTAATGGTCTCGTGCATAGGCATGCAGCTGAGGATGATCAACGAAACGCTCAGGCTGTGCATATGCTGCTGCCGCGGATGGCATTTGAGGACGTCACGCTCGGCTCCAGCACCAACGAGCGGCGTGCGTGTTGCTGTGGATCCCCGTGCCGGCCATTCACCAATCAGCACGACGAGGCCATGGGGCAGCACTGGAGCGGACGCGCACGACGACACGAGCTCAGGCGGTTCCTACGTGCCCAGGCACGCGCAGCGTTGAGCGGTGCAATTCCTGTCGTACGCATCGGCTCCCGCAACTGCGTCGGGTAGGCTTACGCCATGGAGCTTCCACTTCGCCATCTCCGACGTGTATGCCATCGTGGGAATACATGCAGGTGTTGGGAGCGAGAAAGACAAAGGAGGCAGGGTGTTTTTTGAAAACATGGCACGGGAGGCTTCCACTGTGGCATGGCCACGTCGGATGCCGGTGCTCATGTGGTGTGATTTGGACCTTCAGTGCACGACATCACTAGATTAGGGACCCAGATAGTCATTTTTTTAGTTTGAGGACCTACATGGGAATGCCTCAAAAGTTTGAGGACCTAGAATGCATTTTTACTCTATTCAATATAAGAATGATGGGGGAAGAAAAAAAAAAGAGTCGAACGCTTACTTATATCTTCTGAATCATTATCACTAGTTTCAGGCAGTTCTTCCAGATTCTTCCAGAGTTTGTTGCGGGCACATTGCTCATAAGCACTTATCTCTTCCTGACACAAAGTTTCTGCTGCCTTGCGCTTATTTCTTCTCTGATTCTGCTGCTCCCGCCTCCATCTCGCAAATTCTGACCTCCTTTGAATGGTAACTGAATCATCCTTCCGAGGGCGAAGGTTATAAGCCCTTTGCTCCACACGTGTACTTAGTACCCCAATAATAGAACTCTGGCCCTAAGTGTTTAAGAGGAATGATAATATGTCACCATACGGAAACAGTGTGCATTAAGATAATGATATAGACCAATGTCAAAATAGAACCCTATCCACCAATGAAGTTCATGGAATAAACATACAAATAAGTGTGCACAATAGTTACCACTACTAGCTCTCTCCTCTGCTGGCTTGCATTTTGATCTTCACTACATGGATCAGATGAGGATGAATCTCCATCTGACAGGAAAGAAATCCCCTAGCAAATGCACAAGGAACACATAAATCATATGACCACAAATGATGTTTATGTAGCAACTGTGACATAAATATAAAGGTATAAATCTTCAGATAGATATTAGATATCCATAGAACTTGAAGACTATCAAGGAAAGGATTTTGTTTGAGTCACAGAATGAGGAAAATCATATTGACAGGAACAAGCTAGTGGGCCTGAACATTAGAGAGGAAATCACATCCTGAAGCAATGAAAATCAAGGTTGCAAAAGGCGCTAGGCGGGGTCTAGGCGGTGAGGCTCTATGGGTTTCCTAGGCGAGCCTGAGAACCACAGCAGAGGAGGGAGGAGGCCAGGAGCAGAGGAGGAAAGAACAGAGGAGGAGGCGGCGGGGAGCAAGAACAGAGGAGTGAGGAGATGAAGAGCTTGGACGCTTGGGGCACGGGAAGACTCACCGCAGCGAGGGGAGAGTCCGAGCTCATGGCGACCGGGCATCGATGGAGGTAGCGCGACACGAGCTCGACCGGCGGCGGGAGCAGATCGGGGTGGCGCGGGGCGAGCTCGACTGGCGGCGGCGGTGAGAGCTCCCTGTCCCTCTCCCTCTTTCTCCAACCCTAGCAGCGGGCCGTTCCTTAAGGGCCTGTTTGTTTAGCCTGGCTTGCACATTAGAGCCAGGCCCAAGTTGCCCAGGCTCGCTACATGCAAAGCCACTATGTTTGGTTCATGTATGTTTGCATGCAAGCTGTGACGTGTAGCTGTTTGGTACTTTGGTTACCTGACTCTGCGGCTGTGCAGTGTGTTTTTTCCCTGCTCATACGCGCGTGCCTGCATGCGCCCAGCCTGGCTCGGCGGAGACGGCCAATTTGGTCGCATGCCCAGAGCCTGGCTGCAGGGGCACTTTTGCATGAGTAGAGCCTGACTCAAGAGGCCATGCGGACAACCAAACATGAGCTTCTTGCATCCCACGAGCCTGGTTCGACCCTATGCGGGCAACCAAACAGGCCCTAAAGATGACTCGTTGGTGCGCTGCCGTGCTGACAGCGTGGATGAGAGGCGTTCGCTGCACGCACCAGGAGGCGGGAGCGATGGTGCGGGATGTGAGCGAGGGTGGGAGGCTCACACGTTCCTACGGTGTACCCTATGGCTGGACTACGGGACCCTTTGGCTTCGGGCCCGCGTCCGCGCGTAGAGACGTGAGGGCAGCTGCTGCTGGTTTGCGTGATGTGTTGCACGCGCTGTCCCGTTAAGGGCTTGTTCGTTTGCACCCCAAGCTATGGGGATTAACAAAGAGATTGAGGGGGGATTAAATCCCCAATCCCCTCCAATTTTATGGAAACGTTGCGCTGGGGGAGACGCGGTTGGAGTCGTCACTGATCGGTGGCCCCTTCTTCTCCGCATCCCCGCGTGACAGCAACCGTGGATAACTGCCTGAAACGTACGCTCTTGCAGATGGGGGGGGGGGGCAGCGGCGTAGTTGACCATCGCTACCGCGGGGTTGATTGTGGGTCCCACGCTATGTGTCCGTGACGTCCGCGTACGGTGTGGGAAGGCGTCTGCGTCAGGGTTCCCAAAGCACATCTCGGACGCCGGTAGCGCCCAGGTGTATGAATTGTGGGTCCTCCTTTTGCTCGGTCCTACATGTCAGGTGCTGGCGGTGCGTGGTGAACCTGCATAGAGAGGCTTCGCGCTCTGTCTGTGAGCGAGATACGGATGGATACGAGCTTGATTTCTTGCTCCACCTCGGAATAGTGCCAGCCACGCCCTCCTACCGATGACTGGCCGGTCTTATCGGAACAGTGACCAGACGGCCGGCCCCGTCACCGTCCGTCGCCATAAGGGTTGCTCGCGAGGAAGAGCTAGCACGCACCCCGCCATTTGGAAGGAGACGAGGTGAGTACCTCCTGGCTCTCTCTGTGTTCTTCACCTCCTTGAGAATCCGTTCCCCCCTTCCTACGAACGCTAGATCTCGAGTCCGACGCATTTGATGTTCTTGCTCAAGGTCCTGGTGACTCCCGGTTGCTCCTGCCTTTTGCCTGCGGCTCCGTCAGTCTCCACCGTGCATCTGTGACGCCATGGTTGCCTGAAGAAACCCACCGTTTGCGATGGCGTCTTGATCCCGTCTGTTCCCTTCGACTCGGGTACGCTGCTGTCTAGGATTTTGCACATATGTCGAATTTTTTTGCGTCAAGAAACACCTTATGGGTTAGGGCGGAGCTCGGTTCGAAAACAACCGGATCTTGGTCCGTCTGATGGGGAGCGCGGGCGGCTTGGATCGAGCGCGGAGGGCGGACGCGGCGGGCGTGGGTGAGGCAGCGCGACTAGCGAGTTGGAGGGCGTGGTAATGGCGCGGCCGGCGAGCTGGCAGGGCGTGCTGATGGCGAGGCAGCACGGCCGTCGCGATGGGCACGAGTGAGGCGGCGTGGCCCCGTCCCGGAGAGGCGACGCGGTCAGCGAGCTGGCAGGCGAGGCCGTGCGGCCGGCGAGCTGGCTGACGAGGCGGCGAGGTCTCGGCACGGCGAGGCGGCGCAGCCGTCGCGATCGGCACGGGCGAGGCGGGGTGGCTCTGGCCAGGAGAGGCCGCGCGGCCGGCGAGCTGGCTGGCGAGGCGGCGAGGTCCCGGCACGGCGAGGCGACGCCGTCGGTGAGCGGGCGGACGCGAATCAAGCGCGGCGGTCGCGACTCGCGAGCACGAGAAGAAACCGATGGGAAAGCACCTGGGCCCGGATGGAAAGTGAGGACGGGAGAAGCGTCTGAATAATTGAGAATTCGAAAATTTGTTAAAAAATGCGTATTTGTGTATATTTCTATGGTATTTGCATTCCATAGAAATGATTTGTGATTTTTTTTTGAAAAATTGGCATATATTTATCTGAGATATGCAATTATCCCCAAAATACATTACTATGCATAGAGAATTACAATGGGTAAATCATTGTAAATATGGTGATAGGGCGATGTAAATTTAGCTATAAGGCAGTGTAAGTGTTTGGAAAAAAAAATTGTGGTTGTTAGGAGGGACTAAAATAGCTGATTGCTAGATAGACAAATTCTTGTTGTTGCTATGGTGGCACAGGCAAGACGTTCCTATGGAATGCTATAATCACAGACTTACATTCTAAAAAAAAATTGTACTTGTTGTTGCCTCCTCTGGTGTGGCGTCTTTGCTGCTACCTAGAGGACGCACTGCACACTCGCGACTTAAACTACCTTTCGACATAACTGAAACTAAGAACTCAAAGACTACAAGAGAAAGAAAGAAGAAAGGGAAACAGAAGAAAGAGCAGAAAAGGAAAAGAACCAAGGAACAACAAGTACCAAAATCCAAGAGCTAATCGAAGAACTCGGAGCAACTCCATGCCATGACGAAGAACATAGAAGACTCAGAGAAGCCCTCCAGACCGCTCAAAGATGGAAGAACAAATCAAATACTCCACCTAAAAACGAAGGGCCAAACGCAAGGAAACCGGTGCTTGAAGGACTAGGGCACACCGAACCAGATCGAGGAAAGAACTCGGGATAACCACAAGAGAACAGAGAAAGCAAGGCCACTGACTTCGACAACTCGACGTAGCCCATCCCCACAATCAAAGTATAGGGAAGGGAAAGGAGAAACAAAGCACGCAAGAACATGGACAGTAAGGGTAACCAAGCAAACAGCTCATGAAGACAGGAAATACGAAGCACCGGATAGATTCCCATGCTTTGCAAGCAGACTACTCTCCGTCAAGCTACCACACAAATTCAAACCATCAAATCACTCAAGATATGATGGAAAGACAGAGCCCAAGCAGTGGTTAAGAATATACTCCCAATCAATAGAACTAGCGGGAGGAGATGATGACATCAAGACTCTTTTCTTTCCAATGGCATTCGAAGCTATGCCACTGCAATGGTTCGATAAACTCAGGCCAAGATCAATAAGAAACTGGGAAGACCTGAAGCGGGCATTTTGCGAGAACTTTGCAGGTATTATAACACATCCGATTACGCAAGCCGAATTGAAAGGACTAAAGCAGAAACACGGAGAAAGCCTAAGAGAGTTTTACCGGCTACCCCCGTGGCAGGCTATCGGTCGTAAAACACCGACAAGTTCTAAGTGTTTCTCTCATGTTAGCACTCGGGGTTCGGTTAGTTTGAGTACTTGAGACTTGTCATCATTCGTATTGAATTCCCCTTTATAGTACGACAAGTGAAAGGTCCTTGTTTGGTTTTGGTAATTGAGTGACAACTTAAGTGGACTAATATGTGTTTAAGTGTTGATTACACAGGTGATTAGTCCACAGGTACATGTGTGTGAGCATCTATGCCATGGAGGTGAAAATGGCTTGGAGATGATGCTTAGCTCACACATATGGTATGAAGGAGCTAAACGCATGAGACATAACATGGAGTCATGTGGCTAGGTGAAGAAGATCAAGACAAGGCTTCGCGTCGATGGACCGGTTGCAAGTGTGAAGGGCAAGTCGGGTGATGGCTTGGCGCCGATGGACCAACGCAATGGTGAAGAGCAAGCAAGTCAAGGATCGATGAACCAAAAGCCACGTGATGATATGAAGTGGATCATATCATTCATGAGGTGTTGGTGCATGTGTTGCACCGGCATCGATGGTGTCAGAGACGGTGATGAAGACGGTGATCAAAATGGAAAGCGCAAGGCAAAGGTATAACCTAGGGCATTTCCATTTCACCGGTCTAAGGTTGAGTAGAGAAGTGCTTGACCGGATTTAGGATAGATGGCCGTACTATCAAGAGGGGCAAACTTGTTTGCATATCGGTCATCTAGTGCCACTTGAATGATCTAACTTGCATACGTTGTTAGGATCGAGTGGCGAGGTGAAAAGAGAGAAAATCCTTTGTGAAAATGTTTGTAAAAAGCTAACACACTTGCACTTAAGGTTGAACACTTGTGGTGTTAGCACTTTTGCAAAGGTGAAAGGTGGTTTAGATCTCTCTTTCTCCTGCCGAGCTTGCGAGGCAAGATTCAGAGGTTTTTGGCAAAGTAAAAGGAGCGTCGGACTGTGTGGAGGGATAGCGTCGGACCATTGAGTAGAGTCCGACGCCTAACCCTAGTTCTGGCCAATAGCGAGCGTCAGACGCTCGGTTAACGAGCGTCGGACCATTGCCCGCTTCGGTCCGACGGTGGCGAGCGGTGTCGGCGTGACGCGTGGCGTTCGGGAAAGCGTCGGACGCTAGAGATTCGTCCGACGGCGAGCGTCGGACTGGAGTCCGACGGTTTTGAGCGGTCGGGGAGCTCTCTGGAAGCGTCGGACCGTGGTGATCATTGGTCCGACGGCTAACCGCGCGAGAGTCCGACGGTGGCCGAGCTGTGGCCCGTCTGTGAGAGTCGGACGGTCCGACACCTGGAGCTGTGCGCGCGTCGAACCATCGGCTTGAGCGTCCGACGGTTGGAAAAACGGCGCGAGAAATAGCCGTTGAGATCCAGCGGCTACGGTTAAATCGAGCTGACACGTGGCGGCCATCGAGAGCGTCAGACCGTGGGCTTTGGTCCGACGGTGGCGCGCTGGTTCGGTCCGACGGTCGGTCCGACGGCCGTTTTCAGTTGGCAACGGCTCTTTTGAGATGAGGGCTATAAATAGAGGGTTGTGGCCGGCTGTTGGATGTGTCTTGCACCTTGGGAATGTGTCTCCCTTGTTTGTGCATGGCTTAGTGCTCTCCAACTCACTTGTGCTCATAGAATTCACAATCGAGGAGTGAGTGATCGATCGATAGTGCGTTGCATTGAGAGATTGCATCGTGTGGCACTAGGTGATCGAGTTGCAAGCCGGTGGTGCTTGTTACTCTTGGAGGTCGCCACCTCCTAGACGGCTTGGTGGCGAGAGGCTCCGTGGAAGCAAGCAAGAAGATTGTGCTTAGCTCCGGAGAAGCTTTGTGAGGGGTTGGAGCTCACCCCGCGGGAGATCGCAAAGAGCATCGCTAGTAGAGCGAGACGTGAAGAGCGACGAGTGGTCCGGCCGAGTCAAGTGCTAGAGCTTGTGGTAAGCACTCCACGTGGGAGAGTGTGACTTGCGGGTCACCACTAGCAAGAGGACCGGCGGCAACCTTGGAGCTTGTCTCAACGGAGGACGTAGCTTGTGGCGACAAGTGAACCTCCGGGAAATAAATCACCGCGTCAACATCTTCCCATCCTTCGCGGTGGTTTGCTCCCTTCTACACAAGTCATTTATATTGTGCATTACTTTATTTATGTAGTTGTAGTTGCTCTTGTGAGACCGGTTAGCTTGTGTAGCTTGCCACTCACCTTCTTAGCTTGTGTAGCTTAGAAGTAGTTCTCACTTAGTTTGTGTAGCTAAAGTGAGTTGCGCTCTTTGATTTGGATTGTGTATCCTTGTCATTGAGCAAGTAGTGAGCTTAGGTGCTTAGTGCGTTTTTGCTTGCTAGTTAATAGGAGTTTCCCCGGTGCTTAAAGTACTAGCGCTTAGTTTGTGTGATTTTGCGCTAGAACGGTTTAGGGAAGCTCAAGCTAGACTTGCACCTTTGCTTCTCGTTAGGATCTTTGGCAAGGTGTTTAGAGTCTTAGTTAGAGGGGTGAATTGTCGCTAGAACCGATTAGGTTTTATTCCGCTGCGATTAGTTGTTATAAAGGACTATTCACCCCCCTCTAGTCCGCCATCTCGACCCTACAACAAGCCTATACTCAAGATAAAGGGAATAAAACCAATTTAATCACTTGAGTCTTCAATGTCTTCATATGCCATTTCTTCTCAATATCACTTCATATGGGGCTGCAATCATCCTTGTCTCATCTCTTCGAGCCAACACACCTTGAGCATGTGATTTGAACCATTTCAACACATTAGGAGTTTAATTCATGGCTTCAAGTCACTTCCACTAATGATTTGATCCTCAACACAATATGACTCCCCATAGCTTGATTAGTTCCTCGACTCAATGCAAGTACTCTCTTCTTCACCTTAGCCATGATACCTCGGTCCAAGCCATTGCTTACCCTTCACCTCCGCTTAGTCCCTCGAAGCCCTTTCCTTGCTATCTTCATCTTATCAAGCCATATTCAAGTCATATGATATTAAGCATCCATTGAACACTATTTTTTCAAGATTGTGATCTATACTTAAATATCTTCTAGATATGAATGTTGAGATCAATCAAGTTCCGTATAGAGTGATAGATATATGAATCATTAATGTAGTCAAGCCAATTCACGATTCCTTATATCCTCTTCATTTTGGCTTGAGTTTTCAAACACTTACTTCAATCTATATCTTCATACTTCTAGCTTGATTAAACCTAGTCCATTATCAAACTCTTCTTGTTCATGAAAATCAAGCCACTATTGAGACCAATCCAAGATCATCAACTCATGTCTCATTTCCCATTTGCTAAATATTCTTGCTTTCTCATGATGCTATGATATCCCACCATATAAGCCATTTTATCAATTCCAATTGCATTGTTGCCTTTTGCTTGAACTAGGTTGTGTTTATGATATTCCAATATAAAAATACACAATATTGGCTTTCATTGAACAATATATGGAATACCATCAAGTTTGCCTTCTTGTTAAACCTTGGACACACTTAGCAAACTTGTTAGACCTTTAATTTTGTTGTCATTCAATTCACCAAAACCCACTATAGGGCTAGATGCACTTTAATACCCCTACTTTTAACACCGTTTCAAAAAGGTTGGATTAAATGGCAAAAGAAAAGGAAAAGAGAAAAAGCCCCCACGCAAAAAGACACTGGTACCCTTGCAAACTTTGACTTCTCCTTCTGTCGAATGAGACAGAAGACTCCCGGCCCCGAGCGAGACGAAGCATCTTAGGGTTTCGTGTCCTCCCGGCGGCGAGGTAGCGCGGCGAACTACTCACTCTTCCCCGCTCCCCCTCCCCACCCGCATCGCGCCCCGACGGCTCTACAGCGGGCTCCGCCCCGACTCCTTCCCATGGCTCGTGCCGACTGCTGGGCAACCGCGGCCGTCGCCGCCGAGGCTCCGTCGGACCATCCGCAAGATCTTCTTAGAGTCCTTCGCTAGCTACGAGCACCCCATGTATGCCCATCCAATCCCTCCTCTCCCCTTCCGTCCTGTTATGCGAAACTGGGCACCCAGAATCATAAATTAAGTTTATACTAGTACTAGTATTCGATTTGATCTATTTGAAGTGTATAGATGCATTTTGGTATGCCTACTATCTTCGATTTTTTCCCAAATATGATCAGGTGTACATCCCTAAGTGCGCCCGCCCCTACAACTGTTTCTTGGTTTATTTGTGTGGATTTGGCTGTCGGAGGATTGAGGCAGCCTTTTAGCATCACTGTAGATTCGTTGTCGATGAATTTCGAAGGCTGCTCAGGTCATGACATCATGTTGGGGGACAAGCGCATGATACTGACCTTCGACTCAGGTAGCCCATCAAGCTCTGCCACTGATTTTTGGTTGTATCATGCTGAAAATTGAGGTAATAGGGCACGCTTTATGATAAAGTCCTCTAGGTTGAGCTAAAGAATCTAGAGAGTATTTTGGAAGTCCTCGGAATACTGAAAACATGCTGCTGAAGAGATGATTGGGCCAGCAATAAACATGGACAAAGTAATTGAGATCCTCTTATGTTCTTAGTATTGAGCATGGCTGATTGAAAGCTATATTGACTATACCAAGTTTTGTTTAGATAACCACACCAGAATTTCCCAATATGATGTATATATGTCCCTAGTATGGAGCTCTGCGCTAGAGATGACATTCATTTGAGTAGTGCACTACGCATTGGAATTATATTTGTGTCTGTGTGAAAAGTGGCACGCGTGAATTTTAGGTTACTTGTTAATCAATTTTTGTTAATCGACTTTTGGTTGTTTGATTTGCATTAAAAAATGTCAATTTGTTGATCTAAAAACAAGGGTAAAAACACAAACAATATAATAAAGCAGGGGTAACATTTGGACAAAGTTGTCCTTTTGTCTAAAAACTAATACCGTTAGAGGGTCTTAAGAGACCAGGGGTAAAGTCTTCCTTCGTTTCAAAATTGTAGGGCTAAATTCACTAAGATAAAAAAGCAAAGGTAAAATCACCATGTCACTTAAAAGTAAGGGAAAAAATGCCAAAGCCCCTAAATTTTATTTGGACCCATAATGTGTAATATGCATTTATTTTGAGAGGAAAGAATTAGAGCTGAATACGCTTGGTAGGCCGCAGAAAGCCCTAGTTTGGTTTTGATAATTGATGACGCCCTAAGTACTAACCTACTTGCTAAGTGATGGCTAAGTATAGGTGGTCCTATCCATGGAAGTGAGAAGCCTAAAAAGTTGATGGTGATGAGCAAAGAAGGCTAAACCATGGAGCAGGTGATGAAGGTCAAGTGGAGATGATCAAAATAAAAAGAAAAGGCTTGAAGGTAAAGATATAACCCCAAGTAGGCTTTTGTTTTGGTGATCAAGACACCTAGTGGGTGTGATCACATTTAGGATAAATAAGCCGACTATCAAGGAGAGAACTAAGTGATTGGATTACCTTCAAGTGCTCTAGCTTGCATTTCATGTGCATTGGATCTAACCCAACCTAGATAAGACCTTGAAACCCTTGAAAAATATTTTGAAAATGCTAACATACTGTGCACAAGTGTTGAAGACCTTGAATGTCAGCACATAGAAGCAAGGGGTGAGAATCTAACTTGTTTAGAAGTGTTTTCAGAGCGTCGGACACTAGTGTTGCAGGGTGTCGGACCATTGCCAGTGAGCGTCCGATGGTCCCTAGCACTGTTTCTAACTGTTCAAAAGCGTCGGACGGTGCGGGTTGGTCCGACGGTAGGCGTCGGACACCGTCCGAGCATTTCAGAACCTCTCGGTGTAAAATTGCTTAGCGTCGGACGGTGGAAATCATTAGTCTGACGCACTGACGAGCGAGCGTCCAATGGTGTCTGTGTCTGCTGTCGGCTGTGAGAGTCGGACAGTCCGACGGTGGAGGTGAGCAGTGTGTCGGACTATTGTGTCTCGGTCCGACGCTGTGGCGTGGCGAGTTCACGTTCTGGGCACGTGCGCGGCGAGCTGAGTTCAAGGCGTCGAACGCTAAGGCTTAGTCCGACGCAGGGCATCGAACACAGTGTCCGACGTTTAAAATCCTCTCTGCATAGAATCTGTAAGCGTCGGACGCTGGTAGTTGTTGGTCCGACGTACCTCAGTCCGACGGTTGTGTAAGTGGCGCGATCAGTTAGCCGTTGAGATCCAGTGGCCGTGGTTGAACTGAGCTGACACGTGGCGTTCATCCGTGTGTCGGACCGTGTTCATTAGTCCGACGCTATGCGTCCGACGGTAGGGTCCGACGCCCAGAAAAGTGGTTTATCGGCTGTTTTTCAGTGGGTAACGGCTAGGAGTGCATTTGGAGGTATTTATACTCCTTCCCTGGTCACTTGGGAGCACTCTCTAACCTCCCACTCACTCACTTGTTTATCCATTGATCATCTTTGTGAGTTGAGTGATTCTCAAGTGCATCTTTGCTAGTGATTTGCATTGTAGAGCGCTTGAGAGCAAGCCATTGCTGAGTTCTTATTCTCTTGGGGCATTGCCGTGTCCCTAGCGGCTAGGAGGTGATTCCCGTGTTGAGGTTGATTGGTGATTTTTCAAGCCCACACTAAAGGTTTGATTGTGAGGGATTCTTGCGGTTATTCTCCGGCGAAGTGCCAAAACTGACTCTAGTGGATTGCTTGTCGTTAATAGCCACTTCTCTTGTGTTGGTGAGCGGCTCCCGGTGAGGGATTGGTGTGTGAAGCCTAGCATGCAATCCACCAAGGAAGACCGGTGCCACAACGAGCAGTAGCGTGACGACGATCACGTGAACCTCGGTAAAAAATCGAGTGTTCTCTCTTCTCTACCTTCGAGTGAATGATTGACTTTCCGATGTTCTATTGTTGATTGGTCATCTTGATCTTAGTGTCTATTTCTTGTTGATTGTCTCTACATGAAAATTGATCTTTACTTCATCAAGCCCCTCGGTATAGCTTCCTCGATCTATTACTCCTGCGCTTACTCACTTGTTTAGGTGCTCTCACTTGTTTAGGATCGAAGTGAGGGTTTCTTGCGATTGTGTGCATATACTTGTGAGTAGCATATTGTATTAAGTGGCTTGCTTAGGATAGCCTAGAACCAGTGCTTAGCATTGCTTGCTAAATTACTAACTTGCGGTCTAGTGCTTTGTAGAAATTTTTATAGGCTATTCACCCCTTTCTAGCCTATTCGGTCCTTTCAGCCGCCCGAAGCGCGCTTTATTTTCTACTACTTAGTCAAAGAGGCCAACAAAGTAGCCTAAGCCCATCCATCCGACCAACCCTTGTACGGTTCTAAACTTCTTCATCCCTCCCTGTTGACATCTATTAACGTCGTCAAATATAACTATATAACTTTTAATGCGAGGGACGAGATTAGAAGATGAATGGTAATTAATTAACTTGTCATTAGCAACTAGCGACTTTTTTATTACCAACATTCTTATCCAAGAACTAGGTTGTCATCCCTAATTAATAATGCTAAGAATAAATAAAGGTTTTACATATTAATCTATGTGACTAGGTAGAAATAAATATAAATAAATAATATAAACTAAGATTAGTTCTACAAGCGGACAAATAATTATACCATTGTAGCATTTTACCTAGGAAGTTCTACCAGGTTGTCGATTTATATTTATACCACTGGGAAGGACTAGGATAAACTTTAATCTATTATATTGATAGTGATGGTATACAATGGATAAATGACATTACCGATGTCATTTACTCTACTCATAACAGGTAGAGGTCACAAGATAAATAAAGATAAAGTGATAAGTATGATCAAGCATCATAAATAAAAGATAATCATCAGAGCACTTCTCTAGTCATAGTAATAGCTAGCCAATGGATGAACTATGGAATTAATATCAAAGATAATTCTATAACCACATCAATGAATAACTTTAATTAGTGCAATTACATCTAGCAATCATTGTTAGACTAATCCTATATCATAATCACATGCAAAGGGCATCATCTAGGTAAGGATGTGAAACAGAGTCATCATCCAACTTCGCGACCGTGCCTGCTGGCCTACATACGGGGGTGGACTACAGAGGACTCAATGCAGCTGTCACCTACGCGATCTACCACACGACCCGGCACATCAAGGTACACTCGCAGATAAACAAAATATATAAACACCACGTCTACATACTGTTCATCATCTATCCATCGTCCGCATAAATGAACGTTATACGAGCAATTACATGAATTCAATAAGATCAAACCAACTATAGTAGACATATAATCAAAGTAGACAAAGACTATTGTAATCAAGAACATATGAACTATTAAGAACAATGTTTCCCTAATCATAATGAAGAATACAATAATAGAGAAAGAACTAGAATTATACCGAACTCCGTGCTCTAGACGAATACCGGGGCTCCAGATCCAGCCGAAGAAGTAGAACTCCTCTACTTCTAATCTAACTAGGCTAGAATTATGAATTAGGAGGCTCTTGATGAACTAGGAGGCTCTTGATGGCTTGAGGACTTGATGCCTTGAATGAATGATGGGTTGATGCCTCTAGGGGGGTCTGCCCCTCTATTTATAGGCCGGTGGGATGCACGTGCGCCGTAGGATCAAACCGACTTGAAACATGGGTCGAAATGACTCCACAAAGACGGCGGAAGAAGACTCCAGAAGGTGGGCCGAAACCCTAATGGGGGGGCGCCGACCGGCCCCACCCTGGCGCCGGCCGGCCCCACCCTAGTGGGTCTCGGGCCCCGGTGCTTCGGGTGTGTTCTAAACTCTTCCAGTGTCTTCGTGATGATGTTTCCTTGGCAGTTCAGTTTCGTAGTAATTATGCTCTTTAACCCTTCTTTTATGGTTTTCTGGAATAAACCCTACAAAATACAGAACATGCAAAACTCGTGAAAACTGTCAGTTAAAACCCTAGACTAGTGTGTATTCATGTATCCTTTGGTATCTAAAGTTCTAATAAAAGTTGACGTTATCCACCGTCAACAACACCCCCAAGCTTACCTGTTTGCCAGTCCCTTAGGCAAACAAACTAAGCCAAATTACTAATGTAATTGGATCAGGAGTTGTTACAATGCTTTCATACTTTCCAAGTACACATGCTTCAAATATAGATTCTCCTCCGGATTACATAAAACTGCTCTAACTTTTAAACTTACCTATTTTACCTTTAACTATGGGCTTTACAATTCTTGCCTTGGTCTTGAGTAATTGAAAGAAAGAACAATCAAGTCATGCACTCTGTAGCAAATTCTTCACGGTACTAATATTCCGGAGTTTTGAAAGTTTTTAAAATAAAACTCAGAGCTTTAATTGTATGACACCCTCAAGTCTCTCAGTATATATGGTATTTGTGGATCTCACTTAAGGCATTAATGTTATGCCTTCCTATAACTAAAGATTATAGTGGTAGGTAATAGGAGTGGCAATAATAAGGTTTAAGCATACTTGCAATTCATATATTGTAAAGTCAAATAATGGATCCACTGAGAATCGAGGCATGCAATCAAACCAAGAGGTTCATGTGTATGGAATATGGTGGATAAGTGTATATGTGGTAATTAGTGGCTATTCCTAATTCTATATTTACTCTTTGAAAATGATTCACTCTCCTTTGTAACTTAGAGGAACACATGGGCTATCTTTATTCTTTCTCTCTTTTTTTCATTCGAGAGGCGGGCATCTAGTACCCATTGTTTTAATACTGAGACACTTGTCCATCTTTTACTCTCTTTTCATATTTTTGCATAGCCACATGTATCCTTTGAATATAAATAACTGGAGAGATAATAATAAGAACTTAGAGCAATTATATCAAGGCTGTCCTACGGGGTATATTTTTGGGTGTTTACTCCTAGTGTAGGAGAAAACATTTTCATGATGAACATTGATGAGAGTGGAAATGGTTGCGATTACTCCCAGGGTAGGAATAATGCATATGTGCTGAAGTGTGTACGTGATTTTGGTTTTAAAAGCATGACAAGACTCTCATATGGTATACAACAAAGGTTGACTAAACTCAATGCAAAGCAAGCAGCATGAATGTGTAAAAGTTTTCTATCTAGATATATCATATATGGCTTTGGAAGTAATTCATATTTTGTCATACAAGAGCTCTTCATGTAGATTTTAAGTTTTCAAAATAAATCTCTAGAACTTAGTAATGTTAGGAATAAGATAAATAGTAGCTCAACTTTTATGAATCATATCAATCAATTACCTAGACTTAGCTCAAACATATGTCCTCCACAAGTTTCAGGTTCAGAGTAAATTTTTAAGTTAAAACAGTAATATCTAAATCTCAGAAGAATTTAAGTTTGACAACTAGGCATTGAAAAGTATTGTGACAGAGTAACTATTCATCATCTCCAAGACAAAATTTTAATGTTCATCATTTTTATTAACTCTAGCCTAGACCGACTCTAAACAAACTCTAATATATAGATAGATATTTATTTGGTTTTCAAATTTTTATCTTACTAGCTAACTCACACGAAAAACGATATAATAATAATGACAGTAAGATAGGAAACTTATACTTAGCTAGGATTTTTAATTGGAGGGCGCCCTTCCCCAAGCTTGACGTTTGACAGGGTCTTTGATGTTGCAAATTGAGTGATCCTTCTAAGCAGTGAGGTGTCGGGTTGACTAGCTCTTTGATCTTGTATTTTCCTATGAAACTCAATTGCCAATAAAAATACCAAATCTGATAGAGAGGGGTTAAGTTTAATACCACTCCATGGTAAGTAATTGATTTTATATTTCCAGCAGAAGTTTTCTTACTGAGTGGACCTTCATGTGCCCACATATTTTTGAGTTTTTTCTAAAAGGTGTGGACCTTCATGTGCCCACATATTTTTAGTATTTTTAGATTTTTCTATGATACTGCGGTGAACCTTCATGTGTTCACATATTTTTGGTATTTTATGACTTTATAAAATAGACTCGATAATCGCATAGGTAAAGTTATCAGGTAACTAGGGGATGCTCCTCCCCCAAGCTTGATGTTTGCAATACTTGGTGATTGAATGATCTTCAGAGCGATTTAGTTAGCAGCAGTCCTGATGGGTGCCACTAATAAACTCTCTCCTTAATCATAATATTATTCCTGCATAGTTATACTCCAACAAGAAAACCAAAACTCGAGGCTCGAATTTATCCAGGGGTTAGCGGTCAGCTAATGAGCACTTTGATTATTCTTTGACTTGATTTTAATTAATAGATTTTAGCAGAATTCTAACAGGATTCTTCTTTTTAGGTTTTTTCTAAGTTTCCTATGTAGCAATCAAATATGTATGCATGCTATATAATAATAATTTTTATGCCACCACAGGGAATATTCATTCCCATGGGGCTTAGGATTTTCACAATGCAACAAAGTAAATATATATTGTTATTTTTATTTTTATTTTTTATTTTTATGCCACCACAGTAAATATGCCTACAGGGTTACCATAGGTTCATTCACATGGGGCTTTAATATTTATGATGCAGTAAATATTTTTATTGGTTTTATTTTTAATATGCAAAAAATGATTGTACTAATAAAGGTGCTAAGCAAAATTACTAATAAATGATAAATTAATTAGATAACTACCATTATATCCTTATGGGTAGGGTACGGAATTTAAAATCTACCGACAGGACTTAGATAGAGGAGAGTACTTACTCAGTAGGTTCGTCGTCTGAGGTCACCTCAGTCAATTCCCCATTTTGCGGTGGTGTAGCAGGTGCTTCTTCTTTCTCCTTCCATCTCTTTTCTGTCTCTTCTGCTTCTCTCTTTTCTAGTTTCAGCTCTTCCTTGCATGCTTCTCTTGATTCTTCATCTCTCTTCATCCATTCTTCTACTTGTGCCTGGATCTCTTCTTTCTCTGCCTTAGCAATCTGGTCCATCCTCTCAGCTTCCGCTTCCCACTCACTCTAGCGTGGTGCTTGTACGGCTTCTTCTTGCACCTTGTAGCAGTCTTCATACTTCACAATCTTGCCAGGGAATTCCTCCCATCCACAGTGAGGCTGGGCAGCCTGGCTGGCAGGGCTTGGCGTTTCCTCCTGTTGCGTTGCTTCCTGATCTACTCATGGTTAAGATGTGTTCTAAATTGACAGCGTACCTTTCCAGTGGGTAGGTTGAAGTGGATCTGTTCAGACCGGATGCAGATGATAGCATTGGCGGTGTAGAGGAATGGTCTTCCCAAAAGAATAGGCGATTCGTTGTCTTCTTGCATGTCAAGAACTAGAAAATCTGCGAGTATATATTTATTTTGAATTCTTACCATGACGTCCTTGACTACGCCTTCAGGGAATCGAAGTGATTGGTCTGCCATCTGCAACTGAATATATGTTGGGTATAATGGTAAATCATCAAATAATTCATCATATATCCTTTTTGGACATTACGTTGACGCCTGATCCAGTGTTGCAGATGGTGTCGGGAAAAGTGATATCTCTGATTGTGCATTCGATGATTGGTACACCTGGGTCACCTTTCTTTGTTGGAAATGGTTTTGAGAGTATATGATCATTTTCTGTGTTGATAGCATTGATTAGTTGAGTGGTTTCTTCAGGTACATGCTAGGGCTTGTTCTTCCTCTATCTTCCATTGTTCTTTTTCTTGGGTGCTGGTTGTTGTCGTTGCTCTTCTTATTGATGGAATTGCTTCGGGACTGCAGGAGTCTTGAGGATACGGTTCTTAAATGAAAATCTCTCCTTCTTGTCTTTGATTGAGAGGACAATCTTGGCGTGTTCCGCATAGATGATGGTTTTGATTGTGCATAAGAATGATCGTCCCAAGATAATGGGTGCCTTCTCATCTCCTCCGGTATCCATGATCACAAAGTCAATTGGGACATATGATTGCCCTACTCTGATAACAGCTTCTTCTAGTACTCCCTCAGGGTAGCAAATGGATTGATCTGCAAGCTGCAAACGCATATCTGTGTACAACAAAGGATCACCTAAAATTCTCTCATAGATTACCTTAGGCATTATGTTGACACTTGCGCCGAAATCACAGATAGCATCTGGAAAGCTGTGACATCCTATGGAGATAGGAATGACAGGTCTTCTAGGGTCTCCCATCTTCTCAGGTAGTGAGTGATCTATCCACTGTATATCTGCAGGCTCATTTTGGTATTGTGTTGCATTGTGAATATCAACAAGGTTAGCAGTTTCTAAATCCTCCGGCTGGTCTGGAATCTTACCTTTCCCAAATGGAGGGACAGCAGCAGCTACCGAGCTAATTGTGATTCTAACATTTTATTAAAGTTGTGCTGATTCTTTATAGCAGAAGAAAAGACATCCATTCTGGTATTTATATTTTCTAAAGTTTTATCATTTGAGGCTACCTTTCTAGACATTTGATCTAATAATTTAGATTGACCAGCAACTAAATCTCTTAAAGGCGGAAGATTGTAATTATTGTAATTATTACCATGGTTGTTACCTTGGTAATTACCTTGTCGAGGTTGCTGATTCCATCTTTGGTTTGGCTGGTTCCATCCTTGATTTTGCTGATGACGATAGTAGGTGTTATTGTTGATGAAGTTTACATCCTCTTGCAACGTAGGGAAGTTGACAGCTGAATGCCCGTAATCCCCACATTCTTCACAGGTCATGCGAGAATCATTGATATGCATGACTTTTTCTCTATGTCGAGCTTCTTCATGATGAGGTCTAGCTTGGCAGTGACCATGTCAGTTTCCATGAGATGATGGATGCCTCCTCCTCTCTTTGCGAGGTTGAGTACGTTCTTCATTACAGCTTGAATTTGAGGCCATCTTTTCAACAAGTGCTTGAGCTTCTGGAAGTTTAAGTGACAGGAAAGCTCCTCGTGCTGCAACATCTATGGACTCACGGGTGCTAGAGATAAGCCGTGGTAGAAGGTCTGCAATAGTAGCCAATCCTCTATCTCATGATGAGGACAGTATTCAATGTAATCTTAGAATCTCTTCCATGCTTCAGTGAATGATTCGTCATGTTACTGTTGAAAACTTGAGATTTTCTCACGCAGAGCATTCAGTCTTGCCTGTAGGAAAGAACTTTGCCAGAAAAGCAGTTGAGCATCGGTCCCATGGAGTGTTCTTATCTTTGTTGACGTAGAACCACTGCTTGGCTTTCCCCAGAAGTGAAAATGAGAAAAGACGAAGTAAAATAGCATCTCTTGGTACTCCTCTAATCGTGAAGGTGCTGCAGATCTCTGGAAAGTGTTGTAAGTGTGCACTTGCATCTTCATGAGATTTTCCACAAAACTAGCTGACTTGAACCATGGTGATAAGAGCAGGCTTGAGCTCAAATCCATTCTCCCCAGTATTGACTGCTGGTCCAGTCCGGATGTTTTCTGTTGTTGGGGTAGAGAAACTCGCGCAGCGTCCTCGTAGCCATATTTTCAAACACAGGAGATAAATCTTCTCCTAAGTGTTCTTCTTCCAATATTGGAGCTGGCTCCCTTGATGAATGAGCTTGAGCAGCAATGGGTGTTTTTTATGGTAGCTTGAAATTGTGCCTCGCTTCTATAAACTTCTTTCTTCTCAGGAGTTTCTCTAGATCGTCAGTGAAATTATTTGGAAGAGAAAAACCATTCATTCATCACCCTGCATAAGATAAGCAAATGATAAAAACAAGGGTGTGAATCTTTGAGTTAGAGATCAATCGGTAATGCAATCTTATCCATTATGTATAATATGCTATCAATATTTCCTAAGTTTAATGTGCCTTCCCCGGCAACGGCGGCAAAAATGCTTGTTGAAATCTACTAACGCCGCCAAATATAACTATATAACTTTTAATGCGAGGGACGAGATTAGAAGATGAATGGTAATTAATTAACTTGTCATTAGCAACTAGTCACTTTTCTATTACCAACATTCTTATGCAAAAACTAGGTTGTCATCCCTAATTAATAATGCTAAAAATAAATAAAGGTTTTACATATTAATCTATGTGACTAGGCAGAAATAAATATAAATAAATAATATAAACTAAGATCAGTTTTACAAGCGGACAAATAATTATATCATTGTAGCATTTTACCTAGGAGTTCTACCAGGTTAGTCGATTTATATTTATACCACTGGGTAGGACTACGATAAACTTTAATCTATTATATTGATAGTGATGGTATACAATGGATAAGTGACATTACCGATGTCATTTACTGTACTCATAACAGGTAGAGGTCACAAGATAAATAAAGATAAAGGTGATAAGTATAATCAAGCATCATAAATAAAAGATAATCATCAGAGCACTTCTCTAGTCATAGTAATAGCTAACCAATGGATGAACTAAGGAATTAATATCAAAGATAATTCTATAACCACATCAATAAATAACTTTAATTAGTGCAATTACATCTACCAATCATTGTTAGACTAATCCTATATCATAATCACATGCAAAGGGCATCATCTAGGTAGGATGTGAAACAGAGTCATCATCCAACTTCAGCGACCGTGCCTGCTGGCCTACATACGGGGGGGGGGTGGACTACAGAGGACTCAACACAGCTGTCATCTACGTGATCTACCACACGACCCGGCACATCAGGGTGTACTCGCAGATAAACAAAATACCTAGACACCACGTCTACATACTGTTCATCATCTATCCATCGTCCGCATGAATAAACGCTATACGAGCAATTACATGAATTCAATAAGATCAAACCAACTATATTAGACATATAATCAAAGTAGACAAAGACTATTGTAATCAAGAACATATAAACTATTAAGAACAATGTTTCCCTAATCATAATGAAAAATACAATAATAGAGAAAGAACTAGAATTATGCCGAACTCCGTGCTCCAGATAGATGCCGGGGCTCCAGATCCGCCGAAGAAATAGAACTTCTCTACTTCTAATCTAACTAGGCTAGAACTATAAACTAGAAGGCTCTTGATGAAATAGAAGGCTCTTGATGGCTTGAGGACTTGATGCCTTGAATTAATGATGGGTTGATGCCTCTAGGGGGGGTCTATTGTAAGGATCGTATAGGCTAGAGGGGGTGAATAGCCTATTAAAAATTCTAGCAAAATACTAGACCACAAGTTAGTAGATAAGCAAGCGAGACAAAGCGCTAGCTCTAAACTATTTTATGCAAGCCACCTATCAAGATATGCTACTCACAAATATAAGCACTCAACATGCAAGAAACCAACTCCCCCGAACCTAAGGAGATGGCACCTAAACAAGTATTAAGCGCAAGGAAGAGAGATCGAGAGGATTATACCGATGGGCTTGATTGAATTGAAGTCCGCACGCCGTGAAGACCAATCACCGGGATATATCCAATATGAAAACCAAATGATCAAACCTAATTGAATACAAGAAAGCCAAGAATCCACTCGATGGTGGAGAAAACAAAGAACACTCGATTTTTTACCGAGGTTCACGTGATCGCCGTCACGCTACTCCTCGTTGTGGCACCGGTCTTCCTGGGTGGATTGCGAGCTAGGCTTCACATGTCAATCCCTCACCGGGAGCCGCTCACCAACACAAGAGAAGTGGCTATCAACCATGAGCAATCCACTAGAGTTGGTTTTGGCACTCCGCCGAGGATAACCATAAAACCTCTTACAATCAATCACCTCGGTGTGCGCTTGAACAAGCACCAATCAACCTCACACCGGAATCACCTCCGAGCCGCTAGGGACACAGGCAATGCCCCAAGCGAATAAGAACTCAGCCTTGGCTTGCTCTCAAGTGCTCTAGAATGCAGATCACTAAGCAATGATGCACTTGAGGATCACTCAACTCAAATGGATGAACAAGAGATGATCAATTGAGTGAGTGGGAGCCTTAGGATGCTCACAAAGAGTATGCAAATGATTCAAGTGTGTAAGAGTTATCACCAAGTGACCAGAGAAGGAGTATAAATACCCCTAAGTGCAATCCTAGACGTTACCCACTGAAAACAGTCGTTAACACGCTTTTCGGGGCATCGGACCGACCGTCGAACTGAGTCCGTCGGACTAATCCTTCGCAGTCCGATGCTCGGATGGCTGCCACGTGTCAACAGGTTTGAACACCGTTCGTCCGATCTCAACGGTCGACTTCGCGCCAGTTCTTACAACGTCGGACTGGGGGCGTCGGACTAAAACTCTCGGTCCGACGCCCTGTTCCCAGTACACTGCGCGCGTACCGTCGGATGTTCGCGGAGGGGTCGTCGGACTAACGAACTCGAGAGTCTGACGTTTCCAGAGAGGTCCAGAAACGCTAAAACCGCCACAGCGTCACACCTCACACTGTTATACCGTCGGACTGTTGATCACAACGGTCCGACGCTCATTTACTGAGCGTCCGACGCTCGCTATTGGCTAGAACTAGGGTTAGGCGTCGGACTCTGGACAATAGTCCGACGCTGCCCCTGCTAACAGTCCGACGCTCATTTTTCAGCGTTTTTCAAGCTAATTTTCCACCCCTTGCTTCTATGTGCTAACACTCAAGGTTCTCAACACTTGCGCATAGTGTGTTAGTATTTTCAAAATATTTTCCAAGGGTTTTTAACTTTGATCTCTAGGTTGTGTTAGTTCAATGCAATGAAATGCAATCTAGAGCACTTGAAAGTAATTCAACACTCGTTCTCCCCTTAATAGTCGGATATCTATCCTAAATGTGATCACACCCTCTAGGTGTCTTGACCACTTAAAGAAAAGCATATTTGAGGTTATAACTTTGCCTTCATGCCTTTGCTTAGCACTTGATCACCTCACTTCTTGTTCACTTAATCCATGGTAGAGCCATCTTGATCAACATAGTCTCCTAGGCTCCACACTCCATAGGTTCGACCAACCTAAACCTTGCCATCACTTAGCAACTTAGGTTAGTCCTTAGGATGTCATTAATTATCAAAATCAAACTAGGACTTTCATCTGTCCCTCTATTTATAGCCCAGGTGGGATGCACATGCGCTGTAGGATCAAACCGACTTGAAACAAGGGCCGAGATGACTCCACAAAGACGGCGAAAGAAGACTCAAGAAGGTGGGCCAAAACCCTAATGGGAGGGCTCCATGCCGGCCCCACCCTGGTGGGTCTCGGGCCCCGGTGCTTCGGGTAATGTTCTAGACTCTTCCAGTGTCTCCGTGATGATGTTTCCTTGGCAGTTAAGTTTCATGGTAATTATGCTCTGTAACCCTTCTTTTATGGTTTTCTGGAATAGCCCCTGGAAAATACAGAACATGCAAAACTCGTGAAAACTGTCAGTTAAAACCCTAGACTAGTGTGTATTCATATATCCTTTGGTGTCTAAAGTTCTAATAAAAGTTGACGTTATCCACCGTCACACTCCCCTCCACCCATTCACACTCTCCTCCTCAGCTGCCGCTCATACCACCACCGCCTGATGTCTTCGGCTCTGCCCTCCTCGCACGATGTCCCTTCCTCCCCCGATGCCACCCAACATTCCCTCCTCCCTTTGCATCGTCTGACATTCGCACCTCCGCCTCCGCCGCCCGCCCAACATCCCTACCTAGTCCGCCTCACCCCCATCCGCCGGCACAAATCGATGTCCGCGCCGCCTAAGGTATTGCCTGCCCCTCTAGGCGAGGCGGTACCCCTCCGCCAAGCGACTATGCGCGCCTAAGCGCGCCTAAGCGGGCGCAGAAGTATTTCATTGAACCAAAGTCCAAATATTCAAATGGCAAGCCACATGTGATCATATATCAAAAGTCCAGGTGACCACATATCAAAAGGCTGGCTGCAAATGGGGAGACAAAATGTGTGTGCTCCTCTTCATGCATCTAAGCATCTGTGCTTGCACTGTATCAGGAAAAAGTATTAGATGTATGTAACACCCGGTTTTTCGAAGAATACCAAGCGTTAACTATCTGTGTGCCCAGGATGTCCACACAACACATATAGCGACAAATATGGTAAATATCAAAAGCAATGCTTTATTACATAGCGAAATATATTTACATTAAGACTTACAAATATATCAAAGCACAATGAAAACTATTCTTTGTCTTCTGTCTTCGGGTCACCAAACTCCACAGGGATGGTTGACTGCGGGAGCACTCGCCTAGTACTCTTGGAACAGTTCATTTAAGCACCTTGCTTGAACCACCATCTGGTACCCATCCGGGATTTTTATTGGTGACAACCACAAGCGTCAGCTCACCATGCTCAGCAAGTATAATTATGGGAGATACAAGGCTCAAGAGGTTGACACAGTTTATAGCAGTTCGCTTTTAGTTGGTCAGATTTTATTCATAACCTACTTTACTAATTCAATGAATAACCCAGATCCCAAACAAATCAAGTTTATCTTTGAGCATCTTTTTAACAAAACTCCTCAACACTTCCATAGGTATCAACTGATACAAAAAGAATTCTAGGCTGCTCGTGTCCGTGAGCACGGCTGATATATTAGATTGGAAGAATTCTACAGAATTTGTATAGCTTTAACCCCGAGTCCTGTATACCCATATGCTCGGGGCCCGTCGACCCCATAACGCTGCCGAGGTGAGTGAGCAGGGTAACACTGCAAAGCTTTTCACTAATCACCCTAACAAGTTAGTAGTCATGAGGTTTCAGCAGCAAGGCGAATGGAGGCCCCCTTCAAGAATGGCACACCATTGGACCGCAGCCCAGCACACATCTTGACAGGCTCGAAACACATTCTAGAACCCAGGACCCCCCTCTTGCGCCCTTCGGTAACCACTAACGAGCTAGAGAAAAACTAGTTACTTGGATAAGATCAGAGCCCATTGATTCTCGTGGATGTACGGGTTTCCTGGGAGGTCAACTTTCAATGGAAGTCCTGACGGAGGGCAACTAGAGTACAAAAACCCATACTCCAGTGCCCTTCGAGCTTTGTTGATAAAAACATATTTTATCCAACATTTCATAATTCTTAAGTCAAGATTCCATAATAGCATTTTTGAGCATAGCAGCTAGTAACTCTAATATGCATAAATTCTTTCCCCATAGGTAACAAGGTGTTTGATCAATAAAACCTAAACGGGTGCATATATGTGGCTAGGGCTTACAAGATTAGACACATGCACATGAACGTATTGTTTAATAGTTGCTAGGTAACAAGGAAAACCATAGGTTATACTTGCCTCCAAACTGCTTGCTATCCAAATCTTCTGACTTCTCTTCTGTATCTTCCTCTTCTTTTCTATCGATCGCAAAAACCAACACAAGCTTCACATTCAAACCTAGAAATAATACACCAAGCATTATAAAAATAAATTACAAAGGTTTTAAAAACATATGGCTTGTTCTATAATCGTGTGAGCATGAAAACTAAACAAAACAAGAACCAAAATTAAAAGATGCGAGAGTTGAAGTATTTGTGGCAAGGTTTGGATTAGATAAGCAAGGTGGATTTAGAATAGAATATGTTTAACATAACAAAAAGGATTGAATATGTATTATGGTGTGTGGTAGAGAAACTGGTGCATTGGAGAATAAGATTGAATTGATATACATCATGTGGCATTCTCCTAGGGATATAAGATAATTGTGATGTCTCCATCAATAAGCTGGAGTGACATATCAAGGTTGATAGTAAGGATAGATGTTTATTTGTGGTAAGTGTGCTTAGTGGTCACAAGCTCATGGTTTTGTCTAGATGATGTAAATGATGACCAAAATATAAGGAATATGCATGCAACATGTAAGGGCATGTCACATGAATAGGGCATGTCAATCAAAGATGCACTTAGGAATAAACAAATTTATAAGTTATAGAACAAGGATTGGATGATGGATAACATGTTATGATATTGGTAACAAGATTATCTCTGGGTATAGAACATCACATGGCAAAGATGGTGGTGGCGGTGGTTGGGACATGTAGATCATGTCAAGTGCATGGAGACCATGGATTAAGGCAGGAAGAGAGGTTACACAGATGTCTTGTGTTCTGAATATTCCTTAGAGATATGATGGAATAATTTTGAAAGTGAATAGGTTACTTTGTAACATATCATGACCAACAGGTGGATGCTAGATCAAAAGAAAAGAATATTATGGTCAATTTGTGCATCGGTTAAGCGTAACCGATGATGGACAGCAGCGAATATGATGATGGATGCATGGTTATAACAACGACAAATGGCAAAACATTTTGTGTGGTTTCTAGGTACTACATGAGGGAGGTTATGGCAAAAGGAGGTGATGTTTTGTCCATCCGTTGATTCGAGAACATGATTGCAAGATGGGACTATGTGGCTGTTGGCATGGCAAGGGAAGCGACACGGCGATGATTATAACTCAAGTGTCACAACTCATATGATCAAGCCAACTTGCAAGGATGTGTGTAGGTATATGAGACACAATGTGGTTTAAGGGTTTGGTCACTGGAGTGACGAATCATCAGGAACACACATGCCAACCGGCATCAGCGCGGCTGTGAGGCAGCAGGGATAGCGGGCACACAAAAGATTATATCTCCTTCATCATGGATCCTATAGACACGAAAATTTGCAGAGGACATGTGCAACTATATGAAAGTTATTCTATCTAAAGTATGCATCATTTTCTTCAATGGATCAACGGGAACGCCATTGCCAAAAACAGTGTGATTGCTGTTTGGACAGCAGGAGTGGTAAACAATTCGGTCTCCATATCTCGGCCATCGTGGATTGGATAGACAAACCAACTTGTGGTATCATGTGCAGGGATGTCATAAACAAGTTTATAAAAGGGATTGGTGATTTAGACAGCGGATTAGCGGGGAACACCAAAACCACTCAGAGATGCCAATCTGTCCAGACAGCAGGGACAGCGGCACGGTGATGACCATATCTCAGGTTTCTCAACTCCTATGAAGAAACCATTTTATAGGGGTGTGTTCAAGGTTATAAACTACAATTTCACCAAAGGGTTTGATGATTTGATCAAAGGAACAGCGAGGAATGGCGTTTCTACAAACAGCAGCGCTGCTGGCCGCCAGGACAGCAACACATACAGCGGGTAAAATTCAATGGGGATCAACCATATCTCATCAAAGGTACTTGATATTCAGAGAAGAACATGAACACATGATGGGAGATATCATGGAGGGTTCTCACCATGGGGATTGGTGTGGTGGAGCAGGGAAGCACATCGACGACGGCCGGTGATGACAACACGGTTCAACGGCTCATCCTTCTCGCGATGCGATTGATCGGGGTGACATCCATGGTGGTTGAAGCCACTACCATGTCTTGAACAAGCAGGGAGGTTGATGTTGAACTCCTTCAAATCCTTGTTGGGTGGTTTGGAAGGGAATCGAGGTAGCTAGATGGATTGCAATCACCGAGTTGCTTTGTTTTCATTGAGGGGAAGGAGAGGAAGGTTGGGGAATGGTTGGGACAGCCATGCGGGAGATGGAGGGGCTGCAGGGGTGTTCCTCCTCTATTCTTGACATGGGAATGAGAGAGGGAGGAGTTAGGGGGCTGTGGGGGAGGTGTATATGAAGTGGAAGGGATGGGAGGCCAAGGGGTTGGAAGCCAAAGGGTCTTACTTTGATGATTTGATGACTTACTTGATATTTTTGTGCAATATGGAGGGTTGCCATGAGGTGGACGTGGGAGAGGGGACATGAAGAGGTAGAGGGCTGGTTGGACTTGATGTTGATCCACAAAGGAGAGGAGGATGGTTGGGCTTTGACCCACGGCGAGAGTTACGGCAGGGTTTGGACCGAATTCGGCTCGGAGCGATGTCGGAGGACGAAATGAGTTGGGTTGACCCATTAGCAAAAGAAGGAGAGATGGGTAAGATGGTTTACTAATGAGATATATTATGTGCTTGTACAAAAAGAAGAATACAAATGGAATGGTAGTGTTGGGCTTGGCTCGCTAAATTCGCAGAGACACGATAAGGGTTTTCGAAAAATTTAGCGTTCCAAAATGGTGAGACCAAGACCTTATGGTTTTTAAGGATGTTTCAACAATATGTTTGGCTTTGATCAAGAGGAGAATGAGTGGAGGAGAAAGAGTCCATGTGTACATTGCCCAAAGGTCAGGAGAGGAGAAGAAAGTTGGAATTTGAGATTAACATGGGTACACAACATGTGATTGTTTTGACTTGAACAAAGTGATGGTACAATTGCATGAGAGGAATGGGATACAATGATTGATCATTAAGCATATGTTTTGAGATTTGGACAAGACTCAGTCAAAGAGGATTGGAAGCTCAAATATAAGGAAGAAAGGATAAAAGAGAGAACAAGTTAGGATATGAAAAGTTAGGGATTTTGAGAACATGAGCTTGGGTGTTTGGCAAGATGAATGTTTGGAGATCCATCAAGGATTTTTAGAACAAAGATCAAGGTATATGGTTCTAAGTATTTAATTATAGATGGAAACTTGATCAAAGATCTTAGGATATTTGATTCCAATAAAACCCTATGCGCATTTGAAAACTTTTAAAATTATTTTTTATACAAAACACTATGCAAAGGCATGAATGCAACAAACCATTAAATTTAGTTACAAAAATTTTAGAAACTTACATTTTCCAATATCTAAATTGTAAATAACTTAAGCTAAGTTGGCATTTTTAGAAAATGGAAGAATCTTTTGTTTTATTTTTAATGTTTTCTAGTCACATCCCAAAATAGAAATTTTAGGGTGTGACAATGTATACATGATGGGGTGCCTTCATGCAACAAGTATGAAGGAGGTAGGAATTACCCAGGCTCAGTAGAGACATCTGCAAAGCCCTCACCAGCGCCACCTTTCGGATTCTCGTCAACGAACAACTTATTTGTAGTTTTCTTGTTAGGTGAACGACGGGTCCTAAAAGTTGGACTAGCATGTTCTCAATAATTATGGCCATAACATGAAGGAAAGGGCATATAGGAATTGGTCAGTGCGGCTAACCTTTTTTCTAGCACTTTGCTGTGTCTTGGTTGTAGAGGAACCCCCTGGTGCATCAGCATCAACTCCAAGACCTTCAACAACCTATGGCCACACATAAGAATTAGTGGTAGCGTTCCAGTTCATTTTTGCTACCAAGTAACACACATCCTCTAAAGTCTTATCAGATGAATCATAGACAGCTAACTTTAAACGCACGGGTGGCCATTCACGTATATATGTTGTTTTGTAAGCAAATTGTACTTAGCACTACAGTTAACTGTATTTTCATCAGCTTTATCTCTGTCTTGGACTGGTAATGGTGACTTCTCAAGATCTTCTGGAGCACTGACAGCTTCTGAATTTGCCTCTAGTGACAGCAAAGTTCGGTCACTTGTGCCAGGCGTGGACTGCATATCACATAATTGATGATCAAAGTTAACGCAGAGTTGTACCTTAGACCAAAAAAATCGAATGTTTCAATGAGAAATCGTCTACCTTTTAGTCAGCAACACTCCTACCACCTTGTGGCGTCATCAGTGAAGAAGGCAGAGCAGAAACTCCACCTTTATGTGGAGTACCTTGCATCCTGCTGCTTGCATCTTCAGATATCATGAGCAATGACGGTTGTGACCCAACTGGTGACATTGGGAGAACAGTCCTAGTATCTATCTCTGCAACAGTTACATTGACTTGAAAGGAGAGTTTTCCAGATTGTATTGTGTACTCAGAGAAGGTGACGTTCCATATGAAAACCCTTTCCAAGAGACATGTGATCTCATTTGGAATGAAATCAACTAGATTTGCAGCAATGTAACTATTGGGTTATAACCCTTTCCAAGAGACATATGATCTCACATGTGATCTCCACGTTCAATATTCATTTGCGCGTGGAATGTGTGAGCAAGTTCAGTTAAACTTAACAAAACAGATCTAGGAAATGAGAACACCTAATTACCAAGAGAAAGGCTGAAAGCCCTAGTTTGGTTTTGAAAATTGATGACACCCTAAGGACTAACCTACTTTCTAAGTGTTGGCTAAGTGTAGGTTGTCCTAAGCCATGGTGAGTGAAGCCTACGAGTTGATGGTGATGATCAAGAGGGCTCAACCATGGACCAAGCAAGGTGGATCAAGTAAAGATGATCAAGGTGAAAGAAAAGAACTTAAAGGAGTTGAAAAGGAAAGCTTGAAGGCAAAGGTTTAACCCAATAGGGCTTTTCTTTTGGTGATCAAAACTCCAAGTGGGAGTGATCACATTTAAGATAGATAGCCGACTATCAAGAGAAGAATTGGGTTATGGATTACCTTCAAGTGCTCTAAATTGCATTTCATGTGAATTGAATTAACCAACCTAGTCTTTGACTTGAAACCCTTGAAAAATGTTTGAAAAAATGCTAACACACTGTGCACAAGTGTTGAAGATCTTGAGTGTTAGCACATAGAAGCAACGGGTGAAAAACTAGACTTAATTTCAGGAAGGCCGAGCATCGGACGCTGGGAGACAGGAGCGTCGGACCATTGGTTGCGAGCGTCCGATGGTTCCCCAGCTGCGTTTCTAATTGTGCAAAGCGTCGGACGGCGCGGGTTAGTCCGACGGCGAGTGTCGGACGTCGTCCGAGCATTTTTGGAGCTCTCGGTGTTAAACTGACTAGCGTCGGAATGGTGGTTTCATTGGTCCGACGCACTGTCGAGGGAGCGTCCGATGGTGGTTGAGTCTGTCGCCTGCTGTGAGAGTCGGACAGTCCGACGAGCGGAAAAGGGCGAGCGTCGGACTATTGGCTAACGGTTCGACGGTGTGGCGTGACGAGTTCACGCCCTGGCGCTGTGCGTGGCGAGAAGAGTTCAAGGCGTCGGACGAAGCCGGTTGGTCCGACGTGGAGCGTTGGACAACTGATGACATGGGCGCTCCATTCATCAGTTAATGTTGCATGAGCAAGGAGTATGGCACAAAAACCCCGTTGGGTCCCCAATGTGGCTGAGGTGGAGGACGAGAACCCCAACGAGTGACGTGAGGGCGAACAACCTCTCTTGCCGGAGTCATCGCCGAAGCCACCGTCATCTTCTTCGGTTGCTCCTCTCGCTTCAGCGGTGTAGACTCTCTTTTTTTAAACAGCCGATCCTGAGAATCAGCCTTTTGTCGCCGGTATTTCTCCATGAACCGGTCAAACGTGCACAGCTTCTTGGGAACGAATTTTCCCCTTGTTCAAATTCGCATTCGTCTTCCAAGTACTAATTTCTGGTCGCTTTGGGACGAATGTCTTGATCACTTGAACGCCATCAACACCAGCGACCTTGGAGGCACCAGAGGAGAATGAGGCATTGCTTTCGATAAACCTGGTTGAGCCGACTCCAGCACCCGGCCTAGCCGGGTCTTCGCAAGAGCGGGCCTGGCCGCCTCCTGTAGCCAGCTTGGCCGGGTTTCCGGCTGGGCCGGTTTCTGGACCCGGCCTGACTGGCCTCTACTTTGCGGCCGTGGCCTCGCAACGTCGTTGCCTGGACAAGTATGGCACTGATCCTGTAGTGATCTTCAGTTTTGTCTTGCCATCTTCATTCGTCTCAAGCACCACTCGACGCCCCAAAACTTGTTTTGGTTCTTCGTGTGGTTCGCCGATGATGCTTGCTCCGGACGAATCAAGATAGCAGGCTCTCCCTTCTTGAATGACTATTCACCGAAAAAGGAACCTTATCAATCACATCGATTTCAGGCACTGAAGGGATCAATACGACTTGCTTTCTATAAATAATCTTGCCATGATCAAAATAACTAAAAGAAAGCTGCAAACCAGGAGGTATAATGATAACTTCTCCTGAATTGGTCTCACTGATTTCAGGCACCAATGGGACCAATACAGTTTGCTCTCTATCAATAATCTTTCCGTATTGATCATGATAAGCAGAAGACAGGCCCAATCTAGAAGGTATAGTAATAACTCTTTCAGAATTGGTCTTATCGGTTTCGAGCGCCGAAGAGACCAATTCAGATTGGTTAAATGCATCAAGTCTAGTCAAAAACCTAAACGAGGTATGAAAATCAGGAGAATCTTTATGTATTCCGTATGAATTTTACCTTAGATATGATGGTAGAATCGACGATGCCGGCCATGTTGCTAGTAGATGGGATCCGAATTTACGCCTTCGTCATCAGCGAAGTCGTCAAAAAGTGTGTTAATGTCCTTTTCCGGACAACACTAGCAGGTGCTAGATTGCACGTGTCTCGTGGGAAGCGAATCAGAGCAAAAACCGCACAAGCCGCGAAAACATGCTTGGCCGGGTTTGAAACCAGGCTGGGCCGACTTTTCGGGCTTGGCTGGGTTTGAGACCCGGCTGAGCCGACTTCCTCGAGTGATGTCGGGGAAGCTAGGGTTTGAGGTATTTGGTCGTCGGGACGACCGGTAACTAAGCAGAGGACGTTGATGGTCGATGTAGCGCCTGTCCTTCGCCGGAATACTCCCGAATACATCTCGGAAAGATTCATCGGAGAAATGCACGAAGAGGTTGCCCTAAGAACCGTGTAGCCTGCTTAGAGCGCCGATTAAACTCTGACAGTCGAGCCGAATAGTAAGGGAGTGAACCACCGAAAAACCTACTCGCCGAGAGTCGCCATCTCCTCCGCTCGCCGTGCCGCCGTCGTCTCCTCCACCGGCCGCTGCTGCCTGGTCGCGGTCGCAGCCAGGCCAGGGAATGGCGAGAAGCGGCGCGATTCGCCCTGCCGCCGCCGCCGCCGTCGCATGCGCTCCGCGGGTTGCGCGGGCCGCCACCTCGCCATCGCCGTAGTCGTCTCCTCCGCTCGCCACACCATCACCGTCTCCTCCACCGGACGCTGCTGCCTGGCCAATGGTCACAGTTCATTAATAACAACCGTCTCTTTATTGTCCCATTTTAAGTTCCTAACATCACGCTTTACTTGCCTCCTGAATTAGAGTAATCTGGACTGATAAACCACTCTGACAGGATGAGCGACAATCTGATGGATAAAGTCAACGCCCTCGGTGAGCGGCTCAAGATAAGCAGTGCAGAAGTTAGTCGGAAGATGTCAGTTAGCGTCAGCAACATGAGTTTCAAGATGAAGGAGTTCTTCCAGGGCCAGAACATGGTGGACAAGATTGTTGACGAGGCCACTTTGGAGACTATGGATGCCCCCGATTGGGCTACCAACCTTGAGATATGTGACATGGTGAACACCGACAGGGTCAACAGTGTTGAAGTCATCCGGACCGTCAAGAGAAGAATTATGTTGAAGAATCCATGGGTGCAGTATCTATCTCTCGTCCTGCTTGAGACCATTGTTAAGAACTGCGAACAAGAAAAAGGTATCGGATAGATTGGGAAATTGCAGTGACTGTAGTGTTCAATAGGCCTATCTACATTTATTTTACTATCTGTTCTTTTCTCTCGTTGTGGCCATTAGTAATGTATTTTTTAGGCACTGAACATATTATAGGTAATTATGCCCAATCAAATCAGGGAATTAAATAGCATGTGTGTAAACTTTCTGCAAGCTCTGACTTTACACTGAACCTTTCATTCTTTCAGCAAGCTACCTAAACAAGCAAACTCAGAACTCCCATTCACTGCAGCAAGAAGATACATGTAAGGCCTCTCAGAATGCCTTTTGGTTTTACTTCAGGAGTGGCTACAATGAATTTTGGAGTTTTTTTTAATCTGTGCCGCAAGCTCTGAAGTTCTACCTGAACTTTGTTCTTCCAACATGCAGCGAACTGAAATACAAATCGGAACGCAGAAGCATTAAATTGTGTAGCTTCAAGGTTTGTCTCCCTCAATTCATCTTGTGTCTACCAGCCCTCTCATTGTCAGTTTCATTTTTTGTGTCAGGAAGTTAATTTCAGACTACGATCACTGCCGTTGTTTTGTGAAGTTTTTTTTAACTAAATAATAGCTCCTAAACTGTCCACTGTGAAGGTTTACGATGCTTGCATTGTACTCATGAAGACACATGCTCAATCGTTTTTTGTACAGATCTCATATAAAGTTCCCAACTCTAATAGCTGTAGTGTTTATTTCCTGAAATCTGTTGCAGGTTCTCAGAATCGTTTCTTGGAGCCCGTCAACATTATTTAGGTAGAGATCGGGAATCATAGATTACCAATGCTGCTAGCTTAACGTTATAGTAGCGTTTGATACGATCTCTGCCGCAGTTTGTTCACAGTATTAGTATGTTAAGGCCATCTCTATTCCTACAGTCATCGGAACAGTTTGGAGCCTCCCTCTGCAAACCACAAACAGTACCCGGTGAGAATTTGCTATGTGTTGTTTTCTGAACTTGAGTTTCATAGAATGATACATTTTGGTACAGTTGGGAACTTCAAATATTTTTCTGTGATATTCAAAGTCTGAAGGACCAAAAAGACTTCTTCCAGTTCAGATCTTCTATTCTCAAAAACAAGGAAAAGGTATAGATGAAGATGACTATAATTGTTTGTGCTCACTGGTTCTGGGAGCTAAATTAAATGTCTATAGTAAAAAGAAGCAGCTATTATATGCATTTTTTTACGCAACTTATATATGCAATTTTCAATTCAGATAAATTGCGAGTGTTGTCAATTTCAGTTTCTAATGAAAATGCATTGATAAGAGACAATATGCAGTGATCCTCAAACTGGTGCAAAGCAGACGCAAAAGGAGAAAGCTGCAGCCTACTACCTTTCCTGATCAGAGATGCAAAACTAGGTAATCAGCACAGATTATATGTTTAAAGATCACTCCATTACTTTAATATTTCTGCTTGGTTGAGTAGCAGCAGCTCAGGTGCACGTTTCTTTTTAAGAAATTGGAACTAATTGGCATTCAATTTCTTAGTATTTTTGTTTGCTTTCTGTATGTAATACCTCTGGTATTACAATTTAATTGATCTGCCATGTCATCATATTTAAATTTAAGCATTTGCATATGATTGTGCTTAGGGCCTAGAGTGATTTGATTTCAACTAAGTATTGATTGTGTAATTAAGTCCTTAATCAAAAATCAAAAATAAAAATTAAATAGAAATCAAATTAAACCCTAAAGTTGACCTAAAACCTCAATTCAAAATCTATAAGGAATATGGGAAAAGTGTCTTAATAAAAGTTGTAGAGTTTTTAAAATGGAACAACTTTTATTTTTGGAGATTTTGAAGTTATATTATAAAAATTCAAATTAAACTCAAATTACTATATTGAAATTTATATTTGAAACTTCAATTTCAAAAATATTAAGAATCTTCAAAAACTTCCTATATAGAAGTTATCAAGCTCACTGAGTAAAACAACTTTCATGTTTACCAATTTTCAAGTTGTTGAGAAGAATCAAAAGTAATTTTGAAATTTCAGTTTGAAATTCAAACCCTACTTTTACCCCCTTTTCTGTAATTTGAAATTTTGGCTGAATTTGAAATTGGTGTCAAAAGCAAAAATGATCTACACAAAATTCTCTACAACTTTTGTATTCACCACTTCATCGGATTCGGGCTGGATCAGATCAAATTGAATCAAATAGAGTTTGACCTACATAATCTACTACTGTAGCTAGGGGGGGTCCCCCTGTTCACGTCGCGGCCGTACTCGCGCGTGCTGCGATCGGCGCCGAGCGCCGTCCGGCCGGCGTGGGCACGCCGCGGCGTTGTCAAGCGGCCGAGGAGGGGGCCCCGGACGCCCCGACCTTATCTCCACCCTCGCCCTGCCTTTTTAAGGACGGCGAGCCCCGAATTTCCCATTTCCTCCCGAGCGGCCGCCGGCAACCTCCTCGTCGTTCGTGACCGAATTCGCAGCCACCGAACCATCTCCACCCTCTCCATCTACCAGATAGGTAGCCAAGCTCGTGGCGAATCGATTGGTGCCCGTCGCGTGAGCCGTGGTAGCCTGGGTAGCTCTCGGTGATCATCTTCGTCGTCGGGTTGTCACCGGAGCTCCACCGCGGCCATCCTCTCCTCGTCCGATCGGGTTGAGTGAGCCTCTTTACTTTCGGGATGGTGTTCTAAGTTCCTGTGGTGGTGTAGTTTCTGATGCGCGAGGTGGTTGGTGATGTGGTGCACCAGGTTCGCTGGAACAGACCTTCGTCGTCGACGGCCGAGTCGTGTCCGCCGCCGTCATCGTCAAGCCGTCCTCACCGTACCGCCTCTTCGCCACCCGACTCGCCCGTTAGCTTCGTGGTGAGCCCCTCTTTCTCCCCGACGCTTTTCCTATGGCATTACCGTGCCACCGCGGCCGGAACAGCCTCGCCGTGCCGTCGAGGTCTGCCATGGGCGAGCTCTCGCTCGTCGGAGGCGGTTAGAGCTGAGGATAGGTTTAGGGAGTCGGTTAGGGTCTTGGGGAAGGGGTTCGACCGAGGGCGCTCGCTGTTAGGGCCGCCGACGGCGAAGTCCGCGCCGTGCCGCTCGCACGCGCGCACGCGGAAGTGCCGGCGGGAGGTAGGAGACGACCCTGACAGGGGTGGCCCGCCTGTCAGTGGTCGAGAGAGTGAGCGAGAGAGCGCGCGCGGGGGCTGACGGCTGGGGCCGGCCTGTCAGCGACCCGGCGCGGAGGCGAGCGCGTGCGGGCGCGTGCGGGCCGTGCTGAGGCCTGTACGCGAGCGTGGGCCGGCTCGGTGGCGCGCGCGCGGCCGTGACCTGGGCCATTCTGGGCCATGGTGGGCCGAATGGCCGTTTCAATTTTCCAAGCGATTTTCTATTGCTTTTTCATTTTAATTAAAATGAATAGTGTTAGCTTTTAATATTTTTGTGTGGATTAATCTACTATACCAAAAATTATGAAAATATTGCTAGATACTCTCTGTGATGTGTAGAATTTAATAAAAATATTAAATATAGGATTTGAATGTTTTCTGTATTAATTAAAAATTAGCATATTAAATGATAAAAGGAAATTTGTTGATTTTTAATAATTTCTGTGTTATTCCAAAAATCATGAAATTTATTGTGCCACTGTTTGGTACTGAAATCTATCTGTTGGTGGAGTTTGGCATCAAATGGAAATAGTTAAATATTTACTAAATTATATGTTAGTTTAAATAATCAATAATAGGAGTAGGAAATGGAATGATTATGGAATGGTGTGATTTTGGGATTGATTGATATTCTAGGTCAATCACCTTTATGACCTAGGGCATTGTGTATTAGAGTAATCATGGCTAGCCTATGGTAGGATCTTGATCGTATGTGTACAGTACTTATCATTTAAATTTTATCTGTCATTTCGTGTGCATCGCATTCATACATTCATTCATTGCAAACGTGTAGTGACCGAGAATCCGGAGGTAAAGTCTGAGGGTCCATCTGAGGAAGACTGCTCAGGAAGTTGTGCAAAGATTTGATATTTGTAGTACTGACTCGGACCCGACACTCTACACGATCCAAGGCAAGCCCCGGTGCATTCAGCCCCTCCTTGTTATTTAAAAATATTTATCACTTGAGTTAATCTATTGCATTAGGTTAATAGGAGTTGATTGACAACCACTTGATGCATAACCATCTTTGACCAATTATCAATACCTGAGAACCTGATTTAATTAAAAGTATTGAAAAATGCTTAGTCATGCTTAATGGTTAGATTTGCAAAAATGCTATTTTGAACTATGATGATATAAATGAAATGAATCACTTTATGGGACTGGTTATGTCCTTGTTTGTTGGTAGTGTTCCTAGTTAGTTCATTGTCATCAACAGGGATGGTTTTTTCCCAGTTTGGTTGGCCAACTGCTTGGGTTAGAGTCTCAACTTTCGTCGCCATCGGGAAAGGGATGTGAAAACCGGGTAGTTACCAGTGTACTTGGGTTAGAGTCCCAATGCATGGTTTCTAACGGAAAAATATTAGAGACCGTTCGTTGTCAGGCCTGCTGTGATCAAGACTTTGTAACTAGCCACATACTACGGAAAGCCTCTGACTCCGGTGGCTCTACTGCTGGAACCGACAACCACGCACTGGGAGTGGAGAGATGGCGAAAGTAGCGTGTACCCTCGTGGCCGTCGTGCCTGGAGACGAGAGGAGTACTGTGCTCTCGGGTGGCGCAGGACCGGTTCCGGGGTATGAAAAGCCGTGGTAGGCGGGGTTGGCGTATACAAGTTTAAGTGCTACATACGCAGTGTGGATAGGGATCCCCAGCTGGGTATTAATCGATTCGAATCGTCGTTGCTCCTCGGATATGGAGACTTGATCCTCACACCTACAGTGAATAGTGGTTCGGAACTAGGATTGTTTTTGAATGGATTAAGCAAATGAAAGAATATTGATATATGAGAAAGTACTTGGAGAAATAGATAATGATGTATAGTATTATTGAAATAAAATATTGAGATAGGAATAGTAATGCTTTTCCGCAAAATTCTTGAACTCTTGCTAAAGCCTTACCTTGACTTCCCCTCAGCCTGCATTCCTGAGTCTAATCTTACACTTTTAGTCGGATAATTCTTGCGGAGTACCCCATGTACTCAAGGTCTGTTAACCCCGTTGCAGGAGGGCAGCAGGAGACTGACGTTTGTCTCGCTCCGTGCTGCGTCACCATCGTCCAGGAGAGTGAAGAAGACTAAGGTTAAACCCTTGGACAGGATTCGTGTAATATTAAACTATCTGTAGTACTGTTGTTCTAAACACTACTGCTACTCTTTCAAATTTATGGTCTGTAATAACTGCACTTAATTTTATTCAAACACTGGTCTGTAATATTAAGTACTATTTACTCTTCCGTAAATTCTACTCTGATGTATTTGTTATAAAATGTTGTAACTCTGTAATAGTTTCGCAATGGGATCCTGTTGGAGATAACGGGTGCTTATGTAGCCCGGCAGAGCCCGCCTAGGTCACATGGAACACGGGTCCGGCTGTCAGATGTCATTAGTGACGTTGACAGGTACCTGTGGGCCACGTGATTTAGACGGTTCTGTTACACTGTAGCTGGCAGACATGAACTTGCAAGTAAACAAAACATTGTTTTCTATGGTCTGAAGGCCGGAAACGTTGTCCTTAATAAATTTGTGGATAGTGGAGGCCAACTAAAAATTGCGGGACTCGGAGTGCATGGGTGTCAAAGAGCAGCCACGACAAAGTGAAATTGGTAACCATGGGGCTGAGGCTATTCTTGATTGCTTCAGTAAGTGTACAGGCTTCTCTGCTATTTGTTCCTAGCAAATCTGCTTTGGAATGAAAGCTTCGTGCGTTTGGGTTATCACACTGCATGAGAGCAGTACATAAGCGAAGCATTTGACTCAAGCCTACTTGGTCGGATTCATCCTTTGTGAGGTCATTAAACTGTTCCATATAAATGCCAACAACAATTGTTCTTCATTAATTACTTGAAGTTAGAAATTTTTTATATCATGTAAGGCTAACCATCCCTTTGTCACATATGAATTTGTTTATAGTTGTAGTTCCAATCCAGAACATTAATTTTTTGTCACATGTCATGTTCTTTGTTGCATTATATCTCTGTTTCTAAGTCATATACACGTTGGACCTATGTGTGGGCAGGGTCAGGTTCCGCATGGGTTTTGTATTATGTCATTTGCCTCTATTGGATCAATCTAATAGTTCTATGTATACATAAGGCATTGGTTTTCTATGAAAAAGGATTACACCCTCCGTCCCATATTAGATGACGCTATGGGAAACAGTGCGGGTCAAACTTTCTCAACTTTGACTAGATTTATAGAAAATATGTGCAACATTTTTATTTTCAAAAAAATTTATTAAAAAACTAGATTTAAAGACCTTTCCAATGATACTAGTTGTGTACGTTCGATATGAATACTTTTTAATATAAAATTAGTCAAAGTTGAAAAAAACTGACTTCTCAGGAAGCGAGAATGACATCTATTTTGAGACGGAGGGAGTATTTGATAAACCTCAAAGTTATGTCGCCTTCTAATTCACGGGAACATCAGTTGTGATTTTAGGAATGGTGGTCAAAGATCATTTTTCAAACGATTAAATTATTATGATGGGGCAACGCACGGGCTTTTACCTAGTATATAGAGAAAGAACACGAGTTGACTAAGCCGTGGTGAGCTCAGTGACACCCCTCTTATCCAAGGAACTACTAGCTCTTTGCAAACTCATCACGAGTCATCTGACGGCGGGCTTGCACGGTAAAAAACTTCATTTTTTTATCTTTTTCTTAATATGTAAAAGATTTACGTATCATTATAATTATGAACCGAAGAGCGTCCTAAGAGTTTACATATGTGAATGGACTATCCTAGTAGACTGTTTTAAACTTCGATATTACACATGGTAAACAGCTGAAACTAAAAACGATGTCGTGACCTAAAAAGCACGCCTCTTCGCTCCTGACTGCGCGATCCTACCTTCACCATCTGGAAAGGGACCTAAAGGGGACCTCGCTGTGTTGTAAAAAAAAGAGGGGTACTTGCTGCTACTACTCCTGCTGAACAAGTACTCCGTACTCCCTCTGTTCTATTGATTATGTAATTATAGGAAACGTGTCGATCAAACTATATCATCTTTGACTAAGTTTATATCAAAAAGTATTAGCATTTATGTCTCAAAATAAGTTTATTATGAAAATATATTTCATAACCGATCTAATAGGTACTTATTTTGTCTCATAAAAGTTAGTATTTTTTTATATAATTTACTCAAAGTTTGTAAAAGTTAACTTCTCGGGTTATGAGAATTGCATATTCATTGAGACGGATGGAGTACAGTACACTGTTTTATAATAATCAGATAAAGAGAAAATGAAAAAAAGAGGCCCCCAAAGGGCAGGCATGCAAGCAGGACAGGACTGAGACCACCCGTACCAGGGTCCAGGGAAACCGTCCTGAACGCACTTCCCGGACGAGTTTCCCGGACGGAGGTGCCGCAGCGGTGTCCGGCATCCAGGCCACCTCATCCAGTCCATCCGCGAAGTTGAGCGGGATCTAGGGCGTCCACAACGCTCGCGCGTCCTCACGCCTCCCGTTGCATGGCACTGGAGAGAGAGAGAGGGGAGGAGCAGAGGACGACGTCAAGCCGCCGTCGGAGCTCCATGGCCGGAGATCGAGCCACCGCCGCCGAATCCGCGAGCTCCACCTCCAGCCGCCGCCGGAGCTCCATTCCCGAGACCGGACACCGGAGAGAGAGAGGGGGGCTGGAGGCGGTCCGCGCGAGGTCCAGCAGCCCCGCGCCGCCTCTGCCCCGCTGCATCCTCGACAGCAGCCGGAGGAGCGCGCCTGCGCCAAGCTCCGCCGGCCCGGCCCCGAGCTCCACCGCACCGAGCTCGCCGACCTGGCCCCCTGCTCCACCGCACCGAGCTCGCCGACCTGGCCCCCTGCTCCACCGCACTGAGCTCGCCGACGCGCGAGCTCCGCCAGCCGAGGCCCTCGGTGGTCCGCCGCCGAGGCCCGCTGGTCTCGGCCGTGGAGGCGGCGGAGAGAGGCGAGGTGGGGAGGAGAGAGGAGCTCGGGCCAGGAGGGCGCGCCGGCGGTGGACTGGCGGGTGGGCAGCGCGCTGAGAGGATAGAGGAGAGGGGGAGAAGAGAATGGGGAGAGGAGGGCAGTCCGGTGGGGTAGGGGGAGTAAAAAATGATACGTGGGTCCCACATGGGTGTAGAATAGAGATGCAGAGGATGGATGAATGTGGGAGAATATGGTACAGAGAAGAGAATCTCGATGATTAGGATGGAATATTTTTTAGACAAGAGATTTAGAGAATGATGAGTGCGGTTGCTCTGAGGGAGGAGGACCAAGAAGAAGACCAAGAGGCGTCGGCCTCAGCTCGTGCCGCTGCCGCAAAGACTCGCGAGAAGCGGCCGCAGAACAGTAGCAGCCGAGCTCCTCGAGTCCTCGGCTCTCGCCCAGTCGCCGCCGCCCCCTCGCCTCCCCCGCCCCTCCCATTCCCCACCGCGCTTCAGATTCCACAGACGAGTAGAGGCAAAAGGTAGGAGCCGAATCGAGGCGCCACCGCTCTCCCGCCCGCCCGCCAGGCCGGCGAGCGAGAGCCAACGAGCCGCCGGGCCGAGGCGAAGCGCGCCGCCAGCCCCGGTGCTCTCCTGGGCCACCGCGGGGCGGAGATCCGCACCGGACTTCCCGTTGGTTCCCGGTAAGGATGCAAGCCCTAGCCTTTGCGTGTGGAGTGGGTTGTTGTTCTAGGACCGGGTCCTGTCCCGCAGGATCTTTCCTCTCCTCTTTGCTCTGAGGCAAATCAAGCTCGCATATTTCTTACTGGGATCGATGTGTTCGCTTGCTGTGCATGCGGAGGGTGGGCAGCTTGCTGTCCCAGCAATTTGGGGGCTCGGCGGAAACGAACCCAATCATCTTGCCATTCCCTGCTTGTTTCAACCGGTTCTAAGTAGTAAGTAGCAGCTTGATCGTTTACTAGGAACCGCTAGATGCTCGGTGCTTGGACAAACGGTTAATTTTATTCCATTGCTCCACAACAATCATCTGGTGCTACGAATCTCTTAGCTTATTTTCTAAGACCCGGTCTCCTTAGACACCCGTTTGCACATAATGCCGTGTGTTTTGCTTCTTAATGCGAAGCAAAAATCCCTCTTTTAAAATCAAGTGACCTTTGTTGTTGTCTTAGCTTTATAGGTAGAGTGCTCCTATAACCTTTTTCACAGTCGCGGTACTTAAAACCGAAATTTCTCAATGCCCTTTGTTTCCTGTAATTGTTTAGTTTGAATTTTCCTTACTTTACTTATCAATTAGTGGTGTATAGTAGATTTTAATTCTTTATCGTTAAATATTTGCAGGTTGTGATATGTCTGACCAACCCTTATAGTTACTTGGAGGTCAGATGCGACAAATATGCACACTAAAGGGACTTCTGCAGATGCCATCAGAGTTAGCACTTCTAGCGCCCCTAGCACTTCAAGCCATGGTTCTGCGCAAGATGACTATGATTCCTCTGGCGACGTGTATGTGTGGGGTGAAGTCATTTGTGACAACACTGTAAGAGTTGGTCCCGATACAGTAATCAGGTCAGCCGGGAAGGCTGATTTTCTATTACCTAAGCCCCTGGAGTCCAAGCTAGTTCTTGATGTGCACCATGTAGATTGTGGGGTCAAGCACGCTGCTTTGGTCACAAAGAACGGGGAAGTGTTTACGTGGGGTGAGGAATCTGGAGGACGTCTTGGCCATGGATCAAGGGAGGACTCTGTTCACCCTCGTCTGGTTGAGTCGTTAGCTATCTGTAATGTGGACATTGTTGCCTGTGGGGAGTTCCACACCTGTGCCGTGACAACAGCTGGGGAACTTTACACCTGGGGTGATGGAACACATAATATTGGACTTCTAGGCAATGGTACCGATGTAAGCCACTGGATTCCTAAAAGAATTTCAGGAGCACTGGATGGTCATCAAGTTGCTTATGTTTCTTGTGGGACCTGGCATACAGCCTTGGTTACGTTGAGAGGGCAGCTATTTACGTTTGGTGATGGTACATTTGGAGTTTTAGGACATGGGAACCGCGAAAGTTTTTCATGTCCAAGGGAGGTAGAGTCTTTATCGGGGTTGAAAACAATCGCTGTGTCCTGTGGTGTATGGCACACTGCAGCTGTTGTAGAAGTTATAGTCACTCAATCCAGTTCAAGTATGTCTTCTGGAAAGCTCTTCACATGGGGAGATGGCGACAAACATCGGCTTGGTCATGGTGATAAGGAACCAAGGCTTAAGCCTACGTGTGTGGCTTCACTTATTGATTATGATTTCTGCAAGATAGCATGTGGTCATAGTCTTACTGTAGGACTGACAACATCTGGACATGTTCTGAGCATGGGTAATACTGTCTATGGTCAGCTTGGGAATCCTCGTTCAGATGGTAAACTTCCATGCTTAGTTGAAGATATCATGAGTGAACATGTTGTCCAAGTTGCATGTGGTTCCTACCATGTTGCAGTCTTAACAAATAAGAGTGAGGTTTTTACATGGGGAAAGGGGGCCAATGGAAGACTGGGTCATGGAGACGTGGAGGATAGAAAAATACCTACACTGGTTGAAGCATTGAGAGACAGGGCTGTTAGGCACATAGCTTGTGGTTCAAACTTCACTTCAGCTATATGCCAACATAAGTGGGTTTCTGGAGCTGAGCAGTCGCAATGTGCCGCATGTCGGCAACCATTTGGGTTCACCAGAAAGAGGCATAATTGCCATAATTGTGGCCTTGTCCATTGTAATGCTTGCACCTCACATAAGGTCCTGAGAGCAGCATTGGCTCCTAATCCTGCAAAACCATACCGTGTTTGTGATTCATGTTTTCTGAAATTAAACAGTGCAGCATACTCAAGCGCAGTTAATAAGAAGAAAGAGGCTGTGCCTCGCCATTCTGGTGAAAGCAACAATGATGCTAAATTAGCTAGAGCAATTGTGCCCAGCAATTTGGATATGATTAGAAGTTTGGACAGCAAGGCAGCAAAACAAGGGAAGAAAACTGATGCACTGTCATTCCTTCGGACTCCCCAAATGAGTTCACTTCTTCAGCTAAAAGATATCGCTTTATCTGGTGGGATCGATCTGAACAAGCCAGTTCCAAGAGCAGTTCGCACATCAGTTCGATCATTGAACTCATCTAGGGCTGTTTCCCCTTTCTCACGCAAGCCTAGTCCACCACGCTCAACTACACCAGTCCCGACAACTCATGGTCTTTCAATTGCTAAAACTGCTGCTGATAGTCTTGCAAAAACTAATGAGATGTTAAGCCAAGAAGTTGAAAGACTCCGTGCACAGGTATTATTGACTTTGATTTATATGCAAGCTTGCAGCTTTGTGTTATTACGTGGACAAACAGTTAAATTTATGGACCGCTTTAGGTTGATAATCTGAGGCGCCGCTGTGAGCTTCAAGAGCTTGAGTTGCAGAAATCAGCAAAGAAAGTACAAGAAGCCATGACAATGGTTTCAGAGGAGTCTGCAAAGTCTAAAGCTGCTAAGGAAGTCATAAAGTCCCTAACAGCACAGGTAATATTGATTGGCTAAGAGTTTTCATTCCTTTCTAGCTACCCAAATGTATACTGTTGTTTTCATTGCAAATAGCGTTCATGCTTATGCTTATGGTCCTATGGCCGAGGTTTGTTGTACAGAAAGCATATGTTTCCTATTTCAAGAACGGCATAGCTTTGTGTCATCAAATTATACAAATTGCAAATTGAAAATAATGTATGCATATAATCATCTTTTTGGGATAACTATATAGTTTATATACCCTTTACCCATATTATACTCTAATACCCATATAAGATTTTTTTTAAAGAAAATCTAACATCCAAAAAAACTTGCATATTTTGTACCTACTACCTAGCCTGTCAAAATATGAAACTATTAATTTGAGCTTACTTTATCTCGGCAAATGGACGCCTTTGTTTGCTTGTTCGACTAGATTGGTTTCTCTGATCATTGTTGCATGCATCTTTTGCTGTTGCTTGTTTAGCTCAAGGATATGGCTGAAAGACTACCTCCAGACCAGGGAGCCTATGATGGCAGTGAAGCAAAACAAGTGCACGTTCCAAATGGCATTGAGATGTATGCTTCTATTTACAGTAGCATAAATGGTATTCATCAGCCACAAAACGAGTCTATCAGTGCTGTAAGCACGCCTAGTCTGCATATTGGAAGATCACTGCACCCAAATGGAATCTCACTTCAGCATAAATCGCCAGGAAATATTAGTGAAAACAGCGAAGCGAGTGCTCACAGCCATAGGGTTTCAGGTCCTACTGACGCTGAAAATCCGAATCGAAAGGGACATAGCAGTAATGATGAGATGCTCAGTGCAAGCAGTAGAGCAGATGATAGTGCCAGCAAGGATGCTAGGTCGCTTTTCAATGGCAAGGATGGTTACAAATCTCGGAGTGCAGTATCATTGCCCAGCAACCAAGTTCAGGCCGAGTGGATTGAGCAATATGAACCCGGTGTATACATAACACTGACAACTCTTCGTGATGGGACCCGAGATCTGAAGCGCGTACGCTTCAGGTAAGTTGATTTCTGTCGTCTTCTGTAGGTGCTGCCAGGGGGCTCTTCCTCTATTTGTGTTTCATTTATTATATAGTTAAAAAGGTTAATAGTTGACTAAAATAGTAAAAGTAGGATCTTGTAAATCACCCGATGATGCCAGAATAGCTGGAATGTAGAGCTTCAGGTCACCTTTGGCGTAGACCGTATATCAGTAATATTGTAGAACACATTATAGAAGTATGTGTTTCTCTGCAAGAGTAACATTCCATCATCATGCGTGCTCAATGCTTTGTGCAACGAAATTTAATTAACCAATTGACTAAGCTTTACAAATTTTTATACTGAATCATGCCATGGACGAATGAAGGTTGTTTGTTTCTGTGTTCAACATCTAATTTATTTAACAGTCCTATCGTTCTGAGTTATCAGTGTCATTGTCTCGTCTCGAATTTTCTGTGCAGTCGAAGGCGTTTTGGGGAGCATCAGGCAGAGAGCTGGTGGAACGAGAATCGTGACAGGGTCTATGAGAAGTACAATGTAAGGAGCTCAGAGCGAGTCTCGTCGGCTTCATCAATCCGGTCAGCTCGATGACCCCCCTCCTTCCTACTCACTGCTTGGCAGTGGTAATCTTGAAGTGGGAGCGCCAAAGCCAAGTCAGCGTGGCAAGGCGCCGAGGAATTCTTTTTGCCCGTGTAATGTCGATAATTCTTGTTACTGTTGTTGTGAAATTGAGTCAGTCATCCATATCCATCCAAGGGCTCGTTAGGCTTGCCCTGTTCCGATGTAATGTACATAGAGCTGTGGAACACCGAAACATGGAGTAGGGGGTGGGCCGGCAGAGGGTGGGACAGTGGTGTGTTAACTGTCGAGGGGCCATCCCAGCCCTTTGTACCCTTTGATAGCCTTTGGCTGTAGCCAATGCAGATGTAAAGAAGTGGCATTTTTTTTTTTTGGTCACCAAAATTGTCATGCGCTACATTTTGGCCCATCGCCCGTGCTTGTTAAGCTTAAGGATTTTGGTTGCTTCAATAGTTGCTGCTGCAGCAGTTCTGATGGCCTGCCTATCGTTGGCAAGGAGGGCTTTTGAGATGGATGGCGGGTGTCTCTTTTCTCATGGTGCCTATACAGTAGCGTTGGTAGGAAAAGAAAAGGCGACACAACAGCGATATGCTCAGCTTGATGTTACAAAATCTGAGAACCGTCTAAAAAGTCCGATGTCTTAAAATTTAAGAGTTATCTATACTAAAAAATATTTGATATTTTAACTGTTTACTACTCCTATCTCTTCATTGATTAATGCGGATTGCTATGTGTGTATACGTGTAGTTTTTGTTGAGCACTAAATCTCCTTCAAACTCTTCTCAAAGGTTCAGCATAGGTCCAGTTTTGCTGACTGGTGCGCGTCTGGTGCACACAAATCTTATCCGCCCGTGGCTCTCTATCTGCTGTCTGTCTCTGCACTCCCCGGCAGCATCAGAGCAACGCATATCCCCTCCGCTCCATGGATTCCTGCTTCCCTCTCCTTCGCTAGGCCAGCTGCCCAAGCTCCTTCCTTCCCTAGCTCTAGCTAGACGATCGGGGTGAAAGAAACGCCACGCCGCGCCGGCAGGCAGGGTAGTCGAGAGAGAGGTTGACGATGGCATTAGCCTGTACAGCCACAGCCCGGCTACTCCACCCCTGCGCAGGCATGGGCATGGGCCTGCTGTCCAAGCAGCAGCAGCAGCAGCAGCAGCACCCAAGAACACCGCCGCCGTCCTCCTCCTGCTGCTTACACCTCCTCCACCATAGGCCCCTCGCCAGCAGCCCCTTCGCGCGCCACTCCGTAGACGTCACCAAGGACGACAAGCCGCTTGAGACAGAGAGCCCTGAGCAAGCCGCCGCCGCCGCCGCCGACAAGGACGACGACGGCGGGCCAAAGCTTGACCCGAGGCGGTTCGAGGAGAAGTTCGCGGTGCTGAACACGGGGATCCACGAGTGCCGCTCCTGCGGGTACCGCTACGACCAGGCGGCGGGGGACCCGTCGTACCCGGTGCCGCCGGGCCTCCCCTTCGCGCAGCTGCCCGACGACTGGCGCTGCCCCACCTGCGGCGCCGCGCAGTCCTTCTTCGAGAGCAAGAGCGTCGAGATCGCCGGCTTCGCGGAGAACCAGCAGTTCGGCCTCGGCGGCAACTCCCTCACCTCCGCCCAGAAGGGCCTGCTCATCTACGGCAGCCTCCTCCTCGGCTTCCTCTTCTTCATCTCCGGCTACTTCCTGCAATGACCGGCCGGGCTTTCCGTCTGTTTGTTTCTGTGAATGTGAATACTTACTTACTTACTCCATCCATATACCATGCATCTACTCCATCGATTTTGTGGCAACCGTCATTCCTTCCTATCCATGGAACTTCATCCATTCATTCAGTTAACTGGAGTAGAACAAAAGAGGAACCTTGGCCGTAGAATTTGATGATGCAGAGATCGTTCAGTTTTGACGACAAATTAAGTCCGGCGTCAGTGATTGTTTGTAGCATATTTAGCCTATTATATATGCGGTTTAATGCATGGTCATATAATACATTACTGGCACAAACCATTTTGCAAGAATGTATCATCAAATGTGTATCTCTTGAATATGATTCCAGCTTCAACAACACTGCCAATTTTGCCTTGCATTGCGCATGGTCTTTGACAAACACTGTTGTGCAGCTCGATAATCGTGTTCCTGCGTGTTAACCTCACAAGTGATCAAAATTGAACAAAGTCGTCATCTGATTGCACAGGACATTGCCAAAACTAGAAGCAGCAAACGAATATAAATACCAAAGAGGCTTTTGTGTAAAAGCCCTAGACCGTATACTAGAAATACTTTTTAGAACACCCGGCACTGGCACTTGTTGTCGTATATGATGGGAGCGATTACTATGTGTTAATGTGTTATACATGTCACAGTTAGCTTAAAGTTTAAACGGTGGATGTGAGCTGATGACACTCGAAGTATGAACTGTGTACCAGAGAGCTGCAACTGGATATGATTCAAATATTTTGCATGGGGCATTTCAGTTGGTGCTATGCAAGTTATTCACCATTTTTTCTAAAGAAGCCACAAATGTGAGCCTAGCAGCAGTCAAGCATCCAACTATTCAGAATGGTTGAAGCCATCTCTCAAGAATTGAATTTAGACACTTAATATTCTTTTTAACCATTGTTAAGTAAACCGAGGCTTCGAATACTTGAATACATGCATGCTAAAGGTTATTGTCGGTGTTTCGCACCAACATCAACTAATAAACTTGGGATTACACATTTATGACTCGTATAGTGTGCTAAGAGAACACGAAGATATATACTGTTTAGATGGAACATCCCTACATCCAATCGAGAGCAGCTCGTGTTACTTGCATTAAGTTTGCCGTAGGAGTTACAAACTGGGTCGGGAGCTCCGGTGAGTGTGCAGGATGGGTGCGATGGTTGTTCCGTTGCCTTGTATGGGGCACTCGGCCTTTTTTCTTCCTTTGTGTAGCTCAAGTGAAGGGCCGGTTACAATGACAAAGGGTAGACATATAGAGAGAGAAAAAGAGAAAAACAAAAAAAAAGGAAGGAGTGCCCAAGCTCCCAGAATATCATTGTCCTTCTCTCCGTGTTGGTCTATGCGGTCTTGTTCGTTACTGTGTCCATGAGTAGGCATGACGATCTGATCAAGGCGTTCCACGCCACACACACGAGCCGGCATGGTCAACAGGGAGGGCCAACAATTGACCCGACGAAAGGTCATACCGGGTTGGTAACGTAGTGCTCCCTCGTATAATGACGTAAGCCCTTGAGTATGGCCTGTCACGATGAAAATTGTGTCGTGGTACATTTGTACTCCCGTTGGTGGCAGAGGCATGGGCCAGTGACCCTGCTCCGACGCGCGGAGTGGTTGGCGGTTTTGTAGAGCTCCCTAAGTCTTGCTCGACTCATGTGTTTGAGTTGAACGGAGCAGAATATCTCACTAGGAGACAGAATATTCCCTTCGATGGGTCGGACGAGATGGAGCTCGCGTCACCCGAAGTCAAATTAGGTGGAATCCACTTTTCAAGGGTTGAACGAGTTGGGGCCTATGTTCCTGGGGTCGGTCAATGCGGAGATTCTCCGCAGAGGTCGAGACAGATTTTTCTTTTGAGAGGTCAGATAACATTGATTCGTCATTCTTATCCATGGGACGGGTTACCTTCGATGTTTATTAACCATCTGTTTTTAGGTAGCGTGATATTTATATGTATCATGAGATATGTTTTCGCTCTTCCATCTAATCGAAAGACAGAGCTCTTGCCTTGCCCATTCCTTGAAAAATAAGGAAAGAAAAACTTGAGTCTTTCATGTCGAGGATTTGGTGGCAGAAGGATGATAATGTTAAATTTGCTCTTAGAGACATGTGCCCTTACTCTCTTTGTCTTTAGATTTACACTGAGAAGTGTGTGAGTAAAACACCGCGTCCAGGATGGTAATGTTAAAAAAACCAGAGAAGGATGCTGTGGGCAGGACACTAGGGCTGAGGAAGTGGCCGGGGAGCAGAGAGCATGCTCCTCCAAGTCCAAGCTGAATTCGATCCAGCTGTGCTGTCTGCACTGCACGCCATTCATTCCAGGCACCAGCCGAGCCACCATCCGCATCGTCGTCTCCGCTGCTCCTAATTGTCACGCCACGCGCCCACCTCCGCCTGCCGTATCCGGCTCCGGCAGTCCCCACGTCCACCCTTCCCCCACTCACTCACCAAAAACCTCCTCGCCGCGCCGCCAGGACCCCATCCGACGGCATGCCGCCGCCGCCCAACTCCGCTCCACGCCTCGCAATCCCCGCCATGGCCCGATCCCGATCCCACTCCCAGTCCCAGGCGGACCTCGATTTCCCGTCCCTCATCTCCGACCTCACCTCCCTGCTCCTCCACTCCCCCGCCTCCTCCTCCGGCCCCGTCTTCTCCTCCTCCTCCCTCTCCATCCCCACCCCGACTCCCAAACCCAAACCCAGCACCACATCAGCAGCCCCGACCCCGACCCCGCTGGCGCGCGCGGCCATCGGGGCCTGCGCGGGCGCCGCGGCGGGGGCCTTCACCTACGCGGCGCTGCTCCCGATCGACGCCGTCAAGACGCGGCTCCAGGTGCAGGCGGCCGCCGCGCCGTCCGCCACCTCCTGGCAGGTCTTCCTCGACATCCTCCGGACCGACGGCCCGCTCGGCCTCTACCGCGGCCTCTCCGCCGTCATCCTCGGCTCCGCCTCCTCCTCCGCCGTCTACTTCGGCACCTGCGAGCTCGCCAAGTCGCTGCTCCGCCCGCACCTCCCGCCCTTCCTCGTCCCGCCGCTCGCCGGGGCCAGCGGCAACGTCTCCTCCTCCGCCATCATGGTGCCCAAGGAGCTCATCACGCAGCGCCTCCAGTCCGGCGCCGCCACCGGCCACTCCTGGCAGGTGCTCCTCCGCATCGTCCGCGCCGACGGCTTCTTCGGCCTCTACGCGGGCTACGCCGCCACGCTGCTCCGCAACCTCCCCGCGGGCGTGCTCAGCTACTCCTCCTTCGAGTACCTCAAGGCCTTCGCGCTCCGGCGCCGCGGCGGGGAGAGCCTCACGCCCGGGGAGAGCGTCCTCTGCGGCGCCCTCGCGGGGGCCATCTCCGCCGCGCTCACCACGCCGCTCGATGTCGTCAAGACGCGCCTCATGACAAGGGTTGCCGCCGAGGGTAGCCGCACCGTGCTCGGGACTATGAGGGAGGTCGTCGCGGAGGAGGGGCTTGTCGGCCTGTCCCGTGGCATCGGACCAAGGGTGCTGCACAGCGCGTGCTTTGCGGCGCTCGGATACTGTGCCTTCGAGACCGCCAGGCTTGCCATCCTGCAGTGCTACCTTGAACGCTGCCAAAGCAAGGCCGAGGCCGCAGCACAACCAGAGATGGAGCCTGGAGTTGCTGCTGCTTCTACTTGAGTTTCCTTTTGCGGCTTTTCCTCTGTAGTCTGCTAGTGTACCTGGGAGTTTCAAGTTTTGTTTTAGTTATTAACAAATCTAGGTGTATGCACCTTGCAGCTGATGTACATGCTAAATGTCTCAGCTTTAGCACCACCAAATGTTCATTGTAGAGTTGAATGATGGCAGGCAATAAGAATTAAATCTATCGTTTGATTAATCTATCGCTCCTACACGTGTTTTCCTGCACAGCTGATGGAATATAGATAGATTATGTTCATGCAGTGGCTATATTAACGCTCATAGATGATTTTACAGAAACAGCGTTTTGAATATAAGAATGAAATCTAAGCGTTAGTTTCTAGTCATGCTATGGAAGTATGATTATGCTATATGTTTTTGAGTATGTTGGTTCAGTTGCATGAACTATGTTCCTCTATGGATGTGGGCACAATGGGACAATTCATGGTTTACATGAGCAAGTCTCTTTTAATTTAGTGTTTACCATTGTCATCAGTTGCCAGACAACTGTACTTTCAAAAGTCTTGATGTTTTGGTTTACTAGTGTTCAGAAACAGCATCACAGTTACAGAAAGTTTCAATCACATTAAACTAAAGTTAGTGGACATCGAAGGCAACATTGTAGCGGAAATTGGATACAATCCAGATCACTCCAAGGACTTAGAATGTGTTGCCACTGCATGCAAGCACCCCCAGGGCAAATTAGCATGCTATGGCTCATCATTTGAAGTACTTTCTGCAGAATGAATCCGCCGCATGTGGGCACTGAGTCTTGATGAAATTCTCTATGCACTTCTTGTAAGAGAAATCTGAACTCGATCCATCTGAGGACGCAACGTACAAGCACCTGCTGCTAGGGAAAGCTTGATGCTTATCGACCTGCAAGCAGAAAAACAGTTAACCATCAAAACATTTCCCTATGATCTCATTCTCATGCAAAGATGAGCTGCTTAGCGCTTACCATAATGTAGTTGCCCTGACCGGCCATCTTCTTCTCCTTCTCTGGGTGGTACATCAGAATCTTGTTCACGATGAACATCTCATCATCCTGAGAAAGCTTCACGCCATCTCTGCAAATTATAAATCGAGTCAGACTGTGAACAAGGGATTCAGACACAAAAGGAGCACCTGGTGTCTCATGGCAACCAAAAAATAGGTACTATCGTTTACTGTTGCAATTAATTGGGGTTTGTGAACCCGAGGTAAATCTATTGTGCTAATATTATCTTTCAGCATACTGCTTGTTTGTTCAAGCTGCATTAGGCCAGGAAATGTACCTTGATTCACGGATGATCCTCTTTACATTCTTAATGATTGGTTCAACTTGTGTGTATATCTGCTGCTCCACTGGTGTGAAACTATAACTGATCCCACCTTGTGTAGCACTGTTGTTATTCTGGGCTCTCCAGTTCCTGCTGTTACTGCCTCCACGGTGTGATCCCTCTGATTTCCACATGCCTCTGCCACCACTGTTACTGCCTCCGCGGTGTGATCCCTCTGATTTCCAAATGCCTCTACCACCACCTCTACGACCACCTCGACCAAAACCACTATTCTTCCAGTTCCATCCACCTGAGCTAGATGATTCTGCATTGGCAAAGTCCATGCCTCTACCACCACCTCTTCGACCACCTCGACCAAAACCACTATTCTTCCTGTTCCATCCACGTGAGCTAGATGATGCACTGGCAAAGTCCTGTGCTCCTGCAACATTTTCTCTACACCAACTTAGGTTGTTATCTTGGTGTGTCACAGCTTGGCTCCAGCTATGCTTTGGTTGCTTTCGCTCATTTACTTGGCTGGTAAACTGTCTCTTGTTCTGCCCTCTGTTGCTAGCTGATTCTGCAAATGTAAACCGTCTCTTGTTCTGTCCTCTGGTGCTAGTTGATTCTGCAGAAGCTGTACTGGGAGGACCCCTTGGCTCATCATTTCTCCAGTTTGCAACTGAGTTCCATTTTATCTTATTTTGCATTCCCTGGTTTTCCTGTACAGTGCTGCACAATCCAGCCCTACCCATAAAATCATGCAGCAGGGAATCACCTTTTGGCTTGTCTGTCCAAGATATTGGACTAGTTCCACCCAAACATACCATCTCATCCTCCTGAACTTCGTCCTCTGGAAGCTGGTCAACGTCATACAAGCATAAACTGTGAGGAGCATCTGTCTTCTGACTAGTTCCACTCAAACATACCATCTCATCCTCCTGACTAGTTCCAACAGCTTCGAGGAAGTCATATAAATTGTACTCTCTGAGTATTTTGTTGCTTGCAGACTGTGAGAGACCAAAATGAGTTCAGAATAGATGAGAAATGCGATTTGTACCGCGCAATAAGAATGGCATAGTGAAGTAGCCAAATTACCTGGTCCTCATCGTTCCAGTAGATTGTGAAAGCTGAGCCAGTCCTGATTGCTATGTGATTACCCCAAGAGCAGGTTGACACAACACTAGCTAGCTGATCAGAGTCTACCTTCTCTGCACTCTTCCTGAAGCATTGCATTGGTCTCTGCAGCATGTTTCCTCATTTTTGTATGATTGTTGGTAATAGGCACTGAGGCACCAAAATGGGGAACTCAAAAGAAATGTACGACACTTACAGACAGTGTAGCTTCCATAAATGGCGCTTGAACCTTCAGGGACTGGAATGTGGCCTTGTAACCAGATCTATTGAAGCCATGCAAGCTACCTGTGCAGGTCATGCTGCTTGCCACAGTTATGAGGTGCTCCGTTAGAACTGATTTTGTAACCATCTCAACAGACTTGGAAAGGTGCTGAAAGAATTTCCAAGAGGAGGGCAGAACATGAGAAACCTTTCAATATAAACTTTAGTTTATCTGAATTACTTAGAAAGGCATAAGACAAGAACCAACCTGCACGACTCGATCAAAGACACAGAAAATGCCAAACACCTTTTGAACTTCTTGTATATTGCAAGGTGCCGATCTGGTGGTGTCAATTAGATCCATCACAGGGATACATGCATCCATTACTACTTCCCAGGTGCCACCATTATCTGCAGCCGCTATCTTTTCAACTGTGATTTCCAGTGCCAGTTCTCCGTTTTGCTCTGCACTGAAGTTCTGGACCCAACTTGTTAATTCTGGTTCAACCCATATCAACTTAGCCTCCTGGACTCGAGGATCACCTATGAGACGAGGCAAGAGTCAATAATTAGAACTTCACAAGGCATAATTTCTGCATAAGTATTTGGGCTTTCCATTCGATGTTATGTCAATGTGAATTATGTTATGACCTTTTATAATTGTGTCCAGGAGTATAGGAAAAATGGTATTGGTCATCATCTGGATAACATTAGATTCAGATAGCCCTGTGGTGGTGCTTGCATGGATGAAACACTGCAAGCAGCAAACTTGCAAGGCTTGCTCATCACCTATATCCTGGTCACACAAGCAGTATTCGCTACAAAGAGAAGACATGATGTTAAGGTGTTTACTAAGAAGGTATGAACTAGAACTAGACAATTTATGAGGTAAAAAATAGATTATTATATGATTTAGCAAAAATCTGAACTATGCATATGTTAACCTTGCACTAAACTAATAACTCAATATTAGTGGGTCTGAACAGTAAGTGAGCATATGAAAGAAATGGGGGGAAAATTCATGCTATTTCAGCATTATATGTAGAAAAGTGAAGCACCTAGAAATAATTTCAGTTGTCTTCAAAATTTGCATCAGCTGCCTATTTTTCGTTACATGTTTACTGATAATTTTTTGGCATGTTTGAAGAATATCTCCCATAGTTATTTCCATCTGATTCAATTGCTCCTGCAGTAGCAACAGAAAGCATATTATTACTGGCAATTCTGAATAATAGATAAATGTTATTTCACAAGTAGAATTGTATACCTTATCTAGGTGAATGTGACCAACAAGGCATTGTGCTGCTTGAGTTTCTTCTTGCTGGTACCTGAAATACACTGAAACCATAAGTGATTGCTATTATTATAACTCCACATTGTGGCTTAAGGTGGATTGAACAGGGTTAAATAAAATACCAGTTTACATCAGCTCAAGTTATCTGTAATTTTCAAGTGTTATTTAAGCTTTTGGATCATTTTTGTAATATGATACTATCAACACAAAGTTTAAGCCAAGCATTCTTTTTAATCAAGTAGGCTAACAGTATTTAACAAATGCACTGCAATGTGGTGAAATAAATAATTAGGAAGTGCATACTTGATGGAAACCTCAGTGGCACAATACTCCAGTTTGATTCTTTTTAAGCAGGATTGCACCCTGAGTGCTGTTCTTTCCATGCAAAAGTTGAGTCCACAAAAGCATTTGTTCAGATACAAAATTGCCTTTTGGTCAATGGTACCAGTTTTGGAGCAAGCATCGGTAAGAAGTACTTCCTGAAAATTAACATATATAAGTCATTATACCCAACATACTAAATTATACTTGGAATGGAACGGATCTACGAAGCACTTCACCTTCATCGAGTCCCAAAATGTCATGTTTTTCTGATTTGGATCTAGCACTGCCTTGTATGCAGCATTTGTGAATGCAGTGGCCGCCAAGATACCAACACGATCACCTGGTGTCACAGAACTTGATACATTTGTTGAATCAAATTGTACAATTGAGTTGCTGTATGAAGTTCTCATGGTTCCATCGTAGCATATTGTGACATCTCGTAGCATTGCCATCATGTTCTTAAAAAGATTGCCAGGTTCAGCCAGTCCTTTAGATGATGAGCGCTCTATCTTTTCCCTTACTGATATTGAGTGGAGTAGTTCTTCATATGGGTTTAAACCACTGTAAAAGGAACTCTTAACAAAACCGTGTCCCACTGAAGGATCATAACACTTGGTGTTTCCGCTGCATCTTTCCAGAAAGTTGTAGCAGTCCTTCATTAAGTTACTAGAGTATAACCTACCAGTGCTTTGCAGTTGACGGCCCAAGAAACCAATCTGCTCAACTAATTTCTTCAGAGCTGAATCATTTTTTGGATCAATGAGAAGACCAAGGGAAGAGGAATTAGCAATGAAGTCCACAGTTGACCTGCGGAACTCATCGATCTCAAGCGGAACACTTTGATTTGTCTTCTGCATTGCCCTGGGGCCATCAAGATCTTTCAAGCTTATGCTGAAACCATCCATAAGCAGTGATTCCATTAGGAGGGGCTGCTGAAGATTTATGAGCTTCATGGTCTCCCTTGGGCCCTTTTTTGAAAGAGTTGATGAGATGATGGCAGTAACTGAGGCTCCAACAGTGTTTGGGTGGCTTGGTAGGGTTCTTAATGCATCGGTAGTTTGTAGAATCTGAGGCATATTCCAATTGCCCAGTGGAATCATCCCTGACGAGAACATGGCAATTTGGCTTGCCTCTTCTCTAGAATACCATCTTTTAGAATACCATCTGTCACACATTATCTTCAGAGCTAGTAGGTAATCATTCTTGATCTGAAAGTTCAGCTTCCCATTGTGGGAGTTCAGCAGTTGTTTCTCCACAGTGAAGAGCTCTGCAGCTTCAACCCTTGCTGGAACTGATCTTGGGAAGAAGATGTGAACACAATCACCATCAAAATCTGCTCCAAGTGGGCCACAGATGAGCGGGTTAATCTTTATGGCGTGGTCATCATGGACATGGACATATAAGGCTTGAACCGAGTGCATGTCAGTGCTTGGTGGTCTATTGAGGAAGACGAGATCCCCGTCAAGGACTCTTCGGTCTACAGTTTCACCAACCCTCAGCACGACTCGCTTCTTATTTCCTTTCTTACCATCCAAGTCATATGTGTTGGTATTGAGATCAGTGTATGTCAGGCATAGTCCTCTATCCATCATGTCTTGCAGCCGAGTAATGTTGTAGTCTGTGACACATTCTTGTACTGACACCCTTCTCGCTATTTCATCAGGCATCCCTACTACATCAATGCCAATGTATGGGTCACCAGTGATCACTGCACGGCACGTATAACTTGAACTCTTACTAAGGAAGAGGGCCTTCATCTTTTTCTGCCATTGTTTTGGTGCAGGCTGTCTTGTAAAGGTGACATGCTGGGAAACCTTGGAAAGACATAACACGATAACATATTAAGTTGCCACAGTTATGTTCAATAACATAATTTCTACTTATTTTACAGATTAACTATAGGTACCTTTGCTGGGCCTCCCATATTCATGTAATTGGCGACAGCTACCTGAAGATCATCGGCCCCTAACTCACGTGCTTCAAAATTTGGGTGGCTGATATTTAAGCTTTTAATTTGTTCTATCGTGCGTAGGACTTTTTGCAACAGGCCTTTTGGTGCGTCCTAAACCAGGAAGCGACAATCAGGAGTAATTAGAATGATATGGAAGGATGGGGTCTTATGCAAACAGGTAATATCATTGTTTTATCAGGAGGAACTTACAGGAGGGAACATTTCTGTGTTGTCATCTAACATATTCGAAATGTGCAGGCAATTGGGTGGGACGGACATGTTATCCATCACAAATCCATCCTGCAGATTGTATCCTCTAGCAGCAAGCCTTGCTCTTGTTTCTTCAATGATCTTCATCATTATGTCCTGAACCTAAGAAATCGAAGGACACGCTATGAGTCCCTCTGAACAAGCTGTGAGTACACTGGAAGGGTTTCAGGAGTGTAGATATTTCCCAGAATCGTTGAATACCTCTTTTGGATGTAAGGGGCGACGGTGAGATGTACCGCTTGTATGGAAGCCAAATTGATCAAGGAAGCTCCAAAACCCATCTGCAACTTCGTGCGTTAATGGGGCTTTCAGTTCCAAGCTACGGGCACCATTGGATTTCTTCACTTGACTGACACATAGCGGTGGGAGATCCTGGAACAAGAGGAACGCAGGGATTTGTAAGAGCAGCAAGATTCCATTGTTCAAGCAAAATTGTGCTTCAGATTGTACGTTTTGTTCTACATCAGGATTGTTCTGAACATAGGAAATTGTGACCGTGTGAACAAAATTTGATATGTGTTCGGTGTTCCAACCAACCCAAGTGACTAAGTGATCAAATTTGTATGAACAATAAGGTATGATGACAGGAAGGATACTTATGTCGTACCTGACAGTGTGAACATGATGTGAATCTGCTTTCTTTGCCGGTGCCCTTCTGCTCGAGAATAATAAACAAACAAAAAGAAGAAGAAGCGTGTGAGGTATTTTTGTGTTTGTAACTGTAACAGAATAACAGATTCGTTTTAACTGTGGCAGGGTTCTTGTCCATGGCTGGGTGGCACGCGCGTACCTTGGGTTTCTTGAGGCGGAGGCAGCGGAGGCAGACAAGGTTGAGTATCTTCCCCAGCTCGGCGACGTGGCCGGGGTGGTAGATGGGCTCTGGCAGCTTGATGAAGCCGAAATGGCCCTCGCACTGGTCGAGCTGCGTGGCGCCGCAGGACTCGCAGCTGGTGGCGACCTGCAGGGGCAGCCCCAGCGACGGGTTGTCCTGGAGCTGGCTGCAGTGCGTGATCGGGATGGGGTTCTCCACCGGATGCGCCATGAGCTTCTGCCGTCCGGTGGTGGTCGGTGGATGGGCATTGGGCAGCATTGTTCATCGGGTGCATGAGCTAGGTGGACAAGAAAAGAGAGTTGATGGAAGAGAAAGAGATGAGAAGGCGGAGCGGTGCTTACGATCTCCTCGTTGCTTGCGACGCTGAGCTTGATCCGGCGGATGGAGGCCTCTGGGATGGTCAGTCGGCCATGGCCAGCAGCTGCCGGATCGTTGTCCTCCATTCCGTAGTTGTCTCTGTCCAAGAAGCAGCAGCAGGACGTACGTACGAGGGGTGAGCTTTGGATTTCAGGTGAAGCAGAGAACACGATGATGCCACAGATGCAGGCAACCAGGCATGCAAAACGAAAGCAAGTGGGTGGAGGAAGAAGCAGATGATTGATGCGGCTATCAACTAGCCTGCTGTTGAGTAGAGTTGAGTAGGAGCTAGGACTGAGAATGGGGAAGGCAGGACGGGAGCAGCACGACCTGACCAACCAACAGGCAACTTATTTCAGTCACAAGAGAGGTCGATCTCATGCTTATGTATTTCATAAGTAGTAGTATATGATAAAGTATTGCATTGATTTTCTTGCAACGACACCCTTGAGAAAAAAAACAAAAAATACATTCAAATCCTTGCAAGATCTCCCGGCTGTCTTCGGTGGAGGAGCAGCCACACCTCTCCTGCGACGCCGGAGGGGCAGAAAAGCCGTGGCCGGCCAGCTCAAAATCGAACGAACGAGTTGTTACATGCCCGGCCCGGCCCATTTAAAAGGGAACCCATATCACATGGCCAGCCCATTTAACAATTCCATATTATATCAATAATATCTTGTCGCTCCCACAGCAACAGCACCTTGAGGCCACACAGTGACAGGCAAGGCAAGCATGGCCGCCGTCTCTCCCGCCGCCGCGGTGCCTGCTACCTTCCTCCCGCGCCTCCCCCCGTCTCCTCCTGTGCTCTCTAGAGCCCATCCCGTCTCCCTATCCTCCAAGCGCCGCGCCTGCGCCGTCACGGCCTCCGGCTCCTCCTCCTCCTCCTCCAACTCCGGGTACACACCTTTACATTACCCTGAAACCCGCGTCGTTTTTTTACATATAATATCGTGCCGTGGGTGACGGCGCGTGTGTGCAGCTATGGTGGGGATGGATCTTAGACGAAACGCTAATTGGAAAGTTTAGGCGCTACAAATTGGATTGGGTCTATGTATGTAATTCTGGATTACCTTCCATCATCCACTTCATGCCTCTTTCATTTGTTTTGTCAGATATCAAACCTCACTGTTGCCGCCGTTCAGCTTTACATTTGACCAAGGTTCTTCTACTTCCAAAAGGCCATATAGATGGCAAAGGGTATTGCTTAAAGTTAGTGGGGAAGCTCTTGCTGGGAATCACACAGAAAACATCGACCCAAAGGTTGACCTTCTTTTCGGTGGACCGTCTTTAAATACTGTGACAGCAGACGATTTATGTGAGTGTGTCATGGAATTTCATGTAAATGTGTGCTCTATTGCAGATTACAATGGCAATTGCAAGAGAGGTTGCTTCTGTCACCAAGCTAGGTGTAGAGGTGCCCGCGTCCTTTCATTTATTTCTTTATTCATTGATTACATCTCGGATTACTTGGTTCAATATTTAGAATTGATGAAGTAAAAAGTGCTAGTACATATTTTTAATAATAGACATTGATTCAGTGGTTTGATGATGTTGTATTCATATCAAGTGATCTTGGATGTGTATTGTGTGTGTAATTACCTTTTGTTTTCTCTAAAGCAAAGCAAAGCAATCATACGATGTCCATTAAAAAATGTGAGAGCCCTTGCAGGTTGCTATTGTTGTTGGCGGTGGCAATATCTTCCGTGGGGCCTCTTGGGCTGGATGCAGTGGTCTTGACCGCTCATCCGCGGATTACATCGGGTAACATGTTCAATGCCTTTATTCTATGCTCGTAAAAAGGACATGAAATGCAATAAAAGTGTGATATACCTAAGCCAAATAACGAAACAAAAGGTGAAGCCTAATATCGACACATTTGTTCATGCCTATTAAGCTGCTTGTAAATTTTCTAGAGTATTCCATCAAAATAGTTTACCGTGTGGAAAGGATAAATACCTTTAAGGAACCCTACCATTTTATCATTGTTCCAAGCCACTTGTAATTTATTAATTATCATCTTCCTGTAACATTTTGTGACTCTACTGCTCAATTTGAAAGGCATTCTTATGACAATCCGCTGTATAGTTTTGGTACTACTAAAACAACAGTACATCTTATTATGCTTTCCTAATTCAGAATGTTGGCCACTGTGATGAATGCTATATTTCTTCAAGCAACAATGGAGAGCATCGGAATACCGACCCGTGTCCAAACTGCCTTCCGTATGTCAGAAGTTGCAGAACCATACATACGCCGAAGAGCTGTAAGGCATTTAGAGAAAGGAAGAGTTGTCATATTTGCTGCTGGAACAGGGAACCCATTCTTCACAACTGATACAGCTGCTGCTCTCCGTTGTGCTGAAAGTGAGTTCGTCTTCTACTCTCCACTGACGAACTGTTGTGATTAAAAAAGCCTTGATAAATATGCTTGGAGGGATGTCTATTAATTCACTTCTAAAAGTAGTTGCTTAGGCATTAATTATTGTACTATTGTTTGCTGGTCATTTGATTAACTAGGACTCTCTTGGAACTCCTTATGCTTGCTACCTACTTGTCACCTTGTTCTTTTAGTTGTGTGATAAATTGAGAACATTCTGGTGCATATTAAGTGAAATATGTAAGCTGTGGATGGAATAGCTGATTTCCTGCCACAGTTCTGCAACTTGTACAAAATTTGTGTTGGGATGTTCTTTCACTGACTATTACTACATATTTACACAAGCATTCATTTAGTCACAAGGTGCTGTGTGCCTATGGAATCATGCTATCATGGTGTGGGCTTGAACTTAGCTTTCCTAGAGAAGTTCCCGATGAACAACCCTGTTTCGGGGTTTTTTTTTTTTTTGGCTTAGTTTATTGTACTATTAACCCTTGTTATGCTATTATTATGTGAGCAGTCAATGCAGAGGTAGTGCTGAAAGCAACAAATGTTGATGGTGTGTATGATGCGGACCCCAGGCAGAACCCAAATGCCCGCCTTCTTGAGACTGTGAGCTATCATGAAGTTACGACAAGAGATCTCTCAGTAATGGATATGACTGCTATTACACTATGCCAAGAAAACAACATTCCCAGTATGAAATTATCAGTTTGACTTTACATTGATCTTTATTTCATTTTTAAAAATTTTAAGCTATCATGTCATTTTGCAGTTGTCGTGTTTAACTTGCAAGAGCCTGGAAACATTGCAAAGGCTATTGTCGGTGAGAAGGTCGGTACCTTCATTGGATGTACAAGAGATCAGGAACGAAATGAAAACACACTGGTTGAAGAAAGAAGATTGGTCAATGAGGTGTGAGCTCCAGAGCTGCAAGAGTTGGGTACCTCTTTTGTTATTTAGGTTCTATATATTCATAGGAGGTTTTAGGGGGAGGTTGGGTTGGGGGCTGGTGCAGGAATTAGATTAGATAGCTGTCAAAATCCTGATAGTTGTAACTGTGAAATTAGACACCTGGATGGAATTGAAGTTTTCCTCCCAAGTGATGATGTTCTGTGTACAATAAACTAAGGATCGGCTGTGGCTGTACCTAAAAAACAATTTTGCAGGCTCCCGGACAGTGATTTGTTTGCCAGCGAGATGGCGCACATAAGAGGGAGGGAAAGGAAGAAGCTGTGCACGTGCTTGATCCATTTTTTTTAAAAAAAAAAAATTCCAATACCTCCTGACTACTACATAATTATCAAATACATCTTTTTTAATTTCCCATATACATCTGTTATTAGTGTCAGAGCCTGGGTCACGATTTCAGCAAAAACTATACCCTTTTCGTCAGTGATGGCAATGTATGAATCAATTTCATATTGATCCACATTTCAAAACATTTCAACAGTCATTAAAAAATGTCAGTATGAGATAAAAAATGAAGGTGTGAAATGGTGTAGAAAGGGGAGAGAATCAAAGGAGAGGTGCAACAGTGCCATTGCACTAGCTTTTAAATAATTTTCCTTTTTAAGAAAAACTTGTATTGCTTTGTCATGTAATATTTTGTGTGGTGATATGACATCCTTAAAGAATGTTGCTACTCATTGATTTTGTGACAAAAAGTTGGGTTTGGCATTGGTCATCCATGTTTTTTTTTCGTTTAGGAACGGACAAACTAGATGAGTTGGCAGTTGGCACATTGATTTTTTTTTTTTAGAATTCCACAACAATATATAAGTGCCTGCCAATTTTGGTTGATATTTTATAGGTGGAAATAAAATGCTCCTTTTCCTATCCCATCTACACGGTGATTGCTTGGCAACCCTCTCTTCCTCTCTCGAATGAAGTAAAGGTAGAAAGATTTTTTGTTAATTCATGTCAATTCTTTTTCTAAAAAATCAAATGAAAGAAATTTGTATATCATACGTACAATTAAACCATTATGCCTTGCTCGACCCTCAATCCCTAGAAAGTAAATAAAGCCAATAACAACCGAGTTTGTAAACCATGTCATAGAAAATGGCAATCTTTTTGTTCCTTAATTTATATATTAGGATGGGATGAGTGGAGGGTTTAAGTGCTAAAATAACCACCTCCACTTGTAGCCATCGGATTAGATTTGTGTGGTTTTGATTAGAGTTTCCATAGTTTGCACAGGAATCCCAATTATATAATATAATATATTAACAAAAGATACTGTTGAAAAGATGAAAAAGGAATAATAGAAAGAAACACGAGAAACAAAACAAAAAAAGCGAGAAAAAGAAGCCGGCCGAGAGACACAACACGAGAGTTTGGCAATGGCAACGGTCTCCTCGGTCATTCGCTTCCCTCCTCCCTGGCGGCCGTTACACGTGGGAAGTGACTGGCAGTAGCTGCGGCGCAGAAATCTGGGAGCTCTGACCGCGGCCTTCTTCCCTCCCCACCCTACACGGCTACCAAAGCGAGCGAGTCCACCGTCGACGCCACGTCATCGTCCCATTCTGCTCTGCCTCTCGTCAGGCTCTCTCCCCCACCGAGACCGAGAGCGAGAGGCGAGAGGAGAGGAGGAGAGGCCGCACCGCACCGCGACGCACGCATCCGGCACCTCCCCTCCGCCGCCATGGGCCGCGCCGCGCCGTCGTCATCGCCGAGCTCGCCGCAGCTCGGGCGAAAGCGCACAGCGGCGCCCACACCGGAGCCGCCGGAGCCGCCGACGCCGCGGCGCTACTGCTCCATGGACGACGTCATGCGCCGCGCGCGCGCCGTCGACGCGCCGCCCCACGTCGCCCGCGCGCGGGTGTACACCTACTACGAGACCCTCCTCTGCAGCACCTGCGGCTCCGGCGACCGCGACGACGAGATTCTCCTCTGCGACCGCTGCGACCGCGGCCACCACACCTTCTGCCTCCGCCCCATCGCCGCCAAGGTCCCCATAGGCCCCTGGTTCTGCCCCGTCTGCGTCCCGCCAGCTAAGGCCCCCAAGAGTGCGTCTTTCCCCGCCCTCCTCGCCCTCGCCATTCCCCTCCCCTGCTCTCTTTTCTTCTTTATCTTCTTCCTTCCTGCCTTGTTGGGCCTCCTTTTTCCGGGGGGTCTTTAGGTTTCCCCATGAAGCAGACCAAGATCGTGGATTTCTTCCGGATTCGGAAGGATGAGCAGGATGCCCAGGCCGCCAAATGTAGGCTCTCCCAAGGTAATTCCTCCCACCTGCGCTGCTTGCACCATTGCATTGCATAATTTAATGTCGTATGAAATTCGAGACCTTTTCCCAAGGTAATTCCTCCCCCCCTGCGCTGCGTCCACCATAGCATTGCATAATTTTTTTAATGTCGTATGAAATTCTAGACCTTTCCCCCTCATTGCTTGCGTTGGATGATCCATGAATCTGTGGCTTCTCTAATGTTTAATTCGTTCTGCTGATAGATTACTTTTTAATTGTTGTTGGCTATCTTGCACTCTAGTAGTATATATTTTTCTTTCCGTGTCTAAAAGTCCTCCTACATTGTCATCTGTTCACCTCCAGTGCATCTGTCAAGAGCCATGCTAGCAAAAGTTCCTGTTAGCATGTCGATCGTGACTTTTCTCGGTCTTGTATGTTTGATCTTGATTGTGCAATTCTATTGACTGCATAGCTTCCTGATCGTTGCAGCATTACCTGCAAATATGCCCCTGTGAATTGGAAACTCTAGGCAACAGAGACTACAGTTTATGTTAAAATGTGGCATACTTGCTTACATCATGAATAGAAATAGGCGGGAAAGCATTGCCGGACAATGAGTTATGCGCGTTTGTTAAGTAGTAACGGCAAGTTATATAGTTCAAACAAATTATGTGTTTCACTTTGTAGATCATTTATGGTTGTACAGATTGGGACTTATTTCTGGTTCTGGTATATATGTATATGTTTACCTGCCTGATTATCTTGGCTGCATTCATTAGCCATAACAATAGTTTCCGCCCTGCATGTGTTGCATTAGTATACAAGCCTCCAATGAGTTGTGTTCTATTTTTTAGTTTTTTATGGGCAGTGTAATAATCTCTACAGGTTCGATGCACCTGCTAAGAGCTAGCAGTAGCGATTAGCGAATATTCCTGTTAGTATGCCAGTCACTTCTTTTTGAGTCTTGTATGTTTGAGTGTGCAATTGTATGGACTGCATAGCTTGCTCATCGTTGCAGCATTGCCTGCAAATATGCCCCTGTGAATTGGAAACTCTAGGCAACAAAGAATAATACAGTTTACGTTAACATGCAACATACTTTCTTACATCATGACTGGAAATAGGAGGGAAAGCATTACCGGACAACATTTAATCTGGGTTAGTTACACGTGCTTTTTAACTAGTAACGACAAGTTGCAGTTCAAACAAATCATGCATTTTCACTTTCAATCATTTATGGTTGTACGGATTAGGACTTATTTCTGATTCTGGTATATATGTTTATCTGTCTTATTTTCTTGGCTGCATTCACTAGACTTCCGCCCTAGGGTGTATTGTATCAGTATACAAGGCTCCAGTGAGTTGTGTTCTATTTATTTATTTTTTTATGGGCAGTATAATACTGTAATCTCTACAAATTCATGCACCTGCTAAGAGCTAGCAGTAGCGAATGTTCTTGTTAGTACGCCAGTCACATCTTTTTGGGTTCTTGTTTGTTTGATTGTGCAATTTTATTGACTGCATAGTTTGCCGGTCGTTGCAGCATTGCCTGCAAATATGCCCCTGTGAATTGGAAAGTCTAGGCAACAAAGAATAATACAGTTTACGTTAAAATGCGACATACTTGCTTGCATCATTTAGCCATAATAACAGTAGTTTCCGCCTTTGGATGTATTGTATTAGTACACAAGGCTCCAATGAGTTGTGTTCTATTTGTTTGTTTTTTATTTGGCAGTATAGTACTGTAATCTCTACAGGTTCGATGCACCTGCTAAGAGGTAGCAGTAGCGGATATTCTTGTTAGTATGCCAGTCACATATTTTCGGGTCTTGTATGTTTGATTGTGCAATTGTATTGACTGCATAGCTCGCCCAATCGTCGCAGCATTGCCTGCAAATATGCCATGTGAATTGGAAATTTTAGGCAACAAAAGGGGTTTACATTAAAATGTGATGTACTCTCTTACATCACGTCTAGAAATAGAGGGAAAGCATTACTGGACAATCATTTCATTTGTGTAGTTATGCATTCCTTTTTAAGTAGTTATGGCGTTGTATCCCCCCAGCACGTCTTCCACCCGGTCCATATCTTGGACGAGTGGCGGCAGCGCTATCGGCGTTGTTCCCTTCATGAAGGCATCGCTATTGGAATTCGTCTTGGCCACGATGTCAGCATCCAGTCGACGTGAGGAGGTTTGAGTTACTGCATGAAGTCGGAGCTGCTGCGTCAGAAAGACGTGGCTCGGCATCCAGTCGGTAGTTTGTAAAGGTTTGATGCACTTGCTAATAACTGCAGTAGTGAATGTTCTTGTTAGCATGCCACTCATAGTCACATCTTTTTTAGGTCTTGTATGTTTGATTGTGTAATTGTACTGACTGCATGGCTAGCCGACTGATGCATCATTGCCTGCAAATATACCATATGAAGTGAACTGCAAAGTCTAGGCAAAAAAAAATACAGTTACATTAAAATGTGAAGTGCTCACTTGCATCAAGACTAGAAATTGGCAGGAAAGTATTACGGGACAAAATTTTAATCTGTGTTAGTCATACATGTTTTTTAAGTAGTAACAGCAATTTGAGGTTCATTTTCTAGATCAGTTATGGTTGTAAGGAATGACTTATTTCTGTTAGCGGTATATGTGTACCCCATTCATTTAGCCATAAAGAACACTTCCTGCCTTCGACCTGTCTGTAACAAATCTATATTTGTGACATTTGTTTGTTTGTTTATGAGTGGTTCAATTATTGTAATTTATTTGTCTAAAATGTGATCAGCAATGCACCTGTTAAGAGCTAGTGGTAGTGGATATTCCATTTAGTATGTCAGTCACGTCTTTATGGCTGTTATGTGTTTGATTGTGCAATTGTATTGACTGCATGGCTAGCTGATCTAAGCAGCATTGCCTGCAATATCACCTGTGATTAGGAAATTATAGGCAGCAAAGAGTATGGTTACGTCAAAAGCGATGTTGTTGCGAACACTTCCATTGGCAACCATTATACCAGGTAGAAGGGTTCAGCTTCCACTAGTGGCTAAGGCCGATCAAGTTATAAATTGTTGGGGGTTTGTTAGCATCTTGTTAGTAAGTTAGCATCTTGTCAGTGAAGTTAGGGAGTTTGTTAGTGCCTCTGCCGGGTGCCAGCCATTAGGCCATTAACTAATGGCCGGTTAAGCATTAGAGGATCAACCCTCAAATAGAGCAAAATGCCTATTATTCAATTGGATTCTATTTTGGGGGTCGGGGGTTGTGCCTTAGACACCTGTTAAGTCTATTTAGTGCAATTACTTTGCTAAGATATGATCATTACACTTATGATGCTGAAATTCTTGTTGGTATCCTACGATGCTTCATGTTTTTTAGTAGTATAATAATGGCAATGTGGAGTTGAAACAAATTGTGTAACTCATTTTGTTCGTAAAGGCTGTATGGACTGACTGGCTTCTGTCGTGGGTATTTGTTGCGTTTGTACCCTCTTATTATGGTCGTGTTCATTTAACCATATACAGTTCCTGCCTTTTGCCCTTGTCTTAGTGCTAGTCACCGTGTTTTTATTTATGTGCAGTTCAACTTCAATAGTTAGCATTGATAAGCACTTGGGATAATAGCTTTTATATTAAGTGTATGAGCCATATATCTCACAGATATTGTAAAATGCAAAATTTGATGTACAGGATTGCCTGATATGCTGGCTAATATTACTGGGTCTCAAATATTTGCTGGATTTAAACAAAAAACTGAACTGGTATCGAAAATAAATATAGATAGATTGAGTACAGAAAGGGATGGGTTGTTATGGTACTAACTCAAGTAATTTACTTCATCCCTTTCAGATGCTAGAAGGCGAAGGAAGCGTTCTCTTGTTATGCACAAGAAGAGGAGGAGGATACTGCCATTTGTTCCATCTGAAGATGGAGCTAGAAGACTAAGACAAATGGCATCTCTGGCCACTGCTTTGACGTATTCCAAAACAGAGTTCAGTAATGAACTGACTTACATGCCTAATATGGCCCCTAGATCTTCCAATCTGGCAAGATTGGAGATAGGCGGTATGCAGGTTAGCAAATCTTTTCACCTGAAATTATGTTATAACCATTTGGTGTTTTGTTCTAATTTTACTCTCCTCGACTTTCAAGGTTATGTCCAAAGAGGATAAGGAAAGTATAGAGTTGTGCAGAACCATGCAACAAAGAGGCGAATGCCCTCCACTTCTCGTGGTCTTCGATTCTGTTGAAGGGTATTGTCTTGAACTCGCTACACTCAGTTATTTACTTATTGGAAATTTGTCTATTTAATTAAGAGTTTGCGGTGTTGCTCCCAACTTTGCTATTCGTGTGCATGCCACTGTAACTTGTGTGTGCAACACTGCCCTCAGTGTTCCAGTGTCACACACTATGCACACAAATCGTGATAGCAAAACAGTGGACTCTTTTGCCTGCACACATTTTTTTCCTTTACATTTTTAGTACACAGAATTGACACTTATGCATATATAAATATACAAATCGTGATAGCAAAACGCATTTCCAGTTTCACCGTGCAGGCTGATGGTGATATTAAGGATATGACCTTCCTCGCCGAATATGCTGGGGATGTCGATTATCTAGAGAAGAGAGCAAACGATGATATTGACTGTATTATGACGCTCCTCCTGACAGCTGACCCTTCCCAAAGGCTGGTCATTTGCCCTGACAAGCGGGGGAACATTTCTCGCTTTATCAGTGGCATCAATAACCACACACAGTAAGTTGTTTATTTGGTATCCACAAGTCCAGTTTGCAACTATTGTACTGAGTTGTCACCTCAAAGAAAGGATGTGTGTAACCTGTTGCAGCGATGGCAAGAAGAAGCAAAATGTCAAGTGTGTGCGGTATGACATCGATGGGGAGAGCCATGTCTTGCTGGTGGCCTGCCGTGATATAGCTTGTGGTGAAAAGCTGTATTACGATTACAATGGATATGAGCATGCATATCCCACTCAACATTTCCTCTAAACTAACCCCAACAGTTTTGACCTAACTAGTAGTAAAGGAGGCTGGGTGAAAGAGGGCTTGGTGGGAATATTTCCAGCTTTGCCACCAAAAACTGAAATCCAATAACTTATACTGCCTCTTGGTACAAATGACAGATTTAATCCAATTTTCCAAAGAGATCCTAATGACAGAAATTGATAGGTGCTGGTGACTGTTAGCCTAGTTATAGGAGCCAAGAGAAATATTCATTGTCCCTGTTCTCAAGATTTATCTTCCCATTCATATTATTTTTTATTCTATGGGTTCCCCTACCCCTTTTGTGAGAGTAAATAGTTGTTTGTGTAGCTCCCATTTATAAGAATGTTGGAAAAAGAAGAAGAATGTTGTAGTATAGTTAACTGTTGGGCTGTTGCTGGTTAAAGGTACATTTCGAATGGTTATAAATGGATGGATGTGCAGGAGGCCGTCTCTATAATATTCTTTTTTACTTTTTCACCTGTTGCGATTATGTTCCTTACACACATTGATGTGCACTTGAGGCTCGTGTGTGGAGGTGTGGCCGGACGTGCCCAAGGTGGCTCAGGTGCTTGGCCGCTTCAAGGCCATGCCGGAGCTGGATGTGCACTTGAGGCTAGTGTGTGGAGTTGTGGCCGGACGTGCCCAAGGTGACCCAGGTGCTTGCCCGCTTCAAGGCCATGCCGGAGCTGGACCAGTGCAAGAAGATGATGGACATGGAGGGCTAGGTGCTTGCCCGCTTCAAGGCCATGCCGGAGCTGGACCAGTGCAAGAAGACGATGGACATGGAGGGCTTCCTCAACCAGTGCATCGACAAGCTGAGCAGCTAAACAAGGTGCACCTTATCTAAAAAAAAAGCTAAACAAGGTGCAGGGCAAGAACCGCGAGTGTGAGGCACTGAGACCATGGTCCTCGTGCTCAACGATCATGTGTATCCCACCCACCATTTCCTCTAACCTAACCCCAACAGTTTTGACCTGGCAGTAGTGAAGGAGGCTCGGTGAAATAGAACTTTGTCATTGAAATCCAATAACTTATATCGCCCCTTGGTACAAATGACATATTTAATCTAATTTTAAGAAATCCTAATAATAGAAATTAATAGGTGCTTAGTGAAATAGTACCCTAATTAAATTATATGAGACGAGAGGAATCGCCACTATCTCTGCTGTCAACATGCATCTTCTCATCCATATTCTTTTTATTCTAGGGATTCCAACCCCTTATGTAGAGTAAATAGCTGTTTGTGTATCCTATTCATAAGAATGTTGGAAAAAGAAGAAGAATGTTGTAGTAGAGTTAATTGTTGGTCAGTTTGTGGTTGAAGGCATTTTTTGAATGGTGAATGTGTGGTTACCCGTCTTTATAATGCTCTTTCTACTTTTCAACTGTTGCCATTTGATGTGCACTTGAGGCTAGTATGTCAAGTCAGATGGAATGTCTTTGTTTCGCCTACCATTCTCAAACTTATTTTAACTATTCACCCAGTAAACCGAAGATGCCCCTAAATTGCTGGCGGCATTGACTTGTGTGCCACTGCTTGAATTGCCATCTCCATAGAAGTGCCCCCTTTCTAAAGGTTGCGCGGCCGTGTCATTCCTTCAACAAGGTGTTTTGGGAAGAACATGATGGCAACATAGTCCACGGACGGCTCATGCACCCTCACATAGGTTGCGGACTTGGGTCGACATGAGAAGTTTGCCCACAATAGCATCTCGTCGAGCAGTGCATGGAAATCCTTCACTTTGGCACAGGGTCACCATGATGATCCTCCAAGCATTCATCTATTCATGGAGGAAAAGGTTCACTTAGAAACATTTTACGAGATATGAGAAGATGGTGAAGCACAAACCAAGGTAAGGTCTAAGAGAGAAAAGATCTACATAAACATGTAGGCAACAAGATTTATCCACATAATTATTAATTAAGCAAGGTTATTATTAGCATAGTCATTTTAGTCTCAATCGTGCCTCACATTAGCATGGTAATCATTCATGAAACACAACCATAGCTCTGACATCATATTGTAAGGAACCACCCAAATTAACCCATTTAAACCTTTGGGACAAACCATAAGCATGCTCCACAAGCACAAAAATAATTAGGTTGCATCCCTACACAACTACACAACACAGTACGCTCACAAGATATAACAAAAGAGGTTCAAATGTACATCACATAATTTTTAGAGTTTGCACAACGGAAAGTGTAAACATCACACACTCATACACATTACTACAGAACATAAAACATGAAGTATAAAAGACCACTGGCCATCACTCTTCACCAGCGTCATGGTCCTCGGGATAGAAGCATCTGAAGATGGGTTGGGGTTCACCTACAGAACAACTCATCTAGAAAATGCTTTCCATTTTCTTTTAACTAGATTACTTTTGAATTCCTCTCAATCCCTAGGAACCAAACATGACATCTTTAAAAATAGTATAATTTTTCAAGTAAACGCCATAAATCAAGTGTGAATTATTTTATTTAAATGCATCATAAGTTTTATGATTTTAAAATTAAATCCCTAAAGGTTATTTTAACATTTTCACTAAGTTGTTTACCAAAAAATTCAAGCTCTAGATAGATCTAGCGTCATTTTTGAATGCCATAGCCGAGCCCTAGGCGATTATTGGTCTTGTTGGCCATGTTTGGCTACTGGGAAGGACATAGTGACCTATTGGGCAGTGACCTAGGCGTAGGGGTGAGTGGGGATGTAGTCGCATATGGCTTTGACGAGCCAGCGGTGGCTTGTTGAATAGGGGCTTGCAAGGGAGGAGGGCTGCGACCAGCCATGAGTTTTAGGAAAGTAAATATTGGCAACTACCATAGAAATGCAAAAAAATGAGTTTACTACTTATTTTGTTCACTTTGTATAGTTGTAATTGGTTTAGCAAATGATGTCTTATAAGCTCTTTTGTGAGTTAGTAGTAAGGCTAAGCTCTTCTTCTGGCTTGCGTTGCACGGACGGCTATGGACAGCGGAACGCAGGCAACGCTATGGCCTTCAGCCGCTCGCGGACTTGCGCGCTTTGTGGTCAGAACGCCGAGACCTGCAACCATCTCCTCGCCTCCTGCGTCTTCTCCAAGGAGGTATGGTTCCGCATCCTGCATTTCGCCGGGCTACAGCACTTGGCGCCGGATGACTCGGCGCGCATAGGCGATTGGTGGCTGTGCATAAGGAGGCGGATTTCGGACATCTTTCGCCGCAGTTTCGACTCGCTTGTCTTGTTGGTCTTCTTGGAGATTTGGAAAGAACGCAACCGAAGGAGGTTCGACGGGAAGTGTGCATCGACGACACAGTTGCTTCACGGGATCCGCAACGAGGGCGACTCCTGGATTACGGCTGGCTTCAGCAAGCTCGACCCTCTGTTTGCAGTGGCTGCTTAGCCAGTAGGCTTTTCACTTAGTCACGCAATTGTTTCCTTTTTAGGTTTTAACCTCCCCTTGCTCCGTTCAAGCTGGTGCTTTATGTCTGTATAGCCTCTTGCTGTGAGCTTCGGCATCTCGCAGTCGCCCTCGGCAAGACGTGTATCTGAACTCTATTTTCCCTTAAAGCAACACGTGCCATAGCGCGTTCTCGAAAAAAAAAAGATTTAGTAGTAAGGAATAGTATCGCGTCGGTATTATTTACTTGATTTTTCAAGGGGAAAAATATGCACATCACACAAGTTGTCGTCATTAGTTTTCTTACTATTTGTGCTTTTGTACAGGTAGAGCTGCAAATCTTGTTCCTATGAGATGGCTAACTCCCAATACATTATCTAGAGTCATCCAAAGGAAAAGAGTCCTTAGCTGGGAGATTTTTTTTTTTTTTTGGTTACGGTGTCTCTATTTTGTTCTATCCTTTTTTTAACTTAGTTTAGACCGAATCAAGCTGAGTTTGGATTCCTATAACCGAATTTACCAAAAAAAAAAGGATGAAAAAACAACTACAAAATCACAGGAAACCAAGCTCAAAGTGAGTGGAGAGAGAACAGAGAACCCCATTCTACATGTCAATATCAGGGTATACATATCACTATAGAATCAAAACCTGATTCCACGGCTAGTCATAATAAGACGGGAGATTTCACTAAAATACCCAATGCGTGGTTGTCAACTAGCCTGTATAGGTTTTATTAGTTTTTCTTCGACTTGATGAGCGTTCTTACATTACTGTTGTCCAGGTCAGTGGAAAAAAAAAAATGACCACGGAAACTATTGATTCGGGTTTTCCATTGAGCGGCCGGCAAGGCATGTCATCATGTTCATAATACATGCATTGCTGTGTCCTTGCAAATGTGCAACCCTGGGTTACAATTTACAACCATTATTGTTTTTGTATTGTATCTAATAATGCCTTTTACTCGCTTCCTGTTTTGAGATTCTCATTTCAGGAAGCATTTTTTTTTTTCATTTCGTTATAATCCTGCGACCTAAAACCTGTTTGCCATCCGGAACTTAGCTAGCTAGCAGCATGTCGTCATCGTCGCCGGTGCTGGCAAGGTCGGAGAATGTCGCCTCCACCCCGGCCACGGCGAGCAACACATTCCACGTTCTTAACTCTGGCAGCGGCCCCGGGGCGTGCGTGCGGCCTCCCCATGCCGCCGCGTTGCGTTCGCCGCAGGTGCGCCCCGCCATCACCGGCTACGGCGGCTACCCAGCCCCCGCAAACGCCGCCATGGTGTCTCATCGAGCTCCCGGCGGACAAGGACAACTAGGGGCGGCGCGGATGGAGATAGTGCAGCAGCTCATGCACTTAGCTGGATGGGGTAACCTCCCGTCACCACCGTCGCCACTGGGGCTCCACAACTACGCGGCGGCGTTCATGTCCCCGCGAGGCCAGCCATTGCTGCTCTCCCCCTCCGCGAGGCCCACCGCCGGTCCTCCCATCCGAGCGCCGCCGCCGTCGTCGTTCGCCTCCGGACCGCCAGGAGCCAGCGTTGCTGGCCGTGGTGCCGCCGTCGCCGTCCACGGCAGTGCTGTCGTCGCCCGCAGGTACGGCCCTGGTCCCGGAGGTGGCGGCGCAGGCCGCCGTAAACCACCAAACTTGAGGCCGCTTCAGATTACCGATGCTGCCACCGTCGCCGCCGCCGGACCAGCCAGCAAGAAGAAGGCAACAGATGGCGCGGTGCAACGCCTGCCCCCTGTGCTCGCCATGCCGACCACGGTTGGAGGGGAGGTCGCCGCCGCGGCGAATGGCCGCGTCAGGAAGCGCGCGCCAAAGGACAAGAACGGCAGCAAGCCGGAGTCGTCCAGGAAGCCCAGGCAGAGCAGGCAGCGACGGCCAACTGCTGGAGACAAGGACACGGTCGCCGCCGCCGCCGACGACGCGAAAAACCTCGACCAGCCGCCCAGCAACGATCTTCAGATAGTCCCCGTTGTGCCGCCGCCAATGCCATTGCCAACCAACAGAAGGAAGAGGAAGCAGAACGCCGCATCCTCGCCTAGCGGCGGCGGCAGGTGCAACGTGGTTGCCAGGAGGAGCAGCGTGGTCGCAGCGGCGACGGCGACGGCGAAGAGGCACACGATACTGACGTGGCTGATCGACGCCGGCTTCCTGTCCGACGGAGAGAAGGTGTTCTACGTGCCAGTGGACGGCGGCGAGGGCAAGGTCGTCTCGGGCGCGGTCACCAGGACGGGAGTCCACTGCGGCTGCTGCGACGCCGTCGTGTCGCTTCCGGCGTTCGAGGCCCACGCCGGCCGCGACGACCCCGGGCAGCAGCAGCAGCAGCAGCGATCGTGGGAGAAGCTCCTGCTCGTGTCCGGCAGCTCCCTGCTGAACCGCATGCAGGAGGCGTGGGAGAAGGAGCGGGTCAAGATCTTCACGGTGCAGGAGAAGGCGAGGGCGGCGCTGGAGCAGGAGCAGGAGAAGAGCACGCAGGCAAAGAGGAGGCTCCTCGCGAAGCAGAAGAAGGCAGCCGCCGTCGAGGGGGCCATCACGTCTCCTAGAATCAGAACGAGGCTGAGGTCCGGCGAGAAGGATTCCAGCGACGACGCCTGCGGCGTCTGCGCCGACGGCGGCGAGCTGCTCTGCTGCGACAGCTGCCCCTCCACCTTCCACCCGGCGTGCCTCGCCATGAAGGTATGCAATGCAAGCACCAAAACTACCGAGATCTGAATCGACGATGTCTTGTCTGAATAAATGTAATCAATGGTAGCTAAACCTGCCGTCTGATTTCATTTCAGGTTCCAGAGGGCTCGTGGGCGTGCCACTACTGCCGATGCGTGCTGTGCATGGCAAACGATGATCAGAGTTTTTTGTCCACATGTCAACATTGTACTCTCAAGTGTACGCACCTCACTCGCGGTCTCAATCGGTCTCTTTATTCTTTCTCTTTCCTGTTCTTGTGTTTCCTGAAAAGGAACTGATGGGGGGTGAACTGACAACGCCTCTGCAGACCATGGGATTTGCCGTGCATCACTAAGCAACGGGCGCTGCATCGACACATACTGTAGCGACACCTGCAAGAAGGTAAATAGTACTTTCTAATTTCTGTTTTCTTTGGTTTTTTGGCTAGCGTGCCATATCTGTTCTACTTGCCAACCATACTGAATACTAGCCTTTTCTACTTGGATGTTTCAGGTGTCTGCTCAGTTATCAGACATGATAGGTGTAACAAACCATACTGAAGATGGTTTCTCATGGGCTCTACTGAAGATTCAGAGAGACGAGCCAGTCAGTTCACAGAACAGTCCTATTGTTCTTGAATGCAACGTTAAGCTCGCAGTGGCGCTTGGCGTGCTGAATGAATGCTTTAACCCAGTTAAGGATCGCCGAACTAAGATCGATATGCTCCACCAAGCTGTCTACAGCCTCAGGTAATAAGCTCAGTCATACTGAGACATCTGCATTTTTCTTTTGTACTGCTGATGATGATAGGACTGGATCGACCCGGTTATAACACTGACACAGTAGCACTTATTATAATTCTGTATGTACTATCTTATAGAAAAGTTTTGTGCTTCAACAGATCAGAATTCAAACGGGTAAGCTATGAAGGATTCTACACCATGGTTCTGGAGAAGGATGGAGAAATCATTTCAGCAGCCCTGTTAAGGTTTGGATCCAGAGACTCTTTATGCTTGTACCCCTTAGTAGATTATTGAAAGTTCTATTTATTTATTTTGTTTACATATCTAGGCTTATATATTTGGATAAACTTAGTATGCATTCAGACATGTGTTCTCCTTTGCCCTGGTGACCACATACATTCAGCTATCATCCCTTCCATGGCCCCAAGAATTCAAAAATTGAGGTGGGCCTAATTTGGCCCGATTTTATATTCACGTATGGGCCTAGGATACACGAGTACATGTGTTCCTGCCTTCCTGGCCTAGTCGTCTTTGGTTTCCATTTTCCTATGGTCTTTGTGAAAAAAAAAAAACCTTAATATTTATACTTGCACATTAACTCCAATGGTCGATTTGGAACACTAGACCACTCGTCAGTTCAGATTCTGTGCACAGTGGCCTGAAGTTGTTCTATTATACAAAGATAAATTGGCCATTGCCAGCAAAAGCTCAATTAGGGGGCCAACAAACATCAGGCATATATGCATGCACAAAGAACTTAGCTTGATCCCAGGCTTGCAAGCATCATCTGAAAAGAGCTGGATTCCAGTGCTTGCTTGTTTAGTCCTGCCTAATTAAGAAGCAATGACAACCATTTATGCCTACTTGTAATTGGTGGTGGTCATGCTTGTGATTCGTGCATTATATTCTTGGTGCTTGAAAGTAGTACAGAACACAGTGATTGACGCTGTGCATGCTTTGGTTTGGTTCTCTTTTTATTTACAGGATCCATGGCACAAAGGTCGCGGAGATGCCGTTCGCAGGCACACTGCCAGCTTACCGGAAACAAGGAATGATGCGTCGGCTGGTGAACGCCGTCGAACAGGTTGGTGCATGCGCGACACTGTCACAAACTCACTCGCTCACCCAGCTGTTGCTCTGACTGATAATAGCAATGTAATAATCTCTGTGAGTGAAGCAGGTGCTGGCGTCACTGCAAGTGGAGAAGCTGGTGATACCAGCCATAGCTGCTCTGGTGGACACCTGGAAGAGGTCCTTCTCCTTCAGGCCACTACTAGACGACCCCGAGGTGAAGGAAGAAACCAAGAGGCGGAGCCTGGTGGTGATCACCGGCACCACCCTGCTCCACAAAACTCCGTCTCCGTCGTCGCCGCCCCAACAACAACAACAAAGCCAAGCAGCGGCCAAGAGTGGAGGTGGAGCAGAGCCATGGTGGTGGAAGTACACGTACGGGGCGCCGCCGCTGACGAACGACGAGCGCGCCTTCCTGGAGGCGGAGACGGACACGGCGCCGCTCGGCTGCAGCTTCACCGACCTGGTCACCGGCAAGGCGTCGTCCCTGCACAAGTCCGTCCCTGCAGGTCCAGGGAGCGGCGCCGGGCCGCGGCTGTCGTTCGTGCGGTGAGCCGACCGCGACGGTGCTGTGCCGACGTGCACTTCACCTCTGGAAATTGAAGACGATGCATCAATCACTATAACTGTGGTCGTTGGATTGGAGTTGGTGATGGGATGAGAATATGAGGCGCTGATCTTTGCTTGCATGATGGATGCCACTGCCCATAATTGGATTGCTTGTTGATGCCTTGCATTTTGCTGCAAATGCGTGGGAGTTGGTCGGTTTGTTTACAAAGCTTTTGAGATTAGCGCTGCCGTGTGTTGCTCGATGACGCGAATACGAACACAACGGGTACGGATGGCGTTTCACCAGTTTAGCAAATTTAAAGGACAATTCAATTCGATACACATGATTGCAAGGAGAGGCATTATTTTGTATATTTATTTATATTTATAGAAAAAAAAAGATAGTATGACCTGAAAAGAGTGGACTACCGCGTGCGTTTGCTTTGCTTAGCCGTTTACAGAGTCGTGCTTTGTTGTGTAACAAAGTTGAGATGCTTGAATGATTGATGGTCATTAAGAGAAGAGATGCTGCTTGTATTGATTGATGGCCAATCCATTAAGAGAAAACACCAGCATGCTACCTTCTGTCCTTCTAGACTTATATTAAGTTATTTTAAAATATTAAATAAATTATAGAAAAAGATTAACATTTACGACACAAAATTAAAGTAGGCAGGGACGACATGAAAAAAAGAGTTTTTCATATTGTTTTTGTTGTTGTATTGACGATAGTACTCTTTAGTGTAAGATTGGTTAATTTTTCTAAACTGTCATGATAATACAGGGAAGTATGCTGCGTGTGAAGGTCATTGTTTGTTGAAATCGATTTGGGGTGCATGAAAAGAAATTATGCAATATGAAGAGGAGTTTGTAAGAGCAAGTCTTATTGAGTTGGCATGTATAGAAACGTAGGTTGTCTTCAACAGCTCATGCAAAGGGTGACCTAAACTCAAAAATAGGTTCTGCATAGTGTTTTAGCTGGAAAAAAAAACCCTCTCCAACAGAAGACGCAAACAAGCTACGCATTTTGGGTACGAGGGCAACCGAGAGGCTTTTTTTGCACCGTCTCTCTCCAAGACACAAACTCTTCAGCGCTCATAGTGTTGGGCTCGTAGCGGCGGGGCATGGCCGACGAGGCGAGCTCGCCATGGGAGCACCTCTGCGGACCGAAAGGCCGAGACAGAGAGGGAATGCCAAAGGGAGGAGGGAAGGAGAGAGGCCGCGCAGGGGGCGAGGGGAACTCACCGGCCGTGGTTGAGTCAGATCCGGCGAGGCGCGGTGGTGGGCGAGATCCGGCCAGGGGAGGAGGTCTTCAACGCCTAGGAGGAGCGGGCTCCGACCAGGGAGCTTGCCGGGGAGGAGTTCACCTCGTCAGCATCGGGGAGAAGCAGGCCATGTCCAGGAGGAGCGTCGGGGAGGATGAGAGGGGTGGGGAGACTTCGGTGGGCGACGTCGGGGAGCAGTGGGGCGTGGGAACCTCGGTGGTCCGCGGCGAGGAGCTCACCGCCCCGGCGAGGAGCGGGCGGCGCGACGAGGGACAGGTGTTTGCGTCCTCCGTTGGAGAAGCGACGCTTTAGGTGCCTGAACCTTTCCTTGGGCGTGACCCATATGGTCGAATGGGTCTTCTATTTGCCTTCCATTTGTTGGAGATAGTCGAGATGGTTTTCTGATTCGGAGGTTATCAAGGCTCGTCTTGAGGAATTTGCACCTGAGACAATTGGCAGAGCTTCTCAATATTGAATACTTATACTAGATGAAAGACTAGATCTTAGACTAAATTACATAGCCTGCACGGAAGTGGGTCCTAATGATGCCGAATGATGCATGGCCCGCACGGCAGGGAGCAGGAGGCATCTTGAGCGCCCTCTGCTCGCTGGGAAACCTCCATTTTTCTCCATGCATGAGCCATAGCTCTCAAGTGAAGAAGAGGATTAAAGTGACCAAAGCAGAACTGTGGGGCTGTGGCCTGTGGGGGTGTCTCACTGTCTGTGAAAGCAAAAGGCCGGTCGGTCAACAAAGACTAGGTCTATTAACAAAGTGGAGTAAATACCAATACACTTAAGTAGGGCTACTGCAGTTTACTACACGGCAATACACGCTTGATTGCTATGCTAGACCGGTTAATTGCCCGACGGCAACTTTGCAATCAATCTGAATTCAGACAGAGAGGGGGAAGTCAGGGAACGGACAAGAGAATTTCCGAACGACAGAGATGTTTGCTGCTGCCTGCTTACTGGCGGTGGTGGACCTGACTTGACTTTTTTTCAAAAAAATAAAAATAAAAAAATTGCATGGCTTGTTTGATTGTTTTTTCGCCAGATAATCTTGACTGACTCAGAAACAGGGAAAGGAGGATTTCGATTGTGAATAAATAGGTGCTTGGCAGTGGCCTATATCAGGAGCAAAACTGACTTAAAGATAGAGATTATGGCTCTGTTCGCTGAAGCTGAAAACCGCTGAAAATAAACGCTGATGCTGATTTCTTGTGAGAGAAAAATACCGTAGAATGGCTGAAAAATAAGCAGTTTTAAGCTCAAGCGAATGAGCTCCGTCCTCCTGTGACTTGTGAGCCCGATGGCATCACGGTCACGGTTTTTTTTTCTTAAAAAAACAAAAACAAAATATAGCTGAATGCTACTGCATGGCACCATGCGTGCTAATGGCGTCATCTAATCTAACATAACAAACAAAAGAAGAAGGGCGTGACGTCACGTCAGTGGGCTATTAGTTGGATCGGAACGGCGTGCGGCACGTACGGCTCCGTTGTTCCCATCGTCGACGTCGCCCGCACGCGGCGGCGACGACGGAGGCGTGTAGAACGGCGTCTCAGCCTCCGTCTCCGTCTCGTGCCCGGCGGCGGCCTCCTCGTCGCGCTCCTCGTAGATGGTGTAGAGCGCCCGCGAGACGGTGGTGCCACCGAGCCACCGCTCCCGCCACGCCGCCACCTCCTCCTCCAGCACCGCCGGGGCCGGGGACGGCGTTCGGGAGGGCGGCGGCACCGCGGCCGGCTCCACGCGCGCGCGGAGGCGGCGGCGGCGGCGGCCGGAACAGAGCAGGAGGAGGAGGGCGAGGGCGAGGTGGTCGTGGTGGTGGTGCCAGCCCTTGGTGGTGGCGGGCGTCGAGAGCGGGAGCTCGGGCGCCGCGGGGCGCTTGCTAATAGTGCTGCTCCCCCGTCGGCGCAGGCGGAGGCGGCCTCGGCAGATGGCGAGGAGGAGTACGACCGCGGCGGCAGCGGCGCCGGCAACGAGAAGGGCGAGCGCGGCGACCTCGAGGCGTCTCATCGACTGGACTGCAGTGGAGTAGAGCGCGTGTGAGAGCGGGCGGTGGCTTGACGTTGCGGAAGGAAATGGACTCGTTCGCCCCCCCAACGCAACGGAAGACAAGGCCGGGAATGCAGTTACGCAGACGACGGAAGAGAGAGAGAGAGAGAGAGTTTTCCGTTGCCTCTCGTTTTGCTAGGCACGGCTTTTGGGTTTGGAGTTGGTTGGAGGGAGGGAGATGGCCATTGCAAACGGAACCATCCATTGAGTCCCGTCCATCCAAGTATCCAACATTCCGATGGATCCAACGACAGAAAGAAATAGTCAGGACTGTGTGTGTGAAAGACAAGGCCCAGGGGGCTTTAGGCAGGCTTTAGCTTTGCCACCACCCTAGTGCAAATGTGCACTGCTCTGCTTTGCTTTCACTTGTTGCTTCTTCCCGCTTTGCTTTTACAACAAAGTAAGGAACAGACACACATTGTTGACAGAGAGAGGATCAGAGGAGGCATGTGCCAGAAAGCAAAGCAGTGTTAAGATTATCTGATCCCCCAGAGCGCAGAGAGACAAACACTGATGGTTGTTTTTTCTTTTCTATCAAAAGAAAATCCCAAAACCAAAAGGTTCAAAAGCAATACTCTCCTAGAAATAGAATCGTCCCTTTCGGATGCTTCAGAAGTTGTGTCACTAAAGAACATGTACAGTAAATCGTACAAGATGCCCTCATAAAAAAAGAAAGAAAGAAGATGAAGTGAGCTAGTAGGCAGCACAATAGACAGACAACATAATTCAGCACAATGCAGCAGCAGTAACAAAGATACATGTATATGGATGGTTCGATTGACCAAACTACGCACAACCGAAATAGGCACACACATACTACGTACTGGACTACTGGAGAGAACTGAGCAAGTAGACTATATACAGTATATATATTAACTGACGAAAATAACGGATGGCGGCAAAATGAACACTATTACTGTTGTTGTGACGACTGTGTTGGTTTTGGGTCTTTGCCGCAGCCCATGAGGGCGTGGGTGAGCAGCATGGCGCCCCGCCGGCTGGCCTCTGCGAGTCGCCCCACCAGCGGCACCCTCACCGTCTCCCTGTTCTTCAGAGGCTTCTTGTCCCACCAATCCTCATGTTTGACCACCTTGCCGTCCTCCACATGCAGCGTGATAAGCGACGTCAGATCCACCGGCTTACCCAACACCTTGTAGTGCTGCTTGTTCTCGATCAACACCTGATTCATCATGACGACGATGCCATTTCATCATATTAAACATCATTTTTTTTTATACGCATCTAAGTACAAAGGTTTAGGATGCTGTTCAGTTCAGTTAAGTTCAGCAAAAAAACGCATGGACTGAACTGAACTGAATAGCAACCCACAGCAGCAGCCGGCAATAGCAATAGGCCAATACTAGCGTAGTAGCATACATACGTACCTCGGTTTTGCCCGGCCCGATGGGATTCTCTTGTACGGTGTACTCCGTGATCTTGGATTCCCCAAACACCTGCTCATGATATTCATATTATGTTTCACATTTCAGAAGAACCGTCGTCAGACAGCTGATAGATATACAATGGCGACACGACACAGGGCATTCCCACTCGTTAGGAGTAACAGTAAGCTAGCTGTTATATACGTACCTTTGGCAGCGTGTAGAATGCTGATTTGATCTGCTTAACCCTGCAGTACGAATGCAATGCAATAACCAATATTAATTAATAATAAATAGAGCTGTCCTGATGATGAACACACATGCCATGCCACCGACGACAGAGGCGACGTACCCGTGAGCACGCATGAGCGGGTCCTCAAACGTCGCGTTTGCCGCATACATCTCAAAGTCCCGTGCCGTCGCGCAAGACCCATATCTTCACCCACATATTAATACACAAGGAGTAGTTGATTATTTCCCCCAAAATCGATCATATAAACAAACTGAAGACATCGAAATACTTCTTTCGTGACTAACAACAACAATTAAAGGGCACATGAGCGAGCATATGCCAAGAGAAGCAAGCAAAGGTAAATAGGTAATGATCAAGTCAAGCTTAATTACATACATGTTGAGGAGGTGCGGCATGATGCGGTCGGCGACGCCGCCCGCCGGGGGCTGCGACGACTGCTTCTCCTGCGACCCCGACATGGCCGCCGCCGTTGAGAATTCCGGCCTGTTGGGTCGCGCGGAGGATCCTCTGAATAAGCGAGGCAGAGGAGGTGGCATGCGACGGAGACGAGGCGAGGTGGGTGAGTTGGTGGAGAGGAGAGTTGGCTACCTGATAAGTAGGCGGAACTGCAGTGGAGAACAAGAAAGAAGAAGAAGAAGAAGAAGAAGAAGAAGAAGAAGACGTCTCAGCATTCCATCTCCATCTCCTTTTCTCTGAACCTTATTATTACCATGGATGGAAGAGTCAGAGAGTTGTCTGTCTGCGTCTCGGCAGAGCTGCACACCCGGACACGGACGGGAGACTGCGTGCGCGGCAGAGGAAGGCGCTACGTCGTCGCCAAATCTGATGGCGGCAATGGCCTCCACGATTATACTGGGCCAGGGAATGGGCCGGCAGGGTATGGGCTGGGCTGAGCTGGGTGTTTTATACATATGCAGCGACAAGATCAGCAGGGAATTGTATTCTCTTCGTCTTCAAGAAGAGTATGTACCATTTACATACAATAGTAAAATTAGGCATGTAAATATTATCGTTGCTGATGAAAGTTCAGCAGATGAGCAATGACAAGGCACCCATTATTAAAGAAGAAGAAGAAGAAGATACCATTCACAATAGTAAACTTAGCCATGAGACTAACACATCGAATATATTTCTATAGCAAGTTTTTTTAACTTGATCTTTTAGCCATGGAAATGCTATTCGATGTTTAGCCATGGTTACTTTTTATAGCAATCTTAAATATCATGGCTAAACATCTTATTCGATGGCTAAGTTTAACATCGAAGTTTTTCCTTTTAAAGACAAAGATGTTTAAAGATCAAAGTTTATCCTTTTAAAGATCATGGTTAAACATCGAATAAGGCTCTGTTTGGCACAGTTCGGTTTGGTGAGTAAAGTTTTTTTTTTTTTATAAAGAAAATAAACATCTGAGTTACCGCATCTTGATGTGCCTACCAATTCAAAGTTTCAGAATTTAACAAGATAAGGCTTGTATTTTGTAAAAGAGTCACTTTTTTGTTTTCATATAGCAAAAAATATATAATTATATTATATCAATATTTATATATACACACATGTATACATGTATTATTGTTTGGCTGGTTCCGCCACTGGACACAACTGCTGACGCACTAGCTAGTGTTGGGTTGGTTTTGGGTCTTTGCCGCAGCCCATGAGGACGTGGGTGAGCAGCATGGCGCCCCGCCGGCCGGCCTCGGCGAGTCTACCCACCAGCGGCAGGCGCACCGTCTCCTTGTTCTTCAGAGGCTTCCTGTTCCACCTGCAATCATCAGAAATCAGTTAGATTCAGTGAGTACTCCTACATACAGTACATATATATGAATATGAACAATAATACAAAGAGACAATGAGGTACGTACCAGTCCTCGTGCTTGACAACCTTGCCATCCTGAACCAGGAGCCTGATGAGCGACATCAGGTCCACGGGCCTGCCCAGCACCTTGTAGTGCTGCTTGTTCTCGATCACCACCTGTTTGTTGTTCATGATCGACCATTATATTTCAGTTCAGCAAACACATGAAGAGCATCCAAGGCTAAGCGCTACACGTGTGGACAGAGCCGGGCAAGGGGCCGGGGTTCCTTAATTAGCTTCCAATGAGGCAATATAATGACCCAATGCAACTGACAAGCGTACGTAGCAAATACTTAGGCAATATATAGCAACGTTCAGTACAGTACCTCGGTTTTGCCAGGGCCCATGGGATTCTCTTGTACGGTGTACTCGGTGATCTTGGATTCCCCAAATAACTGCATGCATGGTTCAGTTTCAAAACAATAACCGTCATCAGTCAGATACGTACAATGGTTTATAAAGACAGGGCCGGGCATCGATCCCCAATCGCAATCGTTATTATTTAGCTGTTTGTTACCTTTGGCAGCGTGTAGAATGCTGACTTTATCTGCTTAACCCTGAATATATATGAGATAGATAATAACAACTTAGTAGAGAAATTTAATAAAAAGCTGATGATGAATACATGCATGCTGAGGTGCCTGTGCCCTGCATCGATCCGCATGCCAATGCCAATGCCAACGACGATGGGCGATGGAGCCACCAATGCATGGAGAGGTCAGGATGATAGAGAGGAGATTGGAGTGAACGTGCAGTGTACCCGTGAGCACGCAGGAGCGGGTCCTCATACGTCGCGTTTGGCGCGTAAATCTCGAAGTCCCGAGCCGTCGCCGACGACCCATACCTTCACAGGCAACACATCACATGAATAGGCCCCGAATACCGCATAATTAACTCTTCTTTAATACTACGTAGTAATTTAGCAGGCAGACAAGAGAGCTCGAAGAACGAATTGAACGAGCATGCCATGCCAAGACATCGAATCAATCAAGCAAACAAAACATACATGTTGAGGAGGTGCGGCATGATGTGGTCGGCGACGGTGCCGCTGCCGCCCGCCGGGAGCTGTGGTGCCGCTTTCTCTTGCGACCCCGCCATGGCAGCCTCCGCCGTTGCCGTGGAGAACTAGCTCCGGCCTGTAGTACGTGCAGCGGATCCTCCGGAGGCGACTGGACAATCGAGTTGAACGGAGAAGAAGGCTGTACGTAGTAGCTAGGCTTATGTTTGGTGGAGAGGAGACGCAGCTAGCTAAGGTAGCTATAGTAGCCGGCCGGAGAACTGCAGCAGAGAACAAGAGGAAAGAAAAGTCGCAGCACTTCCATCTCCATTTTCCTTTCTCCGTGGAAGAGTCTTTTCTTTCTTTTTGAACAAAAAAAAAAAATGCTCCTAGTAGTACTAGCATGGAAGAGTCAGACAGGGATATGGGAGATTCCAGCGTCTGCGTGCGTGGCAGAGGAAGGCGCTACGTAATCGTCGCCATATCTGGTGGCGGCAACGGCCTCTGCGACTATACTGGGCCTGCCCATGGGCCGACCAGGCCTGGGCTGAGCCTGAGCTGGTATTAAATACAGGCGTTGGCCGTCTAGTCCCCATGCCCTTTTTTCGGCCCAACGGCGATTTTTGCTCCTTCCTGGACCTACACAATCGAAATCCAAATGGAATATCCTCTCCTCCTCCTCCGGTGGACCTGAATTGTAGAGTGGCCTCCAGATTCGCCGTTCGCGCGCATATTCCCGCGCAATTCCGAATATATAGAAAGAAAGACCCAGAGCTGAGATAGAAAGTTTTTAAATACTCCCTAGTTTATTTCCGGACGAAAGGAGTAGTTTTTATTAATTTTACTGAAAAATCATGTTTGATACTTCCGCGCAATTAGTAGTTTGGTTTTGGAAATTCTTAGATTCTACTGACAAGTTGCGTTGCGCGTTCCATTAAAAAAAAGGAAAAAATTGGGCATTTGCCGCTGGTCTGCAACCGGAAAGCAATTTCGCCACACCTGCCTCTGTACTACCCGTGCCTCGTGTGGACCACCCCCACGTCTCATCTCTTGTCTTCTCTCCTCTTCTTTTAAGGCACCGTTTACTTTCTCAATTTTTTTCTCTTTCCCTGTCATATCGATTATTTTTTATGTCTACATGCAGCATTAAATGAAACAGATTTACTCCTTCTCACACGTCTGAGTTTTTGCTTATCTATCAGTCACTTCTTTCTTCCCTCTCCTCCGGTTGATGGCTGCTGTACAACAAGAAGACCCCAGGAGCAGTGCGAGTGTGAGGTTAATGGTGACTGACACTGTCAGTCGCCTGATGCCGAGATATACCCTAAATGAAATAGCAGTAGTTGCATGTTTATACTTTTTGCCTGGCTAGCTCGAAATGAATCTTTTGAATGTTTGTACTTTTTGCCTGGCTAGTTCGAAATGAATCTTTTGAGTCTACTTGACCATGATTAAACAAAAGTTGTCAAATACAAACGAAAGTGCTATAATGTATTTTTCACTCCCTTTTCACCCAACTAAACAGCTCCTAAGCAAGATTAATTGTAACAACACAAAGCAACAAAAATTTGCAAGGTAGTAGTAAAGACCATTAGAGAGAGTATCCAAGATAAAAGAAAATAAAGATGAAAAAGAAAGCAATAAGATTTCAATGTGCTACGCGGAATAGCCACCGACTCGCAAAGCAACTTGTAGCCGCCAGGAGCCAACCAGAACCAACAACTTATCTTTGCTCACGTACATCGCTTCCAGCTCCTTACTTGCGTTGCACAGCACACGACATCCCTTCTCCCCCTGCTTGTGCCACCGCGCTAGGCCATCCCCTGCTCACAGCGAGATGTTCGAGCTTATAATAAGCAAGATTGATTGCAAGAACATGAAGCAATAAAAAATTACAAGAGCATCCAAGATAAAAGAAACGAAATATGAAAAAGGAAGCAATAAGATTCCAACGACGCAACGTGGAATAGCCATTGGTTGGCAGAGCAACTTGTAAGCCGCGACGCTGCTCACCTGCTGCCAGGATCCAATCACAACCAATAGCTTCTCTTTGCTCGCGGATGTCACCTCTGGCTCCTTACTCGTGTTGCACAACACACAACATCCCTTCTCCCTTGCTTGTGCCTCCGCGTTAGGCCATCCCCTGCTCACGCGTTATGCCAGGGTTGTCCCTGCTCCGAGATCCGCAGTGCACGGGTTAGCTACGTGCCCCATGCCTTCACACCAACGCTAGGGTAGGTGAAGGATGTTTGTTGAAACAAGAACTTCTCGCGCCATTGCCTATCTTTGAATCCTCAAGACGGTGTCCGCGGTGGGCTCAGGAGAGGCCGACGATGCAATATAGGGTTGCGGCCGTGACCTAGGAAAGGAGGCACACACAGTTTTAAGTGGTATGGCTCGGGTGTAAGGTGGAGGATACTCGGAGTGGAGGAATGGATGGAGGAGGTTCTCATCGGCATCCTTCGAAGATTTAGACTCGAGGTCTTGAGGGAGAAAAGATGTGACAAAACGAGTGGACGAGAGGCTTTTGGACGCCCTGGCTTCGAGGTATGTGCATTCGATTTTTTAGCAAACGTTAGTACTACAGTTCAGACTTTTGACCTATTATACGTCTAATATAATCATTTTGTCTAATGTGTCATGAATGGATATAAGACGCCAAATGTTTTCGGATGGTTATGGATGGATTAAATGAAAAGACGATAAGATTCTTGTTGTTGTTAAACAAGTCCGCTTTGAGCCGTGATGCTAGATGGCATTAGAGTGTATTTGAGCCATCGATCATGTATTCATTCATGTTGGTTAGTGCCGTCACGTGCTTCACGATGGTTTGAGCTCGAGTTCCTGTGTATAAATCGCATCATGAAGCTAGCGACGGTTTGATTTTGTTTTGATATATTTTTTTTTACCTATTTTTAAGAGTTTCAAATCCAATATCTCCCTGCCTCTTGGGTGTAATCTTGCTAAGTGTTACTAGCGTATGAAACATTTCATAAGAGGAGTTTTTATATTTTTCTTTTTTTTTGGTGAAAAACGTGAACGTGCTTTCAAAAACTAGAGGGGTAGGGAAACCGGAGACCGACCGTGGGGAGGACTTGACGACCGGTTCTGAGCCAAACAAACCACCCCCAAACCCACTGTGTGTGTTCACACGGCACTTGCACACCCGTACCGGTGCGGGACACGGAATCTCTCCTCCTCTTCTCCTTCCCGTCGCCGTCTCTCTCTCTCTCTCTCTCTCTTCTTCCCTCTCCGGCTCCGCCCTTCTTCTCGTAGCACTAGTATACTATTTCTATTTCTATTTATTTATTAATCATTATCCGCCTCCGGCCTCCCCCAATTTTTCTTTTTCTCTGCCCGCTCCTCTTCGTTCTCGTCTCCTCCTGCGGTGGCGGCCGCCGGCGATCCCCGATCGGCGACAATCAGGTACCCACCCGTCCGTCCGCTTAGCTCGCCGCTCTTCTACTCCCGCCGATTTCTGCTGCGTGTATGTATGTATGTATATACCTCCGCTCGAATTCGATCGCTTCCCGTCATGCCGGTGGCGCTGATTCCGATTGAGCCTGTGCACGCGGGTTGCCTCCTCGCTTTTCGTATCCACTGCTACTAGTTCCTGGCTTCCTGGCTGTGCCGCTAGCGAAAAGGTTTTCGGCTTTGCTTCCCTTTTTGGTGGGGACGAACGGGGACTTTTTATCTCATCCCTGCCTGCTTGCTTGCGACGGCGCCAGTTGCTGACCGCCTGTAGCGCCTCAGTTCCAGCTCCTACTATGCCTGCCTCGCGTTGTGCCTCAACTTACATTACATAGGTAGGAGACTAGGAGTACCCTCCAACTGATTACTGGGAACAGTGGAGGCTACACGGGAGCAGGGGCGCAGTTACTACTGCTTCCCCAAACGGCCAAACCCTTTACTTCTGCTTCTGCTGCATACTAGTTTGCTGGGTGGGCGCTCCACTGCGAATCTATTTATGTCGTATTGCTTACTGCAATGGAATCACTTCATTCAATCGCAAAACCGTGGTGCCGCATAGATCCTACCCTACCAATGTATTGGTTGGGATTGGCTTCATGTCGACAAGGGTCCCGTTCTATCATTGTTCTTGTACTACAGACTAGGACCACTACGTGCTATTGCTGCAGCTGGATGTTCCCTTGGCAGATTGACTGCTTATGATGCAGTTGGTAGGTGGGAGGCAAGGCCAAGCTCCTCCTCCTCCTCCTCCTCATGTGATCGTGCTGGTGCTGATTCTGCTAATGTGACAAACGTGACCCAGGTTCGGTTGTTGAGACCGGAGGCTGAAAGTTCTACCACTCAGCTTAACAAGGTGGTTTATAGTTCGCTAGCCGTTATTAGCTGTAGCCTAGTAGCGTCGATTTATATGGACCAAGAACTCTGGAAAGTACCATGGCCTCAACTACTGGCCTGATGATGGTCATGACGTTGCGATCTATGCGGACCAAGAGCTCTGGAAAGTACCATGGCCTCAACTACTGGCCTGATGCTGGTCATGACATTACTCTTTTAGATCCTCCAGTGCCCTGCTAGTCATGTCGCATCCTTCGTACACCCGACACAGGAACCGATTCCTCCCGTTGCCACTGTCCCGTTATCTTTGCTATTTTGTTAACTTATAACTAATACTGATTTTATTCCCATACCTTTCCGGAGCAGCGTCTTATTGAGTTGCCATGTAACAGTCTTCACTTCCATATTTGCAGATTTTAATTGTCCATTGTGCTGCACTGTAACAGTAGACAATCTTGCTTCTCGGTGTTCTGTTCGTCTCTCGTTGATCATTCAGACGTATATATCTGGTCAAAGAGGGCCAATCTAGCTTTAATGTCATCGCTTCAGTTATTGCAACTAACAGAGCGCGGGCGCAACCTTTTGTCTTCAAGAAGGTATGCTGTTGAGCTGATCCAGCAGTACTGTTCTTAAAAAGATTGGCAAGATTCACTATGATGCAGCAGTACTGACCCATGTATTCTATCCTTTTCTCCTTTTTACAGGAGAACACTTGCAGTTGTTTCTGGTGCAGTACTCGCTGGTGGAACTTTAGCATATGCCCAGTCAGGTCGATGGAAAAAGCACCAGGAAGCAAATTCTCGCAGTGATGCAAACTCACATATCAGTAATAATGGAAGGACCAGTCAGAACGGCACTGATGATAAATTGATTAAAACAAGGAAAAAGAAGAGTGGACTGAAGTCCTTGCATTTTGTGGCTGCTATTTTACTTAAGAAGATCGGCCCAAATGGAACAAATTACCTTGTTGGCCTGATACTAACAGCAGTAAGTTAAAAAGCCTCCATCATTGTGCTAGTTTGAGTTAATTTGTCATATTGATATTAATGCTCTGCATATCAAATCGCGCATGGAATCTATGTGCTATTTTTAAAGTTTCCAGTGTTTTGGCATGTTTTTGTTATCATTATTTGCATTTATACTTGGATCTAAGTTTTATTCTTAATCATGTTTGAGCTTCGCTTTCTAGACATGCATTTCCCGTTTTCTCTTGAACTATGTTGGACATTTTTCCTTACCATTATGTGTACTTGTATTTCCACCTCTAGCTGTCTAGCTACATGTAAATCAAAGAACTTTGTCATGCATACTTGCCTACATATCGTTCTAAAGCAGTACGATAATGCATCCTATCTTTCTGCAGGTCTTGCGTACTGCTGTTGGTCACAGATTGGCAAAAGTACAAGGGTATTTATTCAGATCCGCATTCCTTCGGCGTATTCCGACCTTTACACGTCTCATTATCGAAAACCTTCTTCTATGCTTTCTCCAATCCATGTTATATCAGACGTCAAAGTACTTAACAGGGTCCTTAGGCTTGCGCTTCAAGAAAATCTTGACAGATCTTGTCCATGCTGATTATTTTGAGGTATGTTGGGTTATAGTTGGAAACTCTGAACCATATGCATTATTTGTTCGTTACGATTTCAAAATGTACTATTCTACCTTCCCAAAAAACAATGAAATAAGCCATTTTTCTCTGGAGTTTAGTTACCCTGGAAAAATTATGTGGTTTTTTTGTTGAGTGATCACATAGGATTTGATTGGTCCATCAATGATTGAATCATCCCAACATTTCTCATTTTTCTACTAGCCGTATGCTTATGTTGTATACAATGAACCCATTATGTTTCCCAAACAAAAGAAGTGAGGTAGATTCTTGTAGCTATGATCTGATGAACTATTGATAGTCAAGTTCTCAAAAACAAAGACATGATAATTATCAGTTTATCTCCCTGCACTTCTCATTCTGTGTGCCGAATATCAGACCCTCCCCCAACCCCATCCCTCCCTTGCAGGATCATAGTGGATCTTTTATGACCAATTGAGTTGTTTTTTTTTACCTTATGTTCAGAACATGGTGTATTACAAGATCTCACATGTTGACCATCGGATCTCAAACCCAGAGCAAAGGATTGCAAGTGACATACCAAAGTTCTGCTCAGAAATAAGTGACCTTGTACAGGATGATCTGACTGCAACTGTAGAAGGGTTAATATATATCTGGCGCCTCTGCTCTTACGCAAGTCCAAAATATGTATTATGGATTCTGGTAAGTTTCTTTATATCGACTGTTGCTCTTTATTAATTGCAAAAGTGACGTAGTAATACTTGCTGTAAAAAAAAAGCTGCTTTAAAGAAATGTTCCTTGTTTTACAAAAGACTGTTCCTTATCTAGTTAAATTCTTAACAAGTGTGTGCTTTCAGGCATATGTTATAGGTGCTGGTGGTACAATTAGAAAATTTTCTCCAGCTTTTGGCAAGCTGAAGTCTACAGAACAACAGCTAGAGGGGGAATATCGCCAACTCCATTCACGGTTAAGAACCCATGCTGAGAGTGTGGCGTTTTATGGTGGTGAGGACAGAGAAGCATCACATATTAAGCAGCGGTTCCGGGCACTTGTTAAACACTTGAATGTTGTTCTTCATGAAAACTGGTGGTTCAGCATGATTCAGGATTTTCTTCTGAAGTATCTTGGCGCCACTGTGGGAGTTATCCTAATTATTGAACCTTTCTTTGCGGGGAATCTGAAACCTGAGTCATCCACCTTAGGAAGGGCAGAGATGTTGAGCAATCTCCGATACCACACCAGTGTGATTATATCACTATTTCAGTCTCTTGGGACCCTTTCTATTAGTTCAAGGCGCTTAAATATTCTCAGGTAATTGCTGAATCCATTGTGTCAAATATTGATGTAACCTGTAGGTCAAGTACATAGTGACAAAGTAATCTAATCTGTATCTGGTCGATCACATGCCTAAAGTGGACCCCGAAAAGTTCATCTGCAAATGAAATATGTTGCCTATAAAATTGAGCAATTTGTCCTATAAGTGCTCACTTTCACACAAATTATTAGGATAATTCTTATTAAAAAAAATCACCCAACCTAGGAGGAACTAGGTGACTTTCTAAATAAGAAATATGCACACAATTTTGATTCAAATAGCACTTGAACCGTGTGCTCTCAACCAACTAAACTGGTTCATGTCTTAGATTCTCAATTTATGATATTATATATATGCTGCTAGTTTGACTTCGGCTTCATCATGCTTGAGGATTATTTAATGCCTTTCTAGTATATATGAGCTTCAAATTTCAAATTGTAGTATTTGATGATGATTGACTATTTTTTGTGCAGTGGCTATGCTAATCGTATTCATGAGTTACTGGATGTCTCACGTGAGCTATCTGGTGGCCGTGATAGATTGATTACTCAAAATTCTTCTGATGGAAATTATATCAGTGAGGCAAATTATATAGAGTTTTCAGATGTTAAGGTAATAATATATCAGTCATTTTCTATCTTTCTACCTTATATAAAGATTCTAAAAAATAATTTGTTACAGGTGGTGACACCTTCTGGGAATGTCTTGGTTGATAATTTGAAGCTTCGGTTGGATTCAGGCTCTAATCTGTTGATCACTGGTAATCTTATATTTTATTTGCTCCCATTAAATCTAGACCTGTGTTAGTTATTTGAACGCTTGCTCTAAAGGAAACTGAATCAGTTTTTTAGTATTTGAATGTTCAAACTGCAATGCAATTAGGAATGAGAAAAATCATGCAAGAATAGTTTTTTATTTCCTATTCTGTGCCAAAAGTACTGGTTTATTGTAATAAATACTTTGTGTTGGTGGTGAATTGGCTTTGTAGTCCAACAATTCCTGTTTACCTTAATTACTTGGAGTCAGTCTTGAATATGCTCTTTGGTCTGTAATGTCCTGATCAGCTACAGGGAAAAAAAGAGCAATTTGCATATGTCTAACTTCAATGCTTCTACTATTCAATTTTAGACAGTTCTTGTTACTGATAATAGGGCAAGAGCTTTGCCATTCTTGCCCAGCACCCGCTGCATTGCTACACTAACATCAGTGAAGAAGAAAGCAAGACACTATAGGTTGCAGCACCTGGACATCTAACTAAACAAAAAGAAGCTATCCTGTAGAAAAGGGTTTGCAGCAACCGGTGGACAGCCTGCGTTATATGTTTCTGAATACTATTGGTGTTCTTTCTGCCTGTTTAAGTACCCTTAGATATTCTTTTCAGTAAAGGCCAATTAAAACTATTAAGCCAAGCCAGTGTAGGCTGTTTTCTCAGATGCGTTGAACTTCCATAAATTTTTGTAATAATTTGTTTGGCTTACATAGCCACAATTATCATATGCTTAATCTTCAAGAAAAGAAAGCTAATCTCCTTGAATGTGGGGAAGGTCTGTCAAATATACAATAATCATTTGCTTAATCTCCAAAAAAAGAAAGCTAATCTCCTTGAGTGTGGGGAAGGTCTGTCAAATAGACATTCTTTCATGACATTTTATGTGTATGCCTAATGCTGTTTTCTATCTATGTGCTTTTGCTTTATGGAAGTTGCAGGGAGATTAATTTTATGATGTGCCTTAACTTCTTTTTCAGGTCCCAACGGTAGTGGAAAAAGTTCCCTTTTCCGTGTTCTTGGTGGTCTGTGGCCGATGGTATCTGGTCATATTGTCAAACCCGGTGTTGGTTCCAATCTCAACAAGGAAATATTTTATGTGCCCCAGAGACCATATACAGCTGTCGGAACACTTCGCGACCAGTTAATCTATCCGCTCACAGCAGACCAAGAGACTGAACCACTCAGCTATGGTGGCATGGTGGATCTTCTAAAGAATGTAATAACAATCATATCTATGTAGTTCATAAATTAGCCTCTCAAAGCATGACCATCATCTTTTTTACTTTGTTTTTGCAAGCAACTGAAAAGTAATAAGCTATATTGAAAATCCTTAATGTTTCCTGTTGGTTGCAGGTTGATCTGGAATACTTGCTAGAACGCTATCCTCTTGACAAGGAAGTTAACTGGGGTGACGAATTGTCTCTTGGTGAGCAGCAAAGATTAGGAATGGCTAGACTGTTCTATCATAAGCCCAAGTTTGCTATCCTGGATGAATGCACTAGTGCTGTGACAACTGATATGGAAGAGCGCTTCTGCAAAAGGGTTCGAGCAATGGGCACATCATGCATAACGATATCTCACCGTCCAGCATTAGTTGCATTTCATGAAATTGTTTTATCCTTAGATGGTGAAGGAGGGTGGGATATTCAGGACAACAGGTTACAGAAAATATACTTCTATTTTTTTAAAAAAAAATCTGAGCACTGAAAAGCAATGTTGAAGTTGAGTTTATTCTTTTAGAAATGGTTCTTCCTTCTCTCCTGAAGATGAGTTTGATGTGCTGAAGTCATCAGAAAGTGAGCGCAAGTCTGATGCACTTACTGTTCAAAGGGCTTTCATCACCAGCACAAAGGTACTTATGTTTTCAGAATATCACCTATTACCTCCATATTTTATTATTTGACTCATCTTCTATCTTCAACCGGATTCTGTTTCCCAGGGCAATGCATCAATGAAGCCCAAAAAACAGTCCTATTCAACAGAGGTCATAGCGTCTTCCCCAAGTATGGAGATAGAACATACAGTACAATCACCTACTGTCACACAATTGCAATGCTCTCCAAGGCCTTTGCCTGTCAGAGTTGCTGCGATGTCTCAAATACTGGTACACAGTTGTATTTCATAATCCATTGCACTGTTAGGATATGTTCTGCTTCATACCGTTCATTAACTTTCCTCTTGGACTTGATATAACATGTGATTTTTTGAAGATATCAGAAGCTTAAATCTTAAGTTGGATTAATATAAACATGCCATGAATCTGGGATGTTATAAGTTCTTCAGTTCTAATATTGTTCCTAAATATTCAATTGCCAGGTTCCAAAGCTATTTGATAAGCAAGGAGGGCAGCTGCTTGCAGTGGCACTGCTTGTATTCTCCCGCACTTGGATTTCAGATCGTATAGCTTCATTGAATGGTATGCTGCTTGATATAATCAAGTAGGCAGTTGCTTACATTGGCACCATTTGTATTCTCTTTGCTAACTACACAAACTAGAACTGATAGCATGCACACCACACACACACACACACACACACACACACACACACACACACACACACTAATACTAATATATTTGATTGTGACAGGAACAAGTGTCAAGTATGTATTGGAGCAGGACAAAGCTGCCTTCATTCATTTGGCTGGCATCAGTGTGCTGCAAAGTGCAGCAAATTCCATTGTGTCACCCTCACTGAGGTAATTTGTTGTTTCGTTCATTTGAAATATTTTGTAGATAATTTTGGTTCCTGCTAGAATCTTCACTGCATAAATGAATCCAATTTTCATATGCTTGTGGAATTAACTAATTTATTATATAATCACTTCCAGGATCTGATTAATTGTTTCTTTACAGAAACCTTACTTCAAGAATTGCCCTTGGATGGCGGATTCGCATGACCAACCATCTGCTTCAATATTATTTGAAAAGAAATGCTTTTTACAAGGTGAACTTTTCTCCCATTGATGCTCACCTGGCCTTTTATTGCACTATGTGGCAGTGCGCCCCCTCCCTCCGCCCCTTCATTGTTTGAATTTGTGCATGACATGCATCATGCATTAATTTGGATCAGCAAGCGTTTGATACTGGTGTAGAATTCTGGCTATTGAATCTTCAAATTTCGTTTCGTTCATGTCATCATGTGCATCTGGTTTGAGCTTATCATATGTATGTCTATATGCACCGTACAGCCTCAGTCTGTACTCTTATTTTTGTCCCATGTGTATATCTGGAGTAATTGAATAAACATGGTCTTCACTTCTTCAGAATGCGACAGTTTTTTTTTGAACAAAAAGAATGTGACAGTTTGTGTTGAAATGAGTAAATTGGATTATTGGGCTAACCCAAGAAGGTTAGCTATATAGCTGTACATACATGGACCTCATGGGTTTAGCCTCATGGGCCTAATACACACACTCCAACACCCCCCCGCAGTCTGGACTACCGGCGCAGCGGAGTACAAGACTGGACAAGAAAGAAAACAAGCACAACACACAGGACCCCCCCGCAGCCACAACTAGCCACCGGTGATGTTGAGGCTGGAGCGAAACTCGGAGAAGGTCGAGGGAGGGAGGCCCTTGGTGAAGATGTCCGCAAACTGGGAGGTGGTCGGGACGTGAAGGACTCGGACGTCGCCGATGGCCACACGGTCGCGGACGAAGTGAAGGTCAATCTCCACATGCTTGGTCCTCTGGTGCTGCACAGGGTTGGTGGAGAGGTAGACCGTGCTGACGTTGTCGCAGTAGACGAGCGTGCTTCTGGCGAGGGGGCGGTGAAGCTCAGCCAGGAGTTGGCGGAGCCAAGCGGCCTCGGCCACGCTGTTGGCAACGGCGCGGTACTCCGCCTCAGCACTGGAGCGTGAGACCACCGGCTGGCGCTTGGACGACCAGGAGACAAGGTTGCCGCCTAAGAAGACAGCGTAGCCAGAGGTGGACCTGGCGGGTGTCTGGGCAGCCCGCCCAGTCAGCGTCGGTGTAGACCACAAGCTCGGCAGAGGAGGACCGGCCAAGAAGCAGCCCATAGCCGAGAGTGCCACGGAGGTACCGGAGGAGCCGCTTCATAGCAGCAAGGTGGGGCTCCCGTGGAGCATGCATGTAGAGGCACAGCTGCTGCACGGCGTAGGCGATGTCGGGGCGGGTGAAGGTGAGGTACTGGAGTGCACCAGTAAGGCTCCGGTAGGAGGTGGAGTCCTCGGGCCCAAGCAGTGGACCCGCAGCCTCTGACAGCTTGCCCTGAGTGTCGACGGGGGTAGAGCAGGGCTTGCAGTCAGTCATCCCAGCTCGCTCCAGGATGTCACAAGTGAACTGGCGCTGGTGGAGAAACAAGCCCGAAGGGTCGGGGCTCAACAGTGACACCGAGGAAGTGATGGAGCGCACCAAGATCCTTCATGGCAAATTCCGCCTGGAGAGAGGCAATGATGCGCTGGAGCAGGGACTGGCTGGAGGCGGTGAGAACAATGTCATCCACATAGAGGAGCAGGTAAGCAGTCTCACCCCCGCAGTGGTAGATGAACAGCGAGGTGTCGGACTTGGCCTCCGTGAAGCCAAGAGTCAGTAGGAAGGTAGCAAACCGAGAGTACCAAGCCCGAGGTGCCTGCTTGAGACCGTAGAGAGACTTGTTGAGCCGGCAGATCAAGTCAGGACGAGAGGAATCCACAAAGCCTGCCGGCTGGCTGCAGTAGACGGTCTCGGTCAGAGTGCCATGGAGGAAGGCATTCTTGACATCCAGCTGATGCACAGGCCAGGAGCGCTCAAGAGCTAGTGAGAGAACCCTGCGGACGGTAGCAGGCTTCACCACTGGACTGAAGGTCTCATCATAGTCAACCCCGGGCCGCTGAGTGAAGCCCCGGAGAACCCAACGAGCCTTGTAACACTCCAGGGAGCCATCGGCTCGGCGCTTATGCGTCCAGATCCACTTGCCAGTGACCACATTGGCACCAGGCGGGCGCGGCACCAGGTCCCACGTCTGGTTGGCCAGAAGGGCCGCGTACTCCTCTTCCATCGCACGACGCCAATGAGGATCCGCCAAGGCGTCGCGGACAGAAGAGGGCACAGGAGAGACCTGCGGTGCCCCGGGCGTCGCTGCAAGAGCCTGGGGCCGCAGGACGCCGGCCGCGTGCCGCGTCACCATGGGGTGAACGTGACGCGGGTGTCGGTGAAGAATCGGCGGGTGGTACACCGGTGGCTCGGCACGAGCAGCTGGTAGTGGTGGGGACGGCGGTGTGGGCGTGGTGGAGAAAGGGAAGACGGACTCGTCAAACACCACATGACGAGAGATGAGGACACGGCGAGAGGTGAGGTCATAGCAACGGTACCCCTTGTGATCCGGGGAGTACCCGAGGAAAACACACAGGGTCGAACGGGGTGCCAGCTTGTGTGGAGCAGTGGCAGTGGTGTTAGGGTAACACACACACCCGAAGACACGGAGGTGATCGTAACGAGGTGGAGTACCGAAGAGAGCGTGGTGTGGTGTAGGAGCTGGACAGGCAGTGGAAGGTAGGCGGTTAAGGAGATAGGTGGAGGTATGCAGGCTCTCGGCCCAGAAGCGGGCAGGAAGAGAAGCCTGGAGGAGAAGAGTGCGCACGGTGTCGTTCGTGGTGCGAATCATGCGCTCTGCCTTGCCATTCTGGGAGGAGGTGTAGGGACAAGACATGCGCAACTGGACACCGTGAGTGAGGAAGAAGTCCCGAGAGGTGGAGTTATTGAACTCACGCCCGTTTTCACACTGAATGGCCTTGACGGTAAGACCAAACTGAGTAGACACCCAGGCGAAGAAGTGACGAAGCGTGGGAAATGCCTCAGACTTAGCACGCAGGGGAAAAGTCCAGGAATAATGAGAGAAATCATCAACTATGACAAGATAATATGTATAACCAGAAATGCTCATCACAGGTGATGTCCACAGATCACAGTGTACAAGATCAAAAATGCGGGTCGCATGAGAAGAAGAGGTGGGAAATGGAAGACGAACATGACGACCCAACTGGCACGCATGACATAAGTGCCCATCGTTAGCCCGAGTACATGGTATGTCGGAACTACGACTAAGCTGCATCAAAACATCACGGCCAGGATGTCCGAGACGGCGGTGCCAGGTAGTGGAAGAAGTGGATGCAGTGAGAGCAGCGGACGAAGTGGAAGCCGAATCCGAAGCGGTAGGAACAGAAGAAGGAAGCCGAAGCGTGTAAAGGGGCCCCGTGCTGTCACATCGGAGGAGAGGACGCCGGGAAGCCAAATCCTTCACAGTAAGACCAGAGGAGTCAAACTCAACAGAACAAGAATTGTTAGCAGTAAAATGACGAATGGAGAGGAGATTGTGGACCATAGAAGGAGCAACAAGAACATCAGGGAGACGAAAAGAGCCAGGAGTGGTAGCGGAACCCACGGAAGTGACAGGAATACAGGAACCATTTGCGACCATGATGGAGGAAGGAAGAGATGAAGGAGGATGGACAGCCGTGAGTATACCGGGGTCGGACGTAGTGTGGTAAGTGGCACCTTGAGTCGGCGACCCAGTCAAGCCTGGTGGGAGGAGTCAAGCCCATGGTGCTGAAGGAGCGGGCCAGGGCTGTCGCATCCCAACCGGGGGGTCCTGGCGGTGACTGGGAAGGCAGGGTCCACGGAGCACCCCCAGGTGGTGGAGCCCACGGAGCGGCCGGGACGGCACCGGCGAGCATGGTTGCCGGGGGGCGACGATCACCACCGGCACCCTGGAAAGGCCACATGGAGATGCGCCCGGACCAGGGGTTGCTGAAGGAGGGCCAGGGTGCACCCCCCCGCGGTGGCGCGGGCGGAGCCCCACGACCAGAGCCTGAACCACGCCCTCCGCGTCGACGACGGCCGCCACGGCCCCCCCACCCCCGCTCGGCCCGGAGGGAGGAGGACTAAGAAGAGACGACGGTGCCGGTGTGGACGTACGCGGCGGAGGAGCGGCTGCAAGGGCAGTTGAGGTGGACGAGGAGCCCGGCGCGGAGAGGGAAGCAGGCTGGACGCCCTGGGTGAGCTCCTCCATGACGAGGTCGTCACGGACCTGCAGGAAGGAGGGGAAGGGCCGCTGCCGGGTGATCCAGGTCCGGAGGTGGCTGTAGCGGTCGCTGAGGCCGCGGAGGACGTTGAGGACCAAGATCCGGTCCTCGATGGGCCCAGCCAAGGTCACCGAGGGAGTCCGCCATGGCCTTCATCCGGCGGCAGTACTCGCCGACGGAGAGGTCGCCCTGGACGAAGGTGCGGAAGCTGGCGTCGAGGCGTAGAGCCCGGGCCTCTGCGTTGCCCAGGAACTGGCCCTCAAGCGCCAGCCAGGCACGACGAGCGTCGGGTGTGTTGCGGACGAGGTCGTGGAGGTCGGTGGTGATGGTCCCGAGGATCCAGGAGAGGACGATGCTATCGAGACGATGCCACCCGGGGGTCTGAGCCCCAAGCGGGGCGTCGAGGAGGACGTGGTCGTCAAGGGCGTAGCGGCGGAGGGTGAGGACGACCATGTCCCGCCAGCGGGCGTAGGAGGACGACTCCGGGTCGAGGACGACCGTGACCAGGTTGCGGATGTTCTGAACACCGCCGGCCTGGTAGTGGAGCTGCGCCACGAGCGGATCCGCCGGATCGGGGATCTGGAGAGGTGACACGCGGACGGCGCGCGAGTCGGAGGAGGCGGCGGTGGAGTCGTAGTACCCCGGGTGGCCGAGGAGCTGCTCCGCCTCGGCGAGCTGACGTGCCAAGGCAGTAGCCGCCTCGCGCTCCCGCTCCAAGGCGAGGGCAGCCGCGCTCACGCGTGCCGCGCCTTTGGCGGCGGCAGCCCGAGCGGAGAGAAGAGCAGCAGCGTGGTTGGGGTCGAGGAGGAGCGCGCCCGGGGCCCCAACAGCGCCGTCCAGAAGGCCTGGCGCAGGCAGGGGTGGCGCAGGCGGCGGCGGCTGCAGGGGCAGCGTGGGCTGGGGCGGCTGCAGGGGCAGCTCGCAGCCCGGGCGCGGCCAGGGGAGCCCCGGGCAGCGGCTGGCCCGCAGCCTCGGCGGCTGCCAGGGCGGGCCCCGGGCGGCGGCGCGGCCAGGGCGGCCCCCGGCGGCGGCGGCGCGCCCAGTGGCTGGGCCTCCAGAAGGGGTGGCGGCGCGGGCCCGCCCGGCCGGGGCGCCCGGAGCGGCGGCGACGGCGGAGGCTCGCCGGGCGCCGGCGGTCTGGAGGCACAGCAGCGCCGCCGGCGGCCATTAGGGCCACGGCAGGCGGCCGGCCGGCCGCGATCTCGGCCCAGGAGGAGTAGGGGAGGGGAGGGAAGATGGAGAAGTAGGAGGAAGAGGGAGGAGGAGGCCGGCCGCCGGCCATGGTGGCCGGAGAAGGCAGTGGTGGCAGTGGCTGGGTGGGAGGGAGGGAGGGGAGGAGAGAAGAGAGACCTAGCTCTAATACCATGTTGAAATGAGTAAATTGGATTATTGGGCTAACCCTAGAAGGGTAGCTATATAGCTGTACATACATGGGCCTCATGGGTTTAGCCTCATGGGCCTAATACACACACTCCAACAGTTTGACACTGTCATATTGGTACTGTGCATTTGGCACTTAGTAACTGATTAACCTGTTTGTAAACACTTCTTGAGCTGTTTACTTTCCTGAAAAAGCTGATACTGAAAATATATGGTGGGCCAATTCAAAGGCATATGCTGAGTTTTGTACGTCAACCAGGTTGTTTTGTATTTGTATAAGTTGGCTACATATTTCACAGCTGAGGCTGACATTGGTCATTGTTTTGATTTTTTTTTTTTCAATCAATAGCGTTTTGAAATTTTGGTAGATTCACATTGTGTAGAGCATAATATATATGTTTTCCACAAGAACTGAGCACTTCTAGCTTATCTTGCAGGTATTCAACATTTCAGGTATGAGTATAGATGCAGACCAAAGAATGACACATGATGTAGAGAAGCTGACCAATGATCTTGCTGGCTTGCTTACTGGTATGGTGAAGCCACTAGTTGATATTGTTTGGTGAGCCTCTCTCATGATCTCATAGTTTTGGCCATGTGTTTCTCAATACTGAGCTTTTGTTTCTAACCCTATTGGAATTCACCAGGTTTACATGGAGAATGAAGCTTTTGTCTGGGCGAAGAGGAGTTGCTATACTGTATGCTTACATGTTCCTAGGTCTTGGTTTCCTAAGAGCTGTGTCCCCTGACTTTGGTGATCTTGCAAACCAAGAACAAGAACTTGAAGGCACATTCAGGTGAGTAAGAGATATTTCATCGAGCATTGGCAAAGTTTGCTTTCTTATCTTCTGAAAATCTTTAACTTGTTGCCCCTGTAACCTTTATGAAGGTTCATGCACTCAAGATTGCGGACACATGCTGAGTCAATAGCTTTCTTTGGTGGCGGATCAAGGGAAAAAGCTGTAAGTTTCTTTGTAATACATGATACATGCTCAAAATTATTACATGTCGTGTTGCTTCTGAACATTGTGTTGTCTGGTAGTTTATCACCCTTTCTTTTAGTCAGTCTTAAGGTTGAATCAAAATCTCAAATACCAAGTGTTCTATATATAATTATTTTCTCAGGTTTATCTGTTGATTATTTTCTTTTGTCATCTGATACATGATCTATTCTTGATAAAATTTTGTGCCCTCACATTCTGTTCTTGCCCTCCAAAAAACAGATGATTGATGCTAAATTCACGACATTGCTCAACCACTCGAAGGTTCTATTGAGAAAAAAATGTCTTTATGGTATTTTTGATGATTTTGTGACAAAACAACTTCCTCATAATGTGACATGGGGACTGAGTATGTTATATGCTTTGGAGCACAAGGGAGACCGAGCTTTGACTTCAACTCAAGGTTGACATTAATCTTGAAAGTTTCATTATTATAAAAAAAAATCTTGGCAACACCATTTTTTTTTTTTTGGTGTTCATAGAGTTTTGAAAGTATGCTCTCGTGTTTTTGAAATTACAGGAGAGCTGGCACATGCCCTGAGGTTCTTGGCATCTGTGGTGTCACAAAGCTTCATAGCGTTTGGTGATATTCTTGAGTTACACAAGAAGTTCCTTGAACTCTCTGGTGGTATTAATAGAATATTTGAGCTTGAGGAGCTTCTACAGGCATCACAAAGCAGTAAGTCTCAATTCATACTGGAGCTTAGTGTTAGTATTAGTAAGCTAGTGGTATGGCAGGTTGATTGTAACTGATTATTTGTAGTTCATGAGTGATAAATTTGGATTTTTTTTATCTTTCTCTTTTGATGTTATCACTGCTTGCATCTGAATATGTACTGCTGTTCATCTAGATCCTGTCGGGCCTTCTGATGCTACAAATGCCACTTCTGAAGAAATAATTTCCTTCCGTGGTGTGGATATTGTAACACCATCGCAGAAGCTATTGGCTAGCCAATTGTCTTGTGATGTATCTCAAGGGAAAAGCCTTCTTGTGACTGGTATATCATGTTGCAGCTTTTGTCTGATTTAAATTTAGCACCCTGTTGACATTGTTTCTCTAATCTCTATTATGGTTTTTGTTCCTTGAAGGTCCAAATGGTAGCGGGAAGAGTTCCATTTTTAGGGTGCTTCGAGGTTTGTGGCCCATTTCTTCCGGTAGTCTTACCAAGCCATCTGAAGGAATTTTTAATGTTCCTCAACGCCCATATACTTGTCTTGGAACCTTGAGGGATCAAATCATATACCCTCTCTCTCATGAGGCGGCGAAGTTGAAGATGCTCTCACACGAAACAAGTAGGTGCCACCTATCTTTGTTTCTTGCTGTTACTTTGAACTTAGTAATATTCAACGCTATATATATCTACATTGGTGATGTAGTTGACAAGTCCACAGCTTCCAAGTTGTTGGATGATCACCTGAAGACGATTCTAGAGAATGTTCGCTTGGTGTATCTTCTAGAAAGGGAAGGTTGGGATGCGACTCCTAACTGGGAAGATATTCTATCCTTGGGAGAGCAGCAGAGGCTGGGGATGGTCAGTATTAAGGCCTATGTTTTTTTATAACCAAATGAATATATCTACCTTTGTGCTAAATGGGAGGAACTGCTTTCTTTTCAGGCCCGCCTGTTCTTTCACTGTCCTAAGTATGGCATCCTCGACGAATGCACCAAGTATGTCTCAGTGTTTTTCATATTTTTCGTTTCAAATTCTTGACCAGACTGCGTTACTTAGAAAGCTACTCTTTGCAGTGCCACAAGTGTGGACGTTGAGGAACATTTGTACAGGCTAGCAACCAACATGGGCATAACAGTCATCACCTCTTCACAAGTAAGTATTCATCAATCATACTCTTCTTATTTCTAGCGGGCAGTTCCCTTGCTGTAGCCTATTTTCTGCCCATTTCTGAAATACGAATGACGCCTATGTCTTTCCTGCTCATTTCTGAAATACGAATGACTCGAGTTCCCCCGCTGTTGTTTGTTTGTTTGCAGAGGCCTGCTCTGATTCCTTTCCATTCCATGGAACTGAAACTCATTGATGGCGAGGGAAAGTGGGAGCTATGTTCCATCCACCAATAACAGATTGCCATGAGCTGACTTTGTTAGTTACCTGTGAGTTATACAAAGTACTGTTGTCACCAATTTATGCTTCTTCATCGGTGGAGGCAATTACAAGTTGCAAAGCGCATGAAGAGACTCGTCCACTGGGGTGCAGTGTGTTAAGGAGCCTTATTTTTTTTGTTGAAGATTTTTCTTATTTTTCCCCTCTGATCTGAGAAATTTTGCGATACGGACCGGAGGAAGGAAATATACGCCAGAAAGTGTTAGGAGGAACGGTTATAGATGGGGGACTTTGGAGCTGCAGGCTTCAGTGGGATAGCGTAGTACATAGTCCTGGCATGATAATAGGTCAGCCTAATTGATTCTTATACGAGATACGTTCAGAATAAGTTGGCCGTAGTGACTGAAACCGAGTGGTGGCATGTGGAAATATTTATGGTCTGTATCAAAATGGACAAGGCACGAAGTGTGCCCTTGTAAATGACAACTAATTTTTTTTTTTTTTTGGAAATTCATCCTTTTTTTTTTTCTGCATCATACATTGTCCATGTATGTAGTTTGATCTGAAGCTGCAAATCATGACTGTTGATGCAGAGCCGTCTAGTTTGCGGTGATTACCTCTTGTATAAAATGTATGTATCGTGCTAATTGTTACAATACAATGTCCGACGAATGAATCGAAGAAAGCAAAATGCAGTGCGCTCTAAGCTGCTGCGAGAGGAGGACGAGCAGGCCCTGTGGTCCGACGAGGATCTCGCTGAGGAAGCTGACGAGTCCGAACCAGACGACGGGCGTGACGTCGACGCCGCCGAGCGGCGGGATGACCCTTCTTGTGACGGCGAGGAACGGCTCCGTGGGCGCGTACGCCACCACGTAGGGGAACTCCGTGACGGGGAGCCTCGGGTACCACGACATGACGATCCGCAGGATGAAGAGGAAGCCGAACGCCGACAGCACCGGCCCCGCCACGCCCGCCACCGCGCTCGCCGTCGCAGGGTCCAGCTCGCCCACCACCGCCGCCGCGCGGTACAGGGCGTCCGGCGAAGGTCCAGATTCCACCGCCTCGGCTGACAAAGCGTGGCATGACAAAGCGGCGGCTACGGCGGCGGAGAGCAGGCTGCCGCGACCTCCCACCGCCGTTGGCGGTTTGTTGCGCGCTAGGCGCTGCACCGGGGCATCGACGTTGCCTCTTTCTGACCGGGTGACTAGATTCTGTTTTGCACAAGACAAGAAGTGGACGTCGGTACGGAAGAAGAATCGATCATGAGAACGAAGAAGAGAGCGTGCATTGTTGGGCACAAGACAAAGAACTCGCAGGTAACCTTGGTGGTGGTGGTGGTGGTGGCAGCGGCAGTGAGGCACGTCCCCCTCCTAGCGGGTCCTCTGGCGGAGAAGATGGAAGAGACGGTCCTGGGCATGGAAGGCTTTGGAGCGACGAGCAAGGACGCCTCCATGAGAGGCGATGGAGGAAGCAGCTGCAGCTCTGGCCTCTCCCTCTGTCTTCGTTTGGATAAGGCACGCCAAGCGAGTGTTCTTTGTACTGGGCCGAAGCCCAACCCAATAACAGCAGCAGAAGAAGAAAGGCGAAGGCCCATTAGAAAATAAAACCCAAAGCCAACCCTACGGCCCAACAATCCAAACACCAACCAACCCCTTCGCCTTCCCGAGTCCGGCTTGACTCGCGCAGTTGCGCGGCGAAACTCCACCGCCGTCGCCTCCGATGGCGATGCTCTCCAGGATGCTGCCGCGGCTGCGCTCCTCCGCCACGCGCGCCCTCCGCAAGGTAAGCCACACTCAGGTTCTTCTCTCTCTCTCTCTCTCTCTCTCTCTCTCTCTCTCGCCTGTTACTGACGCTTTGGCTCACGCTTCGCTGCTCCCTTCCCATCGCGCGGCAGGTGCGCGGACTGGAACCTGCGGCGGCGGCGCGACGGCTCTCCGCTGCTGAAGCCTTCGCACCGTGCGAGGGCTCACTCCTGCGCCCTCTCCCAGGACTGGACCTCCCGCCGTGTCTCCCTGACAACCTGAGCCGTAGCCCCACCCGAGTCACCACGCTCCCCAACGGCCTCCGCGTCGCCTCCGAGGACCTTCCGGTAATGCATAGCGCACAGCCGCTGTGTCGCCCAAAATACCCCACTTTTTTTTTTTCGCTGCTCCTTCTATTTTCTCCAATGCGGGTTGATTCTGAAGCTGCTTTGTGGGGCTCGTCTCCGGCAGGGTCCTTCTGCGTGCATCGGTTTCTTCGTCAACTCAGGCTCCGTCTATGAGTCCGGGGAGACCACCGGCGTGTCGCACCTGCTGGAGAGGATGGCCTTCAAGGACACCAAGCACCGGAGCCACCTCAACATCGTGAGCGAGATCGAGCTCGCCGGGGGCAATATTGGTGCCTCGGCGTCCAGGGAGCAGATGGTCTACAGCTACGACACACTCAAGGCGTACATGCCGGAGGCGCTCGAGATCCTCATCGACTGCGTGCGCAACCCGTTCTTCCTCCAGGAAGAAGTCGAACGGCAGGTGGCGCTCCTTCCTCAGTGGATGCTCTCTCGGGGTGCTTTACTGTTTGGTCACTGACTCGGGTTGTTTTATTCAGCTGGTCCTTGCTCGAGAAGAAGTCCAGGAGCTGCAGAAGAACCCTGAGAAGTTTCTTCATGAACAGCTTAACCTTGTTGGATTTTCAGGTGCTCTTGCGAATCCGCTAATAGCTCCTGAGGACGCCCTTGCGAGAATCAATGACAAGATTATTCAAAAGTTTTATCATGTAAGGTCCCCATTTTTTTCTCTTTATTTCATTTCATTTCTGCATTCCTCGTAACAATCGACTTACTGTTAAAAAGTACATAGTTTATCAGTATCAGATTAAACTAGTCAGCACGGCACGTCTATATATTTAAGTTATGGTGGGTACTTTGTCATTTAGGCTTATAACTTAATATTATCAGTTCACATATACCACTGTTCTCCAAAATGGCCGTTTAGTTCATTTAAACACTGTTTAAACGGTAAACAAAGGCCGACCGTGTTGTTTAGGCCCTAAACTGTAAATTAAACGGTTGGACCATTTAAACCCGTTTATAACTGTCTAAATGGTCTTAACTGAGTTGCGATAAACATGATTAAATGAGGTAAAGCATCGTTAGTTCACTATCATTAGTCAATAAAGAGGATTACAACCACTAAATTTGGCACCAAACTAATTAATGTTGCTAGTATATGAGATGAAGTGAGATTTTGTTTTCTTTCAAAAACATATTTAGTAGATAACTTATTTTTTACATGAAATATGTATACTTTCAAGCATACTTGACTTTTACATGCATAAATATGTATATTTTAGAGTTATTGAACCAAACCGTTTAGACGGTTTAACTCCGTTTAAACACTATATAAACGGTCTGAACGCTAAACAAAGGGTGACCGCCGTTTGACGTTTAGGATAACACTATATACAGCATAATGGTTCTTCAAGTTGTTTAGTTTTGATGCTGGAATGCAATTCTTGCTACTATCAGATAACACAAGAACTTACCAGCACTGTATTAGTCTATAACTTACAACAGTATGTGACAATGCTTTGAATGCAATTGTAGATAAGACTAAGAGAATGCTGCAACCATTTGTTGCTAATGTGCTATTGCTCATGGTACCATATATAGCAAAAATTACTAAGCATGTGTCTGGCCTCATATGGTTATTTTCCTGTTTTCTTTCAAAAAAAATTGTTGAAGCAATATTATACCGAAAAAATTGAGAATAATGATATTCATGTAACAGGAAAATTTTACTGCTGATCGCGTGGTTCTAGCAGCATCAGGTGTTGATCACGAACGCTTGCTAGGCTATGCAGATTTGTTGTTGAAAGATTGGCACAAGGGGACCCCAATGGAAAAGCCAAAGTCTACATATGTTGGTGGAGATTCCAGACACAGAGCAGATTCAGATGTAAAATGATCTTTCCACTCTATGGACTATATATACCCTTTTTCAGTTGGTGTTTTTCTTTTGTTCTACTTCGACGTAATGGATTATCTTTGCTTATCTTGCTGTCTTATGCAGATGGCACATGTTGCATTAGCTTTTGAAGTGCCAGGGGGCTGGCTTCAAGAGAGAGATGCTACAATTATGACTGTCATACAGGTGGAACTGATGATTCTGAGTTTTCTAGTAACACTGGGGGTACATTGATCGCATTTTCCTATCTAATTGTTAATCCATGAATGTCCAACACAATAATTACATTTGGCAGACTTTAATGGGTGGTGGTGGTTCATTCTCCTCTGGTGGTCCTGGAAAAGGGATGCATTCACGGCTTTGTAAGTCTTGAACTCCTGATCATCATTCAACTCTTTGAATTGCTATAGAAAATGTACTTAGATTGCGTAAAGTCTCAAAAACTGGGTTACACTAAAGAATTATGTCACATGCTGCATTATCTGTATTTTTGTTTCTTTTTTTTTTTTGCTGTATTGGAGACTTATAGGTTTTTTGGTGGGTAAAATATTTCTGATGAAGGCTATGCGCAATTGTTGTTTCTTTGCAGATCTACGTGTCCTAAATAAATATAACTCTGTTGAGTCTTTTTCTGCATTTAGTAATGTATATGACAGCAGTGGCCTCTTTGGTATCTACTTGACCACGGTGAGCTAATCTTTTCTACATGATTTAGTGTCTCTTATGTTTTCTTAATTTAACTTGTTTCTTCTTTCAACTAAAGTTTGTAGATCTGGTTTTTTATATGATCATGTTCCATGATTATGATTTTTTTAGTGGGATTAAGGCTAGGGATGAAAATGGAAATGGAGCATGTCATTTATCAGGAATCGACCGTTTCAAACCATAACTGTATTTAAACTTGACCTTCTAATTTCTTTTAGCACCGTATATAGTTAAATTAAAAATATGGTGAGCTTCTCACCTGACCAGGGAATCGTTTCCGTATAAAAAATGTCTTTACCGACCATTTTCATCCCTAACTAAGGCTGACTTCCAGCGGGCACTAGTTGGTCATGATGTATCTTTGTTGTCCAGTGTCTTCCTGCTAGTGTTAGGATGGTCCATCAGCCTATAGAAAATGCACAGTATGAATAAGAACAATAGTGATTGAACTTGGTCAACATGATCATCACATGTTGCCCTGCTACTATTTAACATCGTGGGTATACTTGTTTAGCTTTCTCACTGAAAATTACTGCTGGAGATACAGTTTCACATCTTAGAGCAGTCAACTGTAACATGAACAACAACAGTTTGGTTCATGCTGCAACTATGCTTTTGTTGAACATGACAGATTTTACCTTTTCTTCTTTGCATGGGGCTCTGATATGTGTACTATTTTTTGCCTATTTTGACTAGTCCAGCCATCAGATTTTGTGGCAAAGGCTGTTGACATTGCAGTAAGTGAATTAATTGCTGTTGCAACTCCTGGAGAAGGTATGCATGATGCCCTACTTGGTTAAAAAGCTTGGCTGATGGCTTTTCATTTTCGCTGCCTGTTCTAAAACTGCTGGTCTGGTTGTGCTCAGTGACAGATGTTGAACTGCAACGAGCAAAAAACTCAACGATTTCATCTGTTTTAATGAATCTTGAATCTAGGGTAATCATGAATCCCTGGTCTATTTCCTGTTTACTGTCAGGTATTTCTTAATAAGACTTGTCATTCTCTGTTAACATTACTGCAGGTAATTGTTGCAGAAGATATTGGAAGGCAGCTGTTATCTTATGGTTGCAGGTAAGTCCGTGTGCTAGGTACTTCACTGCTAATTTTTCATGTGTAGTAAACTATTGATCCTTTTTTCCGCTTTGTTTCCATAACAACAGGAAGCCTATTGACTACTTCCTTCAATGTATGGAAGAAATTACTCTAGATGATGTTGCAACATTTGCCAGGAAGATGCTAGCTTCGCAACCCACAATGGTTAGCTGGGGAGATGGTATGTTTGTTATTGCTCTCATCCTAGGTTTGAAGTATAGTTGATATATTATCTTGAGCATGCAGCTTACGACTTAATGTGATTTCCTTGCCTTACCCTTGTTGCAGTTGACAAGGTTCCTCCATATGAAATTATTTGCAAGCGGCTACGATAGTACCCCCTACACCCTGACCTTGGTGGACTTGAAGGATCCTTCCGTGGAAAACTTAACAATCATTTGTATGAAGTGCCCTTGAGCAGAACTGTTTTTCTTTCAGGCATGCAATTTAGTGAGCTTAAGATTTCAGAGCTTAGGATTTCAGCAGCTATGTTCGACTGTAACTGTTCAAACAACATAGTAAATGAGAAGCTGACGAGGGGGGGGGGGGGGGGTTTGAAAGGATCTACAATGCTCAGAGGGAGGGATGAATAGGTGTAATCTAAAACCTGAAACTAACTCAAGTGAAACGTAAAACCTGAGACCGGTACTACCGATAACAGTCGGTAGTACCGATGCAATCCGTGACCTGAGACCGGTACTATCGGGATTGGACCGGTACTACCGATAATAGTCGGTAGTACCGATGCAATCCGTCGGTTCTACCGGTCGAAGCAGAGAAGTTAAGAACACATGCTAAATACGCAATAAACTTAGATCTATGTGATACCAAGCCACCCAAGTGCATGATGAAGACTTTGCAACCTTTCCCTTAGCTTGAATCACCATCAAATCATAGATCGAGCTTTCAAACCTAAGAACAAGGTATGGAGAGGAAAAACACGGTCGAAGCCGTGGAACCATAAGTAGACACAACAACAAAGAGAGCACGAGACAAGTTATTTATCCCGAAGTTCGGACAATCCACAAAGGAAGGCCTACTCCTCGTTGGTGAGGTGACCACTTAGATCGGAGTCTATTTCACCTCCTTGCCTCTCTCAAGGTTACCACAAAGGTCACTTGAGTTTCTTCACTAGAATCACAGGGTGATACAAACACTCCGGGGAGCCCTCACAAATGGAGCAACGGGCTCTCCCGAAGAACGCTAGCCGCCTAGGGTTCCAAGAACCCAAGAGTAACAAATGCAAAGCAAAGCCGGCTAGAGGGAGAAAACAAGTGCTCAAGCAATGGATTTAAGTTTTTCTCACTCGAATCTCACTTCTTAACTTGAATCTTGGGATGAATTGAAGCTAGGAGCAATGAATGAGAGTGAGAGAGTGAGAGGGCAAGAGAGAGCTGTTGTCTCGAGTTAGGTCGCAATAAATGATGTGGGGTAACCCTCTAAAGAGTTGGGAGGAAGTATTTATACTTTCCCTACCTGTGGGCTACCGGTACTACCGGTGCCTGCCCAACTTTTCGAACGTTAGGTGTTCTGCGCACTGCACGAGGTTCAACGGTAGAAAAGCGTGTCAGACTTTGTTGACCAGACCGGTACTATCGGTAGGGATACCGGTACTACCGGTACGACAACTGCACAACTTCCGAACAAGCGCCGTTACTACCGATCCGGCGACTCTGAGTCACGAAGTAGTTAAGTCCCACCGGTACTACCGATCCAGGGTCGGTATTACTGGTACGACAAAACTGCTACTACCGAGGATACGTCGTTACTACCGATCTAGAAGCTTGGGGTCGCAATGGGGCTAAGTCCTGCCGGTACTTCCGATCTAAGATCGGTACTACCGCTAAGGTACCAGTACTACCGATGAACTGCCGGTACCACCGAAATAAAATTTGAATTTTGAAACCCGAAAGCAAGAACTTGGCTGGGAGGAGTTTCTGCACTAAGTGTTACCGGTAATATCGGTGCAAGACCGGTACTACCGATATTCTAGGTGCAGAACATGCTAAAGGCAGTGCACAAGTGTGTGTAGGTGTCTCTCAAGCATGTTTAAGTTAATTTTTGAGCACTTTAATCCTTCTACTAGTCAACTAGCTATGCATCCCTCTTGATAGTGTGGTTTTCCTATACTCAAATAAAATAAAAACTTGCTAAGCTTTGAGTAAGGATCACCCAGTAACGTGATCGAATTGGAGCAGTGCCGTTTCACCGAATATTTCAATTTACTCATTCTTATGGACTAACATCTGCATATATTCTTGATAAACATGTTAGTCCCTAACTTTAATGTCATTAATCACCAAAATCCCACATAGGGGGCGAATGCACATACAGGGGGAAGAAAATCGAAGTTCATTTGCAAAAATCAACAGTTCCTCCATGGCTCATTTGTGCTTTATCGTCATGTTCAGTGTTTTAGGTTTTCTCAAACTTTTTCTACATTCCCCATCACGTCGAATCTTTAGACGCATGCATGGAGCATTAAATATAGATAAAAAATAATTAATTATACAATTTGTCTGTATATGTCGAGACAAATCTTTTAAGTCTAGTTAGTTCATGGTTAGATAAAAGTTATCAAATACAAACAAAAGTGCTACGGTATCAAAATCTAAACTTTTTCTCTAAACTTCCCCAACTAAACGGGCTCTTAATGCCCATTTTGTGTGATTATGGATAGCAGGAGTGTTCTGTTGGTGTATATTTCCTGTATAAATGGCTTCTGGAGTATTGAATCATTGGTAAACTAATACCATGTTTGGTTTGTGCAACGGAGTGATCCATTCCTCTTTTTGATTTGTTTTTTAATAGTCTGCTTCTTGGTCTTTGCGTTTTATGAGACGGAGGGATTAGGATGGAATGAAGTGTCCTCAGTCCTCACCATCTTATTTCTCATAAGATTAACTCACTCCATTCCAAATTACTCACATTTTGTTCTCTCTCTCTATATATATTCATTTATTAATCACAATTGAAGTACTAGACAAGGGCAAGAACACAAGTATATACATAACATAGCAATACCTATGTATCTAGAAAAGGCAAAAAAAAAAAAAGTTTGAAAGGGGGGTAGCTTATAATTACCTATTATAGTTTAGAATAGGAGTAGCTTATAATTATTGCAAGCGTGAGAAGTGTATTTATTCCACCAAAATTATTGTTGAACCGATGATGCACCACCTCATCCGGAGGGACTTGGTTCCTCAAATCACACCGCATAAATGTAATTGACGGGAAGAGAAGAAAATGATGCTCAGTTCACATGCAAATTGAGGTTTTCGCCATCATTGTCTTGGAAAATTCCAAACCATGACACTGGTAATTCAAATGTTCCAAGTGCAGGTGACCCAACACACTATGGGCAGAAACGGATGGTGACTGCTATATAGTTCTTGTAGCAAGGCAATTCTACAAAAGAATTACATGAAAAGATATTCATCAGGCAGCAAACTTATGGTACTATAGGGAACTAGGAGCTACTCATCCCATCCTGACAGACCAAGCGCTCCTGCTCCCACCTCTGGCATTGTGGAAAACATCTTAAGAGTTGCGGAGTCAGTGATGGTGACAACACCTTTTGATTTCTTTCTCTTCTTCGTGTGATCAATTACCAGACCTCCAACAGATTTTCCATCGAGAGCTGCTTCCTGGGTTGAGCTGTCCTTTAGCTTAGTCTCTGGACTGCCCACATTGGAAAACATTAAATCTGCAAATGAGATTTCTGTATTGTCAATTCCTTCAGCATCTACATCTTCATCAACGAATTTCTTCGTCTTGGCTTCCTTCTTGTCCTTCGTTCTGGTCTCAAAGACAGAAGATTGAATGTCTTTGTTCTTTAAGTTACTGTTGTTGGCATGGTCTAGCTCTTCAGATTTCTTTGTCTTAGCTTCCTTCTTGACCTTTTTCCTTTCCTTACCGTCTGGCACTTCAAGTTTACCAGGGTTCGAAGCGGTGACACCCGTGGAAGTACTCTGGACTTCAATCTGTTCAAGGCCCTTTAACTCTTGTTTAGACTCCTTCCTTTTATCCTTCTTCTTTGTATCAATCCCAATGGGTTCTTTATCTTTGCTCAGAGAATTCTCTTTTCGAGAGCTCTTATCACTCTTGGAGGCAGGCCTCTAGACGCTTTGCATTCAATATGCGCAAGGTTGGCACAGATTTCATAACCTGAGAGAACACCAGAATTACTACAGAATTGCAGTACATACCAAAAAAAAAAAATCAAGTTGTGTCTGGGGGAAATCACCTTTTTGACAAGACTGTCTTTCTCAGAAACAGGATTTCCCTGCAAATTAAGGTTCCTCAAGTAGCGCAATTCAGAAAGTACCTGGCAATGAAACAAGTGACTGTTACAGTCAGAAATAAATCATGACAGATTAATTGGCAAACAGTGATAGGGTGCAAACTGCAAACCTTCAAATCGGAGCTCCTCTCAATAAAGTTATTCCCTAAATCAAGGTTCAAGATCTTCACATTTTTGGCCAAATCTGAAGGGATTGTCTGTAGATTCAAACCAGAAGTCACAGTCATCGTGTGCAACAGACAAATATATGCTAGGACACCAATCAAAGTGCAAAAAGGACCACCAATGAAACCATACACTGATCTTGTTGTGAGAAAGCCTAAGTTCCTTCAGTTCCACACACTCAGCAAGAGAAGATCCAATATCTTCTATTTGGCAGTGAGACAAGGATAGCTATGGAAAGAAGTAACAGCGACACATTAGCCATTCAGAGTTAGCAATAGGCTGGTCTTCAAAAAAAAAAAAAGTTAAACAACACATCCTTTTCTACAGTTATGTACTAAGGATAAAAAAAATGAATAATACCTTTTTCATAGACTTAGCCTTAACCAAAGATTTGCCGATGGTGAAAACAGGATTCTTAGAGAGAACTGCAGCAGGAGTAAAATGTTACAGCTAATTGAAGGGAAACACAGGTATCTATTGTCTCATAACTCCTATATGAAAACATTTTTTTTATAAGGTGATTGGCTTGAAATATAAATATAGAAGGAGAAGCAAAACAAATGGCATGTGCACAAAAACCTATTATTTGCCAAGCAAATTTCTATAGTTGTAATAACAAAGTCATGAACAGCGTGATCTCTTAATGGAAAAGGGTGCTGATCATCTTATTTTAAGGAAAGGATGTAAGTATGCGTCAGCAGGGTAAAGTAATCCAGCTCAAGCCACTACACATGCGCGGTTTCGACTAACCAAGTGTATTCAACTGTTGCAACCGATCAAGCTTGCAGATGGAAGAAATATTGTTATCTGCATTAGAGTGCAAAGATTCTCTTGTGAAATCAAGTATATTACCAACGAGGGAAATAGGAGTAATGGACAGACTAGAGTATTCATCAATTGCATTACCGTTAAGAATCAATGCTCCCAGGCTTGTTACAGATGCGACCTCATCCATTTTGGTAAGTTTGTTGTGGCCAGCATTCAGTACCTGTACAAAAACTCCCAAGTGAGGTGAGTTAGTCAAAGTAATGTGGTAAGATTCAGTAGGGGGGGCAGTGGGCCGAGAGGTAACTTACCTGCAGCTTTGAAAGCCCCTCAACACCTTTTAAGCTCACAAGCTTGTTTTCTTTAACCGAAAGCCACTTCAAATTGGCACAGGAGGATAAACCCTTGGTAACATAAAAGCAAGAATTTAAGCGAAAATAGGCATGTATAAGCAGATCAGTTGAGGCTGAAGCAGTAGCAGGCTATATGAAGCACTATAAGTTTCCATGTCGGTCACCAATTCATGAAAACGATTGCATAGCTGCTAATCTTTTGAACCATGTCTGAACTTATATATTACTACTACTGGGCGATTGCGAGACTAGAAAATGCGACCAGAGAGATAATAATAATAATATAATAAGAGCATGATATGCCAACGACTAAGATTTCATCAGAGGCATACGTATTTAGCTTGTGTGCGTCCCAAATCCTCATTAGCTTAGGACGACTGTGCGTAACAGCAGCATTGCTCATTTACCACTAGATTAGAGTAGTTGTTTATTTATTTATGCAGTGACATGACAATAGGTACCTCGAGGGTGACGAGGCAGTTGAAGCCGAGGTCGAGGTGCTCCAGGTTCTTGAAGCTGCTCAGGCACGACACCTGCGTAGCAGCAGCAGCAGCAGCAGCAGCAGCAGCGCCGCAAAGGATTGTGAGTTCCAGAGCCGCAGCTTGCACGCACGGGCGGAATGAGAGTGAGAGACTCCACTCCACTTACGTCGGAGAGCGCGCGGTGTGTGAGGATGATGGACGTGGCGTTGGTACCCGCCTCGCGCGCCGCCTGCTCCTCGGTCAGCCGCCCCATCGTCGCCGCCGCCGCCGCCGCGAAGTGATTGGTCGCTATGGCGTTTGCCCCCTCTGGTCTTTACTGATACCCTAACGGCGCCCGGCCCCGTCTCTTACAACCTGTAGCGGCCTAGTGGGACCCACCTGCCAGTCTGGCACTGACTAACGCGGTTGGCTCCTCTCGTCCCTAGTTTCGTCAGCAACGGGAGAGAAAAAAAAACCAAGTCTCGAGTCTCCCCTGTCCCCAACGCTCTCGCTCGCTGTAGAGGAAAGGCGAAGATGGCGATGACCGTCGAAGGTGAGTGCGTCTAGGCTCTTCTCCTCCGCCCTCGGAATTCCAACATTTTCCTCGAGTCCGGCTTTGATTCCCGTGGTTTGGGACTCCGCTTCGTGCATGGAGTCGGGGCGATTGGCTTGCTAGGGTTCGGTTCCGATCCGATGGATGGGTTCGGTTGTTCTCTTCGAATTCTGGGCTTTGGAGATCCCAATTAGATTACGGGTGGTGTGCTCTAAGGTAGTTATGGAATGGTGAGGTCTTAGGTCTGTATCAACTGCTAGTACGGGCTCGCTGCAGCGCCGGCACTGGATTGTTCGTTCGATCCAGGTTGGTGTGCAGGTGCTCATTTTGTTGCGTTGCCACCTGGCAGCAGTTTTTCAATCGGTTTTCTGCAATGAAAACCTCGTGAATTGGACGCAGTTAGCTTGCGCACTTTTGTCGTGATTTTCACCTTCTGTTTTGACAAGTTTGTCAAAAGAGATTGTTTTTAGAATCTAGTGCTCAGATTAGCTTGTACTGTATTAGACTACCCGCTACCTTTCTTCTTCAAATAGCTTCAATAGTTTATTTTACTAATTCTGTTCATCTGTTACTTGTCTGCTTGCCCTCCGTGCCTTTGTGCTGGATGCTGCTGCTCACTTACTGTTGATATTTCTCTTTACAGTGTAAGCTCATTGTCCTCAAGATTTTCTAAGTTCTGTTTTCCATATACACATAGTTTTGTTCGATTAATTTATCCTGTTACAGGCTCGCTGGACTCGCGTTCATGTTCTCCACGAGTATTCTACTGCAGATACTGGTATGATGTGCTCGCTTATTTAATGCTCCTATTAGCCGCTTATCGCAGGAACCTAGTTAAGATCACTGAAAGCTTTCTATGATACAAATTATTAATCATTACTTATGTGGTTTATACATTAGTAGTTTTTAGAAGCGACAACCTAGGCCCTGCTTGGATTTACTATCTGATAATAGTTAGCTGCTTAATACCTTATCATCTGATTTGGTCTAGCTAGTGGGATAGTTGTTATCTGAAAGTCCAACTAACAATTAGCTGGTCTACTTATCTATACATGTTTGGATCCAAAAGAGATAATTGTTTGCAGATAATTACTATCTATAGGGATCCAAACAGGGCCTTAGCTGTTTTCATGGTCTTGATCTCTTCTTCCCACAATGTATGCCTATAGTTTGCCCTGTGATTCATGGCATAGGCACGCTAGACGTAATAAAAGAAAAGGAAAAGCACAAAGATGCACTAGTTTATTGCCACGGTTATAGCAGAAGCATGATATCTGTGTGAGAGTCAAATGTGCTGGAGAAAGCACTTCGCATTTACTGCACACAAAAACTGTGTAGACACCCCCACACCATCTACTATTATTGTTTAGCATCTTCGTGCGGAAGGCGGCATTAAGTTGTCATGCTATCATTGCTTGTTACTTCTTCATTGTTTGGTTTTTATTTTTTTATTGTACAGGCATGCGCTTTGTACAACAACTGGTGGCCCATGTTAGCAGGTTATTATTACTTCATTACCCACCTCAGACGATGAGAAAGTTGACATAGTCATTCCACTTACATTTTCTACATGTTTATGATTCTGCAGCTCTCATGTACGTCCTTGTACCAATGCCATGCCTGTTTTTCGGTGGTGGATCCACACACTTCTTGACTAGCAGAGAAGGTGGAGGGTAAGTTCAGCATTTGATGTTATTGGTTACTTATGGAAATGTACAATTCAGAGACATAAATAATAGGCCACTGTGAAAATATTACTTAGTATATGTACTCAGTAGTTTCATTCATACCATGTGCTATCATAGTGATACACTGATCAGGTGTGGTGGTAACAATTACAGGTGGATGAATGCTGCAAAATTCCTGACTGGTGCTTCTGCCATGGGAAGCCTCGCTATTCCAGCAATTCTGAGGCATGCTGGCCTAATCGAGACTGGGGCCATGTTCATTGAGTTCACGTCCTTCTTCATCCTTGTATGCACAGTGCTGTGCTTCCATAGGGCTACCCTGGATGAAGACTGGTAAATGCGCATGCACGGGACCCCCTCTGAATTCTGTGGCCTCGTCTCTCCATGCTAAGGGAAAAATCCTGTCCGAAGCTAACATGGATCTGTATGTACAAAGAAGCGAATTTAGCTGATGTTTTATGTAGATACTTGTTAAGATTCGGTAGTCATGTTGCAATGCAGATTTTTTACAATCACTCGATAATTTATTGTCATCGCATGTTCTACGGTGAAGGAATCGTCCGTGTAAAACATCAAGGCAGTTTGGCCGAGTGATCTAAGGCATCAGATTTAGGCTCACTTGGCTACTTCTGTTGCGGGCTTTGCATTAACCTATTATATGATGGGATCTTGATGGCGATATTTTGTTTGTTTTTGGAGTGTCCGTTTGGAAAGTAAAAGACTAGATCGTGAAGCAAGCCTCAAATTACTTGTTCGAGGATATGAAATTTGAGGTTTCCGATACATGTACTATTGTTTTTTAAGTGCCCAAAGTTTAGGCGAGCTCCATTCTTATCGTAATCGTGAAATTAAACTAGTTCGACCTTGAGATCAGTTACATACATTTTTATACCAAATATAAAAACACAGTACACAAGCTAGGAAGCAAAAGTAATCTGCGACTTTCCAACCATAAACATAAACACTGTATAAATACAAAACCAAGCATCAAGGACAGCTTGGCCGAGTGGTCTAAGGCGCCAGATTTAGGCTCTGGTCCGAAAGGGCGTGGGTTCAAATCCCACAGCTGTCAATACTTTTGTTTTTTTTCCATACAGTATTAATGTTATTTTAGAACAAAAGAAGTTCCCCGCACTGGCGTTGTGTCAATGAAGGGGAAGCCATCCTCATCCTATTCTCGTAGAGGTATCATTTGGAGAATTGGAGGTGAGGAGAATAGTCCATCCATCAGCTTCACACGGACATGACACTAACAACGACGTTCCCTCACCTCACTGACATTCCAGTTCACTCAGATTAAGCGTATGCTGAATTGCTGACAGCAAGAGCCAGCCAGATTCAGTCGCAATCAAGCAAAATTACAGGCTAGATTCTCAGTGGTTGAGGTAGCTGCCAGCCACAAATGCATACATACAGCAACACAGAAAGGAACTGAACATGATGGTCTTCATTTGATCAAGGTGGCTCTGGTCTGATGATCAAAGGAGCTGAACATGATTCGCTCGCTTGACATCGCGAGATACCATTGACTGATCCTGTTAGTTAATCTTGTTAGCAGCAATAAATAAACCTTTACCAGGCTTGCAAGGAGCAGATGTTTAAGCATATACTATGTCAGCTCAAATAGATTCCTCCAAATCCAAGGTTTCAACTCTCTCTCTCTCTCTCTCTCTCTCTCTCTCTCTCACACACACACACACACACACACACACACTGCAAATGATTCGGACATTTTCATTTTGAGCCTTGATCTGAGGCAGATTCAAATAAGAAAATCGACCATGTTCAGTGCAGCTGTTCCCTCTTTTCAGTTCCATGGTGATATATGGCCACAAAGCGAGGTTCTGGATCTAAAGTGCGCAGCCACAGGCCACAGGCCACAGCCCACGGCAGGTCAGCAGCCAATGGAAACAAGTCACTGACCGTGGGTGTGTGTGTTCCTTTGAATATTCTGAGACCCTCCTCTCCTCTTCTCTTTGAACCAACCTAAGCGAAAGCAATACTCTCTGTTTACTCTTCCACTCTACTACTGGTCACCTCGTCAAGTTGACGAGTTAAACAAAGTCACTTCATCTAATCTTGAATCCCCTTCTCTGTCTCTGTCTTTCCTCCCCTATGTCCATGGCCCTCAGGCGGCTCCGACCTTGGGCCTTCCTTTTCTTCTTCCTTGTCCTTTTCTCCTACGATGAATCCGGTCTTTGGGGCACCAGCAGCAGGAGCAGGAGTGGCGTCGCAGTGGCCACGCAGAGAGTCTTCCTGTACCCACAGGCTACCAAGGTCTCCTCCATCGTGAGCACCAAGTACAGGACTGCGTACCACTTCCAGCCTCCCAAGAACTGGATCAACGGTATTCCGCCACCCCCCCCCCCCCCCCCCAAAAGTAGTTTTACCTTTTTTTGACTTTTTCTTGTCAGTCTTGTGTCTATTCTAATTTGGTGGGGTGCTTTTCTTTGATGAACAAGAGGCAATTTGTCTGATGTCTGCCCAGAGAGTTTGAATGTCCTTTTTCTGAATAAAAAGTTAAACCCAGCTGGTATTTTTTTTCCTGTGTTCATGATATATGTGAGAGGGGAAGGTAGGTAGCCAACTCATTACTTGTGCAGTCCTGTTGGTTGTTGTTGGATGTGAGAGGAGAAGGTGCTCACATTTATCGCACAACTGTTACATTTTAGTGAACTCATATAGTCCTACTCCTTACCCTTCAGGCCAAGCCAACTGAAAATTTGTCTGAAAACATCCGGTTTGTCATAATCCATGGGCAAGGTAGTAAGTTGAAGCATGTTTTGGACTCTACCGTCTTTGCCCCTATTTGTACTGTCTTATATATGTTGATTATATTTCCATTGCAAGTTTCTGACATCAACTTTCTTTTTGGGTGCCCTTTCTTTTTTTGTCCTTGAAAATCCAAATGAATCGGCGACCCTTTTCAAACATGTGATAACTCAAAAGATCCAAATGGTATGTTATGTATCTCTCTCATGCCAACTGCTATCATACCACTAAACTGTGGTATAAGAAGGCAGAAGAAGCTGAAAGTGCTCCTCAACTGTTGTCGCCTTAATTTTCAGGGCCAATGTATTACAATGGTATCTACCACCAATTCTACCAGTACAACCCAAATGGTTCAGTCTGGGGAAACATAGTCTGGGGCCACTCGGTCTCAACAGATCTCATCAACTGGATCCGTCTTGAACCAGCGATAGAGCAGACGACACCGAGCGACATCAATGGCTGCTGGACAGGTTCAGCCACAATCCTCAAGAGTGATCAGCCTGCCATTATATACACCGGTGCTGACACAGAGAAGCGTCAGTTTCAAAACATTGTGTTTCCGAAGAACTTGTCTGATCCATACCTGAGGGAGTGGATCAAGCCAGAGAACAACCCACTGATCCAACCAGTTGGACCAGGATTGAACCCAAACCAGTTTAGAGACCCGACTACCGGTTGGATCGGACCGGATGGACTGTGGAGGATAGCAGTTGGGGCTGAACTGAACGGCTATGGTGCTGCACTTCTGTACAAGAGTGAGGATTTTGTGCACTGGACTGGAGTGGATCACCCACTATACTCGTCCAATGCTTCCACCATGTGGGAGTGCCCTGATTTTTTTGCAGTGTTACCGGGCAAGAATATTGGGCTGGACCTGTCGGCGACAATCCCGAATGGCGCAAAGCATGTCCTCAAAATGAGCCTTGACAATTGTGACAAGTACATGATTGGTGCTTATGATCTGAAAAGTGATGCATTTGTGCCAGATGTCATACTTGAATGACCGAAGACTGTGGTCAAGGATTGATTATGGCAATTACTATGCTTCAAAGTCATTCTTCGATTCGAAGAAAGGCAGGAGGATCATATGGGGTTGGACAAATGAGACAGACAGTTCGTCGGATGATGTTGCCAAAGGTTGGGCTGGAATCCATGTAAGCTTCTAGCTAACTACATCTCTTACTATTTTCTAGTGAATTAGCAGTGACCCTTGCTTTAACATGCATGCTTCTGTCAGTGTAACTATGCACAACCATTTTTTTCACTTTTTATTAGGCAATCCCCAGGACTATATGGTTAGATGAAGACAGTAAGCAACTGCTGCAATGGCCAGTTGAAGAGATTGAGTCGCTTCGAGGACAAGAAGTTAGCCACCAAACCCTGGAGCTCAAGAAGGGGGATCTGTTTGAGATTAAGGAAATTGATACTCTGCAGGTTAGTTTCATTCATTCTCATGTACACTTAGGTTTCTCCATTTCAGAGTTTCATTATTTAAGATAATAGAACGAAGATCCATAGCAACTGTAGATAATCTGGCACACTTTTTTTTTGGCTGAAACAGGCAGATGTGGAGATAGATTTCGAGCTTACATCCATAGACAGTGCCGATCCTTTTGACCCTTCCTGGCTCTTGGACATCGAGAAGCAGTGTCGGGAAGCAGATGAGTTGGTTCAAGGCGGCGTTGGCCCGTTTGGGCTTGTGGTTCTTGCATCTGACAACATGGAAGAGCACACCTCTGTGCATTTCAGAGTTTACAAATCACAGGAGAAGTACATGATTCTTATGTGCGCTGATTTGAGAAAGTTAGTGCACAGATTTCACCTCCTTTTTGTCCCCAGCTTTGGCTAAATTCTCGAGACATTTTAACGTTTAAAATTTTCATGTTTTTTTGTTTCATCAATTAATTAAGCAGTAGAGATTTTCTTCTTCTTGATTTGCAGGTCATCCTTGAGACCAGAACTGTACACACCAGCCTATGGAGGCTTCTTTGAGTTCGACCTCGAGAAGGAAAAGACGATATCTTTGAGAACTTTGGTGAGTTCAGTTGGGGGGACTGGCTTTGTTTCCAGTGTTCTTCACGTGGTGAGAAATGAAATGGGTAAGCTGTAACAGCAATACCTCTGCACGCCCTGCAGATCGATCGCTCTGCGGTGGAGAGCTTCGGTGGAGGTGGCAGGGTCTGCATCATGGCTAGGGTCTATCCGGCTGCGCTCGTCGACGACTGGCGGCACTCGAATGTATGCCTTCAACAATGGCACTACAACCGTCAAAGTGCCTCGGCTAAAGGCATGGAGCATGAGGAGAGCACAAGTTAATGTTAAGAAGGGATAAGCACAGACAGTTACTATACAGTATTCAGTTATAAAGCCTTTTCACCACTGGAGGAGAGAAATGCATGAGTTACTTCACTGCATCATGCTTTTCTGCTTCCAAGATCATTCTTTAGCCTCCCTGGAAAGACGGGGAAGAAATACAAAGCGCAAGCTCGCTGACCTCACGTTAATTGTGTAATTCATTTGCTAGAAAGAGAGGAAACAAAGATTATTATATATACTGTTAAGTGGACATATTTTCCCAATGACTCTGACCTCGGTTGTATGGTTATGGGTTGAGTCTGGTTTCCTTCATAAACTGGGTCTTCTTTTTTTCCCCCTTCTAATAAACCGTTAGACTTACGAAACTATGCCATTGTTTCGGGTGGATATTTTGCCGTCGTGGCTCGTGTTCGAGCGGATATTTTGCCGCCGTGACTCATCATGTTCAGGTGGATATTTTGCCGTCGTACTTCTCGGTGGATGTTTTGTCGTCGTGGTTTCATCTTCTTTGTTAGCAGCATTGCATTGTACTTTTACTTGTAGGTCTAGTCAGCTAGTGTTGTGTTGGGGGCCTCTCCCTACAGTCTTTCTTTCTATTTTGTTGACGTTGGGTTCTGTCGTTTTGTATCTGTGTTGTGTAATCCGTTCTTTCGACACCTTTCTTTAATGAAATATACGTTCGGAAGGGTGAGTATTGTACCTTGCTGAGTAGTAGTGCTGACGGCAATCTATGAAATAAAATTTGGCGTCTCCCCGTACCTCCTAAGATCAAACCGCTGGTCTGGAGAGTTGCACACAATAGTTTGGCCTTTAAGATGAATATAAGGAGACGAGGCATTCGGCTGGACACGAGATGTCCAGTGTGCTTTCGCTTTGATGAGGATGGAGGTCAGTGTTTTATGAAATGCAAAGCGATGAGACATTGTTGTTGTTGGAGAGAACTGCAGCTGGAGGAATCCAGATTAAGCCTAATGGAAGCCACCTCGTCTGAAGATTTTGTGCGCAGGTTACTGAACCTGAGACTGGATGTCCTACTGAAAATAGCAGTGCTGCTGTGGAAATGGTGGGACGTGAGAAATAAAGTCGATGCCGGAGAGCTTATGCCCACTTGCCAACAAACTGTAAGGGAGGTGATCATGATGGAGGGTGGCGCTAGACAGGAGGGGACGGCGCAGGGTACAAGTGCGACCACCAGACATGAGACAAAGCTCTTAGCGCTGAGTAGGGAGTAGCAAGCCTGCGCGACCATGAAGACCTCTTTCTTGATCTGCAGTCAAATGCTCTACCACCGAGCTATGAACCCATGCACGCAAATTATAATTATACTGGAAGCAGCGCACTTGTGTGCTTCATTTCAGATCTGGTCTCCGACTATACTTTGATTCTCCACATGCCACAGCAAAGTCTATTCGATAAATGAACGATGCCGCCATGCTTAAAACGTCCGCTTCCAATTCCAAGCGAAAAGCAACTAGACCTTGACGATCATATGTTCATCAAAGTGTGTGGGCTCTAAATTTGTCTTCAACCCATAATCGGGAATATTAATGGGCAAGAGGTGAATTCATATTTCACAGCACCAAACTAAAAGAGTCAACCATTGACACAACTAATTCTGGATCAAGAAGAATAGTCTCTTACACGTCCATGTTTGGCATACAGACTAGACATCAACATAGCAAGTCGACAACTCAGTTCGGGTTCCTGAGAACGATGATGACTGAATCCCCACGGAGGAACATCTTGCTTATGAACCTATCTTTGTTCACCGGAAGAGCCTTCTTCTTGCCCTTGCCAGTCTTAGGTACCTGCAGCAAAAGCAACAGATGTCAATGAAAACAGCAAGCACAAGAGATGGAAACAATTCAGCGGCTGGGGCACCGTGTTACCGTACCTCAGTCCACATCTCCCTAACATTCTCGAGAACCATGTTGCAGTGCCGATCAAATGCCCTCACACGACCAAGTAACTTCTTGTTGTTCCGGCAGTTGATAAGAACCTAACATGTATACGAGAGCACACATAATCAGAACACAGAGCACTTAAAAAGCAATTTATGCAACCCGAACTAACCAATGTAGCATAAAGTGATTAAGATGTGGCCAGTGGCGAAGCTCGATCAGAAATTTAGGTGGGGCAAACCTTAAACACATTTTTTTAATGACATTGAATGGCCGCACATGAATATCTAATATGTAATAAATTTAAAGATGGTTTATCTCACTAGAAGATAGCAGAAAATACCACCTTAATATAATCCATGAATTCGACCAACATCAACTAAACAAGAGTCTAAAATGCAATTGTCTTGGAGCTGAAAAAACATGTAAATTTGATTATGTGTAATAAATTTATAAAGAACACACAACAATGAGACACTAGTCTACTACTCTGTATTAAAGAACTAATCTTGAGCGCCGCTCATATGCTCGGATAGCACCGTTCACTTGCTTGCCGCCACCATCCCCTGCGCTGTCCTAAATATACTGCTGTCCTACCCATGCGCTGAGGCAGATAGACTCGCGACAGCAGGAGATGGCAGCAAGCCAGCAAGGGGCACTGCCTCCCGTCAGCTAGCAGCAACAGCAAGAACAGCAAGTGGCTCCGGCGGGCTGCAGCGCGCTAGGGACGGCGCGGGAGCGCAGCTGCAGCCTGATGCGATGCGTTAGCACGGTGACGGACTGCTCGTTGGCCTGGCTCCTCTCCCAAAAGCAGCTTTACAGCCACGCCGCCGGAGGCCGATACCGCCCCTCTGCTCCACACGCTGCCGCCACTCGACCATCTCATTTGAGGAAAGAAGGGAGAGGTACTAGGGGCTTCCCGCCGGCGGTAGGTGGGGCAGCAGCCCCACCCTGCCGTATGGGGAGCTCCGCCTCTGGATGTGGCATATCAGAGAGAGACAATGATATAGTTCTGGGGTAACAATGATACAGCTTGGCACTTGCAGGAGACAGAGGCCAAGGGTTATAACTAGTAGTTGCAAGTAGATGAAAATCAGTGTCTGAGAAGCTCAATATAAAGATCCATGACCATAACCTAAACACAGGAACTGACAAGCAATTTCGGCTAAATGAGTTCAACATCACATTAGTCAGCTTATAACAAAATCAACCATTCCATCCAGTAGATGAATCAGTGCAAGCATACTTTTGCATTTCATCAAAATAAAGAGATGTCGGCCATAACACAAAGAACAACTGGCAACAAATTAAACATTAAAGTAGCCAGCTTAGAACAGAAGCAACCACATTCCATTCAATAAAGAGATCCAGGAGAAAGAATCTGACTTCTGGGACGTATTAAACAATATATGATCCATAATGGCAACACAGGAGGGTAGATAATGTAAACTGAGGAGCCTGTAATAGAGGCCATTTTGGTTTTCCTGATACAACCCTGTCCACTAACCCAGCTCAACAAGTTTTGGCAAGGGAAACCTAGGTAGTAGGAGACAGCCCCTCAAAAGTCAAAACCAAGAAAATTCTTGCCACCTTGCCCAAATCCAAACCAAACAAAGGGACAAAACAAGGCTAGGAAAGGAAAACAAACATGTCCTAGTCACTCGCAGCTTCCAGTCACAGTGTAATCACTTACATGAACAAAAATAATACTGTGCGAACAGCGCTTGCAATTAAAAGCCATGTTGTGGCAAATGATATGAGAATAGCAGCTAAGGAAGAGGTAGACGTTATGACACAAAGCACTGGCCTTACAATTTTGTTTGACTGGATTGTTAGGTTACACAGAGCTAATAAAAAGTTTAAATATAAAAGCAACAATCAACTGGCACAAGCGGATGTACAGAAAGTTGGTCACACGACCTAATGATGACATAATTTTCAAGGAAACGGCTGTAAATAATACAGAGAAATCCAGCTGTGTGCTCCTTGGATAGCTGAAAGTTTTACTAACACCATCACATGGCTACTGTACACAAATTTGCGTACTTGGAAGAGACAATCACATGTACACGGGCAAGAGTGTCAGCATTTGTGTACTTGGAAGAGATAAGCAATATCGATAGACAAGACAAGAATGCCCATGATTTGCATACATTGAAATCTACAAGGATAGACATATATGGTAAAAAAAAAAAAAAACAGGAAAACATATTAAGTGGTCAACTGAGACATCATTCATCAACTAGTAGAAAAAACAACCAACCTGAGTATTGTTCTTGACGCTCATCATCAGCACTGACAAAGGGCCCGTGCTGAATTCCTCCTCCTCCTTCTTTCCCTGTTTGAAGAGCCAGTCATGGTTAAAATTGTAACCAAGACGAGACATCACACTAGTAACTAGGGAAGGAAAGGCGGCGGCAACTTAGTGCTTACATTGGCTTCCTCCGCCATCGGTGCGACTCACCAAGTAGAGCCGGCAATCTGCGCATGGAAAAAAAAATCACATAATTATTCGCTTCAACGAATCTTCTAGTAAGAGGCAGGACTTGGGTTAGTAAACATGAAAAAAAAAACGAAGTTAGTAAACATTTACATATGAAATCACCCAATATTTTTTGCAAAAATAAAATCGAAGTTAGTAACATTTACACATGAACAGTTGTAATTACTCCTAGATCAGATCCAAGTACTAGTTTAAGTTAGGGTTCGGGTGCTCCGTTTGGCACAGCACTATAGCAGGAAGGGGAGAGAAGGGGTGCGCATACCCGATGGGTGTTCGTGGCCGGCGAAGCTTCCGGAGAAGGCTTGGCGAAGGAACCGACGAGGCTAGAGCATCAGGCGTAGGGCGGCGGCGGCGAGGTCACCAAGGGGGGTGAACGGGAGAAGAAAGGGCACAAGGGCCGTTTGGTCAAGCGAAATTTTCGTGGGCCTAAAACAGGCCTGAATTCTTGTCCATTGTCTAGGCCCAGTGGCCCATTCGTATATATATCTGATTATGTTTAAAATATGAGGAAATTATTTCCTTGACTGTAAAAAGTTTGACTTAGTTTCTTACATCTGTTTTAATTTGTTATTTGACTCTAAATGAAATTTACTTAATTTTATGGTCCTTCTAGCCAAATCGAAATATTTTAAAAAATCATAATTTTTCAATACGAGGATAGCAAATTAGTAATGGAGGTGCTTGAAGGAGTTCACAAAGTTCTCTCAATAGATAGATAGATGAGGTGACTCAAAAAGAAATGAGGAAGGAGGCCGCGTCAGGTCACGACCGTCCGGCACTCCGGGTATGCACTGTAGGCTATTGCTATTCATCTGCAGAGGCATAAAAAGTATCCGGCTGCATCAATGATGTATATTGGAACATTGAATTGTATTCTTTGCAGCCGTTCCTGTAATCTTGTTTGCGTTTGGATAGAAAAAAAAAACAGAGAATGAATGAGGATGTGGGTGTACGAAGATGGATAAATGCATACTCCCTCCGTTCTATAAAGACTGTCGTTTTAGACTTTTCAGAAACTATGTTTGACCATTCGTCTTATTCAAAAAATTTATACAAAATACAAAATCAATTAATAATTATTAAAGTATCTCTAGTGATAAAACAAATTATAATAAGATAAATGATATTTATACAAAATTTTCAAATAAGACGAATGGTCAAACACGATGTCTGAAAAGTCTAAAATGATAGTCTTTATTTGACGGAGGGAGTACTACATATGGGCAGTCAAGACTGAAGGAAGACCTCTGCAAACAAGGACATCATCAGATCAGATGAGACAGGAATTACACACAAACACGCACACTGCTGCTAGCTTTAATTTGCTCGAATATAATCAGTGGAAACAAATAAATGAAGGAAGACACTACTCGATCCTAAAGTAATTTTAATTTCACAACGCACGAACTTGCTACGGCGGCGATCGATGATCATCAATCAGTTGGTGGTGACAGTGACAGCAGGACAGAAGAGACGATATATCGTCGAAGTAATGAATTATGAATCAAGACGACGAAGACGAGGAGCTAGTAGGGTGGGTCGTTCTCCGTTCCATTGACACCAGCATTGAACCAATGGTGGTGGTGGTTGCTTGAGCGCCCTCTCGACGAGCATGTTGAGGAAGTTCATGAGGCTGACGGCGTGGGCGAGCGCCGTGAGCGGGTCGTCGGCGCGCGTCATGTTGGGCGCGAACACCATGGCGACGTTGCGCGTGCCCATCTTGTTGGCCTTCTCCTCCCTTGCCACGTCCGCCATCAGGTTGACCGCCCAGTCCAGCAGCGCCGCCCTGGGCGCCGGCAGCCTGGCGCCGCAGAGCCGCGCGCAGTCCTCCTCCGTCTGGCACCGCGTCACCTCCTCCGCCGGCAGCGCGTCCAGCAGACTGCCGGGGAGCTCCCGGAACCACGCCTGTATTGTACGCACGTGTCAGATGCGATATGCAATGGCTGCACGTACGATACGTCGACGGAATACCAACGTAACCTTGATGAGGCCTGCGATGCAGTGCACGTCGACGGTGTCCGGCACGACGCCGGAGTCGTTGAGGTGGCCCCTGGCGTAGTGCTCCTGGGCGCCGTCGGCGGCGACCCGGAAGATGCCCTCGGCGCGGAGGCCGCCCTGGTCGTAGAGGCGGCGCTGCAGGTGGAGGAGGACGGTGGGGACGCTGTTGCCGCGGCCGTCGTAGGAGCACTGCATCGACTCCGTGGACACGCCGAACACCGTCTTGCCGGCGCTCGGCGCGCGGACGATGCCGTCGACGGCCGCCTGCTGCTGCAGCAGCTCCTCGGGAACGCCGCGGAAGCCGTGGAACCGATCGAACGTCACGTGCGCCACGTGCCGCACGTCCGTCGGCCAACCGATCTCCATTATCTCGTCGTCGCCACCACCACGCGCCCCCTGCTCCTCGCCGCCGCCGCCCGGCATCGTCGTCGTCATACTACTGTTCGTACGTCTCTGCAAGAACTGAAGCTGCTGCTAGCCCACGTACGTAGAGATATATGAGATGATGGAGAGGAGAGTTGTGGATGCTGGATGAGAATGAGACGACGACGGAGAAGAGATCGACCGTACCCAGGGAGGCTGGGACAGGACAGGGATCGAGTGCACCGGCAATGCAAGCAGAAGCAGTTGATGGGGAAGGAGGAGGCTTTGATTTGATGGAGGGAGAGGGAGAGGGAGAGGGAGACGGCCGGCCGACGACGGAACGGACTGACCGAGCTAGGCAGAGGCGGTTGGTGGTGGATCATCCATGGCCCATGGCCTGTGAGGCACTAGCTGCATGCGCGTACATCTTGCAGCGACGTGAGCGGCACCACTACGCCAACTCACCGCTCCATCGTCTTTTCTTTATCCTCTGCCTTGTCTTCCAATAAAAGATCTTCGTCGATGCGATCCATCCACATACATATGAATAATGATCTACTCTACCTAGCAGTGGCCCATTCTATACTATATAGTGGAAGAACTACAAAATATATCTGTGTTGCAAGTTGTGAGATACTCCTATATATGGATTGCCTTTCATTTACTGTCTTGAACTAAGATTCTAAACCTATAATAAGTTTTAACTATATGGATATGCTGTCGTAATAAGTTTGGACTCATGCTTTTCTACATAGAAGAAGGATGAAGCCAGAGTTTTCCTTATCCCGAAACAAAGAACATAATTGACGACATATCAATTCAAAGGATAAAGACATAGAGCATTGTAGATAGATACTAGATAAAAAGTATAAAACGATTTCATAGTTTCAAACCACTTTTGCATCGTGGATTTGCTACCGCTACTCCTCCTGGTTGTGCTCATATATATATAGAGATGACGTCAATCCTTCTTATCACTGTTGTATACTACTCTGCACAAAAAATTTCAAGAGGCACAAAAAATGATTATATCATCACATAGTACTAGTTGTATAATATGTAAGATATATAGTAGAACTGAGCATTATATCTGTAATTTCGAAAGTTAGACGTTGGCCGATTTATTATGGAAATGCTACTATAATAAAAATATATATATATATTTTCATTTAAGTTAAAAAATGTTTGATTCTGATCTCGTATTTGTGATAGGAGGTGCGTTTATCTGTGGGTGCACGCGGAGAATAGCTGGACGGCTTCCAAATTTCCAATGCAATAGGAATCAGAATCAATGCAAAGCCTCCTCCTCTAGTCAGTCGCCCAGCAGAAGCGTGGTGACGATGCGGTCGGCCATGCCGTCGGCGAGCATGAAGAGGTGCCCGACGTCATGGTAGCGGATCCAGGGCAGCTGCCGCGCGATGTGGCGAGACATGATCGGCGTCACGACGCGGTCATCGGCGCCGTGCCACAGGTGCACCGCCGCACCGGGAGGCGGCGGGTTGCCGAGCTCCAGCGGGCTGCAGTCCCACTCGCCGAACGCCACGATCATGTCCCGGTGCAGCGCCTCGAACACCCCCTGCTGCTTGACCTCCGCCTTGTGAGGGCGGCGGCGGCGAGCTTGGAGATGCGGCGAGGTCCGGCGGCGAGTAGACGCGGCGGTCGCGCGCGATGAGGCTGGAGGGAGGGAACCACCCAGTAGACGAGCCACGGCGCGTGGTGCGCCACGCTCACCGCCCACCGGTCCTGCGGCAGCTGCGCCGCGTACGCCCGCCTGGACACGCCGGTGAAGCCGCGTCACCAGAAGTTTGCGACGGGCGACACGAGCGCGGCGCCGGCGAGCCTGTGCGGGATGTGGGCGAGGCAACTCCACACCACCTGCCCGCCCCTGGAGAAGCCGACCACGTGGAACCTGTCGCCGAGGCCGAGCTCGTCGGCGAGGTCCCGCACGTCCAGCGCGCCGCTCCGCTCCGTCTGCCGCAGGTCCGGGTCGCTCTCGCCGTACCCGGGCCGGTCGTAGGAGACGACGCAGGCGCCGAGGCGCCGGATCAGGCCCGGCGACGCCGGGAGCACGTCGTGCCGGCAGGAGTCGAAGCCGTGGACGAACACGATCTTGTGCGTCTCGGCGGCCCGGGGCACGCCCGTCTCCAGGTACGCCAGCTGCCTCCCGTCCCTGAGCCTCACCCTCGGCGCCGTCACCGGCGGCCCTCCCGGAGCGCCGCAGATCCGGGGCGGCGGCGGCCTGAGAAACCGCTGGTACACCAGACGGAGCAACGAGGCCAGCACAAGCACCAGCGCGGTCTTCACCGTACCTGCACACAAAATGTTGGAACAGAACAGATATGTAAAATAAGAAATGCAATTGTACTTTTAATTCCAACAGGAACCATGAAGCTCATAGTATACTTAATAAGAAGTATATAACTAATTGTACCTGCATATTCTAGGCCCATCATCCAACGGTAAGTGGTGAAACTAGAACCAATCATATTTACCTACAAAAAAATTATCTGTAGGAATGGATTGAACCACAACCACTGCGAGAAATCTAAGTGATGGAAGACCTATATGATGATGATTGATTTTGTGATTAATTTGCGTATGGGTTAATTTGTATTTATACTGGAGCTCAAGATGAAGAGATGAAATGGGACTAATCAGAGTGCAGGCAGCAAGGAAGGTATCTACCTATACACTTATAGTTGGGGCTGACACCCTCACCCACTATAGCACTGTTCCAAGAACAGTACCGGGCCGATGGACAGTAAACCCGTTATAAACAGTACCTTCCCCACAGCAAGGGGTCTGGTGAACAGTAAACCCGTTAACAGTACCTTTTGAACAGTACAGGTTTGTGAACAGTGACCCGTAAGCTACGGTGCCGGGTCTAGTGGACAGTGATCCCCGTTTTTAACAGTGACGGGTCCATGAACCGTTAGCCCCTTTTAAACATAGCAAAATACATTTTTTTTAAAAAAAAACCGTGCAATTGCACGGGATGCCTGCTAGTATACTATAATAATAACAACATAATTAAGACAAAGCACGCAAAGAAAATAGAGATGCTAAGCTACTTGGCTAAGCAACAACTAATATAAAGAGTGCATGACACCCTGTGTCTGTGTGTTACTGCATGTGTTAGCATTTAGCAAGCTCGATTCCATGGCACGCACTGATGGTGGCGTCAGCGGGAACATGGATGAATGGAATGACTTCAAAATGCCAATTCGAATTTACTTGAATTTTGATCGAATCAGATTTTTCCACGCATTTGGAGTTTTACAAAAGACTTTGCTTTCCGGGGGTTGCATTGGCACCCCCGTCGTCATCTCTTTCTGTTACGCCACGCCGCGCCGCGCCGCACCCCACCCCCCCCCCCCCCCCCCCCCCCCCCACCTGGTCAGCCGGTGCCTTCCATGGCTCTGCTCCGCCTCCACCTCCACCTCCCGAGGCCTCCGCTGCCCGCCCGCCGCAACCCCGCTCTCTCCTCCTCCACCACGTCGTGCTTGTGGCGCGCCCGTCTGCCCGCCTCGCGCCTCCTCTGCTCCAGCCACCCAGCCTCGCCCCCGGACGCCTCCTCCGCCGCCCCTCCCTCCATCGTCGCCGGCCTCCTCGACTACCTCAACGAGTCATGGACGCAGTTCCACGCCACAGGTTCGTCGGCAGGCCGCTGCTCCCCTTCTTCCCCGTTCCCTCGTCGTCCTCATGCCCGCCCACTGTTCGGCGATATGACTCCTTGCTAGCGAGCCACGCATTCCGCTTCCGCCACGCTCTCACTTCCTTCTCCGTGCTTCTAGCTGAGGCCAAGAGGCAGCTGCTCGACGCGGGCTTCAAGCTGCTCAGCGAGAGTGATGACTGGGACCTGCAGCCCGGCGGCCGCTACTTCTTCACGCGCAACATGTCCTGCTTGGTCGCCTTTGCCATTGGGGAAAAGTCAGTCACCCCACCTCTCCCTCTCCTTACTCATATCATATCACGCGTGTTAATTGCCTGCCACTCGATATGAATGAATATGATATCAGCCCACGCTGACATGTAACCGCTGCAGGTACAGAGTTGGGAACGGTTTCAACATAATTGCAGCCCACACCGACAGTCCCTGTCTCAAGCTCAAACCCAGGTCTGCCACCATCAAATCTGGCCACCAGATGGTCAATGTGCAGACCTACGGAAGTGGGCTGTGGCATACGTGGTTCGACAGAGATCTAACATTGGCTGGGAGGGTCATCCTCAAGGCTACAGATGGTTCCTTTAAGCATAAGCTTGTCAAACTCACCAGGCCATTGATACGCGTACCGACACTGGCCATCCATCTTAACCGGTTATTCTTCATGCTCATCTTGTTACTTCTCTATCTTGTAATAATTACCAGCCATCCTGTCGTATGTCTTGCCAGTCTCAAACTCTCAATAAGTGAATATTTCTGTAGTTCGTTGTCCCTTCTATGTCTTGTAGCATATTTTTCTTTATCTCAGTTATTGTTTATCCTTTTTATGAAACAATTGCCTTGACAGCATTGTTTCTGTTTTTCCTTTAGCATGCACCTCAGGATCTACCTGTGTATACTATTTGGTGCTATCCTTACCGTTTCATATTTTTCGGTATAGTTTTCCCCCTTATATGAATGAATTCCTTTTCATTGTAGCACAGTGAATACTGATGGGTTCAAGCCTAACCTAGAGACTCATCTTGTTCCACTTCTTGCAACAAAACATGAAGACACAGCTACAAATTCTGATGACAAAAGCTCTAGCTCTACAAAAGTCACCCACCATCCACTACTTTTACAGGTAACTCCAATTTCTCATATTTTCTTTTGGAATTCTCCCCATGACTGTACTAAAATTTAGTTGGAAAATGCTGCAGATGGCTTGAAGTTATATCTTTTTCTATCTCTGTGCTCCACAGATTCTCTCAGAGGAAATCGGTTGTGACTCAGATGAAATAATTGGTATGGAGTTGAACGTATGTGATACCCAACCTAGCTGCCTTGGTGGGGGAAACAATGAGTTCATCTATTCTGGAAGACTGGATAATCTTGCTTCATGTTATTGTGCTCTCAGATCTCTCATGGACTCTTCCCAGATGGCACAACAATTATCCAATGAGAAGGCCATAAGAATGGTTGCTATGTTCGATAATGAGGAGGTAAGTACTGCTCTACATGAGCCATATCACATATAAATTTTACCCAGCTGGTGAAAAATATATGCTTACATTTCTAGATTCCCGATCCTCAGGTGTATCCTGTTTATGGTGGCTGTGGCTTATGCTTCAACTGGCCATAAGCAAGAATTAGAACACTAGTATTCAAGGGAATGCTAATTTTTTTAACTGGGTAATTTGATATCCATGTTCATTCCTGCAATATTTAGGTGGGTTCAGATTCAATGCAAGGGGCTGGTGCACCAACCATGTTCCAGGCTATGAGACGAATCATCGATTCCTTGATGCACCAGTCGATGGGGGAGGGAGCTTTGGAACGTGCAATACATTCTTCATTCCTTGGTAAGTTTTGAACATGCAGGGCTCTAGCTTAATTCTATAGATTAGTTGTTCTAGCCTAATTCTTTCGACACTCCCAGTTTCGGCGGACATGGCTCACGCTCTGCACCCAAACTATCCTGAAAAGCATGAAGAGTGCCACAGACCAGAACTACAGAAGGGACTTGTCATCAAGCACAATGCTAACCAACGCTATGCCACAAGTGCTGTTACATCTTTTCTCTTCAAAGAAATAGCAAGGATTCATAATCTTCCAGTTCAGGTATTCTTTAGCTTTTGTATCATGGTTACTCCTAGCACTTTTTTCATTACAAAACCCCAGTGGTATTTGAAGTTTGAACACATGGACACGCCTAGCAATCAGAGGCAATGTTGATATTATTTCCCCCTGTTTTATCATCTATTGTCTGTGATACTCTGAATACCCACCTGATAAAAATGTTGAATACTAGAGAAACAGGATGATAACACAATCACTTGGCCTTTCACTTGACTGTTTTTGTAGCGATTTGACTGATGTAAATACCGCACAGGAATTTGTTGTAAGGAATGATATGGGATGTGGTTCCACCATTGGACCCATACTTGCTTCTGGTATTGGCATACGGACTGTAGACTGTGGTATCCCTCAGCTTTCGATGCATAGGTATTGCTCATCCCATTTAACATTTCATAGAAACAATTCTCTTCAATTGTATTTTTTTGACAACTTCTGAATTATATGTACACATATAAATGCATAATTAGTAAACTTAACTGAAAGAATATTTTAAGTTGGCAAATATCTCATGACACTGTTGCTTTTCTTTTAGACTGCAGCACTGTATACTAACCAGTATTTTGCATTGGTTGCAGTGTACGAGAAATGTGTGGTAAAGAAGACGTAGACACAACATACCGACACTTCAAAGCATTTTTTGAAATGTTTTCTGATATCGATAGGAAGTTAAATGTAGATTTTTAAGGTCAATCCTTATCACTGTTCCATGTTTGAATAATTAATGGAAACTAAAAGTATGATTGCCAGGCATAGTATCATTCTGTCAAACTCAGATTCTGATTTTTTTTTTAGTTGATTAGGAGGATGAATGTTTGCAAAGAATGTTTTAGTGACTTGGCTTTTAGATTTCTTTCGGGTACATCAGGAGAACAAAAGCTAGACTGTATTGCTCTTTTGGAAACGGGGAAAAATACTTCTCCAAAAATCGTAGTTTTTTGTTAACAGCAATTTCCAATTCCTTACATTAGCTCAAACTTCATATTAGAAGTCTAAGGAAAGATGTCGTTGTCCTTTTCATGGCCGACACAACTGTCACTGGTGGATCCAGATAACCAATTGGCTAATCTATGCGCTTGGGTTCGTTAGGAGGAACCGAGGAAGGGTCCACTAAGATACCGAGTAAATGTAAAGGAGTGTACAAGAGGTCATAGTCATGCCCGAGAAAGAGCAGGAGAGCTCAATAAAAGAATGTTGTGAAGAAACTGACTGGGAGTTTGTCAAGAAAAGACAAGCCGAAATGCCCTTATCCAAACATGCCTTAAATTCTGAAGCAACCGTCGTTTCTCACAGCTTCAAAAAGAAAGAGCAATGAACAACGGAAGCATCCTTTGCAAGCATTTTGTCACAGACCCTGGGCTGAGATCAACCCAAAGTACTGAAGCTGTTCGTGTCATCCTGTGGAGTGGAGTAGAAGAAATCTCAACTCTGAAGCAGGGGCGGTAACAGAAGACGGTGAGAAGGCCCAAGAGCTCGTTGAAGGCTCGCTACCCGGGCTCTGGATGGGTTCCAGGTAGGTCCAGCGCCATGTAATTGCCGTGAGCAGCTAGCACCACTCGTCTGTTACATCTGCGACACATTTTCTTCAGCCCACCCCCTCTGCGACACATTGACACTTGTTTCACTTCAACTTATCAGTCAAAATCAGCTTTAATTTTCAGCCATGGAACAATGATTTTCTCTCACGACAAATGAATCCTACAGACCAGCCACAACCACAGTAAGTATGATCCAAATTCCAGCACGCCCAATTTTATCCAAATTTAGCTTGCACAAAGACAAAGCCTTGCTATGCAAAACGAAGAAATTCACTTGGAGCATAGGAAAATACAACACTGATCAGAAGTAAATAGCCTCTGAAAAACGTTCATTGCCCCTCAGCATCCCGACAGTACCAGCCATGACCAATGCCGATGGTAACAGTCTGATCCAAGTCTCTAACGGTACATTACTACACTAGCCCGGCAATGCATTTGGAAATGTTTTATCACACATCCAGAATAAAGTTCACCATTTCATATTTGTCAAAAAAAAAAAAGTTCACCTTTTCATTACTGGAGAGACAAAAGGTAAAGGTACAGCCAATTTGAGGCTATCTGGTATTCTGGTGTTACACTAGATGATCATGGATGCAAGTACGCAACCAGATACATGGAGCGGCAAAATTGTCTAAAATCGCACCCAAAGCCAGTGATTAACAATTATCAGCATCCTGCAGACCCGGGATGGCACTATCGCTGCATCCCTATTCTTGAACTGCCTCAGCTGAATCAACAACAAAGTAGGCTGCAGAAACACAGTCCACCACGATTGTTCACAAGATGACAAACTCCTAGGTAGATACTGCTCCTGGATAGGTGATCAATCTCTGTCCTTTCTTTTACCAGTTATCGACTCATCCTTATTTTCTGCCAGCCTCTGCTGCACCACGTTAGATTCCTCAATTGGAGAAATTTCATGGACAACTCCATTAGTTGCAGGAACTTCACCATGCTCTTTGCAGGAACCTCCCCTGCCAATACAAAGCCAAATCCTACCTATCTCATCCCCAGACTTCTCTTCCATTGGGATGTGCCAAGATCCCATTTCTGACTCCTGCAATGAAGATGACATGAGCAACAGAAGATACTAGAAAATGCCTCAAAATAGATTACTTACTTGAATCTCTGAAGAATACGAGGGTGGCATCAGGAGCACAGCTTTTCCTTTATTAAAGGTGTACTTTACCTGCACGATTGTAACGAAAATAGCAAATTAGCAAATAACGATTAACGGTAAAAGACAAAATCCAATGCATGGAGCAGGTTAAGAGAACATTCTCTTTAGTTCAAACTATGTAGTAGTATTCTAAGCTTCCAGAACCAGGTTTTTTTTTGGAATAATAATGCACAGAGAAATAGCAGTATATGATCGGTTTTGCAGAGCTCACCCGATGACGTTGCTTCCACTTTGGGAAAAAGGACGACCCTAGCAGCTCGAATATGTGATCTCTCATTTCATCATTAGTCACAAGCAAACAATTTAGTTTGATTGCTGCATATAGCCAATACCTGGATGTTTGCATCTCATATAATTAGAAACATCCAGGAGGAAGCATAACAATGAAGAAAAGTGAATAATAAAAAAACTATGTGATTATAGATGTCTGCGATCTCTGTAGAATTATAGCGTAAGCAGGAAACACCTCCCAGTTTACAAGAAAAGGGGGTCGCAAGGTCTTTGCATTGTCTTTGAGAATTGAGTATAAACAGTAAGTTCAGAGATACTGAAGGCTAGAAACTGAGCATTACCAGTCATCATTTGACCCACTTGGTGAAGTATACAAAGCCCCATTTGTTCTCCAAGTCTCAATCAAATGTCTATTAGATGAATTTTCCATAAGCTTGGCAATTCGTTTATTATGTAGTATGACAAGTGGCCATTTCCCATGATATCTATCCCGTAGCTCTGTTATAACGGCATCCAGCTGCTCTATATTAAGCATGAACAGTTGAACAATAATTAGCACGTATTGCTTAATTATCAACGTCAACATGTCAAAATACAGTGTAAAGTGTGCACAGACCTGAGTCAAACTGAAACCGCCCTCTGCAAAATTTTGTTGATACAGTGCAATATTTGCACCATCGACTATAGCTTGATATTCTTTATTTGCTTCCAACCACTCCTATAACAGTCACACTCAACATGTGAGATTATGCACAAACAGATATTGTTTTTAATACAGGAAGCAAACTAATAAATAAAGTTACTTCTTTAAGCAAGGTCTCTAGTCATGCGACTGCAATGCATTAGTTACAACAGAAGTTACAAGTGACAGCTTAGTCTAGTTATTAGGATCTTGAAACACCTACATGAACAAGCAATTAGAACCCATTTTCTCTGAAGGACGTGCAAAACAACAAGCAATTACTAGGTGCCTGGCGTAAAGGATGCCTCAAACATGACAGCATGTATCGGCTCAACTTCTCTGATGTACATAGACTCATAGAGCACCCAATCACATTACTCAAAGTCAAAGCACACATCAAATTACACAGAACACATCATCTCCCAGTCCATTTTCCCCATATTATTAATCTCTGTGATTTAGCAAAGAATAATCAACTACAGTTAGCAGTAAAATAACAAGAACGCTTAGCCATGGTGCCACAGAAAGTTGAGACATAAGTAAATTACAGCAATGGGAGAGGTTGAGCACCTGAAATCGGCTGAAATTTGTTTTAGTCTCCCTCTCGAGGGCCAAACCAGCAACAGAATCAGCAAACCTCTGTGTCTCCTCCAAGTCAATGTCGACACAAGCGAGCCGGTATCTACAACCCCCACACTGATCATCAGCCCCAACTCTCACCCGCTGCACCGTCCAAGGCCCGGTCCCAAGCCACCCAAGGCGGTGGCAGCCACCACCATTTGCCACAATGGCATCCTTCACCTGAGCGGCATTCCATTCAGACTTGCCGACCATCGCCGCCCTGTCGCTCCTGAACCATGCCTCCACGACTCCCGCAGTCTCCTCGCTGACACAGTCCACGGATTGCCTCAGCTTATGCATATACTCATACACCTTGTCCGCGTTCCCGGCTTTGGAGCTGACATCCAAGAGCGCGGTAAGCTCGGGCTCCTCAGGCGAGACGCCGGAGGCGGTCATGTGAGCCTCGACAGCGTAGGCATTGGCGGCCTCCCCGGCACGCCGGAACGCCGCGAGGACAGGGCCGTAGGAGCGGAGGCGCGGGGAGAGGCCGTACTTGTCCTTCATGGTGGCCACGAGCTCGAACGCCTCGTCGGCGGCCGACGCGTGGTCATCGTCGGCGGCGGTGACGCGCGCGAGGGAGGTGATGGTGGCCTCGGAGGGCGGCGCCCCGGCCTGGAGCATGTGGGCGAAGACACGGCGCGCGGCCGCGGCGGCGGCGTGGCAGGAGAAGGAGGAGCGGTCGGCGGCGGCGAGGAGGTGAAGGAGCTGGTTGTACTGGTGAGCGGCGAGGCGGGGAGGAGCGTCGGCGTAGGCATCGTAGGCGGTCATGGCGGCGGCCGCGTCCCCGCGGCGGGTGCAGTCGGTGAGGGTGCGGCAGAGATCGGCGTTGGGGCCCTTGGAGCCCCGCCGCGGCCGGCGGCGCGAGGTCGCCGTGTTGGCCATGGGGGTGGCGGCGACGGCGGCGGCGGCGGCTGGGCGAGGGCTGAGGAAGAGCCCTAACAAACGGCGGGAATGTAGGGGTGGTCAGAGCCTGCCACCGGCCCACAAGCTGCTTCGGCCCATGGTGGAGGTGGTCAACTACCCACATTTCCTTTTCTGCCAGTGAGGAGGATAGTCCCGTACCGCCAGTTCAGTGCGACGACACCGTCCTTATAAGCGAACGCGGTCGCCTAGAGCGTGCGTCACAGGATGAAGTGAGCGGGCCTTACCAGCCCTGGAAAGTCCCCGGGCCCTTTGTGCAGCGATGCGCCCACGGAGACGTGGACGGCCCACGGGCCGGCTCTCCCTGCTTCGGTGGGGGGCTGAGACACGTGTGGAGCCCAATTTCAGGGAGCCGGCTCTGGGTCAAATGGCCAAACTTGTCACAGTTATTCACTTGGTCCTGTCGGGCTAACAGAACGGGGCTTACACTCCTGTGGCGCACCTTTTCGTTTTTGGCTAAACGATATGCTGATTGCTGAAGCTTGGGATGCAAGTACCTGCCTGTGTCTGAGCCACACCGAAACATGCATGATGCAGCACATCATATATGAGTACATGGGTTCAGTCAGATGCTGTACACAAGTTTTCTTTTTGCAATAAGAATCAATTCGCAGATTGATTGCGCCTCTACATCACAGTACTGTGTACAGATACATCACCACTAACTAAACGTCCCGGGGGTCGTCGCCGGCGAACCTTGCGACGGCGCAGTCGGTGGCGAAGATGTCGGAGGAGAGGTAGTCGGCGGCGCCGCCCATGACAGGGATCCTGGAGGTGGCGCTGAGGCGGCTGACGTAGTCGGAGCGGTAGGTCTGGCCGAGCACGCCGTGCACGTCGCCGTCGGTGAGGTCGAGGAACCTGAAGCCGAGGTCGAGGTGCGCGAGGCAGTCGTCGCCGGCCTCCGTGACGCCGTAGCCGTGCACGCGGGAGTCCTCCTGGGTGACGGGCACGACGTTGGCGAGGACGTCGAGGACCCCCTCGAGGCGCACCCGCACGGCGTTGGCGGCGGCCGTCCTCGTGACGGTGAGCTTAGGCGCGGCGGCGGGGCGCCACGTGCGGTGCGGCGGGACGGCGACGGTCTCGCCGTCGAAGGCGAGGTGGAGGCGGTCGACGTCGGCGCTCCACCTGGCCGTCTTCCGGGCGGCGACGTAGAGGCGGTGGTGCGCGAAGCGGATGCCGAGCGCCTGGATCCAGGTGAAGTCCCGCGTCATGGCGGGGCGGCGCCTGCCGATGAAGTGCGCGTTGATGTGGAGGCCGGCGTCGGTGAAGACGCAGTAGTCCCGGTCCTTGCTGCCGTGGAAGTAGAAGGTGTTGCCGTCGCCGCCCGTGAACCGAGGGTCGCCGCACGACATGCCGGGGTACAAGTCGCAGACTGGCGTATTGTTGCGTTGCGGGGTGCATGTGGATTATTATATTATGGATTTGGATTTGGAAGCAAATTAGCAATTTGCATGTATTACTAGTACTTACAGCAGTAGGTCTTGCAGCCGGGGCAGACGACGATGCACTGGTTGGGGCAGCGGGAATCGCACTTGGTGATGCACCCTGCCTTCTTCGTCTTGGGGTCCGGGCACGTCAGCTGCTGGTTCCTCTGCTTGTACGACCCTCCCTGCTGGGTGAGCACGCGGTAGACGGATCCGCCTTCTTGCTGGGCCGCCGCCGCCGCCGCCGCCGCCGCCGCGCACATCACCGCCACCACCGCCAGAGCTGCACCCAGGCACGGAGGAGCCATTGCCGCGGATGCAGGCACCAGAGCAGGGCTTGGTTGCTGTATTTATGTATCGAGACCATAAGAAATGGACGGAGTGAGTGAATCCCGGCCGGCGAACGCCGCCGGGTGCGTCGTGGACAAGCGAACGCGTTAACAGCTACGATTGCCTGACGACGTTGGCAGGGTCGTCGTCTTTGCCGTGCTAGCTCGCGACCAGAACGCGAGTCCGGGCGTTGTGGGTCGGTCGCCACTCGGCATGCATGCCATCTCATCTGTACATTCCTTCACTTAACAGGTAACAGGCCGTGTACACTGAGCTTGCAGTTGACGACATGTCACGGCAATTTGGCGATCACGCAAAGCGCAGCGCCAGCATTATATGTTGGGTTCAAGTGTCAAAAGCGGGTGCATTACGAAGAAAGACTCACCGTATATTAATTTGCTAGTGGATTTTTTCCTGTGTGTTTTCATTTCGCCTCTGAGCTGTGAAACGTACTGCTGGCAGATCTTGGATAAATGACCATTACAGTTTGCAACTTAAGAAATCCCTTTATTTTTCTTAACTCGTTCTCGCACAAACTTTTTACAAGAATGCATGCAGGATCTGTTAGGTTGCAAGATCAAATCTGTATCATACGTATATCTGCATCCTGATTCTTTGTACCATGTTTCAACAAACAGGTTGACGCTTCTTTGTCCTAGCCGGTTCTTCGCATGCACCTCAGATGGTTTACCCTCTTCGCTTCTACCTGCATCAAAGAGAATAGCTCATGTGTTTGAACGAGAGCATGTGTCATATTTTCTATTTTTCCCTACCGGAGTTTTGTGAGAAATATCAAAGACATATTGCCCTCGCAACTCATCCATGGGTTTTCCCTAAAAAGGTTTTTCATGTCCAAGAGGCAATACCATTAATATGTCGCCACATTTTCTCCTAATTTTCCCGTCGGGTTTTTACAGGAGTTTTAGCGGCATATCACTTTATATTGCTCCTCACATTTTTCCTAAATGGTTTTTTGGAGAATTATCTTTATGTCGTATCGCCAATATTTTCCTCATTGGAGTTTTTAATGGGATACCAACGACACACACACATCTATAGTACATACATGCTCCTCAAATTTTTTTCACAGGGTTTTTCAAGAAATCTCAACTTATAGCTGCATTGAATATTCGATAAGGAGGAGTGTTACCAAATGGTGTATGTTCCAACAAACACCTTTCCCTCTCGGTGATCTCATCAACAGAGGAATAGGATTAGCAATTTGGTAGCATATTAGCAGTTAGTAACTACGAAGGGACATGTTCCTTAGGTGTAGACTGTTCTAGTGAACAGTTTTCTTTTCCTGTAAACTGACACCTTTTCACTAACGGTTGTGTCCCTACGGACACACCCCCTGTATCTATATATTAAGAGATCCACCGTTGCCTTAATCTTACCTCCCTAGAAGGTAATATCTCAAATAAATCTAGACCGTTGAGTATTAGGATTTTTCAAATTATATAATACATTAAGCAATATAGAAAAAAAATTATTTCCTTTTTGAACTCATGTAATCACGTCGTGTGATTTATTTTCTTTTTTAACTCCTTTATTCACGTAGCATGCAGTTACCGTGATATTCTCGTGGCATTGTTCGCATGCAAGTTTCCAACGTAATCCCCGTAATCTTCTCGTCGCGGCTGCCCATGTCGCCTTCCAAGGACGTCGCCGTAATCTTCTCCCCGTAACCTGCGAAGTCGCGAAGGCACGATCCGCCGCCACCGACGTCGCCAGCCAAACGCTGAACTCGCGATCCTCCTGCAGCCGGCGTCGCGATCCAAACGCTGAACAAACGACCAAAATAAAAGTTGTATATCTTGATCAGTTATACAACTTTTATGTTTATGATTTTTTCGACTGATGTCATTTACCACTTCAAAACGTTGTTCAAACTTGTTATTTTTTTAAATTCAAATTTCCAAATGACAGAAGAAAATCGAATGACAAAAATAATGTTACAAATCAATAGGGCATGATTTTAGAAACATTTACGAAAAAGAATCATCAGATTTTAAGCTAGCACGAGGGAGAACAACTAGTTACAAAATTTTATTGCATATTAAAAGAAAATCATCATTATTATTCATGAACTATCAAGAACATATCATCTAATTAATCTGGCCACCGCCATTAAATCCGGCCATATCCCCATTAACGTGATGACAATCAACTTGCACATGCACGTCATGCACGGTGTCATAAAAAAAAGTGAATGCATGCAAACAAATCTAAAAAAAAGATTTTCTATACCTTAAATATTTCTTTTTATTCCTATTTTAATAAATAAATAAATATCTAAATATGTATTTAAGATATTACCTCCTAGGAGGTAAGATTGATTGTGATCGTCCGATCGAATAAAATAAACGGCTCACATTCATTTAGGTGTACCGTAACAATTCTCAACAAAGATAGTTGTTCCAAATCACTTGTTCATTTTACATTCACGCGTGGGCAAATAAATTGTAGTAGTGACGCTGAAGTCCAACAAACTTTTTTAGTGGCACAAAAGGAATTGCAATCTTTTATAATGGCTCACAAGTAAAAAGCTCTTATCTATAGGCAAACGGGCCTAAAATGTTGTATCCGAGACAGAGGGGATGCTGAAGATCTAGTCAGGAACCGTAGGGCGGCGGTACTTGCTATGATCAGCAGCGTCATAATTTTAACAGTTTTGAACTGCAGTATCAACAAATAAATGTAAATTGAGAGAGTAGTACATTTAAATCAATAAATCATTAGATAGACATTACGAGGGATGCCAGGAACAAGAGAGAAAATGTGCATACAGAAAAATTAAAAACCAAATCAAATCACATAAAAACATGGTTCAACCAAAACATTTAGCCCACACAAGTCGCTAGTACATAATAAAGTAACTGTATCTGCATACTGCAAGCAACATAATCCAGATAGTTGCATTACACATAATTTTCATAAATCAACTCAAGAAGTTCAATCTCTAATGCTTGCATCCATATTCTTTGTACCATGAGCAGTCTTTTCAGCTCGCTTCAGTGCTTCCCTTCTATCTGCATCAAAGAGAATAGCTCATGTTTTGAATGAGAAAAAAATTCTCTACAGAAAGAATTATTATCTTTATCCAACAAGAACGAGTCTCAAGTTTATCAGTAACTAGCACCAAAAATAGAAAGAAACATAAAAAGCAAGAATAAATTATGCATGTTTGTTTTGGTCAAACATTAAAAAAAAAAGTCTCATGTTTATCTATCATAAACGCAACTCAATACCATGTCCAATAAGAAGACATTTGGTTCCCTGCAGATGCCCCGTCCAGGCTCTGTGGGTGCAGCTTTTGGACGTTTGGTTGCCTGGCTAAGGTCTAAGCCTGTCCCATGGCATGTAAAAGTAGCCAACGAGCTGGGCTTGTAACAACCCTAAAAACCCACACAACCTAAAAATCCCAACCAATTAAATTTTTTCATTTATTTATTATGAAAACCCATTTTTCTTGTGCAAACATATATGTTTCATTATGAATTTGGTAATAAGGGAGTATAGCTTGTATTTTAATTCCATTCACATAGAATAATAACTTATGCATCATATTTGGGATTTATTGCAATTTATGTTTGTAATTACTCAATATTTAAAATAGGTAATATATGTATTTATACACTTAAGTGAAAATAGAAAAAGGAGAGAGAGTTAGGCCAGCCCAAACCAGCCCGGCCTTCTTCTCCTCACCTCACTTGCGCGCGCGCTCCACCCCGCCTCCCCGCACTGGGCCGGCCCAACACCGCGCGCACGCGCGATGCCGACCGCACGCGCGCGACCGTTTCACCCGCTTCCCCGCAGCCGCTGACCACCCGGCCCCGCCTGTCAGCCGCTCTCGCCCCCCACTGTTCTTCTTCCTGCAGAGACGACGGGGACGAGTGCACGCAATTCGCGTGACCCCGGACCCATGGCCGACAGCACCACGCCCCGCAGAGCTGTCCCCCTCCTTTCTTGGCCGCCAAGCGAGCCCGCGTGCACCCTGAAGCCCTAGCATCGAGCTGCCGTAGCCCTCTGATCTACCGAGATCAATCGCGGCCGTCCGCCATGGGAACCTGCCAAGCTCGCCTATAAATTGGAGCACCCGAGGAGCCCTAGCCCATTCCCACTCGCAGCCACCACGCTGCGGCTCCACAAGCCACCGCACCCCACCGCATAGCCGAGAGAGAGGGAGAAGGGCGGAGCAGAGGAGGAGGAGCTGCCGGAGCGCCGCCGCCGCGGAGCACGCCGAGCCGGACACGGAGGAGAAGCCGGAGCCCCGTCGCGGTTCGGCACGGCACTGCGATCGCTCTGCACGGCTCCGACTCGCCATCCTAGCTTCACCGACACCACGGTGAGCCATCGCACGCCATGTCCGAACCTTGCCCTGCTTTTGCCATGGCGTTCCGCCCACGGGACGCGCAGGCACGAGCCTTTACCGGCTCAGGAAGATCACCTGCACCATGCACTCATTCGACCGGCCGAAACCCCCGGACTACAAGCTTGCTAGACCGAGAACGCAGCACGACGCGTTCTCGGCGGAGCGCGCTCACCACCGACGCGTTCCGACGCCGAATCACCCGTTCCGATCAATCCGACTAGCACCCGTATAGGTTAGAGCGTCGTGGAGCACCGCCACGACCCCTTGAGCTAGCTACGCGGATCTAAGCGCTAGAGGAAGCCTGAATCGCCTTGGCCGCGTGCGCCACGACCTTACCGGAGCGCCGCCGCGAGCCGTCGCCAAAAGAAGGCCATGCCATGGCTAAAGTTCGCCACTAGAGTGTTGTACGCTTCTCTGGCCTTACCAATTTGACAAGACCGCATTTGATTGAACCAATACATGGTCGTAGCCGCGTTGCCGCCTTCCACCGTCGTCGGTGACACGCCGCCGCCACAACCGAGCACCTTGGGAATCTCGGTAGCCAAAATTGGTAGTTGGTATACCATCGCCATAGACCTTGGAGGCGTATACATCCCTAGAAGACATCCTTAGCCCCGCCGGAACCTCACAGTCGTGGCGACATCGCCGCCGACACGTTCCGCCTCGCCTAAAAATCCGTTCCGACTACCCCCGGTCGCCTCGCGCTGCGGAGAAAGGTCCGACGAGGTTCGCCAAGTCTGCCTCAGCACCGCCGCGTAGATAGCCGAGCCCTGAATCATGTCTGTCGCCTTGGCTACGTGCGCCTCCACCTCGTCGGAGAACCGCCGTATGCCGAGGGAGAGAAGGAGGCCATACCACGACTCTAACCCGCCACCATCTGGTCGGACGACTGCCTGAGCACGCCAATTGGGGAAAGCCGAGCCTTGTCTTGCCGAAATATGGTCATCGCCGCCCTGTCATCGTCCGCCGCACCGGAGAGACACCGCCGCCTTGAACAGACGCCCTGGAACCCTGCTAGCACCAAATCTCCGATTCGCCCGAGCCTCCCCGGGAGAGCTCGGGAGAGCAGCCCCCTCGGCGCCCAAATTTCCGATTCGCCCGAGCCTCCCCGGTAGACCTCGGGAGAGCGGCACCCTCGGTGCCTAAATGTCCGATTCGCCCGAGCCTCCCCGGTAGACCTCGGGGGAGCGGCCCCCTCGGCGCCCGAATTTCCGATTCGCCCGAGCTACGCCGAGCCCCGCCAAGCCCCGCCGAGCTACGCCGAGCTCCGCCGAGCTACCCCCGACCACCGCCGCGCTACGCCGAGCTATGCCGAGCTACGCCGAGCTCCGCCGAGCTACCCCCGACCACCGCCGCGCTACGCCGAGCTCCGCCGAGCTACCTGAAAGGTCCTAAATGGCTAGAGGGGGGGTGAATAGCCTATAAAAAATCTACAAACAACACTTAACAAGCCGATTAGTAACAATAACAAGTTTTGCAAAACACTAGCTCTAAACTATGCTATGCAAGCCACCTAGACAAGTATACTACACTATGATCTCTAGTTCACACTCAAAGGCTATGTTACTACTTTACACTATTCTTAAGTGAGCAACTAACTAACAAGCTACACAAGAGAGAAGTACACCAATGTAAAGAGTAAAGGTGATTTCAATACCGCCGGTGAAGAGAAGATATGAAGTCCAATATAACCAATCAATCACATATAAGGGAAATCCTCGGTAGAGAGATGACACAAGATTTTTTACCGAGGTTCACTTGCTTGCCGGCAAGCTAGTCCTCGTTGTAGCGATACACCCACTTGGAGGTTCACGCGCTAATTGGCATCACACGCCAAACCCTTCTCAAGGGTGCCGCACAACCAACACAAGATGGGGATCCACCAAGCTACGAGCAATCCACTAAAGATGCCTTTCGCGATCTCCCGCGGGGATAGGCTCAAGAACCCCTCACAACTTCACCGATCGGAGGCGGAGACAATCACCAACTCCCCTCAACGATCCTCGCAGCTCCAAGCCGTCTAGGAGTCGGCAAACTCCAAGAGTAACAAGAGAAACCGCTGCGAATCACCACTACCAAGTGCCTCTAGATGATCTCAATCAATGCAATGCACTTGATGCTCTCCAAACTCACCAAATGATGATCACAATCAAGTAGGATGAGTGAGAGTGGAGTGGGAAGGCTCACAAGTGTGTTATGATGTTTAGGAGTCCCAAAAGCTACTCCCCAAACCGGCCAAGTGACTATTTATAAGCCACACACAAAGAACTAGCCGTTTAGAATTCACTGCGTACCGTCGGACTGTCCGACGGCCAGAGCGTCGGACTAATCCGCACGGTCCGACGCCTCGGATGAACGCCACGTGTCACTAGCCGTTTGAAGTCGAACGTTGGATCACAACGGCTATTTCCTCGCGTCAAAACGACCGTCGGACGGACGAACGTCGGACTAAATCAACCGGTCCGACGCCCTCAGCCGACCACCGTCGGACTCAGTCAGACGGAGCCGTCGGACTAACGAACGCGGCCGTCCGACGTTTCCAGAGAGCTCCCCGAGCCCTGAAAACCGTCGGACTGAGGCTAATGGTCCGACGCTCTGTGACAATACGGTCCGACGCTAGTTTTTCTATTGTAACGTTTCCGAAATTCGCCGAATCCTGCCTCGCAAGCTCGGCAGGAGGAAGAGAGGACCAAACCCTCTCTAACCCTCAAACTTCAATCAGTTTCTTAAGTCACTAACACTCCAAAGTGTCTCTCACTTAGGTGCACGTGTGTTAGCCTTTTTCAAAGAGTTTTCCACGGGTCAAGTTAGTGTCACTAGCATCTATATGCATATGCAATGATCATGAACACCTAGTGGCACTTGATAACCATATTTCAACAACGATTTCGCCCCTCTTGATAGTACGGCTATCTATCCTAAATGTGATCACTCCCTCTATGGAGTCTTGATCACCAAAATCAAAAGAGCTCCTATTGGTTATACCTTTGCCTTGAGCTCCCGGTTTCTTATCAACTTCCTTCTCATCTCTTGATGGACCTTGTGGACACCTATGATGATGGACTTATACCATTTGCATGGATGCCGTCAATAGGGCTTTCTTCTTTGTTGATGGACTTACACCATTTTCATGGACGCCGTCATTGCCCTTCACTTGTGACCTCCACCGACCCGGTCCTTTGCTCCATCTTGCCATTTGCTAATCAATTCTCATGAAACACTTAGAGCAATCGTTAGCAAACTAGGTTTCATCAATTACCCAAAACCAAACATGGGCTTTCACTACCCCCGACCACCGCCGAGCTACCCCCGACCACCACCGAGCTACCCCCGACCACCGCCGAGCTACGCCGACGCCCCCCGACCTCTGAGAACCACCCCCGACCACCGTCGAGCTCGCCCGACCACCGCTGAGCTACGACCGACGCAACCCCGACCAACGTCGAGCTCGCCCGACCAACCACCGAGCTGCGCCGACGCCGGCGACTCTCTGGGACCAGCATCGAACACCTGGTGGGCGACCATCGGGTCTGTGTTCTGATGAGGCGCCACATGCCGCACTACTGGACCCGCGCGCCACGTGGACCAATCCCGAGCTGCCCCTTATTAACCGACCAATTTTCCCATTTTCAGAAAATAGGATAATCTTCGGAAATTCATAACTTATTCATACGAAGTCCAAAAATTGCGCACCATATATCAAAATTCTCAGAAAAATGAGATCTACAATCTAAGACTATGTTTGTGTGCATTTGGCTCTTTGTTTTATTGGATTTTTCTGAAATACTCTATAGAAGTCGCTGACGCGACTGTTTCGTGTTCGATTTCAGAGCCGGAGGAGGATCTGACTAAGGAAGACGACCACGAGTACTTTCAGGAGCTAGGAGACGACTACGAAGGTGCCACGTCCCACCAAATCCTTAGATCCTATTTACGCATTGCAAATGACATTGTTGCTATTGCTTTATGATTATGTATGGATTGGTTGCATTGTAGTATATTTGAATTCCCTGCCTTGATAAGACTTTACCCTGCTATCCGCTGTTAGGTTAGCTGCTGCTTAATTTACTGTTACTCTTCCACTACTTACTACATGCTATATGCTATGTGGTGGAATTGGGACGGTGCCTAACTGATTATAACCACTGGGAGAGAGTGCTGCGTGCGTCTTGGGTGTGTGGTAAGGGTTGATGTCGACCAAGTGGGATGTGAGACAAGCCCGTGGGGCAAGTCGTGCCGGGAGTGCAACCTGGGCATCCCCACGAGAGATACCTGTGGCGGGTAATGACTTATGAGGTGGTTCCGGGATGTGCATTGAAGTCCCGTGAGCGGAGGTGCTGTGATGGCACGGGGAGAGTATCCCCTAAGTGGAGATGCCTGCTTGGTCACAACCTAGGATCTGACTAGTGACCGGAAACATCTGGATTCCCTTGCTACTCGCTCGCTTCTGATGGGCGGGAGACGGCTGGACTACTTGGTAGGGCGGTGCCACTACTGCTAGGTTGAGAGGTGATAAGGGTGGACGGTGACGGATGGCAGATTCCCGTACCGTTCTAGATGCGCAGTACCACTGATGGGGCTCGGTACTGCGTCTCCCAGTCTCAGTGTGATGGTGTTGGATCCGGAATGTCCCAGGGCTGAGTGGCAGGGTGGCATCGACCTAGGCAAGCAAGCACCCGGAATTCTGCCTAGATGATTGTACAGCATCGATGATGGCTAATCTTGTGAGTAGTAAAACCTCTGCAGAGTGTATGGTTGATCGATCGATACATAAGCCAACTCGATGGCTATGGACCTTTCCTAATGTTTCTGCAACCACTATTAGATGAGAGCATATTCTTTTCTCCCCCTCGATAACATTTTTCCGACAGTGTACCCGTTGTGGTAGTGTGCCGCTGAGATAGGCCCGAGAGGGAGTTGGGCCTGTCGAATGAGAGTGAGGTGTGGGTATGTGAGGTGTGGTGATGGGAAAAGGGATGATGGTGTTAACTGGTGATAAAACTTGACTAATTAAACATTGATTACAGCTGCATAGGAAAACCTCAGCCTATAGGTCTGCTTGTATAGCCTTGCATCCACTTTCCACAAAGCAAATGCTGCATAGGTGGGCTCCGTGGCCAGTACAAATCGTACTGATAAATTTGCTGTCAGGTGACGAGAATGAGTACGACTTCGAGGGAGATGATGACGAGGAATAGAGTCACGTGCTACACTCAAGTTGGTCGTGAAGGATGAATCGCTTCCGCATCTTCTAAAGCTTCTCTGAATGTTGATTCCGCCAATGTGGCGATGTAATAAATGTTTATATAAGACTTAATTACCGTTGTATGGATCCTGGTGTCAACTGAGATATGGGTAATTTCATGGACTGTCCCAAGCAATCTATTGAATTACAATTCGAGCCTGTGGATTTCACTTCGCGGAAATCGAGGTCGTTTCAGTTGGTATCAGAGCCATACTTGACTGTAGGACGAGACCCATAGAAAATGGACGTTAGAATAGGAAGCCAGACTCTCTTTCGGTTATATTACCGACCTTGCATTCACTTTTTATGCAATAGCTTATCTAATACAAAGACCTGCTAATCCGTTTCTTGAAAAATTTGCATGATGACCAGCCTTGGACCACCACTTCGTTCACTGCACGACGACACTATTGAGATCCTGATCAATGGGAGGAACCACGGCGGATTTGCCATGGTACTACGCCAGGTGCTGGAAGAGCTGGGAGCACCGTCTAACCAGATCCAGTACTTCAGCCGAGACAAGCTTGTCGAGACAGAGGACAGCCGCATACCCGACGCCGTACTCGACCTTATGCACCAGTAGCTTATGGGATCCTGCGTAGCCCTTAGACTAGTAATACCATGAGTTATCCTGTCATTGGCTATCTGCGCTTAGCACAATCTTCTTAGCAGTTAGGAACATCCTTTATATAATAATAACCATGTGATGAGTGACATTTGGATCTTATGCTTCTTATGGATCTCTATGCTTCTTTGGTTGAGTGTAGGATAGCATGAAAAATATTTTAATTCATTTAAATCGGTGAAAACATCTAACTCCTACTTAAACCACTACAAGATTATTACTGCACTGAGCACGTACCTAATAACTTCAGATGTCAATGAGACGTTCCGCGCGCCTGGAGAACCGCCAGCCCTCCCCCGCACCTGCGCCAGGACGCGGGCGTGGTCGCAACCGTGGACGCCCAGCTGGCAGGCGAGCTGGAGTTAACTTGGAAGAAGAGCTGCGCCGGGCAGAGGATGCACCGCCGGTGAACGACCCGCCACCACAGGGCGAGAATGTGCCTCCGCCACCGCCGCCGCCGCCGCCACCAACGTTGGCGGAAGTAATGGCACAGCAGACCCAGCTGCTGAATGCCATAGCTACTGGGATGAACAGGCACCATGGGCCACCCCAGAATGACTTCCAAAGGAAACTGGAGGGTTTCCTGAAGCTGAGGCCACCCACCTTCGACGGGACCGACAGCGATCCCCTCGCTGCCGACGATTGGCTTAAAGAGATGGAGAAGAAGCTGGACCTGACCACTTGCTCCGACGAGGAGTGTGTTGGGATTGCTAGCCACCAGCTGACCGGTGCTGCACGAGCATGGTGGGACAACTACACCAGCGCTCATGAGGACCCAGCCCGCATTGACTGGGATGAGTTCACCGAGGCTTTCCGTGACCACCACATTCCTGAGGGAGTCATGGAGGCCAAGGAAACCGAGTTTCGCAACATCTCCCAGGGAGCTGACCGGATCCACGAGTACACCACCCGCTTCAACTACTTGCTCCGCTACGCACCTGCGTCTTGCGTGAGTTCCGAGAAGGAAAAGATGTACTACTACAGGAAGGGACTTCAGACCAAGATCAGGTTGGCTCTGTCAGGGAATAAGAGCTACACTCTGCGTGAGCTGATTGACCGCTGTATTGAGATCGAGAAGGATCGTATGGAAGCACGTCTGGAGTTCGAGGCTCAGAACAAGGGAAAGAAGCGCCGCTCTGAGGGACCCGCTCGCACTGCTCCACCCCAGAGACAGCGAACGGGTGCACCCCCGCCTTTCCGAACTCGCCAGGGACCTTCTTCGGGAACGAGCCGTGGTGGTACCAACAGCAGCAACTATCACCGCCCCGCTCAGACCTACCCTGCGCCGACTCGAGCTGTGCAGAACACACCCGCCCCCGCTACCAACACGCCAAGGACAAGCAATTGGAAGGCTCCTGCGACAGCCACAGCAGGCAGTGCGCCCTTCACTTGCTTCGGATGCGGAAGGCCTGGACACCGTGTGGCTATGTGCCCCGACCTCAACCGTGCACCAGCAGCTGCACAGGGCACACCGAACCGAGGATCTGCTACCCGAGGAAGACTGAATCACATGACTGCTGAGGAAGCTGAAGCTGCACCTGACGCTGTGTACGGTACGTTCCTAGTTCAGGGTAACATGGCTACAGTTCTGTTCGATTCGGGAGCTACATGTTCATACATTTCATCTGCATATGCACGAAAGCATAACATACCTGTAACCCCGAGAGCAAACCCCATCCTAACTAGCTCGCCCTTAGGAACCTTCAGAAGCGTTCACATATTTAGGGGAGTGATAATCACAATTGAGGGACTTGACTTCCGAGCTGACCTAACCCTACTACCCTCCAATAGCTTAGATGTCATCTTAGGCATGGACTAGCTAACCAAACACCGGGGAGTGATATCTTGTTCACCTAGATATGTTCAGGTAACCCACCCTTGGGGAACAGCTGTCCGATGTGTACCCCAAACCGAGAGAGTCCAAGCCCTCCTATGTGCCCTGGAGACTAAAGCAGATAAGACAGAGCTGACATTCAGAGATGTGCCAGTGGTTTGTGAGTTCAATGACGTATTTCCAGAGGAGTTGCCAGGAATGCCACCAGATAGAGACGTGGAGTTTGTTATAGAGCTGATGCCAGGGACTGCACCGATTGCCAAAAGACCCTACAGAATGTCGGCTGATGAGTTGAAGGAACTCAAGAAGCAGCTGGGAGAATTACTGGAGAAGGGCTTCATTAGGCCTAGTGCTTCGCCCTGGGGATCTCCCGTTTTGTTTGTCAAGAAGAAGGATGGCACGATGAGGATATGCATTGACTACCGGAATCTGAATGCGGTCACAGTCAAGAATAAGTACCCACTGCCCCGCATCGATGATCTGTTAGATCAACTGAGTAAGGCCAGGTACTTCTCGAAGATCGATCTCCGATCAGGGTACCATCAGATGAAGATCAGGGAAGAAGATATCCCAAAGACTGCATTTGTCACTAGATATGGACAGTATGAGGGCACAGTAGTCTCATTCGGACTCACTAATGCTCCAGCATACTTCATGAACATGATGAACAAGATCTTCATGAATGAGCTAGACAAGTTTGTGGTGGTATTCATTGATGATATATTGGTTTATTCAGCCACAAAAGAGAAACATGAACATCATCTGAGGACCGTTTTGGAGAGGTTGTCTCGCCACCAGCTATACGCCAAATTCTCCAAGTGCGAATTCTGGCTTGAGGAAGTTGCTTTCCTTGGACACGTACTGTCAGGAGAAGGAGTCGCGGTAGACCCAGCCAAGATTGAAGCTGTGAAAGAGTGGGAACAACCCTGTAATGTGTCAGAAATCAGAAGCTTTTTGGGACTTGCAGGATACTATCGCAGATTTATTGAGAATTTCTCTAAGATTGCAAGGCCCATGACCAACTTGCTGAAGAAAGAGAACAAGTTTATATGGACTCCTAAATGTGAGAAGAGTTTCCAGACCTTGAAGGAGAAGCTCACTACTACACCTGTACTAGCCCTACCCGACATTCACAAAGATTTTGTTGTATATTGTGACGCCTCTCGGCAAGGTTTGGGCTGTGTACTAATGCAAGAAGGAAGAGTGATAGCTTATGCCTCAAGACAGTTGAAGGAACATGAGCAGCGATACCCGACTCATGACCTAGAACTTGTAGCCGTGGTACATGCACTCAAGATTTGGAGACACTATCTAATAAGCAACAAGTGTGACATCTACACTGATCACAAGAGCCTGAAGTACTTCTTCACACAAGAAGATCTGAATATGAGGCAGCGCAGATGGCTAGAACTCATCAAGGACTATGATCTTGAGATCCATTACCACCCAGGGAAGGCTAACGTAGTCGCTGATGCACTTAGCCGCAAAAGCTACTGCCATACCCTCATCACCAAGTCTATGCCGTCTGAGCTCAGGAGAGAGTTTGACGCGTTCCAGCTCGAGGTAATCTCCTATGGCATGCTAAATGAGCTTCGCGTCGAGTACAATCTCACCTCACGGATCCGTGAAGCGCAAAAGAACTGTCCTGAGATAGACTATATCCGTGGTTTGATGAAGCTGGGAAGAGGCCCCGAATACCGAGAAGATGAGCAGGGAACTGTATGGTACAAAGATAGAATCTGCGTACCGACGGATTCAGCGATACGAGAAGAGATTCTGTCAGAAGGGCATGACTCCAAATATTGCATTCACCCAGGGTCAGCCAAGATGTACCATGATCTAAGGAAGCACTTCTGGTGGGAGAATATGAAGGCGGACATTACAGGGCATGTAGCCCGATGTGACACTTGCAGCAAAATCAAGGCCGAACATCAACGACCAGCCGGCCTACTACAACCCCTCGCAATTCCAGAATGAAAATGGGAATGCATTTCGATGGATTTTATCGTTGGGTTACTGAAAGCCCATATTTGGTTTTGGGTAATTGATGAAACCTAGTTTGCTAACGATTGCTCTAAGTGTTTCATGAGAATTGATTAGCAAATGGCAAGATGGAGCAAAGGACCGGGTCGGTGGAGGTCACAAGTGAAGGGCAATGACGGCGTCCATGAAAATGGTGTAAGTCCATCAACAAAGAAGAAAGCCCTATTGACGGCATCCATGCAAATGGTATAAGTCCATCATCATAGGTGTCCACAAGGTCCATCAAGAGATGAGAAGGAAGTTGATAAGAAACCGGGAGCTCAAGGCAAAGGTATAACCAATAGGAGCTCTTTTGGTTTTGGTGATCAAGACTCCATAGAGGGAGTGATCACATTTAGGATAGATAGCCGTACTATCAAGAGGGGCGAAATCGTTGTTGAAATATGGTTATCAAGTGCCACTAGGTGTTCATGATCATTGCATATGCATATAGATGCTAGTGACACTAACTTGACCCGTGGAAAACTCTTTGAAAAAGGCTAACACACGTGCACCTAAGTGAGAGACACTTTGGAGTGTTAGTGACTTAAGAAACTGATTGAAGTTTGAGGGTTAGAGAGGGTTTGGTCCTCTCTTCCTCCTGCCGAGCTTGCGAGGCAGGATTCGGCGAATTTCGGAAACGTTACAATAGAAAAACTAGCGTCGGACCGTATTGTCACAGAGCGTCGGACCATTAGCCTCAGTCCGACGGCTAACACTGCTGAGAGCGTCGGACGCTCAGTTTCGGAGCGTCGGACTATTGTCCGAAGCGTCCAACGGTGCAGAGCGACGAAGAGGTAACACGTGGCGAGCTTTGAGAGCGTCGGACTCTCGGCGTTAGTCCGACGGTGAGCGTCGGACCATCGTCCGACGGTTTTCAGGGCTCGGGGAGCTCTCTGCAAACGTCGGACGGCCGCGTTCGTTAGTCCGACGGCTCCGTCTGACTGAGTCCGACGGTGGTCGGCTGAGGGCGTCGGACCGGTTGATTTAGTCCGACGTTCGTCCGTCCGACGGTCGTTTTGGCGCGAGGAAATAGCCGTTGTGATCCAACGTTCGACTTCAAACGGCTAGTGACACGTGGCGTTCATCCGAGGCGTCGGACCGTGCGGATTAGTCCGACGCTCTGGCCGTCGGACAGTCCGACGGTACGCAGTGAATTCTAAACGGCTAGTTCTTTGTGTGTGGCTTATAAATAGCGACTTGGCCGGTTTGGGGAGTGGCTCTTGGCACTCCTAAACATCATAACATACTTGTGAGCTTTCCCACTCCACTCTCACTCATCCAAATTGATTGTGTTCATCATTTGGTGAGTTTGGAGAGCATCAAGTGCATTGCATTGATTGAGATCATCTAGAGGCACTTGGTAGTGGTATTTCGCAGCGGTTTCTCTTGTTACTCTTGGAGTTTGCCGACTCCTAGACGGCTTGGAGCTGCGAGGATCGTTGAGGGGAGTTGGTGATTGTCTCCGCCTCCGATCAAGGTATTGTGAGGGGTTCTTGAGCCTATCCCCGTGGGAGATCGCGAAAGGCATCTTTAGTGGATTGCTCGTAGCTTGGTGGATCCCCATCTTGTGTTGGTTGTGCGGCACCCTTGAGAAGGGTTTGGCGTGTGATGCCAATTAGCGCGTGAACCTCCAAGTGGGTGTATCGCTACAACGAGGACTAGCTTGCCGGCAAGCAAGTGAACCTCGGTAAAAAATCTTGTGTCATCTCTCTACCGAGGATTTCCCTTATATGTGATTGATTGGTTATATTGGACTTCATATCTTCTCTTCACCGGCGGTATTGAAATCACTTTTACTATTTACATTTGTGTACTTCTCTCTTGTGTAGCTTGTTAGTTAGTTGCTCACTTAAGAGTAGTGTGAAGTAGTAACATAGCCTTTGAGTGTGAACTAGAAGATCATAGTGTAGTTTAGAGCTAGTGCTTTGCAAAGCTTGCTACTGTTACTAATCGGCTTGTTAAGTGTTGTTTGTAGATTTTTATAGGCTATTCACCCCCCCTCTAGCCATTTAGGACCTTTCAGTTACCCCGCACCGAGAAGAAACACGATTCGATTTGGGTGATAGTCGACCGTTTGACCAAAGTCACTCACTTCATTCCCATCAGCATTGGCTACGAGGCCGAACGACTGGCGGATTTATACATAACCCACATTCTGAGACTACACGGGGCACCCACAAGCATAATATCTGATCGAGGCTCACAATTCACGTCTCGATTCTGGCAAGCCTTGCACAAATCCATCGGAACCAAGCTGGACTATAGCACGGCTTATCACCCACAAACTGACGGTCAAACAGAAAGAGTGAACCAAATTCTCGAAGATATGCTCCGAGCTTGTGTGATAAAATACAAGACCAGTTGGGAAAGCTGCTTACCCCACGCTGAATTCTCGTACAACAACAGCTATCAAACAAGCCTCAAGATGTCACCGTTTGAGGCATTGTATGGGAGACCCTGCAGGACCCCGCTAATGTGGTCAGAACCCGGAGAGAGGGCCTTCTTTGGCCCTGCTAAGATTGTAGAAGCAGAGGAAGGCGTAGCACAGGTCAGAGAAAATTTGAGAATTGCACAGAGTAGGCAAAAGAGCTATGCAGATAGAAGACGTAGAGAGCTTGAGTTCAAGGTTGGGGATTATGTCTACCTCAAGGTATCTCCACTTCGTGGCACCGTCAGATTCCACGTAAAAGGGAAATTGGCACCAAGATATGTTGGACCATACAAGATCTGTAAAAGGGTTGGAAAGGTTGCTTACAAGCTGGAACTACCGGAGGAATTATCTGGAGTACACCCCGTGTTCCATGTCTCGCAATTAAGGAAGTGTTTGAAGCTTCCCGAGGAGCAAGTTCCTACGGATGCATTAGACCTGCAAGACACACTTGAATACAAGGAACATCCGATCAAGATCTTGGCACAGGATACAAAGGAGACTCGAAACAAAACCATTCCAATGTGCAAGGTACAATGGAGCAATCACACTGAAAGGGAAGCTACATGGGAGAAAGAATCGGACTTGCGGATTATGTTTCCTTACCTCTTCGATGGGTACGTTATCTCTGAATCTCGAGGTCGAGATCCTAATGAGGGGGGAGGACTGTAACAACCCTAAAAACCCACACAACCTAAAAATTCCAACCAATTAAAATTTTTCATTTATTTATTATGAAAACCCAATTTTCTTGTGCAAGCATATAGGTTTCATTATGAATTTGGTAATAAGGGAGTATAGCTTGCATTTTAATTCCATTCACATAGAATAATAACTTATGCATCACATTTGGGATTTATTGCAATTTATGTTTGTAATTACTCAATATTTAAAATAGGTAATATATGTATTTATACACTTAAGTGAAAATAGAAAAAGGAGAGAGAGTTAGGCCAGCCCAAACCAGCCCGGCCTTCTTCTCCTCACCTCACCCGCGCGCGCGCTCCACCCCGCCTCCCCGCACTGGGCCGGCCTAACACCGCGCGCACGCGCGATGCCGACCGCACGCGCGCGACCGTTTCACCCGCTTCCCCGCAGCCGCTGACCACCCGGCCCCGCCTGTCAGCCGCTCTCGCCCCCACTGTTCTTCTTCCTGCAGAGACGACGGGGACGAGTGCACGCAATTCGCGTGACCCCGGACCAACGGCCAACAGCACCACGCCCCGCAGAGCTGTCCCCCTCCTGTTCCCTCCTTTCTTGGCCGCCAAGCGAGCCCGCGTGCACCCTGAAGCCCTAGCATCGAGCGGCCGTAGCCCTCTGATCTACCGAGATCAATCGCGGCCGTCCGCCATGGGAACCTGCCAAGCTCGCCTATAAATTGGAGCACCCGAGGAGCCCTAGCCTATTCCCACTCGCAGCCGCCACGCTGCGGCTCCACAAGCCACCGCACCCCACCGCATAGCCGAGAGAGAGGGAGAAGGGCGGAGCAGAGGAGGAGCTGCCGGAGCGCCGCCGCCGCGGAACACGCCGAGCCGGACACGGAGGAGAAGCCGGAGCCCCGTCGCGGTTCGGCACGGCACTGCGATCGCTCTGCACGGCTCCGACTCGCCACTGCACCGCCATTCTAGCTTCACCGACACCACGGTGAGCCATCGCACGCCATGTCCGAACCTTGCCCTGCTTTTGCCATGGCGTTCCGCCCACGGGACGCGCAGGCACGAGCCTTTACCGGCTCAGGAAGATCACCTGCACCATGCACTCATTCGACCGGCCGAAACCCCCGGACTACAAGCTTGCTAGACCGAGAACGCAGCACGACGCGTTCTCGGCGGAGCGCGCTCACCACCGACGCGTTCCGACGCTGAATCACCCGTTCCGAGCAATCCGACTAGCACCCGTATAGGTTAGAGCGTCGTGGAGCACCGCCACGACCCCTTGAGCTAGCTATGCGGATCTAAGCGCTAGAGGAAGCCTGAATCGCCTTGGCAGCGTGCGCCGCGACCTTACCGGAGCGCCGCCGCGAGCCGTCGCCAAAAGAAGGCCATGTCCATGGCTAAAGTTCGCCACTAGAGTGTTGTACGCTTCTCTGGCCTCATCAATTTGACAAGACCGCATTCGATTGAACCAATACATGGTCGTAGCCGCGTTGCCGCCTTCCGCCGTCGTCGGCGACACGCCGCCGCCACAACCGAGCACCTTGGGAATCTCGGTAGCCAAAATTGGTAGTTGGTATACCATCGCCATAGACCTTGGAGGCGTATACATCCCCTAGAAGACCTCCTTAGCCCCGCCGGAACCTCACAGTCGCGGCGACATCGCCGCCGACACGTTCCGCCTCGCCTAAAAATCCGTTCCGAGTACCCCCGGTCGCCTCGCGCTGCGGAGAAAGGCCGACGAGGTTCGCCAAGTCTGCCTCAGCACCGCCGCGTAGATAGCCGAGCCCCGAATCATGTCTGTCGCCTTGGCTACGTGCGCCTCCACCTCGTCGGAGAACCGCCGTATGCCGAGGGAGAGAAGGAGGCCATACCACGACTCTAACCCGCCACCATCTGGTCGGACGACTGCCTGAGCACGCCAATTGGGGAAAGCCGAGCCTTGTCTTGCCGAAATATGGTCATCGCCGCCCTGTCATCGTCCGCCGCACCGGAGAGACACCGCCGCCTTGAACAGACGCCCTGGAACCCTGCTAGCACTAAATCTCCGATTCGCCCGAGCCTCCCCGGGAGAGCTCGGGAGAGCAGCCCCCTCGGCGCCCAAATGTCCGATTCGCCCGAGCCTCCCCGGTAGACCTCGGGAGAGCGGCACCCTCGGCGCCCAAATGTCCGATTCGCCCGAGCCTCCCCGGTAGACCTCGGGGGAGCGGCCCCCTCGGCGCCCGAATTTCCGATTCGCCCGAGCCTCCACGGTAGACCTCGGGAGAGCGGCCCCCTCGGCGCCCGAATTTCCGATTCGCCCGAGCTACGCCGAGCCCCGCCAAGCCCCGCCGAGCTACACCGAGCTCCGCCGAGCTACCCCCGACCACCGCCGCGCTCCGCCGAGCTACCCCCGACCACCGCCGCGCTACGCCGAGCTACGCCGAGCTCTGCCGAGCTACCCCCGACCACCGCCGCGCTACGCCGAGCTCCGCCGAGCTACCCCCGACCACCGCCGAGCTACGCCGAGCTCCTCCGAGCTACGCCGACGCCCCCCGACCTCTGAGAACCACCCCCGACCACCGTCGAGCTCGCCCGACCACCGCCGAGCTACGACCGACGCAACCCCGACCAACGTCGAGCTCGCCCGACCAACCACCGAGCTGCGCCGACGCCAGCGACTCTCTGGGAACCAGCATCGAACACCTGGTGGGCGACCATCGGGTCTGTGTTCTGATGAGGCGCCACATGCCGCACTACTGGACCCGCGCGCCACGTGGACCAATCCCGAGCTGCCCCTTATTAACCGACCAATTTTCCCATTTTCAGAAAATAGGATAATCTTCGGAAATTCATAACTTATTCATACGAAGTGCAAAAATTGCGCACCATATATCAAAATTCTCAGAAAAATGAGATCTACAATCTAAGACTATGTTTGTGTGCATTTGGCTCTTTGTTTTATTGGATTTTTCTGAAATACTCTATAGAAGTCGCTGACGCGACTGTTTCGTGTTCGATTTCAGAGCCGGAGGAGGATCTGACTAAGGAAGACGACCACGAGTACTTTCAGGAGCTAGGAGACGACTACGAAGGTGTCACGTCCCACCAAATCCTTAGATCCTATTTACGCATTGCAAATGACATTGTTGCTATTGCTTTATGATTATGTATGGATTGGTTGCATGGTAGTATATTTGAATTCCCTGCCTTGATAAGACTTTACCCTGCTATCCGCTGTTAGGTTAGCTGCTGCTTAATTTACTGTTACTCTTTCACTACTTACTACATGCTATATGCTATGTGGTGGAATTGGGACGGTGCCTAACTGATTATAACCACTGGGAGAGAGTGCTGCGTGCGTCTTGGGTGTGTGGTAAGGGTTGATGTCGACCAAGTGGGATGTGAGACAAGCCCGTGGGGCAAGTCGTGCCGGGGGTGCAACCTGGGCATCCCCACGAGAGATACCTGTGGCGGGTAATGACTTATGAGGTGGTTCCGGGATGTGCATTGAAGTCCCGTGAGCGGAGATGCTGTGATGGCACGGGGAGAGTATCCCCTAAGTGGAGATGCCTGCTTGGTCACAACCTAGGATCTGACTAGTGACCGGAAACATCTGGATTCCCTTGCTACTCGCTCGCTTCTGATGGGCGGGAGACGGCTGGACTACTTGGTAGGGCGGTGCCACTACTGCTAGGTTGAGATGTGATAAGGGTGGACGGTGACGGATGGCAGATTCCCGTACCGTTCTAGATGCGCAGTACCACTGATGGGGCCCGGTACTGCGTCTCCCAGTCTCAGTGTGATGGTGTTGGATCCGGAATGTCCCAGGGCTGAGTGGCAGGGTGGCATCGACCTAGGCAAGCAAGCACCCGGAATTCTGCCTAGATGATTGTACAGCATCGATGATGGCTAATCTTGTGAGTAGTAAAACCTCTGCAGAGTGTATGGTTGATCGATCGATACATAAGCCAACTCGATGGCTATGGACCTTTCCTAATGTTTCTGCAACCACTATTAGATGAGAGCATATTCTTTTCTCCCCCTGGATAACATTTTTCCGACAGTGTACCCGTTGTGGTAGTGTGCCGCTGAGATAGGCCCGAGAGGGAGTTGAGCCTGTCGAATGAGAGTGAGGTGTGGGTATGTGAGGTGTGGTGATGGAAAAAGGGATGATGGTGTTAACTGGTGATAAAACTTGACTAATTAAACATTGATTACAGCTGCATAGGAAAACCTCAGCCTATAGGTCTGCTTGTATAGCCTTGCATCCACTTTCCACAAAGCAAATGCTGCATAGGTGGGCTCCGTGGCCAGTACAAATCGTACTGATAAATTTGCTGTCAGGTGACGAGAATGAGTACGACTTCGAGGGAGATGATGACGAGGAATAGGGTCACGTGCTACACTCAAGTTGGCCGTGAAGGATGAATCGCTTCCGCATCTTCTAAAGCTTCTCTGAATGTTGATTCCGCCAATGTGGCGATGCAATAAATGTTTATGTAAGACTTAATTACCGTTGTATGAATCCTGGTGTCAACTGAGATATGGGTAATTTCATAGATTGTCCCAAGCAATCTGTTGAATTACAATTCGAGCCTGTGGATTTCACTTCGCGGAAATCGAGGTCGTTTCAGGGCTCCCACGAAACGAGATTGAAATCCATTTCTCCCAAGCCAGGCTCGTGAGATGCAGGGTATTAACATTTCAATGATGGTATTAGCAAATAATTATCATGTTTTAAGGCATATTAGTATATTTCAAAGTAGATTAAGAATTAATGACAGAAATAAGTATTGTGCGGACAATTCAAGCAAAATAAATATAATCTTACTACTTGTCTTTTATTTTAATATAAGCTGTTTAGTATTGATTTGACGGAATTCCACCACAGTTAAAGGATAGTGAGCTGTGGCCTTTCTACTTCCATAACAGTGTTGCTAACATTTCACAGGAAGGATCGCGCACAAACAACAAAAAATCAGCTTAACACAAACTTATTTTTAATGGATTGCCATGATTTGTTTAATCAACTGATATACAACATCGACAACACTGTGCAGAACAAGTCATATCAATAACCCTCCATTGAATCACACTGTCATCAAGCCATAGCTCCTGAATTAGATGCACTAATAACTTGCTAAGCTCTAGAACCCGGAATAGTACCAGCACAATGATTCACTACTTCACATGGCAAGCATGGCATTCATACATATAGTCGCACATGAGGATAAAAACATAAAGGGAACTTACCACATACAGAAGTTATAGCTTAATATTGCTCAGGCACCCCTGCAGATCTCACTTGTGCAGAAGCTCGGCAAGACAATGGTACTCTTCTGGTCATCAAGGTCAGCCAATCCTAGCAATGTTTCCTTCCTCACATCAATAGCAAACATCACTGCCAACTTGTCCATGTGCCTGAGCGTGGTTCGAGAACGCAAGTAAACTACATCATCATCCATGCTTAGGATGGGGTATGCCACTGGAAGTTCCTTCCATGCTCGCTCGGTCTTGCTGCTCAGCATAGCCATGAGATGAGAAAGACATGGGTCACCAGCCTCCGGGCTGACGTCTTTAACATCAACAACACAGTCAAGGTGCCAGCCCTCCTGCGAACCAGCCGGTAGTACCATGCTCCATGTGGTGGACTTCCAGCCATGATGGACGACCTTGACCTGGTGTTTACTGCGCACCCAGTCGGTGTAGGAAACAGGGGTGGTGGCATTCAGCTCTTGTTGTGACGAGAAGAATTCCAACTCAACGTACTTGATGGAGTCTCTGTTTCGGCTGATAGTTACGTCCCGCATATAGCTGGGTTCCAAATTTTTGAGGAGGGAATCCCAGTTACCCCTTGCCGGCACCGGCAGCGGGACGTCCTGGAGCAGTGGGCGTTGCTTGAGCACGTCGCAAAAGAAGATGCCACGCCAGAGGTCCACCCATGCGACCGTGCCATGCTCACCACCAATTGTAATGGTCTTCCCCGTCTCGTGGTAGAGCCTGTCGACTGCTGGAGGCAAAGGGATGAGCTTGTCCCTCTCGAACTCATTCACTGACAACCGCTTGGAGATCCACCGGCCTCTGGTGTCTGAGGATCTGTACAGGTGGAGGTCGAAGTCCCACCTAATGAGCTTGCCGCCATGGTACAGGGGGCGCCTAACACCGAGAGCAGCGACGACATACCAAGCGCCGTCGTCGCGGCTAATGAGGGCAGTTGCGTTGTCGTCGAGACACCTGGGGTCCGGGCTCGGTAGCAGATCTAGCCACTGGGCGCGCGGGCTGTAGACGAAGTAGTCCCAGCCCAATCCTGTGATGGTGCGGTAGGGGTCGGGGTCGACGGGAACGCAGAGGAGGACGAGATCTGCGTCGGTGGCGACAATCTTGGGCCCTATGCGGCGGAAGTCCAGGCCAGGGCAGTGGACACAAAAGTGGGAGGCAAGTGGCGCGCGGGCGGCGCGGAAGGTCACCTTGATAGGCAAGCCGGTGCTCGTGGTGCTCTCGGCGGTGGTGGTGTTGGGGAGGTCGGCGATGTAGCACCACCTGTCGAGGAGAACCAGGCCTGAGGCGGCGGCGGCGGATTCGGGAAGAGAAGGTGGAACCCAGGAGGAAACAGTGGAGGCAGCCATGTCCGTCGAGGGCGAGCAAGCGGAGGAGGCGAGGGGATCGGATGGGATGGCAGCAGGCGGCGGCGGCGGGATTTAGGAACGAAATTTAGGGTTCACCTTTGGCTTAGTGCTTTTCTGCGGGCCGGGCCACACCGAGAAAGGCTGTGTTCGGTGAAGCTGAAGTGCTGTAGATAAGCGTTGAAGTGCTGTAGAAGTGCTGAAATCTTATGAGAGAAAAATACTGCTGAAATGCTGAAAAATAAGCGCTTATTCTCCTCAACCGAACGTAGCCAAAAACTCTATCTGCGGGCAGCACGCGTTTGAGATGTGCAGTAATCTGAGTATGTCGTTTAATCTCCAACCGTTTAGCAAATATTTTTTTTCTTCAAAAATTTATAATTTAACAACTCCTAAACTAATATGGAAAAAGAAAAAAAAGACTTATCTCTAATAGTTCATCATCATTTTCACTTCTAAAAGCTAAAATTATGGACTAAGGTGGCGCTTTTTTGTTTCTTTCATGCCGTCGCTAGGTCGCGCTGTCACCGGACGCTTCTCGATGGGCAGAACCGGACAGTTCACAGAATTTGCCAACTGCCTTTCTTGCTCACCTTTTTTATGTGAATGTCCTGTTTAGTTCTTCCTCAAAATTCTAAATTTTTCGCCACATCAATTTTACGGCACATGGAGCATTAAATATAGACGAAATTTTTGCATGTTTATACAGTTTTACGTGTAAATTACAAGACGAATCTTTTAAACCTACTTAGGTCATAAATAAACACTTATTATAAAAGATTTCACGTGTATTGTGGAAATTTTGCAAAATTTGTGGAATAAACACCCTCCTAACTTCACAATTCACAGCAGGAGCTAGCAGACAAGAAGAGGAGAGGAGCAGGAACCATCCTCGTCACATCAAGTAGGGGGTGTTTAGTTTCTCTCCAAAATCCCAAAACTTCCGTCATATCAATTTTGTGGCACATGCATGGAACATTAAACGTAGATAAAACTTTTGCATGTTTGCACAGTTTATCTGTAAATCGTGGGACGAATCTTTTCAGTCTACTTAGACTATAATTAGACACTTATTATAAAAGATTCTTCATCACTACAGTGCCAAAATCCTAAAAAATTTTAGGATATAAACACCCCCTACATCTACCGCCCAAAAAGTAGCAGACACGCAAGAGCAGCAGCTCATTTTGCCGGCCACGAGCACTTCTCGCGACATATACCATGGATGCGCGGCTGTACCATGCGCCCATATATGCGCGGATCCACCATCTTTCTTTTTTAATTTGGCGAAAGATGGTACTCAAATACTGAACTGTTGCATGAATGTCAAGAATAAGGATGACAAAGCCATTTGCAAAAAATGTTAGAGATGTTGTGATAATTGAGGCCCTGTTTAAATACACTGTAACTTTCGATTGCAGCTAGTCACATCAATGTTGCGGCACATGTATAGAACATTGAATATAGACGAAATCTTTGCACAGTTTGCATGTACATCACGAGACGAATCTTGGGTCTTGGAGGAAAAATAAGTCAGCCATCCAAACGTTGCATGTTCGAATAGGTGACCCAAAGACAGACGACCAAACACGGCGGGTTTCATTCGCAGGCGCGCTGAGAGAGAGACGGACACAGGAGACCTATAATATGGGTCTCGAGTCGCTGCGGATGCAAAATGCATCATTCATTTGCCTATACCGTTGAACGTCGATTTTTTCTCTTGGACGATGCAAAATGTGTTTGGGTGCTGTAATGGCTACCTGACTGGAGGCAGTCTAAATGGATCTAAACGTAGCCTGATAGCATCTTGGCCAGTACTGATTAGGTAAAAGATCAAGTAAGGCGGACCTCGAGAGATTGAGCGGAAGGAGGCAGCTGATACGACTGAGGGGTGTGTTTTTTTTTTTCACTCCTACTTGTCCCATCACATCGAATCTTTTAACATATACGTACGTGGAATGACTATTTACGAAATTATAAATATATATGATCCAACTGGGCGACGACAACTGGGCGCCTGCGAACGGAGAGGAAGGAGCCGCTCTTGCGAACTACTCCCTCCGTCCCAGAAAGAATGCAATTATGGGATTCGTGCCAGTCAAACTTACTAAACTTTGACCAAGTTTATAGAGATTAATATTAACATTTATGTCTCAAACATGATTTATTATGAAAATATATTTCATCATTAATCTATTGATATTTATTTTGTCTTATAAATGTTTCTATTTTTCTATATAACTTTGGTTAAAATAAAAATCAATTGACTTCTCGATAAGTGAGAATTGCATTCTTTTTGGGACGGAGGGAGTATATGATGATCCAACGGCTCGTTTGAGGAGCCGCTGGGCCACCGTTGCTGCGTGGGGCTCGCGCTCTGGTCCTGCGGATATGCACGTCTCAGGTGCAGGTCCGTATGTTTCAGGTCTCTTGCTTCAGAAGACTTTCAGTGTGCCTCCATCTCACTACAATAGTCCCCTTCTCCTTTTAGACAAGTTACGAATGCTCTCTCCGTCTCTAGATACGAGTAGTTTTTATTTTCTGAGAAACAACTTTAACTATAAACATGTTAATATTTATGATACATAATTATACTGTGACCTATACTTAACACTTATCTGATTCAATGGGTCACTGATCTTTACATCTGAACAAATGCAGACCGAAGCAATATGCTTGCCTGCCTCCACCCTGTTGTCGAACAAATTTACAGGTTTCTGTGTTAGCACTTAGCAGTCCTATGTTTTAACTGTTACTCTACTGGGTTAGCTCCAGGATTTGTCTGCTTTCGAAAAACTGGATTTAATCTTGATGGGAAGGTGCTTCATATCCATAGGGCGATACAAATGGCCAGCTCGATGACCACCTCGTGTGCATTCCTCTGTATTAAAAAAAAAACTTGGCCTGCAATGGGCAGGACCTCTGACGCAGGCCGAGAAAAACTCCGAACCCCTACCACACCCATACACAGCAGCACCGCAACTCCGTGAGATGAGCTGGCCACAGACCTGTGCTTTGGAATGGGGCAGACGAGGGAGTTTTTTTACACCCGAAAACAACCAACCCAAATACGCCGCACTAGGGGCTCGAACTTGGGTCTCGGGGGTGCCAATGAGAGTGCTGAAGCAGCCGGTCTAGCACCTCTTGGCTTCCTCTGTATTACAAGACCAATGAAACCAAGCACCAAGCAATCAGGCATGTGCATCTTTATCTGACTAGAAGAACACCAATGAAAATTGCTAGTATGATATTTTCTTCTGAAAATGCTAGTAAATATCAACCATGAAACGTTTGCGTTTGATGTTTCCTGTCAAAGATTTGACATCACTGTTATTTCAACTAAATGCAGAATAGACGGGAGAGTGGAGACCCAACAAGGCAGCAGTAATGCAGAACCTCTTGGAAGCAAACTCAGAGTACCACTCAGTTTTATCCGAATTCCAAAAGCTTTTTTTTCACACGCGAGTTAGCTGATGATTTTGCTAGCTGAGCACACCTTGTCTCCTCTGCTGGTTTTCGTCTCTTGAGCAATTGCTAGGTGCTTCCCCTTGCATGCCTCGGGAAGCTTGCCATTATAAGCGTTGCAGATGTATGCCTCAAAGTTCATGTAATCCTGTAGACGCTAAATTAGACTAGATTTCTGAATGCATGAGAAGACCTCAGTTCAAAGGAAAAAAAAAACCCCCCGGCGCATCTTACATCACCGAGTGGTTTGCCGTTGACAGCCACCCAAGGTACAAACTGATGAGGAGGCTGCAGAGCATTTGTCTCGGCAGCATACTGGAGTACGATCTGTATGATTCCAGATGTTTGGTTGTTAGATCATGAATAGTCCATGAAAATATATAAGTATTTTACACAGATTGGTAGCATGTTGAAAATGGCTGAATCTCTTATTTTTCCTTTTGTGATTTCACACTCTGAATTGATATATGAAGTAATTCAGTTATCATCTAACGTGGTGCTGGGACTGCTGTGCGCTCCAAATGAAACTAGTCTATGATCAACGCTGTTGAAACAACACACGCTAACACCATAATAGTGGCTTAATTCGTTTTCTAGGCGAAAGAACTACTACTAGTATGTACTAACATAGATCAGCTGCAAAAGTTTGAAGGAGCTGAAAACAGAATGACAGCAGGAAGTATTAACCCACCTGCCTGCCATATCCTGAGTTGTAGCAGTCAATAGCAGGTTGATAGGCACGACCAGTTTCCTGAAATCAAGACTGCCAGGTGCCCCATTTCCGAGTCAGTGCTAAATGCTCAACGCATTGAATGAAAGGGAAATGCTGCTCCTGCATTAAGATAAAATATATGTATCAGAACAGTTAGTGCGTTATTTTAAGTTCATATTCTGGGAAATTGGCAGGTCCATTTTATATATGCCTGCAAAATCCAATCCCTCACCTAACTGAATCATTAAAAATCTGAAAGATAAACTATAGGATATTGAACTATCAGAAATTCATAATGTAGTAAGGGTCTGTGAATACTAAAAGGTTAACAGATGCTTTTATCGAAGAACCATTTTGACTTCTCTTTATTTCAACATAAGATGACATATTCTTAACATAGCCATTACCTCATCAGGCCATAGTCTGATCACACAAGCTTCTATAGCGTTGAGGTGGCACTCATCCTCTCCATGCTGCAACACAAAGCTAAGCAATTGACTAGTGGAGTGAGCAAACTGAAGCCTGTTCATCAAAGTTAAGTACTAGCTCTAGCTCATTACGTGATGTACTAATCTGTGAAATCAGAAGAACCAAATGCAGCAGAGTAACCCAATTCTCTCAAAATTCCGGTTGAACTCCTTGAGAAACGCACATGCATGCCCAGTCTGATACTATGTGTCTATATATGTCACGCCCATTGCCGAAAGGGACGAGCCGCAGGTCAACGATGGAGGAGATCCCGTTGCGGAAGATCCTGGAGAGGTCGTTCACGACAAACCCGGAGCTGAACGGGCACAGCGTCTCGTAGTAGACCGAAACCGGGACTCTCCCGTCGGCGCATGCCGGGGATAGGCCGAGCAGAACGAGGAGCGGGACGAGGCGAAGGAGACGATCGACGAAGAGGCGGTTGCGGTTGGGAAGCCATGGCGATAGAGCAACGGAAGAAAAGGCGCTCGCTGGGCTTTAGTTTAGTCGAAGGTTATGATGATGGTGCCCTATGCGCGAGAGATGCTATTCCTTTGGAGGGAAAATTAAAGGGGTTTTTTTTTTTATTCATACCATTACAACTTTCAAAGTTTGGAAAAATGCTATTACTATTCGTCTATTTTGAACCATGCCATTACAATTCTTAGTTTCCCAAAAAATGCCACGAAATACGTATAAAAACGACTTGGGCCCAGCTGCAGGCGTATTTAGCGACATATACTTCATTAATGCTCTCTCTCCTCTGTCACTGACGTGCGGGCTCCACATGTCATCTTCTTCCTCTTCTCTTCTTCCATTGCTGAGCCCGAGCGGCATCCGCGGCCATCCATGGCAAGCAGCAGCAGCATGCCAGCGGGCGTCCATGGCGAGCAGCAGCAGTAGCACATCGGCGAGCGGCGAGCAACAACAGCACACCGACGAGCGGCGAGCAGGCGAGCAACAGGCACGCTGGCGAGCAGCAGCACACCAGCACACCAGCGAGCTGCGAGCAGAGCGAGCGTCCAAGCAGCACGCCGGCGAGTTGCGAGCAGCAGCACGTTGGTCTGGGCTGCGAGCTCCGCATGCCGCCGGGCCACGAGCTCCACGCCGCCGGGATCTCCGCGCCGCTCGGGCAGTGGGCCGGCCGACCACGTGCTCCGCTGGCTGCTGCTGCATGCCGCTCGCCTGAGTGCTCCGCTGGCTTCTCGCTCGCATACTGCTGCTGCTTCTTCTTGCTGCGTGCTGGCCAGGCAGCGTGCTGCTGCCGCCGGAGTGCTGTTGCTGCTCGCCTCGAAGGTGTGCTGCTGCTGTTCGCCATGGAGGCTGGCCCAAGTGCTGGTGCTGCTCGCCATGGAGGCTCGCCGGCGTGCTGCTGCTGCTAGCCATTGACGGACGCAGATGTTGCTCAGCAAGGGAAGAAGAGAAGAGGAGGAAGAAGAAGATGACATGTGGGACCCGCACGTCATTGATAGAGGAGAGAGCCTGCAAGAAGTATACGTCATCGTATACACCTACAGCTAGGCCCAAGTTCGTTTTTATACGTATTTCGTAGTATTTTTGTGGCAAATAAAGAATTGTAATGGCATGGTTCGAAATAGGCGAATAGTAATGGCATATCTCCAAACTTTGAAAATTGTAATGGTATGAATAAAAAAAACCCAAAATTAAAGAGGGAGAAGGACGAGGTCGGAGGAGATGCCGATGTCCTTGATCTACTACTGGACAAGGCAGATTTTGTTCGGTGATTCCAGGGCGCGGGACACAAGTTCTTTTGAGGACCGTTGCTTTTGTTTGGCACATGTTTGATTCATTCAGAGGCCGTTGCAGGTCGCATGGGGGCTGCCCCGGATGTGCTGACCACGGAGGCCATGGCCTGTCATCAACCTCTACAAGCAGCGACTGACTTCGGGATTTCTCGTATTCAGTTGGAAGTGGATTCTACAATACTGAAACAGGCTCTGCAGTCTGAATCATGGACCGAGCGGCCTCCGGGATGCTAATTAAAGATACCCGGTCTTTGTTGTATGATCATTTTAGCTGTAGTTCTATTCTCTCTATTCCCAGAACATGTAATTCTGTTGCTCATGAACTAGCCTAGCTCCCTGGCGAGGAGTTGGGACCCGGGTGAGCTTTGTGTTTGGGCACACCCCCTCCCAAAATTTGTAAGGTGCATGTTGGCTCGCGAGCAAGAGGTTGAAATCAGAAGGCCTTAGAGCCGTGGTTGTTATAAAAAAAAAGAGACCGTGGGGCGTGGGCTATGCATCTGCCCTTGCAAGTTCCAACACTGGCTTCTCGAGAGGAACTGCTAGCTTGTCTCACGAACTTACTCCCTCCATACCAAACTGTAAGACATTTCAACAATATTTAAGAGTCAAAACGTCTTAATTTTGACCAAGTTTATACGATAAGATAATAATATTTACAATATAACTAAATATCATTTAGATTCTCCATCAAATATATTTTAATAGTACACATATTTGATGTCATAAGGCTATGTGCACCGGTAAAATGTAAATAAACTTGGACTGGAAATATACCGTTGTGATGCCTGCACCGCAAGACTGTATATGAGTCTTTATCATTCTATTCTCTACAGTGGATCTCCAAAACTAGCGTTCGAGGAAGAAAGCACTATCCTCTCCACAGGCCCCACCACACTTCTTTTTGCAGAGGTAGTAGTTCATTTGGAGGCCACTGGGTCCCACCACACTTCTTTTTGCAGCAGCAGCTCATTTGGAGGCCACCGGGCCCCACCACAATCCTTTTGAGCAACAACAGTTTATTTGGAGGTGCAGATGGAGACTCTAGTGCGGCAGCACTCACGAGTGTAGGTCCGTTCTGCATGTGGACCTAGCCTTTTTACATGTGGGTTTACCAGCCCAGTGATACAGGCCTAAATTTTTATGTTTCTCTCTATAATTATAGTCAAACTTGAAATGTTTTGACTCTCTAAAATTCTTAGAATAACTTACAATTTAGAATGAATGGAGTATTACATACTTTATGACTGATGAATGGTGTATTTGAAGATTAAGGTTTAGATAATTGAATTGTAGGGTGAATGGGTGATACTTCAAACTTAGTAGTACTCTACTATTATCTTCTCTATTAGGAAAAAGATAAAATGAGACATAAAGAAGAAAGACAAAGGCATGGAGCCTGATCTAGGGAGATCTGAGATCTGCACGGCACACTTTTCTCACTCCCCTGAGAATGCTTTTGCTCCCTTTTTATCCCTTTCATTTTTTATAGCTTTTCTGCTGGATTTTTTTTTGATGTTTTGATTTCTTCTTCTTTGAATTCTTTAGCTTTTCAGCCCTACTATAGAACTATATGAAAAAAACGAGGCAATGGGAAATATATGTGTGGTACATATTTTTAGTGCAAAAATCGTTTCCACCCTTTCGCTTGTCTAAGCGTCGCGTATCGCGGTCACCACGGTCCACGGCTAACACTTCTCGCGTCTTGCCAATGTCACTTGCTGTCAACGAATTATTTTTCTCTTAATAAAGTATGTGTCAACGTTCTCGATAAAACGGGCATACATATTTCTAACTACATGAACATTATACTCTTCAAAATTAGTATTGATTGCATTTTTATTTAAAATAAATTGGTTATTGAAATAAACAAAGTATTTTTAAATTATTTTTCTGTTGATGAAACGTGTCAACGTTCTGGAGAAAACGGGTGTACATATTTCTAACTACAAGAACATTAATGCATTATACTCTTCGAAATTGGTATTCATTTCATTTTTATTTTTTAAAAAAATGGCTATTAATTTTGAAAAAAATAAACTAGTTTCAATTGTTTTTAGAAAATACAAATCTCCTTTAAAAATAACTAGTGTCTAAATTTGTCGGTATTGATCATTCAATGGTCGTTTGGTTCTAGAGTCGTATGATTAAAAATAAATTCAGACAATAATTGGATGACCAAAAATATACTTCTGCCTTTTACTCCCTCGGTTCGTAAGTTGTTTTAGATTTGTCCTAAAACCAGACTTGTTTAGTTTTGATCAAGATTGTAGAAAACATATCAACAATTACAATAGCAAATATTTTTTATGGATGTTTGTGCGTTTTTCCTATAATCTCAGCTAAAGCTAGAGGAGTTTGATGGAGGACGAAATTAAAACGGTTTAGAGTTTGAGTTAGTAGATAAAAACCATAACTTATGGCATCTGAACCGGTTGGTGATGCATACAGCCATTAAACTCGCATACACCAATATTTTAACCCCAGAGGAGCCATGCACTGGTGGTGCATTCTCGCAGTTTGATTTGTTTGAGCCAAGTATTATTTGTAGCCGTTCTCTAGAATCAGACGTACAGCTGGACATATTCACAGGGCTAGATGAGCCTTTTGCTTCTGAAGCAATCGACGGTCTCCCTGATGGTCATGTCGAATGGAAGGAAACGATCGAACGCCCAAATCGATCAACCTCTTGGAGGGCTCTTTTGCTCTCATCAACCAGCCCTGTTTGTCCTACTTGATTCTGATGTGAGCTCCTTGTGCATGATGCGAGCACCGATCGATGAAGGAGGAGGAGCAGGCGCACCAGCCAAGGATCAGGAGCCGAGCTGCCGGGCGCCCGTCACCGTCGCGCAGAGCACTCCACGGCCACGGGCGCCAGCGCTAGCTGTCCCTGGCCCCGGAGCCCGGACGCCTCCACGTCGTCATTGACCGGAAGGATCGATCCTATCTGCCGCCCGCTCACGCACCTCAAACGGGCCGATTTCTTCCATGTGCATACAACACGCAGGCCGGCACAATGACGTCTGATGCCACATCCGTTGTTAGAAAAGGGATCAGATTCATACATCACAACAGTCTGCACGTTACATACACCACTATGAATACTGCTCACCGCTGTCCGAAACCACGGCGGAGGTTCCCGCTGAAAACACGGGGGCGGACGTTCCAGGTTCCACGCCCAAGGACTTCTGGTCGGGCATAATCCTCCAGTACCTCTTTCAACCTGCAATCCAGATTTTGTTATTTTGTATAAAAATAAGATTTATTGGGAGCTACGACGATGTCATAAAAATTTATAGTCCCTTACCATTCCCACAATTCCGCTGTCATGATATGATCAGAGCAAAGCAATCTTTCCAAGATAACTGGAAGTTGGTCTTCGAGATAATGAGAGGTGAGAAGATCCAACTCTGAAAGTTTCTCGAAAGGTTCTTTCTCCTCCTCGTCTTGTCGTTCAAGTTGATTATCCTTCACAGTAATAATTCTGGTATGAAAATGAGTAAAACAAACAAAAAAACAGGAAACAAAAAAAATTTACCTTAGGCCTTGCATGTTCGTTTACTTGTCTTGGAAAAACAGACAAGCTACTAACATCAGGTGTGTAAACCCCAAACCTCCCGCGCTCATCTTCACCCTGCACAGCTTTTTCATTGCTTCCATCTAGATCAGGGATGTACCGTAAAACCTTCTTGAGGACCGGATGTCCTCTGTCAGCAATTTGAGCCCTCCAATCAACACTAAGGGGACGACTTGACAATACAGCTCTCAGAACCCTTCTCACTTCCTCTGGCGCGAAGCGGCGTATCCTGTGGATTTGTTTGATGGATTTTTGTCACAATAAAATCCGTATGTATATTTGTGTGTATCAAGGAGCGTAGGGTGATATATACGCCTGCGTCATGTACATGCAAACTAAGAAGCAATCAAGCTTTTTCACCACGATGCAAACGTGAGAGCGTATATGTGTATATGCCTTCCAACATACAGGTGAAGCTAGCTAAGAAGCTAATAAATCGATCATGTGAGTACATACGTGCTACAGGAGCATGCATGCAGGCACATGCTCCTCGACGTGCAAACAAGCTAGCTAGCAAGTTTATGTACGTAACAGGCAAACAAATGAAAGGCTAACAGATGCACTCCTAGTGTGTGTACTAGTATATATGCCTGAAGCGGGCCGCAGAATGTGAACGTACACGGTTGTGTATCATGTATTTCTGCAATATTATATTACGGCCAACTAAAATGAGATGTTGGTGCAACGTATTTAGAACTGAACCTAAGTTGGGCACGATGGGCAGCGCAACGCAAGTCACCGAGCAGTTCAAACATTCTACGAGGTCAATCATACGACAGGCAGGCCCACACGTCAGCGGCTGTTGGTTTTCAACCGCCAAACATGACCGATCAGCTAGCAAATATCTTGGGGCAGCCTTCCAGAAACTTGATCACGATAATTACCACGTGAGAGATAAGGACGCAAGAGCTAGCTCGGCTCCGGATATCTCGTGCACCTCAACAAACTCCCGGCGGCGTGCGTGCAATAGACAAAGCCGGCAGGTACCCTAGTGCCTTGCCTATATAAAGGACCCCCTGGCCTCACGAGAGGGGGGACAACACACATCCACGCCGCCAGGCTGCTCCTTCGTGAGAGAGAAGCAGGCAGCGTCCACACCATCCACGACGACGCCGACGTTCATCTGCAAGGCAAGAGAGGAGCCGGCAGCACCAGGCGTCTCTGTTCGTGAAGCCAGAGGCTGCAAGAGGGTACTGATGGCGTGCACGTCCATCGCCATGGGTAAGAACTAATATGATTCTACCTTCTCCACTGATGCATGTATGATCATGTGTACACGGATCTGGTATTACGACGACGGTCAAGGGAAGAGCAACGCGGCAGTCGGATGATCAAGACGGCGCCGAGATGGACGGAGCACCGGCTGCAGGTTTTAGTTTGCCAGCGCCACGATGTGCTCGTGCTGTACTGCTAGAGGCCGAGGTGCGAACTTGGTTGCCAGTACCGTCAACCTGAAGACGCCGACCCTACATCAAGATGCAAGCAACGGCAAGCCAAGGCAATTAAGGAGCACAGCGTCAAGGTGATGCAGCGATCGACTACATCAAGCAAACCACGCCAAGATGCAAGTCTTCATCGACCACTCCAACAACTCCACGTGATCAAGTTCCAGCGTACCTCGACGACGTTGCCGAGAAGTCCGAATCAATCCGATCTACACCAACCATGCAAGTGCTACTACGACAACACCACGCGCCGTTCGACACCGACGAGGCGAACGACGCAGGCGGGCATGGCTGACGATACATTCCAGTCGTGTTTCACCGGCTCATGGACTGACGAGGCCATGAACATGCCGACGCCACCCATATCTACACCAACACACATGCATGGAGACGTGAAGCGAAGATTGAAGACGATGACCACAGCAGCAGAATCCGAGGTACTCTGTGAGCTAGCTCACAGGGGTAATTAACTGGGCGCCTTCCAAGGCCCCAGGAACCATGAAGACCACATCGCCGAAGTCAGATCGCCGCTAGCAGGCTGTGTAAAGCGCACTTCGGGAATTTGTATTTATTATACTCATGATATTAATAAATACATGTTCCCCTATTTTATTTTGTGTACTTAGTACACTGGCACGCCCGCCCGCATATTTTTCCCACACGAGAAGCCGCCCGCGGCGGGTTTTTCTGGTGTCCAAACAAATTGGCACGCCCGGTGGGACATGGTTCTCCTCCCATCTTTGTTGGGCAACATGGTTGTCGTAGGCTCAAGTCTTCTCCAACATATGTGGTGGTCACGATGGTGCTATTTTGGATGCCATTCTTGGTTTATGGCTCCTAAGGATAGCCCAATGGTGGTCTTAGTTTTGGGCCACTTTTTTTTTTTTTTTTTGTCTTACGCAGGGTTAAAGATAGATGCACCACTTCGAGGAAGGTTGGGGGCACCATGAAGCGGCGGCCCTTATATTTCCCATGATGATGGAGCCGTCTCAGGGTTGACGTCGTTGGCATCGGTGCATCACATCATCGACGAGGCCACATCTCATGTCCATACTGGCTCATGGCATTGAGCCCCTAACTAGTCATTGGGGCCGGTCCATACCAAGCCGACTCGACGACACGAGAATGTATCTTGGTGGTCCCATCGAGCCTCCATCTAGCTAGGCTGCCCGAGGTGTCTGGTTGGTGGTATGGACCTTCTGGAATGGGATTTCACCAACACCAACGACATCAAGCTAGGACGAATATCGGGTGGCCAGTGAAGATGTACGGCATAGCATCCGTAATACAAGTTTACTACCCGACTGGTGAGGCGGATCATGCCGCTCCGGCACAGTATCCATGGCCATCAGCATCAACAACATGGAGACGAGATGATCGGCGACGCCATTTGCTGCGCAAACCGAATAGCTTCGTCGAAGCAAGGAATTAACGCCAGCCCGGTGCCTACCCTCATCGTCTCGAGGAACAGCATCGTCTGTGCCAACGACGTGCGCCACACACTAGTCCGCCACTCCAGAGAGGCTTGAGGTGCACGAAGGCAGCCGCCACACGGTGTCGTTAGCATGTAAATAATGATGGAGAAGAAAGACGGACAGGAGCCTACCTGGACTCCTCCATGTTCATCTGCTGCAGCTTGCATACGTTGACGGTGACGTCACAAGCCGGAGAGCATGGCATGGAAAGCCAACGGAGCATGCCAAGGCAGTTGCGTTAAGGCGCCATTAATTCTGAGGAAGATGTGCACGGCAGCGAGCACTTTGTCCGCGGCTCCGCACCCATGCCAAAGAACAGCGCGCCGCGTGAGGCCGCTATATCTATATGTGGAATGCCACCGTGTTCCTAGTTTCGTACTCCATCAAGCGTGCAAGTCCTCTGCCAATCAACTGTCCGAAGAGCGAAGAGACGCATCACACAGGCTGCCGGAGTATACACGAGCTGATCTATGCACATGTGGAGGCATGCACACATGAATGTACGCCCCACTGCAAGCTAGCAAGCTAAAATCAAGTTGCTCTGACCTCGGAGCCCAACATTAGAGCCCGATAAACAAAGCATGGAGCTTGGAGGCTGGCTGCTATCTGATGCCGCGCCCATACACGTGCAGGAGGGTGTGTATCATCTACAACAAGCAAGCAGGGTTTTACATGCTAACATGCACGTACCTGTTTCTCTGGCTCTACTGCAAGTAAGAAGCACCCTATGTGCACCTGTCCATTCAACACTACGTAGGCGGCAACCACTGAAGCTAGGTTGAAGTCATGTTCCTGCCTCAAGCACTTCACATGTTCATGTGGGTCCATGTCAACGTCAAGCCATCGCAACTCACCTCCATGTTGGGAGCAGGTCTATCGTCGTCCTACCCTTCGACGTCGACTCCACGAGATGATCGTGGCGAAGGACACTTCCCCGCTCCAAACTGGCGCCTCAAGCACGCAAGTTGCCGGGTCAGAACTTCGCTAAACCATCGCCATCCCTAGAGACGATGTGGAGATCCACAACAAGCTAATGGCATCTCCAATCGGGAGCACTACACCGCCCCGGTCTCAAGATGTCACTAGTCTTCCAGCATCGTCTTCTACACCGACAACACCGGGGGAATCACGACACTGCCTCAGTCTCCAATGACGCTGTTGGTTCTCTAGCATCTCTTTTTGCACCCAATACGGGGGCAACACGATGCCTCCTGGTCCACGACCAATGGTGCTGACGGCCACTGCCCAACAACGTGTCTTCGTGGTGCAAGCAATGTGCCCAAGCGGAGTATGGAAGAAACAAGACTGGCAAGATGGTGATTTCGTCAACCATGATGCCGAGCTGCACCACACCAAGTATGCCAAGCCGCGATCCGCAAAGAAGCTGCGCGGTCTCCAGCACCAGCGAGCCTGTTGATGCCGCCCACTGTTTAAAGGCCGAAGCGCGTGTCCAGTACCATACTCCACCACGAGTCCATCACTACAGAGGAGGCGTGCTAGCAGTTCATGTGTGCACATATGCATGCATGCATGGTTGTGTGTACAAATTTATGTGCACACACATGTATGTGTATGGTCATTGGGAAGTTAATTAGCAAGGCACGAGCTAGCCGTTGCGATGTACGTGCACAAATGACCCGCATGTTAAGCACGTGCACACCTTGCTGATGCACTTCCATACGGAACCCAGCCCGGCTATTAGAACGCTAGACAGGAGGCTACTGGATGCACTCTGGAGGAGCAGTAGATGTAGCGAGCCTATTGTGTTGCTGCACATATATCAAGCTACCCTCGACTCTCTCTTGACTCCATGAGAAGACATTGATGAGGTGCTCCACTGGCGCCACGAGCTGGCTGCCATGTCTAGACTTAGCCAAGCTATAGCCATGGCCGTTGCCAGAGACGATGCTGAGGTGTAGGACAAGGTGGCAGCTCCCTGGCGTCATCTTCCTCATCGACAATCTCGGGAATAGACGACACATCTTGAGTCTCTGATTGATGCCGTTGGTCTTTCAGCGTCTCATTCTACATCAACATGGAAGATATCACCATAGCTCCCCAGTTTCCTATGGCACCGATGTTCTTCCAGTGGTGTATTTTGCGTCAACACGCTGGACCAGCAATAAAGCTCTCCAAGGTGTCCTACGTCGCCGACAATCTTTTGGTCTTATCTTCTACATCAACAACACGCTGGGGTCAGCACCGCAGCTCTCCTAGGTGTCCTGCAACGCCGACAGTCTTTAGTCGGATCCTCTACATCAACAACACTAGAGATAGTACCACAACTCCAAGGCAAACTACAATGCCAGTCATTCTTCTGGTGTTATCTTCTACATCAACAACACATTGGGGGCAGCACCACAGCCCCCGATGTCCTACAGCGTCGACGTCCTTCTGGCATCGCCGTCCATTATACCACCAACACATGGGGGCAACATCACATCTCCCCCATTTTGCGCGACGCTGATGGTCTTCCGGCGTCATCTCTGACAACACTGGGGAAACATCACACCTCCCCGGTCCCTGCTGTGACGCCGACCATCTTCAGTCGGGTCCTCTCCATCAACACCACCGGTCCAGGGGTAGTTTCACACCTCCCCTGTTATGTGTGGTGCCAATGGTCTTCCAGCACCGCCGCTTTCGACATCAGCAACGTTGGGTCGCTAGGATCACAACCACATCGACCACATTTTCTACACCATCAACCGCAAGGGCACCTTGGTCTACATCGACAAACCCAAGGGGCGGTGTCACACCTTCGAGCTCATCACCCATGCCAATATCATTTTGGCACGACCTTCAACAACGGCAGCACTGGGAGGAATAGTGCGCCTCTACAAGCATCAACATCATGGTCGAGACCACCTCCAACATCATCGGCCGATGCTCCATGTCAGCGGAGGTTCTTGCATTTTTATTTATTTATTTTTGCATATATTTTTTAGTACATCTCCTAAGACGACCAGTGTGCACGGTTCATTGCATTGCTCGGTCGTCTCCCCATGGAGAGCAAAAAAAACAACAAAGGCTCTCCCTACCAGGCTACAGCTGCGGTGAAAGATTCGGTGGCTTCGGAGTTTCCCAAGAGGCTGGGGGCAACAACCTGGTGCATGGACCCCATGACGAGCCATCTCATCTCACGAAGCACGCGACAGACGCCGAAAGTGTTACCACTGGGGGCAGTGGGAAGATGATGTGGGCCACTCCCAAGCAGCGAGGTGACCACGCCGCTCGCGCTTTCCAACATGAAGCAACACACACTCCGGGGAAGACAATAGAAGAAGAGCAAGAAAAGGGCTACCTGGTGCAACACAAGTTGCATTAAGTGTGCAGCCACTTGCCACCCTGGAACGGTGACAACAAGGGACAAAAAAAAACACACATAACGTCAGCGAGGATCTACCTAGGAACACAAAGGTGGATGGCTACCCTCCAAGTTCCTTGTATGCTGGAGCAAGTAAAAAAAACAAGAAAAAAAGCAGGAAAGAAAAAGGGTCTCCAAAGAAGTGACCGGGTACCTGCCAAATGAGTTCAGTAAAGCTCACGCCAAGCTCAACATCAGGTGGAAGGCGGAGGTAGTCATTCACCATCCTCGGCAAAAATGATGGCGAATCCGTTAGCTATTACCGACAACACAACATCAACTTAGCCATACCTACGCCTCCATGTTAGAGAGCGTGAGTGGCTGTGGTTCATCTCAATGCAAGGGAATCTCACACAAGAATTCCCATCACCTCAGTGGAAATACCGAAGCGGAAGTCCACACACAACACACAACAAGGCAAAATCATGGGGTCGTGTTGCCAGGTTCACGCAACAACGTTTAATGGTGATACCCCCTGGCTGTCCTATCTTAAGCTGCTCATATAGCTAACGCCAATGGGAGAGCCAACATTTTAAAAAATAATAAAAACATCATTCTTTATTATAATGTTTTTTTATTATTTCTATATGATCATCACATTACCCTAGCTATATCTATCATTTCTAGACAAGCTAGTCTTCTTTAAGTAGTGTTGCAGGTCCATCGTTTCGCTACTTCGGGAGCAGTGCTGGCGCACCAGTGCGGAAGTGCCAATGTTGTGAAACCCTTCAACCCGACAGGCTCGCACCACGATACGCAGCAACAGTGGTCGTCAGGTTGATAAACCACACCTTCGGGAGCAGTGTTGGGGCGCCAGTGCGGATAGCGCCAATACTGTGAGACCCTTCAACCCGACAGGCTCGCACCACAATATGCAATGACAGTGGTCGTCGGATTGATAAATTTCTTCGTCAAGTGACACGGGTGTTATACCGCAAGGCGAAGATCACTTGAGGGCGTCCGATTGGCTAGTGTTGCCATATGGACCTGATGGACATATCATTGGATCATGCTGCAACACAGCCCAATAAAGCCCCACATGTTTGTTGGCCAATGCCGCGATACGGCCCTAACAAAACACTATTCTTTCTGCTGGCCAATGCCACGACATGGCCCCGGCAGAGCTTCATTACATCCCCGTTGATTGACGCCGCAGCGCTTCTCCAACGGAAGTCTCCATGCCATCCCTGGAAGCTGGCGCAATGTTACCAAGGGACCATCCATGACAAGACACCCTGGTCGAGTTGTCGCCTTGGCAATCCAGCAACGGGGTGCAACCAGGCTCACGAAGGCAGTCGAGCTAGTGTGTATGTATATGATCTAGTTGATATATGAAGTAGATCGGAGTCCATGAGACTCTGTTTGATGAGTCTCACTCGTGTACCCTGTATACTATATATCATTCAGAAGTAATAAAGAGCTAACAGGTTGTCTGCTTGAATATTGCACTTCCATATCAGCTTATTAATTAAGCGTATAAACTTGTCTTGTATAAGCAGCTTGCACGTATACGTGCCTACATCCGTGAGACCTGTGAGCCAGAATATGGCTGCCACGCTAGGCTTAGCTGGGTGTGCTGAGCTCATGTGAGTGTTAGCCAAAAAAAAAATATATATATATATATAAATAGAAAGAGAGCAAAGCCAATTTGCGTGGCCAAGTATCACGCCCAAGCAAGCCTGCACAAGTCCTTCGTGTCTGCTATAAATGGCTTAACGGCAACGACGAATAAGGCACACCAATACGGCGAGTCCGATTTGATCTGTGAGATCTCCGACTCCCTTTGATCACGGCATGAAAACAGACGCGGACGTCTGGTTTTTGCCTTCCTTCCTGGCGGCGCTCCAGTAGGACAGAGCAACCGGCAGTCTGCAAACCACAAAGTTCTAGTCTCACACTCGGTTCCCACGTGGTCCTTCTCCCCCGTCCTTGTTGAAATGTTCGACACTCTTACTGGTTGTTCCCAGGCAGTTTCCAGGCGACAGCAGCCAGCCAGCAAGGTTTAAAAAAAAAATCTCGAGACCAGCCCTGGGAGCAACCGTCACCGCCGCCCACCAGCTGCGAGGCGCAGGTGCAGCCGCCGTCGCTATTCACAAATAGCAAGGCACAGGGGCAACCGCCGTCGTCGTTTACCGGCAATGAGGCGCCGCAGGCACTGCCGCCGCCCAGCAGCTCGGACGGCCGCAAGTATAACGTGACTGTCATGAACAAGGGTAGCTGCTTCACAGGAATCGTCAATGTGGCTGCGTCCAGCAGTAGCGCCAGCAGGAGCATCGGCCACTAATCCATACGGCGTGAAGCCGAGTGGGTAGATTAAACTCTATACACTACACGTCGCTTGGGGTAGATTTGGATCAGATTTCGGATCGACCTTACCAGGTTTGGGCATGAAGAGCAGAAACGTTGTTCAGATACCTTGCCTGGTGCTTGGCCAAAGCCATGCGTATGTTAAGAATTAAATAAAAAATAGTATGGCATCAAGAAGAACGTGTATTTGTCTTGGTATGATGAATATACTTGTTCACTCATTATTATAAATATAAAAGGGTGCATACGTCCAAGCGATGCCCAATTTATTTAACTAACCAAAGCCTGTCACACGAAAAAAAAAAGGATCTAAACACTAGAAACTAAAACGGTAAATAAAGCTATGAGGAAATAAATCTCTTCTAGAGCCATCGCGAAAATGGCTTAACTACGGAGCAACTTCAGACTTTGCCCGGGAACGAGTATGCCAAGACGGTTGCAATGCTGCGAGATACAGGGTCCTTTAGCTGGCCGACGTCCTCCAGTCGGGATTTCATGGCTTGTTGGCATTCGTTCAGCTCCTTGAGTCGGCTCTCTTGTAGCCTGATGTTCATCTGGCACATGTCTTCACGCTTAACGAGTTCGGCCTCCTCCTCGCGAAGCTCTTTCACGGTGGCACGGAGTTTAAGGGCACGCTCACGGGCAACACGTGCCTCTTCTTCAAATCTTGTCGCCTCCCGCTCTGCATCTGCCCGTCGAGCTTGGAGCGTCCGTTTTCCGGCTTGTACTTCATTGCACTCGACAGTGTGATGCCCGAGATTAGCTCTCGCCTAGGAAGTAGCGGCATCCATCTTATTGAGGTATTGACGCCCTTCTTCCACGATGGAATCAGCTTCGGTGGATCATGAACCTGCGTCGCGCTCGAGACGTTGTTCCAGGTTCTCCAAGTGGCTCATAAGCTGCTCCAAATCAGCGGGCTGCAGCTCCTTGTACATTGCTCTCCAAAAGGGCAAGTATTGTCGGATGCGACGGAGGACCTTATCCTTGTCAAGAGGGCTAGACTTCAGTAAGGCACGAAGGCCCGCCAGGTCTTCGTATACGCCGTACTTGTCGTCAGCAAGGTCAAGGACGTAAGAAGCGTCATCTCCCGAAGAAGCAGACACACGAAGAAACTCTAACTTGGTATTAATTTCTTTGGTTTGGTGTATGAGTTGATTGTGCACATCGTCTTCCCTCTTCATAATCCCAAGCTTGGAGAGAGGCACGTTATCTTCAATCTCCGCGTCACCTGCCAAATATATATATATATATATATATATATATATATATATATATATATATATATATATATATATATATATATATATATGTGTGTGTGTGTGATAAATGAAGGTGACTTGCCGAGGCAAGATATATGCAACATTTGCGTAGTAAAAGATCAAGCCGTCACCTGCCGCAACTTCATAATAAGGCATAAGCCTAGCTTCCTGTCCAGCGGCAATGTTGGGAGGTGGTGTTGGACATGTAGTGTCACTTGGAGGAACTTGCACTTCGTCGCTGACCGGCAACCCCAAACTGCGGTTGGCTGAGGATGGTGCTGAAGATGAGATCTGCATGGGAGCTAGAACTGGAGGCGGCGCCATGCCTTGAAGCTGTTCATCGGCTATGGGCGCGCCATCTGCAATCCCGGCAGAAGGAAAGTCCTGTTCGTGGTCCGAGAAAAGGCTCAGTATATCTTCTAATGAGGATCCCTCCCATGGAAGGGTGCTCACGTCGTCGTCCATGAATGACTAGACAAAGTTATTTAAAAAAAATCATTACGGTGACTAGGGAGATGAAAAGAGGTTTTGGCGCAACACGCTTACCTTGATCTTGCCATAATCAGCGAGAGAAAGGCTCTCATCCAAGCTTGTCTCTTGGTTGCCTGATTTATTCGTCGCTTGCGGAGCAGTCACTGGGTTGCCCGATTTACTTGATACGTGCAGAGCAGTCTTTCGGTCGCCCGGTCTATTCATCACGGGCGGAGAAGTCCGGCGCTATGTAACATGCATGTAGTGAGCATACAACGACACAAAAAAAAAATGGAATCAGACGTACCTTCAAAGCTACATCGGGTGGCTGTGCAAGTCCAGTACCCTCAAAAGAAACTCGTGGATGATCTTGCTTGAAGGAAGCGCTATCGGAGCCCTTCACGACGTGTCGCTGGTTTTCCTTCGAAGTCTGCCCCTCAACGCCGTTATTATCCTGTCGGGCCTTTTTCTCCAGATTGGTATGCTTCGGTGCTTCCTTGTGTGCAGGGTCAACGTCGGCTTCATCATATGCTCTCTTGCCCAGAACTGGTTGGGGAGGAGAACGCCTTGGCTGGGTGTCAGAGGTGGATCATCTTCGCGCTCGCCCCGAGGCTGCTGGGTACGGCGTTGGCGGCCAGACCCACCCTTCTCATGCTCAACGCTATCACGAGCCATCCTGATAAAAAAGATCTACGTATCAGGAGTATGTAACTCAATTAAGAAAAGAGGTTGATGCAGATGCAAGCAAGCTAGAGGAAGCAGATCGATTACCTCTCGATACTGCAGTGACGTAAGCCGAGTCGACGAGAGCTTGCCTTCGTGTTGATCGACCTTCCTTGGATGGGTGAAGACGAACGGCAAGAGAATAAGACATCTCGATTATGGAAAGGGATTGCTCTACCTTGTATGTATATATAGTAGCCCCTGGGTCCAGGCGTACATGATTGGGACTCTGAGATACGGGAGCCCGGCCTGGAGTCCCCGTCAGATACGACAGCAAATCTTGTCGCCCACAGATATATCTTGATCCGGTTCTTCACCAAGCCGAGTCCGGACTTGCTACGCGCGTTGTCCATACTCAGCTTGGTGGGGGGCATTTGTTTGATGGATTTTTGTCACAATAAAATCCGTATGTATATTTGTGTGTATCAGGGAGCGTAGGGTGATATATACGCCTGCGTCATGTACATGCAAACTAAGAAGCAATCAAGCTTTTTCACCACGATGCAAACGTGAGAGCGTATATGTGTATATGCCTTCCAACATGCAGGTGAAGCTAGCTAAGAAGCTAATAAATCGATCATGTGAGTACATACGTGCTACAGGAGCATGCATGCAGGCACATGCTCCTCGACGTGCAAACAAGCTAGCTAGCAAGTTTATGTACGTAACAGGCAAACAAATGAAAGGCTAACAGATGCACTCCTAGTGTGTGTACTAGTATATATGCCTGAAGCGGGCCGCAGAATGTGAACGTACACGGTTGTGTATCATGTATTTCTGCAATATTATATTACGGCCAACTAAAATGAGATGTTGGTGCAACGTATTTAGAACTGAACCTAAGTTGGGCACGATGGGCAGCGCAACGCAAGTCACCGAGCAGTTCAAATATTCTACGAGGTCAATCTAGGCGTCAGCATATAATACGACAGGCAGGCCCACACGTCAGCGGCTGTTGGTTTTCAACCGCCAAACATGACCGATCAGCTAGCAAATATCTTGGGGCAGCCTTCCAGAAACTTGATCACGATAATTACCACGTGAGAGATAAGGACGCAAGAGCTAGCTCGGCTCCGGATATCTCGTGCACCTCAACAAACTCCCGGCGGCGTGCGTGCAATAGACAAAGCCGGCAGGTACCCTAGTGCCTTGCCTATATAAAGGACCCCCTGGCCTCACGAGAGGGGGGACAACACACATCCACGCCGCCAGGCTGCTCCTTCGTGAGAGAGAAGCAGGCAGCGTCCACACCATCCACGACGACGCCGACGTTCATCTGCAAGGCAAGAGAGGAGCCGGCAGCACCAGGCGTCTCTGTTCGTGAAGCCAGAGGCTGCAAGAGGGTACTGATGGCGTGCACGTCCATCGCCATGGGTAAGAACTAATATGATTCTACCTTCTCCACTGATGCATGTATGATCATGTGTACACGGATCTGGTATTACGACGACGGTCAAGGGAAGAGCAACGCGGCAGTCGGATGATCAAGACGGCGCCGAGATGGACGGAGCACCGGCTGCAGGTTTTAGTTTGCCAGCGCCACGATGTGCTCGTGCTGTACTGCTAGAGGCCGAGGTGCGAACTTGGTTGCCAGTACCGTCAACCTGAAGACGCCGACCCTACATCAAGATGCAAGCAACGGCAAGCCAAGGCAATTAAGGAGCACAGCGTCAAGGTGATGCAGCGATCGACTACATCAAGCAAACCACGCCAAGATGCAAGTCTTCATCGACCACTCCAACAACTCCACGTGATCAAGTTCCAGCGTACCTCGACGACGTTGCCGAGAAGTCCGAATCAATCCGATCTACACCAACCATGCAAGTGCTACTACGACAACACCACGCGCCGTTCGACACCGACGAGGCGAACAACGCAGGCGGGCATGGCTGACGATACATTCCAGTCGTGTTTCACCGGCTCATGGACTGACGAGGCCATGAACATGCCGACGCCACCCATATCTACACCAACACACATGCATGGAGACGTGAAGCGAAGATTGAAGACGATGACCACAGCAGCAGAATCCGAGGTACTCTGTGAGCTAGCTGTAATACCCCGGGTATTACGGATTAATTAATCTGCCATGTCATCATATTTAAATTAATCATTTGCATATGATTGTGATTAGGTCCCTAGAGTGATTTGAATTTAATTAGTATTTGTTTGTAAAATTAAATTCCCAAATAAAGTTTTAAAATTCACTTTTATTAGGGCCAAAACCTAATTCAAAATCTAAAAGGAATTTGGAGATAGTCCCTTAATAAAAGTTTTAGATCTTTTAAAATGGAACAACTTTTATTTTTGGAGATTTCAAAGTTCTGTGGTGGAAATTTAAATTTATTTCAAACAATGATTTAAAACTTAGTTTTGGATTGGCATTTCAAAAATTATTTGGAATCTGGCAAAGCTTCCTAAATAGAAGTTGTAAAGCTCATTGAGTAGAACAACTTTTATTTTGGCAATTTTTCAAGTTGTTGTGTAAAATAAAAAGTAATTTTGAAAATGCAGTTTGAAATTCAAAAACCAAGTTTACCCCTTTTGCTGTAGTTTCAAAAATATTGCGAATTTGAACTTGGTTCCAAAATCAAAGTTGTTCAGAATTTCAAACCCTACAACTTTTATTTTTGCAGTTTTTCATGTTGGTATTCAAAAACGATCGCAATTTGGTCAAAAACCGACAGCTCCTAGGGTCTAGGTGCTACAGTGTTTCGCCCCTCTTCCTGTTCGCGAACAGAGCCGGCAGCCGCCGTGCCGGGCGCGCGCGCGCGGCCGCCCGTGCCGGCCGGGATCGTGTCCCCGCGACCTCGGCAGATACGGGCGCGCGTGCGCCGCGTCGTCCTGGTTCTGTCCCCCTCGCTCCCGGCCCTTAGAAAGGCGACGAGGCCCTCCCCCTCGCCATTTCTTTCTCTCCCGGCCACCTTCGAGCTCTCTCGGCCCCCGGCTAAATTCGCCGCGCTCCGTCCATCACCACCCTCTCCATCTCACAGCCAGCTACCTAGCTTCCTTGCGCATCTCCTGCGACCGTCGGCGAGAGCTGTAGAGTTTCGTAACCACCGGAACCTCGGTGTCTCCTTCGCGGGCGGGCAGAGCGCCGCCGCGAGCTCCGCCGTCGTCTCGAGCTAGTTTGGGTAAGCTCTGGGCCTCGGATTGTTGCGTATCGTGATCTCTGTCACCCCTTGAACCTTACGCGTGCGTCGGCGTACTCTCTGGTTCCCTAGGTTCGCCGGAACGCGTGTTCGCCGTTGAGCCGAGCCGCCGGGATCCGCCGCCGTCGCCAAGTCGTCTTCTCCGAACCACCTCCGTCTCCACCGACCCCTCGGCCAGCTTCGTGGTGAGCCCCAGATGCTCGCGCACCTTTTCCCCTCTCTTTACCGGCTTGTGCTCGCCGGCGACGTGCTCGCCGCCGCCACCGAGCCGCCGCGTACGTGTCTCCATGTGCTGTGCGCCTCGGATCTCGTCGTATCTTAGCTTGGTAGACTCGCCTTGGAGTGTAGAGTCCGTCGGTGCCCTCGGCTTCGTCCCTCGGCTCACCGTCAGCGAGCTAGGGACGGCGGACCGCCGGCGCACCCGCCTCTGTTGAAACAGAGGAGAGGCCAGGGGCCTCGGCTTAGAAGATAAGTTTTCCCAGGGGGTTAAGCGCGAAGTTCATGACTCATGTGAATAGTGTAGATCGGACCGCGGGTTGATTTCCAGTTTCCCCAGGGTCTCTTTTGCAAAGCCGTCGGCGCCGGGCGCGGGCAGGCCGAGTGGGCCGGCTCGCTCTGGACTTGGGCCGTAGTGGGCTGATTTGGTCTTTTCTTTTTCCAGTGAATTTCAAAATGCTTTTCTTTTATATATTCATGTGAATAGTGCTGATATTTGTTAATTTCATATGAATTAATCTGCTAGGTGTAAAAATATGAAAATAATTGTGTATGCTCTCTGAAGTATGTAGTATTTGTTAAAAATATAATATAGGGTGTTCCAGTGCCTTTAATCTGCTGTATAAATCAGTGAAGTAATTAATAAATGCAAGTTTGTGTAATTTTAATTAATTCTCTGTAAATCCAAAAATCATGAAATTTATTGTGGCTCTGTTTGGTGATAAAACCTAGCTGTTGGTAAAGTTTGGTTGCAATTTAAGTTAGTTTGGTCAATTAATAAATATATATGGAATTAGGGATTAATAAAGTAAATAGAAAAAATGAATTTAGGTTTGTTGTGTGAATTTTTGGATTGAATGAAGACCAAGGATCTTTCGCTGAGTGATCCTTGGCAATTCGAGAACTTAGTGCTTGATAGTAGTCATAAAGCTGTGTAGCGGCTTTCTGTGACCGTTAAAAAGGTCAATAAAACAAAAGTAGGAAACATTACTTTTACCTTCCGTAGATTGTTTACAACTTTACCGTGAAGGAAAGTTGTACTCAAGGTATTAATGGTTTACTTCCAAGCATTTCATTTGTTGCCCTCATGCCACGCTAAGCATACATCATTGCATACGTGTAGTGCCCGTTCCCGAGGTGGTCCAGGTCGAGACTACTACTGAGGAGGCCACTCCAGAGGTCATCCAAGGATTCGACATCTGCGGGACTGATCCCGACCCGACGCTGTACACGATCCAAGGCAAGCCCCGGTGCATTCAGCCCCGCTATTACAAAATATTTATAATTCGAGTTAATCTACTGCATTAGGTTGATAGGAGTTGATTGTCACCTATCCAGATGCATTGTCTCAAATAAATACCCTGAAACCTGATTTAAATAAAATGGTTTGAGAAATGCTTAGGCATGCTTAATGAACTTAGTTTTGCGTAAAAGAAAAACTATTTTCTGTGCAATGATTATACTTATACGTTGATTGGTGAAGAACTGGTTATCCGCTGGTCGATGTGTATTTGGGTTAGAGTCCCAATGCATGGTCGCTTTCGGAATAATTTGGAACTAGTCGATGTCTTTGGAAACGTGTTTCGTTGGGTGGCCAGCTCATGGGGCGGCGTTCCCTATGTCTCACTCACCCGACAGGCACGATAATAAAAACTGTCGGGTAGTCTTGTACTTGGGTTAGAGTCCCAATGCAGGATTGACGGCAGGAAGGAAGTAGGGACCGTTCGTTGTAGGCCTGCTGTGATCATGATGAACAGCCTAGCCACATACCAATGCGGAAAGCCTAGAGTTCGGTGGCGCTATTGCTGGAACCGACAACCACGCACTGGGAGTGGAGAGATGGCGAGAGTAGCTTGTACCCACGTGGCCGGCGTGCCTGGATAAGAGTGGAGTACTGTGCTCTCGGGTGGCGCAGGACCGGTTCCGGGATAGCAAAGCCGTGACGACGGGTTGGTATATGTATGCCGGCGTGCTGCATATGCAGTGTGGTTAGAATCCCCAGCTGGGTACTTTCTGGATTCGAATCGACGTGCTCCTCGGTTATGGAGACTTGATCCTCACACTCTACACCGAAAAGTGGTTCTCAACTAGGTTATCTGAATGAATAAAGTAATTGAAAGAATGATGATACATGAGTCTGAATATTGGAGCTATAAATATGATTATAATAATGACAAAATAAAATATGGAACAGGATAGATTGCTTTTCTGCAAACTCCTCATCCTCTGCTAGCCTTACCCATAGCCTTGCATTCCTGAGTCTCATTTTACACCCTTAGTCGGGTAAGTCTTGCGGAGTACCCCAAGTACTCAGGGTTTGTTAACCCCGTTGCAGGAGGACCGCAGTCGGAGATCTGTCTTGCTCCATGTTGCGTGACCGTGGTCGAAGAAGAAAGCAGCGATGAGTGAAGTAGAACCCGTGGGCAGGGTTCGAGCTATCTTTTCTAGTATTGTGTAACTATTCCACTGCTACTGTTATGTCCTCTGGTCTGTAATAACTATATTTGAATCCTATTTGAACAACTGGTTTGTAATCTAAATGTTATGTAATCTTCCGCACTGTACTCTGATGTATTTTTATTATGAAATGTTGTAATCCTGTAATGGTTCTGCAATGGTGATCCTGTCGGAGAAAAGGGCGCTAATGTAGCCCGACAGACCTGTCTAGATCATTTGGGACACGGGCCCGGCTGTCAGAAGTCGTTAGTGACAATGACAGGTGCCGGTGGGCCAGGTGATTTAGCCGGTTCTGTTACAGTTGGTACCAGAGCATTCCATTGCTAATCATTATGGATTACTTTTCAAAAATTTCAAAATGTTTTGGATCATAAAAAGTTTAACCTATTATTTTGGGTCCAAATTGCTTCTATCCTTATCTTGTTCAGTAGTTCTTGCCTTGTTCTATATTTTACCTTATGGGATTAAGGTAGCATGTGGAATAATATTATTATTAGCCCTATGTTAAAAGTTATTTATGTATGTAGGTACCTTGCATGATTTAAATCCGTAAGTACGTACATGCATCATGATAATCACACCTGTTAATTAACTTCCTCCTTAAAGTGGGTTTTTGGGATAGTTTACCAAACCTATTCTTGCTAACCTATTATATCTTAAAATTCCACTTACCTTCTCCAGATGGCCCGTTGCAAGCTCACAGCACGCAAGATGACCGGACCACGTGGCGTTCCACGCCACCAGTTGGCGCCACGCGCTGGCGAGGGAGGAGCTTCTGGGAGTCGCTCACCTCGTCGCAGCAGCGAGGAGCTTGAGGCTGAGGTTGGAAGGCTGCAGGAGATAGTCAGGCAGTGGGAGGAAGAATACAGAGTGGCACGTCTCAACCACTACCGTGACGTGAGGACCAATCGAGATCTGCGTCGAGAGATCGATCGCCTGACCAAGCAGAGGGATGAAGCTTGGGATCGTGAGGAGACGATCATGGACAGGATGCTCGAGGCGGAGCAGCGTGTTGGTCAGCTTGAGCTCTACAACAACGTCTTGCACGAGGAGGTGCATGAGCTCTATGGTGAGCTCCACCCTATTCCTGCACCGCAGGAGGAGGATCCTGAGTTGGGAGTTGTCCTCGGTCAGGAGGATGAGGGCGTGGAGGATGTTGACGTGGAGGTCGAGCCGGTCGAGGTCGTCGAGGTAGACGCCGAGGAGGACTTCGAGGAGATCGACGAGGACAGTGACGCTTCTGGCGCGTCTGGGATCGATGAGGACTAGGCCGGTGTGGCCTAGAGTTGTCAGCTAGATGTTCTCTTTTGTCTGTAATATAGGTGCTTGCCTAGAAAACCTTAGTTATGGGTTGTGGGTCTTGTCTGGGTGCAAGCCATGTTGTGTGAACTTTGTAATATTGCTGTGTGCTGCTATGTTTGCTTAACTAATGTAAGACTCAAGTCGGGTTTGCTTATTAACAGATGGGAGACAACTCTGATAATGCAACTGGTGTTCCCCAACCACCTCAGTTTCCACCCACTCTGGCAGAGGCCATCGCTGCATTGACCAATGTTGCAGCACTGTTAGCTCAGAATCAGCAAGATCGTGGTGGACGTCGTGGCCGCCGTGATAATGAGGATACCACCTATGTTGACTTCACTGACACCCGCCCACCAGTGTTCACTAAGGCTGATGAACCCTTAGAAGCCGATGATTGGCTCCGTACCATGGAGCAGAAGTTTAGCTTGATTCACTGTACCGAAGTCCAGAAACCTCTGTTTGCAGCTCAGCAACTTCGTGGCCCAGCGACTACTTGGTATGCCAACCTGTTGGCTGCGCAGGAGGCTGGACATCAACTTACCTGGCAAGAGTTCCGTGACGCCTTTCGTGCTCATTACATCCCTGCGGGTGTGATGAAATTGAAGCTGGATCAGTTTCTGGCACTGAAGCAGAATGAGTCTACTGTCGCTCAGTATCTTGGGCAGTTCAACCACTTGGCACAGTATGCACCTGAGCATACCAACACGGATTCTAAGAGGTAGTTCAGGGAGTACCTATAGAGCTGGGAGGGCATAAATTCCCAACCACAATGATAGTACTTAAGGATCAGGATATAGATGTGATATTAGGTATGAATTGGATGTATCAGCACAAGGCCTTGATTGATGTGTTGAATAGAACCATAAGAGTGAACATACCTAATAGTCAAACTCAACTTCTTATCCAACTTCCATTGCCCGTAAGAAAGATTGAAAAGACCGTGCAAAGGTTGTGTGTCACCGCAGTTGAAGAAGTGTTGAAGATTCCAGTAGTCTGCGAGTTTCCAGATGTGTTTCCTGATGAGTTGCCCGGTTTGCCACCTGATCGAGATGTGGAATTTGCTATTGAGCTAAAACCTGGAACCGCACCTATATCTCGTAGAGCCTACAGGATGCCTCCCAAGGAATTGGCAGAGCTTAAAGTGCAGCTACAAGATTTGCTAGATAAGGGTTTCATCAGACCCAGCTCATCTCCTTGGGGTTGTCCTGCCATCTTTGTCAAGAAGAAAGACAAATCCCTCCGACTCTGTATTGATTACCGTCCACTCAATGAGGTCACCATCAAAAACAAATATCCTTTACCCCGTATTGACCTACTCTTTGACCAGCTGGCTGGAGCTAAGGTGTTTTCCAAGATTGACCTTAGGTCTGGCTACCACCAAATAAAGATTCGTCCCGAAGACATCCCAAAAACAGCTTTCACCACTAGATATGGCCTATATGAATACCTCGTCATGTCTTTTGGCCTAACCAATGCCCCGCCTATTTCATGTACCTCATGAATTCCGTCTTCATGCCTGAGCTCGACAAATTTGTTGTCGTATTCATTGATGACATCCTGATCTATTCTAAAACACCCGAAGAACATGCCAACCACCTCCGTATCGTCTTGAATCGTTTAAGAGAACATCAACTCTATGCCAAATTCAGCAAATGTGAGTTCTGGTTGGACCGAGTTCCATTTCTTGGGCATATCCTGACAGCGGAAGGTGTGTCAGTAGATCCAAGCAAGGTGGAAGAAATCTTGAACTGGAAACCACCAACCACTGTGCACCAGGTTCGCAGTTTCATGGGAATGGCGGGATATTACCGCCGATTCATTCCGGATTTCTCAAGAATAGCTAAGCCTATAACCAACCTATTGAAGACTCAGGTCAAGTTTGTCTGGTCGCCAGAATGCGAGACAGCGTTTCAAACCTTGAAGAGATGTTTGACCACTGCACCAGTCCTTGCTCAGCCAGATATTGAAAAGCCGTTTGATGTGTACTGCGATGCGTCGGGTACTGGCCTTGGTTGTGTTTTGATGCAAGAGGGCCGAGTCATTGCTTATGCTTCACGACAACTCCGGCCTCATGAAGAGAATTATCCCACTCATGATCTTGAATTGGCAGCTGTGGTTCATGCATTGAAGATCTGGCGTCACTACTTGTTAGGTAGCACATGCAATGTCTACACCGATCACAAAAGCCTAAAATACATCTTTACACAAGAAGAATTAAATATGAGGCAACGAAGATGGCTTGAGTTGATAAAAGATTATGATATTGAAGTGCACTACCATCCTGGTAAAGCTAATGTGGTTGCCGACGCACTCAGTCGGAAGGCTCATTGTAATTGCTTGACTGTGAAGCCATATGATCTGTCGTTATGCTACGGGTTAGAAAAATTGGGCATAGAAATAGTCCCTCAAGGCAGTTGGAACAATATCAGCATCAAACCCTCCATCCGTGATGAAATCGTGGCTGCTCAGAAAAATAGTAAAGGTATCAGGCACATCAAAGAGAAAATCCAAGCAGGGAAAGCAGATTGTTTCAGAATTGATGATGAAGGGATTGTATGGTTCAAGAATCGGCTTGTAGTTCCAAAAATTCCAGAGTTACGTGGCAAGATTCTTGACGAAGCTCATTTGACAAGATACTCTATTCATCCGGAAAGCAACAAAATGTACCAGGATTTGAAACAGAAGTTTTGGTGGACTAAGATGAAGATCGAGATTGCTCAGTATGTAGCAAAATGTGACACTTGTCAGAAGGTAAAAGCTGTACACATGAAGCCTGGTGGAGAGCTGCAACCATTACCTATTCCTGCATGGAAATGGGAAGACATCAGCATGGATTTCATTATGGGTCTCCCAACAACCTCTAGGGGTTTCAATTCCATTTGGGTTGTTGTGGACCGCCTCACTAAACAAGCTCATTTCTTGCCTGTCAAGAAAATGTACAGGGCTCCGCACTACGCCAAGCTATACATAGAAAATCTGATGAAGCTACATGGAGTGCCCAAGACCATTGTCTCTGACCGAGGTACTCAGTTTATATCCCAATTTTGGAGATCCTTTCATAAATCATTGGGTACAAAACTCCTGCATAGCACAGCCTATCATCCTCAGACTGACGGACAGACAGAGAGGATAAATCAGATACTTGAAGACATGTTAAGAGCCTGTGCACTCAATTACCCTGAGAAATGGGACGAGTGTTTGGCATTGGCCGAATTCTCATACAACAACAGTTACCAAGAAAGTATAAAAATGGCTCCGTTTGAGGCAGTATACGGCCGCAGGTGTCGTACTCCATTGAATTGGTCCGAGCCTGGAGAAAGATGGTTCTATGGAGTTGACTTGGTCAATGAAGCCGAAGAGAAGGTTCGACTGATACAGGAAAATTTGAAAGTGGCACAGTCACGACAGAAAAGTTATGCCGATCAGCGGCGCAGACCTTTGATATTTCAGGTTGGAGACTATGTATACTTGAAAGTTTCGCCCATGAAAGGAGTTAACCGCTTTGGAGTCAAAGGCAAGTTAGCCCCGCGTTATATTGGACCGTTCTTAATCATAGGACGCGTGGGAAAGGTAGCTTACAAGCTGGAATTGTCAGAACATCTCTCGGAAGTACACAATGTGTTTCATGTTTCTCAGCTGAAGAAGTGTCTCCGAGTACCTGGACAAGTCATCGATGTTGAAGGAGTAGCACTTGAACCTGAATTGACATACTCGGAGCAGCCAGTACGAGTTTTGGATATAAAGGACCGTGTTACCCGAAGGACCACAACCAGATGGTACAAGATCCAATGGAGTGATCATTCTGAAGATGAAGCTACCTGGGAATCTGAAGATTTCTTGGCAGAAAACTTCCCTGAGTTCTTTGCTACCTTGTAGAATGTAACCCTGTCTTTTAATGCGTATGTTTTCCCCTTGTCTCTTGTTTGAGTATGAACTGGTTGTTGTTAGCTCTTTTTCCTATGCCTTGTTCCAATCTTGGTTATGTACCTAATCTCGGGACGAGATTTCTTTTAGGGGGGAAGGCTGTAATACCCCGGGTATTACGGATTAATTAATCTGCCATGTCATCATATTTAAATTAATCATTTGCATATGATTGTGATTAGGTCCCTAGAGTGATTTGAATTTAATTAGTATTTGTTTGTAAAATTAAATTCCCAAATAAAGTTTTAAAATTCACTTTTATTAGGGCCAAAACCTAATTCAAAATCTAAAAGGAATTTGGAGATAGTCCCTTAATAAAAGTTTTAGATCTTTTAAAATGGAACAACTTTTATTTTTGGAGATTTCAAAGTTCTGTGGTGGAAATTTAAATTTATTTCAAACAATGATTTAAAACTTAGTTTTGGATTGGCATTTCAAAAATTATTTGGAATCTGGCAAAGCTTCCTAAATAGAAGTTGTAAAGCTCATTGAGTAGAACAACTTTTATTTTGGCAATTTTTCAAGTTGTTGTGTAAAATAAAAAGTAATTTTGAAAATGCAGTTTGAAATTCAAAAACCAAGTTTACCCCTTTTGCTGTAGTTTCAAAAATATTGCGAATTTGAACTTGGTTCCAAAATCAAAGTTGTTCAGAATTTCAAACCCTACAACTTTTATTTTTGCAGTTTTTCATGTTGGTATTCAAAAACGATCGCAATTTGGTCAAAAACCGACAGCTCCTAGGGTCTAGGTGCTACAGTGTTTCGCCCCTCTTCCTGTTCGCGAACAGAGCCGGCAGCCGCCGTGCCGGGCGCGCGCGCGCGGCCGCCCGTGCCGGCCGGGATCGTGTCCCCGCGACCTCAGCAGATACGGGCGCGCGTGCGCCACGTCGTCCTGGTTCTGTCCCCCTCGCTCCCGGCCTTTAGAAAGGCGACGAGGCCCTCCCCCTCGCCATTTCTTTCTCTCCCGGCCACCTTCGAGCTCTCTCGACCCCCGGCTAAATTCGCCGCGCTCCGTCCATCACCACCCTCTCCATCTCACAGCCAGCTACCTAGCTTCCTTGCGCATCTCCTGCGACCGTCGGCGAGAGCTGTAGAGTTTCGTAACCACCGGAACCTCGGTGTCTCCTTCGCGGGCGGGCAGAGCGCCGCCGCGAGCTCCGCCGTCGTCTCGAGCTAGTTTGGGTAAGCTCTGGGCCTCGGATTGTTGCGTATCGTGATCTCTGTCACCCCTTGAACCTTACGCGTGCGTCGGCGTACTCTCTGGTTCCCTAGGTTCGCCGGAACGCGTGTTCGCCGTTGAGCCGAGCCGCCGGGATCCGCCGCCGTCGCCAAGTCGTCTTCTCCGAACCACCTCCGTCTCCACCGACCCCTCGGCCAGCTTCGTGGTGAGCCCCAGATGCTCGCGCACCTTTTCCCGTCTCTTTACCGGCTTGTGCTCGCCGGCGACGTGCTCGCCGCCGCCACCGAGCCGCCGCGTACGTGTCTCCATGTGCTGTGCGCCTCGGATCTCGTCGTATCTTAGCTTGGTAGACTCGCCTTGGAGTGTAGAGTCCGTCGGTGCCCTCGGCTTCGTCCCTCGGCTCACCGTCAGCGAGCTAGGGGCGGCGGACCGCCGGCGCACCCGCCTCTGTTGAAACAGAGGAGAGGCCAGGGGCCTCGGCTTAGAAGATAAGTTTTCCCAGGGGGTTAAGCGCGAAGTTCATGACTCATGTGAATAGTGTAGATCGGACCGCGGGTTGATTTCCAGTTTCCCCAGGGTCTCTTTTGCAAAGCCGTCGGCGCCGGGCGCGGGCAGGCCGAGTGGGCCGGCTCGCTCTGGACTTGGGCCGTAGTGGGCTGATTTGGTCTTTTCTTTTTCCAGTGAATTTCAAAATGCTTTTCTTTTATATATTCATGTGAATAGTGCTGATATTTGTTAATTTCATATGAATTAATCTGCTAGGTGTAAAAATGTGAAAATAATTGTGTATGCTCTCTGAAGTATGTAGTATTTGTTAAAAATATAATATAGGGTGTTCCAGTGCCTTTAATCTGCTGTATAAATCAGTGAAGTAATTAATAAATGCAAGTTTGTGTAATTTTAATTAATTCTCTGTAAATCCAAAAATCATGAAATTTATTGTGGCTCTGTTTGGTGATAAAACCTAGCTGTTGGTAAAGTTTGGTTGCAATTTAAGTTAGTTTGGTCAATTAATAAATATATATGGAATTAGGGATTAATAAAGTAAATAGAAAAAATGAATTTAGGTTTGTTGTGTGAATTTTTGGATTGAATGAAGACCAAGGATCTTTCGCTGAGTGATCCTTGACAATTCGAGAACTTAGTGCTTGATAGTAGTCATAAAGCTGTGTAGCGGCTTTCTGTGACCGTTAAAAAGGTCAATAAAACAAAAGTAGGAAACATTACTTTTACCTTCCGTAGATTGTTTACAACTTTACCGTGAAGGAAAGTTGTACTCAAGGTATTAATGGTTTACTTCCAAGCATTTCATTTGTTGCCCTCATGCCACGCTAAGCATACATCATTGCATACGTGTAGTGCCCGTTCCCGAGGTGGTCCAGGTCGAGACTACTACTGAGGAGGCCACTCCAGAGGTCATCCAAGGATTCGACATCTGCGGGACTGATCCCGACCCGACGCTGTACACGATCCAAGGCAAGCCCCGGTGCATTCAGCCCCGCTATTACAAAATATTTATAATTCGAGTTAATCTACTGCATTAGGTTGATAGGAGTTGATTGTCACCTATCCAGATGCATTGTCTCAAATAAATACCCTGAAACCTGATTTAAATAAAATGGTTTGAGAAATGCTTAGGCATGCTTAATGAACTTAGTTTTGCGTAAAAGAAAAACTATTTTCTGTGCAATGATTATACTTATACGTTGATTGGTGAAGAACTGGTTATCCGCTGGTCGATGTGTATTTGGGTTAGAGTCCCAATGCATGGTCGCTTTCGGAATAATTTGGAACTAGTCGATGTCTTTGGAAACGTGTTTCGTTGGGTGGCCAGCTCATGGGGCGGCGTTCCCTATGTCTCACTCACCCGACAGGCACGATAATAAAAACTGTCGGGTAGTCTTGTACTTGGGTTAGAGTCCCAATGCAGGATTGACGGCAGGAAGGAAGTAGGGACCGTTCGTTGTAGGCCTGCTGTGATCATGATGAACAGCCTAGCCACATACCAATGCGGAAAGCCTAGAGTTCGGTGGCGCTATTGCTGGAACCGACAACCACGCACTGGGAGTGGAGAGATGGCGAGAGTAGCTTGTACCCACGTGGCCGGCGTGCCTGGATAAGAGTGGAGTACTGTGCTCTCGGGTGGCGCAGGACCGGTTCCGGGATAGCAAAGCCGTGACGACGGGTTGGTATATGTATGCCGGCGTGCTGCATATGCAGTGTGGTTAGAATCCCCAGCTGGGTACTTTCTGGATTCGAATCGACGTGCTCCTCGGTTATGGAGACTTGATCCTCACACTCTACACCGAAAAGTGGTTCTCAACTAGGTTATCTGAATGAATAAAGTAATTGAAAGAATGATGATACATGAGTCTGAATATTGGAGCTATAAATATGATTATAATAATGACAAAATAAAATATGGAACAGGATAGATTGCTTTTCTGCAAACTCCTCATCCTCTGCTAGCCTTACCCATAGCCTTGCATTCCTGAGTCTCATTTTACACCCTTAGTCGGGTAAGTCTTGCGGAGTACCCCAAGTACTCAGGGTTTGTTAACCCCGTTGCAGGAGGACCGCAGTCGGAGATCTGTCTTGCTCCATGTTGCGTGACCGTGGTCGAAGAAGAAAGCAGCGATGAGTGAAGTAGAACCCGTGGGCAGGGTTCGAGCTATCTTTTCTAGTATTGTGTAACTATTCCACTGCTACTGTTATGTCCTCTGGTCTGTAATAACTATATTTGAATCCTATTTGAACAACTGGTTTGTAATCTAAATGTTATGTAATCTTCCGCACTGTACTCTGATGTATTTTTATTATGAAATGTTGTAATCCTGTAATGGTTCTGCAATGGTGATCCTGTCGGAGAAAAGGGCGCTAATGTAGCCCGACAGACCTGTCTAGATCATTTGGGACACGGGCCCGGCTGTCAGAAGTCGTTAGTGACAATGACAGGTGCCGGTGGGCCAGGTGATTTAGCCGGTTCTGTTACACTAGCTCACAGGGGTAATTAACTGGGCGCCTTCCAAGGCCCCAGGAACCATGAAGACCACATCGCCGAAGTCAGATCGCCGCTAGCAGGCTGTGTAAAGCGCACTTCGGGAATTTGTATTTATTATACTCATGATATTAATAAATACATGTTCCCCTATTTTATTTTGTGTACTTAGTACACTGGCACGCCCGCCCGCATATTTTTCCCATACGAGAAGCCGCCCGCGGCGGGTTTTTCTGGTGTCCAAACAGGATTCCACCAAATAATCCAGCTCTGGCTAATGAAGACCTCAACGACAAGGTAGTTAGTACACAATCCCAGAAGCCATGAAGTTGCCGTTGAAAGTCCTCCAGTTGACGTGGGTTACACCCAGAAGGTCTGCGGGGAGGGTCTGACAGCTTCCTGACCAATTGAGTAAAAAATGCTGGCAGACCAACCCCGTCTATTCTAAATAGCTCAATAACTGTACCAACATAACTGAGGAAGTCATTTTTCATTGCCTCTTCAGAGAATCTGTCACAATGTGGTGCGCGGATTGCCGCACGGACTCCATCGATGACAACTAGACTCCTAAGGTCAAAGTTCCCATTCCAACTTAACCTTCCATCATGGGAAAAAACAATTTCTTCCAATATATCCAGCCCAAGAACTCTCCCAGTCTTTGTGGTATCAGCCACATCTAAGCAAGTACCACTAGCAAATATAGTTCTCAACTCAGAAAACTCATTACCATGCATCTGAATAAAATCCTCAAGTGGCATTTCCCATGTAATTTGAGGGCTAGGCACAGAGCTGGAAGTCCATGTTTTAGGAACATAATGAGAGACAAGATTATCTCTCTGAAAAAAAAAAACATAATTTCAGACTTCGTATAATACAACAATGAGGACAAAATGCATTGCTTATTGCCACAACCAATTGTACACTAATTTTCTTCAATGTAAAATGCATTTGAAACAATAAACGAGACATGACTTGCAACAAAGATAAGAGTTCATGTATGCGGTAATAGTATGTATACAGAAGACAAATATCACCAGTACAAATAGAAATGGAAAAAGAAAGATCTGTTATAAAAATCAAAGAGTAAAATACACCACAGGTCCATAACCTTTAGCGTGTGTGTCATCTAGGTCCATCATCTTTGAAAGTGCAGTATTAGGTCTCTAACCTTTGGTATGTGTGTCATCTAGGTCCATGACCTTTGAAAGTGCAATTTTAGATCCTAATCTTTGCATGCAGTTCACTGGTAGTCCATTTCTACTGTAGTGACGTCACCTTTTTTGTTTTCTCAAAATTTCTTCCAAATTTGTGTAATAACTTGAAAAAGTTCCAAAATAAAAGTTATTCCAAATTTTATGCTCTACAACCTCTCTTTTTAAAGTATTTTCAGATTCTATCTAGTTTTTAAAATTTTGAATTGGGGCTAAATTGGTCATTTGAATTGAGGTTTGCAACTCAATTTTTTTAACAACTTCAAAATCTTCAAATATAAAATTTCTCAAAATAATGAGATCTGCAACTTTCATTTAAGACTTATCTCCAAATTCTTAATATTTTTAAAAATAGGGCTTGAATTTAAAACTTTGCATTCAAATTTAGGGTTTTGTGCAGGATTTTGTTTAGAAACTTCAAAATCTTTTAACACGAAAGTTGTTCCAATTAAAAATATCTACCTTTTTTATTTTAAGCTCAACCCCAAATGCTAATTAGTTTCAGAATTAGGTTTTAACCCCCAAATCAAGTATTTAATAACCCTTAAATTCAAAATCTAGGGCTAAAACCTAATTCCAAAAATAATTAGAATTTGGGGTTGAGCCCAAAATAAAAAATGTAGATCTTTTTAATTGGAACAACTTTCGTGTTAAAAGATTTTGAAATTTCTAAACAAAATCTTGCACAAAACCCTAAATTTGAATGAAAAGTTTCAAATTCAAACCCTATTTTCAAAATTATTAAGAATTTGGTGACAAGTCTTAAATGAAAGATGTAGGTCTCATTATTTTGAGAAACTTTTATATTTGGAGATTTTGAAGTTGTTAAATAAAAATTTGCATTCCAAACCTCAATTCAAATGACCAATTTAGCCCCAATTCAAAATTTCAAAAACTTAATAGAATATGAAAATAGTTTAAAAAGCAAAGATGTACGGCATAAAATTTGGAACAACATTTGTTTTGGGACTTTTTCAAGTTATTACACAAATTTGGTAGAAATTTGGAGAAAACAAAAGGTGACATCACTGCTACAGTAATGGACTACCAGTGATACATGCAAAGATTAGGGATTTAAAACTACACTTTCAAAAGGTCATGGACCTAAATGACACACATGCCATAGGTTAGGGACCTAAAAGTGTACTTTCAAAGGTGATGGACCGATGACACACAGGTTAAAGGTTAGAGACCTATGGTGCATCTTGCTCAAAATCAAATGTGATGGTAACATAGTAACAAATGAGGCAGTCATTGCAATTACATATATATTTGATTTAGTCAACCAGTAAAAAAATTGTAACAAAGCATAAAATGATTCATTTTATGGCCAATGTTATGCATACCAAAAGAGCCGCATCAGGTCCGTCACCATGTGATGTAATCCCTTCTGAACATGGCTTCTTGAATGAGGTAGATGCTTCGGAGATACTTGTTTCAGGAAGAAAGCAAGGACCCTAAAGATAGCACACAATTTAATCCTCAGTATAATATAACAATGAACAAGACATAATGCATTTCTTACTGTTAGCATCAATTGTAATAACACTAATATTCTTCAATGCAAAATGAACTTTCAAACAAGAACGAAGGCAACATGACTTGTAAGGAAGATAAACTTTCATGTATATAGGGACAGTAAATTGCATTTGGCTGTCACATATAGAAATGAAATAGAAAAGGAAAAGATTACACGATGATAACAAAGCATTGCAGGTACAGATATATTTGATTTCACCAATATAGTAAATGATTTATTTTTTTTGGTCCACGTTACACATACCGAAGAAGCTGCATCAAGCCCCATATTAATAGGTGTGAAGTTGCTGTCCAAATATAATCCGTCGCCATTGACCTATAGAGCCACAGCTAAAAATGGTCACAAGTTCATTTCAATCACACAAAGAAATTATGAAAAATACAGAATAGCATACATCATCAAGCGTCTGCCAAACTGCACTGGTTTTTAAATAATTTGAGTCAGTGACTAAAGAAACTAATCTTCCATGGACCTGCATAAGATCAAAACAGGTCAAAAAGGAAAAATAGAAGGCAGCTAAACATAGCTCCTAAATAAAGTAATAAAATACAGCAAATATTTTGTTTTCACCTTAACTATAGTATTGAAATGATTGTTCCAGTACAGAATGCATGGAGCATTTTCAACAAGGTCTTCTTGTAGGGAAACCAAGCTGTAGCATTGGCACATGGTTATTTAAAATATTAACCAGTGGCAAACAACAAATAGTTTCCAAGCACATAGAAAAAGGAAAAATAAGATATTTTACCCAATGGGAGTAAGTTGAGGTCCCCTTAGAAACTCCTTGATCGTCTCCGCTAAAAACATTGAACAAAAGCAATAAGAGTGATGAAAAAGGTTGTGCAAACAATGTGTAGCTGAAAATTAAAACTAACCATTTGGAAAACCAGGTTCATTAGCCGCCAGTGTAAGACTTTCAAATGATACTTCGGGTCCAGGCAACAAATCCTAATAATTTGTATCATGATATTAGCTGGCCACGTCATATATAAATGATTGCGCACTGAATTAGAAAATCTGCACTAACGACATAATCAATGCTCATGATAAACTTGCTTACCCTAGCAGCAATCCAACCATGTCGAAGATTGAGATCTAAGCAATCGAGAAGGAACCACTCTGGTGTCTTCGTAAAACCATCCGTTCTGCAATGTCAAAATTGCAAATATCAGAACGCCAACAGCCAGTGCAAACTACAAAGCAAAGAGACAGAACCAATATGGAAAGATAGAACTAAAATCACCTGGTGAAGACAATGTCCATATCAAATCCTGTGGCCAGTGTTTGCGCCACATCCCATATGTTTCTTTGCATTTCAGAACAATGGGCCTATTGAAAAACAATATATCCACAACCTTAGGCTGAAGGCCATGAATGCAACCGAAATCGAGTTTGCAAGAGTTGCAAACCTGCATTTTCGCACTTTCTTCAAGTAAAGAGAAGACAAGCTTAAGTAGATATTCCATTGACACCACAGTTTCACGAGGCTCAAAAAAGATGCTCCCCTTCAGCAGTAGAACATTGCCTGTGGTAAAAAAAAAAAAAATCCAAATGATGGGGAAATAAAATACAAAAATTGAAAGTAAAGCCAATTTCACTTACAGAGTGCAATAAGGGAGCATGGGCCATCATTTATCTGGTGGATAACATGGGTAGATCGTCCAAAAAAATCAATAGGCCTTAGATTCAAGTTGCCACACATGCCCTGCGAGAAACAGGTTTGAGGGGCAGCATTTCCCAACAATACATGAAATGATTCTAGCAATTTTGCACTTACAGATATATTTGCTTTCTCCTCGATATTCCCATCATCTTTCTCCTCAGTCTTTTCATCATCTTTCTCCTCAATCTTCTCATCATCTTTCTCCTCAGTCTTCTCAGCATCTCCGTCCTCGTTCCTCTCCTCTTTCTCCTTGGGTACTAAGAGCTCCTTCAGACCCCTCCTCTGTTTTTTATTCCTCTTCTTTCTTTCGCTTTTTGTTAGTGGCTAAATCAAATACATGATTTCATTGAGTTAGCAAAATATATCTAAAACTCAAATAGAACAACTTGCAATAGCACTTCAACATTCTACTCTTACCAGTATTGATTGAATTTTTGAATCTGTAGGTACAAAGTCACAATCAACAAACAATCCATCACAATTTTCCTAATTAACATGCAAAAAAAACAATTAGCATATTATAATCACATGTAAAATAAAAAGATTTACTAACATACCTGTGTTAATATTTCCCATACCGCATCAGTTTCAATGCTTAACAAAGACAAATCATTAAGCAACACATATATTTGGTCTTCTACCTAAAAAGCATATATTAGAAGAAAAATTCCAATAACTTTAAAAACGGAAGTCACTATCTGTAAACAAATCAATAGCTTACTGCTTACCTTAGATACTGTAATTAATTTTTCATTCCAAATGAGGACACTGAGTTGTCTCGCTTTTAGATCAGCATGTAAGGAAGAAAATCTGCATATAGTGAAATAAACCGAGTTTTAAAAGTAATAAAAAAACACTTAAACATATATAGACTTTTATTTACCCATATGAGGTTAGCTGAGGGCCCCGCAAAAAAGTTGAGATCATTGCAACTACAAATAAGAAGTATCAGGAGAAACAATTACAAGTATAGTTTTGTGCAAAAAAAACAAATAACACTTGTCGAGATTTACATGAAATAGAACCAAGTTCCTCTGATTCAGTTAAAGAGGACGCAAGTGCTGAATAGAATATGTCATCTTTACATCCAACATGCTTTTGAGGCCCTGAATTTGTGCTGGATATCGATTCATACACAGCAAGATTATATGAAAGTTTGGAGTATGGACTTTTAGATACCCAGGAGCCCAACTCAACATCCTAATGAAATATCAAAGTATCAGCGTTGAATTACCCCAATAAAGAGGATTTCAAATCTTACAAAGATGCTGATGCATTGAAACTAATATTTAAAAAAGTCCATGTAGGGTACCTTGGGATCTACCAACCAGCCATGGTGTAGAGGGACACCAAGAAAATCAAATAATGCAGTTTCTGAGGTCTGTTCAAAGCCACAAGAGCTGAAAAATGGACATCATAAATATTATATTCTAAGAAAGACAATCGCACATACTCACACAATTAAACCGGTATCACAATCACCTGACAAATGTCACATCAAAGTATAAACTGCCCGGAAGTTTCAGCAATACACCAAGAACTTGTTTATTGAACTCCGATAGTTCCAAGTTTTGTTCCAACTACAGTATAAGTGGACAGTAGCTTAGCTTTCGGTTAATGAACATTTATTGGATAGTAGCTTAGTTTTCAGTTAATAAACATTCATTTGCAATATAATTGCATATATACAGTTGCATACCTGTATTTGTGTATCACCATACAAAAGATAACTCTGGATAAGATGGATAAGATGGCCCTCAGACACCTTCTTGATATCTAAATTGAGAGTTATCTTCTTTTCAAGCAGAAGAGCATTGCCTGCAATGACACAGAAAACAAGTAGAGTGAAGGTGAAATCTTTTTAGAGAGGGAAAATACATTACAAATGATATTAAATGTCAATTTAGTCTATAGACCTGTGTGGATTGTACACGCGTACGTAAAAGTAAGTAAAAAGTGCAAAAAGCCACTAAAAAAAGTGTATCCTCATTGAGAAAAAAGTTAGTAGGGAGCAGCCACATTGACTTACATAGTGCTATAAGGGAGCAGCGTGTATCCTTATTTTTGAGGATAATGGGTGTGTGCTGACCAAGAAATTGAATAACCCTTGTCGCATACCACACAACAGAAGTGGCATCCTCCTTTTTCTTCTTCCCTCTCATATCGAACGGCAGTTTCTGATCCCGTAACTGGGGAGAAGGGTGCAGAGTCAGCAAAACATTATTCAAATGAAACAATGAACATCCACAATATCCAAGAGGCACACAAAAAATATGCTAATTTCCTTATCAAAGAACACAAACAACTATGAAAGATGACAATACTTCATGCCTATAGTAAATGTTATATCAGATTTGAGTTTCAAATAAGGGAATACAGCTCAAAGACAAACTTGAAACACTGGTACATCAATATGATCATACAGACCAAGAGTGAAATTTTATCCTAGATGGGTTCCTCTTTCATGTGTTTCTTAGTATGCACCAACTACATCATCGCACTGAACTTCACATTTAATTATTAAAAACGCTTCAATGAATTTTAACTGGATTATCTTGAAACCAATATTACCTCCGCTATGGTTTTTTTTAAGATCATCACTTCATCTTTGACTATTTCACCCATATTTCTGTACCCTTCAAGCTCAGGACATAAATCTGCTTCATTTTGAAGAATTCCTTCAAGAATACTGTTCAAGGAAGATAAATTCATTAGGGTACAAACTCACATGCAGTAATCATACATGGCATGTATTCTTTCTATATGGCCACTGTGAGTATGTTTGACCTACTTGGAATAGAAGTTGCATGACAGGCTGACAAGAACCAACAAGAAAAGGCAGAAGATGGAACATAAAAGGCACAATGTCAATGTTAACAGAAGCAAATACAGGTGTGTCAAGTTTTTTTTATAAAAAAAACTCTATCTTGTCATCAGTTTTTTTTTTCTCGAACAGCGCAGGAGAAATGCACGTCATTTCATTAAGAAAGAAGTAGGATACAAGGTCAAAGAGACCCAACTCTCACACACGCACACCACACACAGGACTAAGAGATAGACTCTCTACACAAAAAGCAAAAAAACGACCAAAGCCTTTGAGCGAAAGCTCCTATGGCAGCGACCTAAAAACAAGTTCCTGGAGTTTGGAAGCCCCTGCCGAGCACCAAAGCCCACCCCCCACCCCACCCCCCCCCCCCCCCCCCCCCCCCCCACACACACCTCCACGCCGATAGACCTAAGGACCTCCTGAACACTTGGCCTCACATTATCAAAGACACAAGTATTGCGGTGTTTCCAAATCTCCCAAGCGACCAGAATTATCAAAGAGTTTAACCCTTTTCGCACTTCACTAGCAGATGGTTAATTGTTTCATCCTCTTGATCACATAAGGGGCAAGATTCAGGGTGAGGGAGATTCCTCTTTGCTAGTCGATCGGCTGCCCAAACCCAGTTGTGGTACACCAGCCACAAGAAAAACTTACAGCGCATGGGGGGGGGGGGGGGGCAGGTTTCCAGATTCTTCTCCAAGACCCGAACTTGATGGAACCCTCAAAGAACACCACGTAGGCAGATTTGCTGCTGTAAACACCATCCTGACACTACTTTATACCCCATCTGACTAAACCCAGTCATAGAATCAATATCCTAAGCATATTTTACAGGTTTCATCTTGAATCTTATTTTCACTTGCAGTAAAGAAGCGCGCAACAAAAGGTAGAAGTGGTAAGTGCACACTATGAGATGACAGCATGCAGCAACTCCAAGCATAAGTAGTCTAACATAAAATTCTGGGCAAGATACTTCTGGAGGAAAGACACAGCGGAAACTCAATACAGCAGGGTGCAATATAACAGATATGTACCAACACCAAGCATAAGTAGTCTCAAGACTTCTTGGCAAGATACTTCTGGAAGAAAGACAAAGCAGAAACTCAACACAGCAGGGTGCAAAAATACAAAATTTGTTACCAACAACTCGTACTGAAAATCATGCAGACTGACAGGTGACCTAACTGGATGCCCTATGAGTTGCTATGGTGCATCAAATCAAATAAGCCATACTGCCATACCACATAATAGAATTATAACAAACGTTTTTATTAAAATTCAAAGTTTATAATGTGTGAGAATACATTATTCAAAGACACGACTTTTGTAAACAGGAAAAACTGTTTCTGCATAAAAACATGTAAAATAAAGCACATATTCAAATAAAAGTGATTATTCTTACACATCATAATGCTCTTGATTTGTCTTAAGTACATTGTGGCCATATTGCACAGCCTGTTTATCGGCACACTTCAGGAAATACTCGCGACCTTCATTTCCTAATCCTGTTATTCATAAAGATACATACCAATTTTAACACAGTGGGAACAATGTAATGACAAAAAAAGAAAGTATTGACGTAATAAGTCATCCCACAGTCATATGTTGGTTTGATTATCCCTTAAAAATGACCAATAACTGTATTATTCATGTGTTCATGGCAAAAACAATATACAGCCCATACGTTCATGTTATTAACATTCATGACCAACCAAAACATAACACACTTACCAAGCTGAGAACCAGGAGCATTAGTAACAGCGATCATTCTTATGTGATCTGCAAGGAGGCGGTATGCCGTATCGATTCCATCTGTATCAGCAGCACCAACTTTACCAGAGTATCTCTCAATTCCTGAACCAGCACACTGCATATATGCATATAACTTATAAATCATTATTACATGTCATTGACCATGGAAATCAATAATATTACACAGCCAGTTATCATTTGCAACAGAAAGTAACTTAAAGTGGACATGGAAAACTTACATAATAGATGTTATCAAATATGTCAGAGTACACATCTAAGTCATAGTGGCTTTCTTTATTTTGAAGAATGGTAGCTAAACACTCAATATTAATCCCTGTTAAGACATGCTTAGCTTGCAAAGGCCCCAATATGCCATCTGCTTGCCTAATGAACTAAAAAATGAAGAAAGAAAAGATATAGGTGAGTATAAGCAGAGACATTGTGTAGCAATACAACTTAACAATTGATTAAATATGAGAAGCTTTATTTATTCATGCAAAAGATCTTAACAAAAGAATAGAAAGCCAACCTCAACAAATACAAGGCGGCATATCTCAATAAATTTGTCATCCGTTATGTTCGTTACGGAACCAACACCATCTTGGCTGTCTGAACAATCAAAGAAAAATCCAATACATGGCCCACAGGGGCCAGTTTCACCAGCCATCCAAAAATCAGCCTATTCAAGCACTCAGTCAATAAATGTCCACACAAATTCAAAGTAAAATTGATAAGACATTACAGGTACCTTAGACGTGGAAGGCATGATTCTTTCCTCCCCTAAGTATTTCTGCAATGCATTTTTTGATTCGTTGTCTGAACTCAGACAAGAGGATGTATCACCACTAAAGTATGTGGCATATATTCTAGATTGTGGTAAGTTATATTTCTGCATAGTAAAGAACGAGCCATCAATAAGTAATAAGGTGATCTTAAATAGAACATCAGACAATTCTGGACACTAATTTTTCCATGGCAACTCGCGTGCACACACACAATGGGGGCCAGAAGCTGTACCTTGCTGAGAAGAGTGAATAACAGCTCGATAGCTTCCTCCTTGAAGTAGTCCCCAAAAGACCAACTCCCAAGAATTTCTGTGAAACGATGATAATTACTGTTGCTTCTGAAATGATCAATCATGTCGTCGCCACTAGCAATAATACATCTCAGTGAAAAGCAGGTGCGTTGCCTCCCTCTGCCATTAAGGGTCCCCTTGAACCGGTTCAAGCACGTATGGATGAGGGGCACCTTGGGATCATCGACAGGGATCACTGGGGTGGATGACAACTGCACGTGCTGATTTTCCCCGAAATAAGAGAAAAATGTCTCACGGACCGTCTCCACCGGCCACTCCAATGAGAAAAACAAGGGTCTCGCCATCGCCGGGCAGAACCTCACTCAGGATGGCGTTGGCGGCGGCTGGCTCCTACCTTCACTGAATTGTAGTTCTATCACTTCTTGATTCAATGTCCCATTTATTACCTAGTGTCCCACTAGCTTAGTGAATCTCGCTGCTCAGGCTTCTTGAAAAGAGTTAGAAGCTTTCTGGAGACCAATTGAAACCAAAACAATAGTTTAGAGAGGCAATTTTCAGTGATGTATCAATGAGATACATACTTGAATGAATTTGTAAACTAGCTTCCTGGCTAGACAGCAAACAGGCAACTTAGAGCTCAAGCATCCCATCAAACAAGACAGAAGACACAGTCCAAGAAATAAAGCTTCATACTGCAAACTCATAAAAAAAATTTGGTCCACCTTCTCAGTAATTACATTGTTATTATAGGTTGAGCGCATCACTGTAGCTCTGCTGAATTTGGAAAGGGAATACAGCAAAATCACAACTGAAAGTGTGTGTAGCAGCTGCAGCTAAATAAACACGAAAAACTATGCTAATCTCGACATCACTATAATATGAAACTCCAGTCCAGATGTAGTGTGTGGTATGTGGAGATCCCTCCTGAAAGTGAAACTTATAGAAGGATTCTGATACACAACAAAATAACTTGCAACTAACTCAGATGCTCTGTTCTAGAGCAAGAAATTGTTTCAATACCAGAAGGTAAAGGTGATGAATTCTGCAAGCCAAAAACGAATTGCGTTGTGAGGACACGGTAAGGGCGAACCTCACTCGGGCGGGCGTTGGCGGCGGCCGACTCCTGCCTTCACCCAGAGACTACTTGCTTTTTATCCGGCGCTCCTGCCTTCCGCCTGCCGCGGCCGCTCCGCTTCAGCGTCTCATCATCTCCTGCCTGGCTCCAGGTGTCGCCGATGGGGAAGGGGACGCTGCCTGCAGTCCAGTCGCAGAATCGTATCAAGAAGCAGAAAGAGAAGGGGACGGAGAAGGAGATGACGCGAAGGAGAAGATGGGTGAGCAATCTGAAGGACGGGCACCAGGATCTGCTCTCGGCGTTGAGGACACGCTGGAGCGGAGGTGTCGGCGGGCTAGCGGCGGCAGTCTTCTCCTTCCCCGATCGAGAGCAGTCACGGACTCACTGGGCGAGCACGGGAGATGGGGTTTCGCTGCCACTGCCCGTCGTGGTGGTGAGAGAAGACGGAAGAGGAGAAACGGAGCGGGGCGAAGCGGGAGGGGTTTTTCGATCTTGCGGGGCGGGGCTTGGCCACTTGGGGGCGTCCGTCTGCCGTGCTCGCCCAGTGACTCAGTGAGCCCGTGACTTCTCGGTGTGGTTTGCCCACGCGCGGCCACGTTTGTTCTCAAAAATTCAAAAAAATAAAGAGATTTCCCATCATATCAATTTTTGAACATATGTATAAAACATTAAATATAGATAAAAAACAAAACTAATTACACATTTTAGCTGTAAATCATGAGATAAATTTTTTAAGCCTATACTAGTTAGTTTATAATTGGACACTAATTCCTAAATAACAACGAAAATGCTATGATAGCTTTTCCAAAAAAAATCGTTTGGACAAGAAAGGGTGCGAGCATTCTCTGTGGGAGATGCCGGATCTGGATGTTACATGTGTCCCTGTCCAACGTTACAAAATCTTGGACAAGAAAGGGTGCGAGCATTCCTTGTAGGGGAAATTATTTTCTCGGCCCTAAAAAAGTTTGACTTAGTTTTTCGGCCCTGTTTTCATCGAACTTTGTTATTTGGCCCTAAAATGAAGATCGCTTATTTTCTTGGCCCTTCTGTCCACTTTGAAAGATCATAACTCTTCGATACGACATTGCATGAAGATGATTTTTATACGAAAATTGTAGTTCTCAACGAGATCTACAATTTTATGGTTTAATTTGAGTAAGTTTAGATGCCCAAAAACATAAATATAATATATTAATGTTTTTGGGCATATGAACTTTCTCAAATGAAAAAACTCAAAACTATAAAGTTGTAGACCTCGTTGAGACCTACAATTTCATATAAAAATCATCTTCATCCGATGTCATATCGAAGAGTTATGATCTGTAACACCCCTGGTGTTACTGTAACTAAAACCTGCCATGTCATCATGATTTCATGCAAATCATCCCGCATAAACTCATCATTAGTGTGCATTAACTAAAATAATTTTTATTCTTCCATGTGATTGTGCATAGGTAACCTAGAGTGATTTTATTTCATAAATACTTGTTTAATTGCGTTTGATCAAATCCCATCTGGACGATAAAATAAAACTCATTCATGAACCCTAAAATCGGATTCAAAACCCTAGTCTGAAAACTAATGAGAATTTGATGTTAAGCCTTAAATAAAACTTCTAGCTCTTGAAAAACCGAGCAACTTTTACATTGAGTGATTTGTAAGTTATTATTTGAAATTCCAAATTAAACCCTAATCTATGTTTAAAGGTTTAAGTTTAAATCTTTATTTTGAAAATTATTAAGAATTGGACAAAACTTATTACATGAAAGTTGAAAGGTTCATTGAATGGGACAACTTTGGTATTTAAAGATTTGGAAGTTATTATATAAAATTTTGATTTTCTAGTTCCCGATCAGACTCCCGCCTAAAAACCTATTTTGGTCCCAAAAACCTAAATCAAATTCTAGAAGGAATCTTGAGATGATCCCTTAATAAAAGTTGTAGGTCTATTTAAATGTGACAGCTTTTTTTTGGAGATTTCAAAGTTCTATGGTGGAAATTTGAATTTAACTCAAAACAGTGAATTGAAACTTGAATTTGAAATGCCATTTCAAAAATTATTTGGAATCTGACAAAACTTCCTTAATGAAAGTTGTAAAACTCTCTGAGGGGAACAACTTTTATTTTTAACATTTTTCAAGTTGTTGAGAAAAATCAAAAGTAATTTCAGAAATTCAGTTTGAAATTCAAAAAAAAACCATTTTACCCCCTTTTCAATAGTTTCAAAAATATTCAGAATTTGAAAATGTTTCAAATACCAAAGGTGACCAGCACAATTTGTACTACAACTTTGTTTCTGGTGATTTTTCATCTTATTATATAAATTTTGGCGTTTTTGGGCAGCAAAGTCAAAAGGGGAATAGGGTTGCTACAGTGCTCGGCATGGACCTTGTCCTCTCTCTCCCCTGTTCCTCTGCCGCCGGCATGGTCGGGCACGGCGCGGCCATCCTTGCCGTCCCCTGCTCCCACGTTGGCTTAAAGACGACCCGTGGGGATCCTTTCTACCCGTTGCCCTCACTCGCGCAGCCTGTAAAGCACTCCGCCACCGGCATTCTTGCCGTTTTCCACCACCGTCGCCATTGCCGACTTCTCGGTCCGCGGTGAAATTCGCTGTCCACTGTCTATCTCCATCCTCTCCGTGTCGCAGCCAACAAGTTAGCTCCCTTGCGCATCGTTTGATGTCCTTGGTAGTGTCCGGGAACCCGTGTGTGTGCAAGGACGCGTTTCGTCGTCTTCGTGGGTGGTCGGAGCCCCGCCGCGGCGATCGTCGTCATCTCCAGGCTGCTCGGGTGAGCTCTGGAGTCCTTTGGCTCATGTTCTAGCCTCTGTATAGTCCGTGGTTCATCATGCTCCTCTTGGTTGGCTCTTTGGTGGTCTAGGTTTGCCGGAACGAGTCGTCATCGCCGGAGCCGAGCCGCCGCTTTCGTCGCCGCCGTCAAACTCGCCTTGCTAGCCTTCCTTAGCCCCAGTCAGCTGCGTCACTAGACTCGTGGTGAGCCTCTGAATACTCCCCGCCCTTTTCTTTGAACTCTACCGCGCTGTGTCAACCGGCGCACGTCCGCTGTGCCGCCGTGTCCGCCATGGGCGAGGAACACCTCGTTGGAGGCGGCTAGGGTGGAGGTTAGGTGCTCAGGGGTGTCCGCTAGAGCGTAGAGTAGCCGTAGGTCCGCTCGTGTTCGCCGTTTGGGGTCGTCGGCGGCGAGTCCGCGGCGGCCGCCGCGTGCGCACGCGTGCGGGAGGCGCGGCGTGAGGTAGGAGGAGGAGCTGACAGGCGGGGTCCGCCTGTCAGCGCCTCAGTTGGCGCCTGGGCACGGGCCGGTGCGGGAGCGGCCGAGTGGGCCGGCCTGTCTGGTCTTGGGCCGTCCCGGGCCGAATATCGCTTTCCATTTTTCAGCAAATCACGAATACTTTTCTAATTTAATTTTGAATAAATAGTGTTGCAGTTCGTCATTTTTGTGTGGATTAAATTACTACTCCTAAAATGATGACAATTTTTGTGTATGCTCTATACAGTGTGTAGCATTTAAGAAAAATATCATTTATGAGTTTCAGGTCTTTTCTATTAGGAGTAAAAATCAGCCAAATAAATGAATAATGCAATTTTATTGATTTTTAATAAATTGTAGGAATTTCTAAAAATCATGAAATTAATTGTGGCTCTGTTTGATGATGAAATCTAGCTGTTGGTAAAGTTTAGTCACAATTGGAGTTAATTTGGTCAGTTGATAAATATGGGTAAAATAAGGAAAATAAATAAAATGTGTAGGGGAAATGAATTTAGGATTTGGTGTGAATTTTGGATTGATTGTAGTCCAAGGGTCTACCACCCTATGATCCTTGGCAATGTAAGATGATATTGTAGGTTGTAGTAATAAAGTTGTGCAGCGGCTTTCTACGACGGTTAGAAATAATAATTGTTATATTATTTTGCGAATTCCGAATACAACTTCTCCGTGAAGGAAAGTTGTACTCAAGATGTTAATCGTTGATTATCGCATTTCTATTTACATTGTTGCATCATGTTAAGCATGCATCATTGCACACGTGTAGTGACCGGGAGCGAAGGAGTGAAGGTTGAGGCCACTGCTGGGGAGCCAACTCCGGAGGTGATCCAGGGATTTGACATCTGCGGAACCGACCCCGATCCCACCCTTTTCTCAATCGAAGGCAAGCCCCGGTGCATTAACCCTCTATTATGAAATCCTTTACAATTCGAGTTAATCTATTGCATTAGGTTGCTAGGAGTTGATTGTTGCCTATCCAAATGCATTGTCCCATATAACTACCCTGAAACCTGATTTAAATAAATAATTTGAAAAATGCTAGGCATGCTTAATGAAATTAGAATTCCATAAAAGAAAAACTATTTTCTGTGCTATGTACATGTATATACTTTATGATTGGTGAAGAACTTGTTATCCGTTGGTCGATGTGTATTCGGGCTAGAGTCCCGATGCATGGTCGCTTTCGGAATAGTTTGAAACTGGTCGGTATCACCCAAAATGTGTTTCGTTGAGTGGCCTGCTCATGGGACGGCGTTTCCCATGTCACACTACTCTTCAGGCATGATAATAAAACTGTCGGGCAGTATTGTATTCGGGCTAGGCCCCAATGCAAGTCTGACGGCAGGAAGGAAGTAGGGACCGTTCGTTGTAGGCCTGCTGTGATCATGATGAACAGCCTAGCCACATACCTATGTGGAAAGCCTAGAGTCAGGTGGCTCTATTGCTGGAACCGACAACCACGCACTGGGAGTGGAGAGATGGCGGGAGTAGCGTGTACCCACGTGGCCGGCGTGCCTGGAGACGAGTGGAGTACTGTGCTCCCGGGTGGCGCAGGACCGGTTCCGGGATAGAAAGACCTAGATGACGGGTTGGTATATGTATGCCGGCGTGCTGCATATGCAGTGTGGTTAGAATCCCCAGCTGGGTATTTTTCTGGATTCGAATCGACGTGCTCCTCGGTTAATGGAGACTTGATCCTCACACCTACCCCGAAAAGTGGTTCGCAACTAGGTTCACCGAATGATCAAAGGAAGTTGAGAATTGATGATAGATGAGATTGATTATTGGAATTATGACTATGATTATAATGATCAATAATTAAAATGTTGGTTAGCAATGCTTTTCTGCAAACCTTCTCTCTCCTGCTAGCCTTACCTATGACTTGCATTCCTGAGTCTCATTTTACACCCTTAGTCGGGTAAGTCTTGCGGAGTACCCCAAGTACTCAGGGTTTGTTAACCCCTGTTGCAGGTGAGCCGAGAGTTCAAGTTCTGTTTAGGACCGTGCCGGTTGTTGGATCGTGCACGGGTGAAGATGTGTTGATGGTACAACCCTTGGGCAAGGGTATAGTTGTATACTGCTGCTCCACTACGAAGCTCTGATCTGGGTAATGTAAAAATTATATTTATTAACCTATAGATATGTAATACTTCCGCATCTTGTACTCTGATTTAGATTATTTTAGTAAACTGTTGTAATACTTGCAATGTCTTTACAATGAGATCCTCGGGGAAATTGGGTTTCCTAGGAGACCCGGCAGGCCACCTAGGTCATTAGGGAACTCGTGCACAGTAACCGGATGTCCTTAGGGATGTTGATGGCGCGCGTGGGCCCTATGATTAAGGCGGTTCTGTCACATGATCTTTCTAAGTGGACGGAAGGGCCAAGAAAATAAGCAAATTTTGTTTTAGGGCCAAATAACAAAGTTTGATGGAAATAGGACCAAGAAACTAAGTCGAACTTTTTTCAGGGCCGAGAAAATAATTTTCTCTTCTTTGTAGGAGATGTCGGATCCGGATGTTACATGTGTCCTAGGCCGGCGGACAATGAGAATGAAGAAATTTTGAAACTGGGAGCGTTTATGGCTATCCCTGGAACATATTGAAAGTCCCTAGTTTAGTTTTGATAATTGATGAAACCTAACTACTAACCTAAGTGTTAAGTGTGTGTAGCAAAACAAAGGTTAGTGGAAGTTGATGTGATGATCAAGTGGAGATCAAGTCAAGTGTTGGAGAGGTGAAAAAATAAAGGATCATAGGGCTCTTTGGTTTGGTGATCAAGGCACTTAGTGAGTGCGATCACATTTAGGATAGTTGGCCGGACTATTAAGAGGAGAATTATTTCGTGAACCCGGTCGGCAAGTGCTCTACGTTGCATATTAGCTGCATACACTTGATCTAACATAGAGTGACTAACTCTGCCTTGTTAATGCGCTCAAAACTTGCTAACATTCGTGCCTAAAAGTGTGAAACACTTAATTGTTAGCATCTAGAAGTAAGGTAGTTGAAGAGAGAGTGAAATCTGCTCTCAGAGGAGCACCGGACGCTGGTTGTGTCCGTGGGTGCTCACCGGACGCGTCCGGTGTGCATTTGACCTTTCTGGAACCTCTCTGAATAAGCATCGGACACTGGAACAGTAACTCCAGCGCGTCCGGTGATGTTTTTCGAGCATCCGGTGAAATCTTTGCAGAACTGATTCGGTGAGAGCACCGGACGCTCCCAGCGTCCAGTGATCTAACAGCGGGCGTCCGCTGCCAATTTGAGCTGTCTGGATGCTCTCTGTTGGTGCACCGGACACGGGTGTTGGAGCGTCCGGTGTGACTGCTCCGCGTCCGGTGCGAGCGCACGCAGGAATAAAATTCAAACGGCTTGTAAACATGTCGTCAGGCGGTGCACCGAACAACCACCGGAGGCGTCCGGTGTGAACTTTACGTAGCGTCCGGTGTGCCCGATTTCAGTGAGAAACGGCTAGATTTTTTAGCACGCTTATAAATAGGAGTGGGGCTGCCTTGGGGCTCCTCTCTTGCGCATTTTGATCTTCCTAAGCCCCTTGAGAGCTTAGCTCACTCCCTCCATCTCTCTCCCTTTGATTCAACTTAAGATTTTGATTGATAGAGAGTGAATCAAGTGTAGTGATCATCATCTTGTATCCTACTGCACTTGGTGGCTTGGTGGCGGAGTAATTCTTGTTACTCTTGGTGATTGCCGTCACCTATCCGGTTTGGAGGTGGAGAAGGTGTGGAGAACCTTGATGATTGTGTTTGCTCACACCGGTGGATTGTGAGGGGTTTGTGCCTACCCCGAGCGGAGAGCTCAAAGGTAATTCTAGTGAATTGCTCATGTCATTGAGCTACTTTCTCCATTGTAGGTCCTTGTGGCGCCTTGTGTAGGCTCGGTGTGTGATACTGATTAGCCACCGGACCACCGGTTGAAGTCGACACAACGGGGACGTAGCGTGCCGGCAAGCACGTGACCCCCCGAGGATAAATCTTGGTGTTCATTTTGCTATCCTCACCTTCGAGCGAGTGAATTGTTGATTGTCCCAGTGATTGGCTTCATCTCAAGGCAAAGGTATAATCACCAATCACATCTTGTTTACCTTTGTGCAAAGTAGTTTTTTTCTCTTGTTAGCTTGTCGTGTGTAGTTGAGGAGTTGTTTTGCTTGTGTTAGTTAGCTTGTGTAGCCTAGAGCTTAGTGTTAACTAGAATTGTGTAGGTGGCTTGCTTAGATTAGTTGTTGCTCTAGCATTGCAATTATAGCCTCTTATGGTTCTAATCACTTGTTCTAGTGGTTTGTAGAATTTTTAATTTATGCTATTCACCCCCATAGCCATACTAAGACTTTTCACAAAGTGTGTCCTACGTTACAAAATTCCCTAAAAAAAGTGGGGGGAGAGACATGCCTGAGGTATATTGGGGGAAGTGTGTTCCATTGGAAAACATTGTTGCAGATGAAACAGTGGGATTGCTTTGCTCCCTGGACTGCGAGGATATTTCAACTCCCTAGGGTTGCTTTACTCCCCTATCATTCACCGTGGCCTCGCCGGTGGTGAACCGTCCATGAGGGAAAGCTTGGTGCGAAGGTACTTGGGAAGAGCTCTGGTTTGTTCGTCGGTTCACGACCCCGAGGCCTCACAGGCCATTGAACCATATCATTGGTGTGCAAGGAATTTGGGTTCCCCAGGGAATAGGCGGTTGTCTATCCCTATTGTGTCCTAGACTGGGTTCATGGTCGAGGCCTCGCGGTCGTGGATCCGTCCCTAGGGTGCGAGGATATTGTCAGCGTGCCCGTCCGTGGGAGCACCGACGGACACGGTACAACTGCTGTGTCCATGACCCGGTTTACGGCATACCCATCGCAGCCTTCTCAACTGTCCTCGGGGACACAAGGGTGCGAGGATTCTTTGTGGGAGCTGCTGGATTCGTACATTACATGTGCCCAAGGCCCGCGGATATGGTGAGAATGAAGAAATCTTGAATCTGGGCGTGTCTGTGGTTGTCCCTGAAAAACGTGTGCCCTACGTAACAAAATTCCCCCATACTCATGGGTGGGACGGCACTCCTCAAGTTTATTAGGGGGCAGGTGGTCGCTCCCCACGGGCATGACACGGGGTAGGCGGCTGTCTATCCGTACCGTGTCCTAGAATGGGTCACAGTCAAGGCCTCACGGTCGTGGATCCATCCCTGGGGTGCGAGGATATTGTCGATGCGTCCGTCCGTGGGAGCACCGACGGACACGGTACAACTACCGTGTCCACGTGTCAGCTTACGGAACATGCCTCGCTGCCTTCTCAACCGTGTTTGGGGACACGAGGGTGTGAGGATTGTTTGTGGGAGCTGCCAGATTCATACGTTAACATGTGTCCAAGGCCCTCAGACACTATGAGAATGAATAAATTTTGAATCTTGGTGCATTTGTGTCTATCCTTGAAAAAAGTGTGCCCTGCGTTACAAAATTCCCCCATAATCCTGGTTGGGATTGTACTCCTAAGGTATATTAGGGAGAGTGTGTTCGCTAATACATTCCCCCGCGCGCGTCGAGCCGAGCCGCGCCGTGCTCATCACGCAAGTCTACGTGTCTATGCATGTCTCACTGCGTGACTTGTGACTTGTGACGTCACGCACGTGCGCGTGTGTGTGAATCCGTCGGAAAACTTTGTTGTTAATGAAACAGGTGGGGTTGCATTGCTCACTCGACTACAAGGATATTTTGATTCCCTAGGGTTCCCTATCATTCACTGTGGCCTCGTCGGTGGTGAACCATCCATGGGGCACAGTGTGGTGCGAAGGCACTTGTGAAGATATCTGGTTTGTTCGTCGGTTCACGACCCAAGGACATTGTCGACATGCCTGTCCATGGGAGCGCCGATGGACACGGTACAATTATCATATCCACGAGCCGGTTAATGGTTGAGGCCTCGCCTCCCGCTCAACCGGGCTCCGGGACCCGAAGGTGCGACGATTCTTTGTGGGAGTTGCTGGATTCGTAAGTTTGCATTGCATTGAATAAGAGAAACAGAAGTCACCCTGGGCGTTCGGTAAATACGGAACTGAATGCTAGTGATCGCCAAGACCGAATTATAGGCCTAGATGCTTCACTTGCCTATGCGCATGGGCATCTTGGAGCTCATGCTGCTCTAGATCCTATCTTGGGTTTCTACTTTGCTCTAGATATATCGGTGGATTCTGAAACCCCGAATTGATTTCTCTTTGGATCATCTGAAACCCTAGGGGGTCTGGGGCTATACATATAGGCCGGAGTGATGAATCTCAACTCTCGGATCAAACCAACTTATGATAGTGGCTCAGATTAATCCTCAAAGGCGGTGGAGAATCGACATACAAAGCGGGAGCCTGACAGTGGACCCAGAGGGTCGACCGACCGGTCGACCCCCTCTGGCTGACATGTGGGCCCCGCTTCTGCAAGTTGGTCTCTGGAGTTTTTTGAAATGTCCTTGACTTACTATCGCCGCGGAATTTGACGTATTTGTCTGCCATGTGGGTCCTTTTTGGTTCTTTTCCTGTATAGTCCCTAAAAAACACACATTCACCAAAACTCGTAGAATTCTATCAGTTTAAACGCTATTCTAGGCGGTGGCTCGCAATTATATCCCTTTTCATGATTAGTTAACGGGTAAAATCATACAATAACTATCGTCAACACTGACAATGACTGGACATAGGGTGCGATCCATTGACCACGCATTCGATGGCTCTTGGGAGCTCTCGGGAACTCTTTGGATATCGACTGAACGCTAGGGGCTTGGGCGTCGGTGAGTGTACAACAGTTGGCGCGCAACGGTTAATTTTAAACGGCTAATACACGTGTCCATGGGTGATACACAGTGCTCCTTCAAGTGTGTTCGGTGCCCCTGATTTTCAGTGTAATGGTTGGATTCTTTGGTGGGGCCTATAAATAGAGGAGTGGCCGGCTTGGGGAGGCTCTCTTAGCCATTTCCATTGACATAGCAAGCTAGTGAGCCACTCCACTCCTCTCTCACCCATCCTACTTGATTAAAACATCATTTGGTGGGATTTGGAGTCACAAATTGCATTGCATAAGTGTGTTCTTCTAGAGGCACTTGGCGATTAATTTTGCAGCGGGTTTTCTTGTTACTCTTAAAGTTTGCTGACTTCTAAATGGCTTGGAGCTATGAGGATCCTTGAGGGGAGCTTGATGATTGTCTCCACCTCCGATCGGTAAAGTGTAAGGAGTTTTTGAGCCTTCCCCGCAGAAGTTCGCAAATTGGTTACTTTGTGGATTGCTTGTAGCTTGTAGATCCTCATCTTGTGTTGGTTGTGTGGCTCCCTTGAGTGGGATTGGAGTGTTATGCCAATAAGCGCGTGAACCTCTAAGTGAGTGTATCGCTACAACGAGGAGTAGCTTACCGGCAAGCAAGTGAATCTCGGTATGTGATCTCTTTGACGAGAAATTCAATTGTATTGGGTTAATTGGATTATCATCTTCTCTACACCGGCGGTATAAAGTTCATCACCTTTCCCTTTACTTTGTGCATTTTATACTTGTGTAGTAGTCGACTTGTTAGTTTGCTCACCTAAAGAGTAGAATTAGTGATTTAGGATTCTTGGTGTGTAATTAGAGACAATAGCATAGAATTAGATATGTGGCTTACATATTTTAGTAGGCTAGCGTAAAACTCGGTTCCCTACTTAATTGTCTAACCACTTATCTTAAGTGTTATCTATAGAATTTTTATAGGCTATTCAACCCCTCTAGCCATTAATTAGGACCTTTCACCAACAGAAGTGGGAGGGCGCCATGACCGGTGGAAGGTCGCTAGCGCGACGGGAGGGGAAGAACACGAGCGAAACTAGGATTCAGATATAGGGGCCGGACGCTCGCTAAGGGTCAACAAAAATTATATAGTACCTTCATTAGAACCGTCCGATCATAATATTGGCTTAAAAATTGTATAATTTGGTGTTAAATTTGAAAATATAATAAATCATATTTAATCACTTTATATTAGGAAAATGCTAATATTTAAGTGTGTCCCCTGGTGTTAATGGCCTTCTGTTTCCCCTCTTTTTATTATTGTCGTTCTGATAAACCTCTTTTGTTTCTTGCTTGACTGAGAGGCAAAGCTGTTCCCGTTTGTTTCAAAAACAAAGCCCCCGAGAAGTTGTGTGTGGAAACACACTCCCGACCAGGAGATGATGTTCCTAGCTGCATCCACTTTGCTCTCGTGGAGGACAGTGGTGATATAGGTCACTAGATTCGTCGCGATTGTAGAAGATGTATTCGCTGAATCCAATACCTGCGTGCGTTGAACATGTGAACTGGTTATTATGGGTACTAGAAGCATGGTAAAAAAAAAACGTAGCTGTTAATTTGTTGTGAGAGAAAACAACACGGTTGTATCCATAGCTGGAAAGTACTGATTGAGATAAGCTCCAGCGAATAGGCTAATTAAACCAGTGCGTGCATCGTCGGACTCTATACACCGACCAGTTCGTGACATTGGCCTGAATGTTTCCAGCAGGCGAGACCCCATGGGAGCGGCATGATATATACATATGCATGCATGCAACAGCTTTTGTACGCTACCAGCAGCAGTGGCGGACGCAGGAATTAAAAATTGAATGTACATACTACGGGGGTGTTTAGTTCACAAACTTTCCTTCTCTCTCCATCACATCGATTGTACTTTCCGTTTGCATGGAGCACTAAATGAAGTAGCACCTGTTGCATGTTTGTACTTTTTACCTGGCTAGATCGAGATGAATCTTTTGAGTCTACTTAAACCATGATTGGACAAAAGTTGTCAAATACAAACGAAAGTGCTACAGTGCGGTTTTTTCACTTCTCACAAACTAAACGGGGCCTACATATATAAACATATATACAACCAAACCATGGTGGCATATGTATAAAGTCTACTATAAAGCTAAATGCCTATCACGAGCAGAGTATATTAGTACAATTAATTAATTCATACAATATTTATGAAGCCTAAACTAATAAAGGAAATTATTCGTCTGCAACATATAGAGGAAAAATGGCTTCTCAATGAATCTAACCAAGCAATCTTTCAAATACCGATCCCCATGCTATTTCTTAGCTTTTTCTTTAAAGTTCATCACTGGAAATGAACTTTCAAAGTTGCAGTTGCAATCGGTAGCAATAGGGCTAATTTTAAAAGCTTGTAGTATAGAGATACGAGTGTAAGACATGCTTATTTGTTTCAACAAGCAAAACTGAAAGCTCGGCAATACTTTCACTGTGTTAAATCTATCATCAACACGCATATCGATCGGAAATAAAGTTACCAAGCTAATACGTTAGATGCCTCAAATCACTATACACTGACCGAGAATTCATTGGGATAAAACTATGCAAGTTTTACTAAGTCGTCATTGCGGTAGCCTCCGCTTCATACGCATCCACGCAGGCGATGGGTTCTTTTAGGCGCATCTCGTCCTCACAGCTCAGCCTCAGATACGTGCGACGACGACCGGCGCCTGGTGTGCCATAGGAGGCGGCGCCGGCGCGTCGAAGCAAGGGGCGTGATGAGTGCTGGAGGGCGTCCCTCCGTGACTTCTTCTTGGGCTAGCAGGCCGTCCTAGGCGCCCAGCTAGCTATAGATGGTGGACGGGAGGAGGCAAGAAAATGGCCTTTTAACAATTGCTTGCTTGGATCAAATATACACAGCTTGGTCTCTTACATGTATTATATACATGTATATGCATAGCAACTGTAAATTTTTTCTTAAAATTACACCCATGTCCACATACTACGTCCGCCAGTGGCTACCAGTATGTTCTTTACAGCTGCAGGTGAATGGAAACAGACGCATGTAAAATCTCACGTACGTTTGGTGTGCCCTGCACTGCACTACAGTCGTATGTGACTTTGTCCCCTCGTACGCGACTTGCCATGTAAGCGGCTTGGCCTCCAATTCAGGCAGTAGCTAGCTTAGCGCTCCCTCGACCTCGATCCATCTCGCACGCGACGCACTAGCAGTCTCGCTCTCAACTCAAAGGCATGCATGCGCGCGGTCAATTAGTATTATACTCCACTGGGAGGAGAACGTACTAGAGTTGACTTGAGGAGGCCTCCAATCCAGAGGTTGTCCGGCCGGCCACCATAAGAACCTCGGCCGGCCGGCCTCCTCGATCGTGTGTGCGTGCATCATCTAGCTATCCATCTCCGACGATCATATCGATCCGATCGGAGCCAGCGCGCATACGCTAGCTAGCTAGCTGCACCATGGCTAGCCACCGTCTGCTTGTCAAGTGTGTGGTGGCCGCCGTGGCGCTCCTGGCGCTGTCGTCGTCGTGCTCGGCGGCGGCGAGGACGACGACGGGCAAGCCGCGAAAAGTGCCCCCCGTCGGGTCCAGGCCGATGGTCACCCTGACTTCCAAGACGTACGGGCACAAGCGCGACTACCAGGCCACCTGCTCCGACGACGGTGGTCCGGCGTGCTACGTCACCTGCCCAAAGGAATGCCCTAACAAGTGCCTCGTCTTCTGCTCCTACTGCCTCACCTTCTGCAGTAAGTTCGGTCGTCTTTCATTCCATTAATTGGTCTCAGTCTCACACACACGTACCCATGCATGCAAATACCAACCAATGCAACAATCTGCAGTGTGTGACATCTTCCCGGGCACCTCCTGCGGCGACCCTCGGTTCACCGGCGGCGACGGCAACACCTTCTACTTCCACGGCAAGACGGACCAGGACTTCTGCATCGTCTCCGACGCCGACCTCCACATCAACGCCCACTTCATCGGCAACCACAACCCGGCCCTCAACCGCGACTTCACCTGGGTGCAGGCGCTCGGCGTCACCTTCCGCAACCAGCAGAACAACCAGCAACTGCACCGGCTCTACGTCGGCGCCCGCCGGGCCGTGGAGTGGGACGAGGAGGAGGACCACATCCAGGTCACCTTCGACGGCGAGCCCGTGGACGTGGACGCCGTGAAGAAGGCGCGGTGGGAGTCCAAGGCCGTGCCCGGGCTCTCCGTCACGCGGATGGACGCCGTGAACACGGTGATGGTGGAGCTGGACGGCGTGTTCGCCATCTCGGCCAACGCCGTGCCCATCACCGACGAGGACGACCGGATCCACAAGTACGGCGCCAAGGCGGCCGGCGACAGCCTGGTGCACCTGGACCTGGGATTCCAGTTCCGGAACCTCACCAAGGACGTCGACGGCGTGCTGGGGCAGACCTACCGCCCTGGCTACGTCACCAAGCTCGACATCGCCGCCAAGATGCCCGTCATGGGCGGCGCGCCTAAGTACCTCTCCAAAGCTGGTCTCTTCTCCACCGACTGCGCCGTCTCCCGATTCCACGGCCGTGGCGCCGCCGGAGCTGCTAGTGTCGTCACCACGTTCGCCTCCTAATAATTTTATTATTATTATTATTATTATTATGAACGCACGGTTCACATGCATGCTAGCTAGTGAGACCTACGTTCTCACCGCCCGCATGCATCTCGTCATCATATATCAAACATGGAAGAAATAAGTTTTTGTTGCCCCCGCGCGTCGATCTCTAATTTGGCCCAGACCTTAATAATAAAAAGATTGGTTAAAAAAAACTCATTCTGTCGTCGTATAAGCTTTTCAATTCAAACCAAAAACGAGAAGAACACCAAGCATGGCATGTATTTAATATTAACTGACAAGTAAAAGGCTTACAACAATAAATATCAAGAAAAAACCACCCACGCAAAAGAAGAGACATCATCAATACAATAACAAAATAACAAACTACCAACGCAGTAACCACACCACACGCAAATGCTACTGATGTTGGTCCGTGATTCTAGCACTAGTTGTGTTTCAACCGAAGCCCCTCAAGTGAGGAATACTGGTCTCACGACAAAGCCTCCCACAAGGGATGTGATAATTCTGAGGTACGTACTTATTACTGTGTCTCAAGGTTTCGTAATAAGCTTCTATTCATGAAAAAAAAAATGGTATCTTTGGTGTGATTCTCCTAGTGTGTTAATTTAGTAAGTAGTAAAACACTATCACTAGTTATATCACTATGAGACGTTTAGTAGCTAAGAGAAACCGCCTCATCACTAGGTGAAGTCTAAAATTTTGGTTGTGTATGGAGCTGCAGATAAAGCTATAAGCACCATCCATGTGCGCCAACACGAAAAGCATCACCATTGCCCGCCTTAGCACCAAAACTGTCAAGGCATTTGTTTAGACTTTAGAGATAGGTTAAATCAAGGCTATTTCCATAGGAAGTTCAGCAATCCGCCTCTAATTCCAGATAAAACGCACCACCATTTTGGTGCCCTCTTCATTGTCGTATCTTCTGACATGATCCTTCGTCACCAACCACAACCATGCTAAATTCACTGTCGTTCAATTTATAGATCTTGCCCAGCGGCCGGCTTGGGGCGCCGGGGCGGTTCGATATGCGAGGGCAGGGGGCCGTGCTAGATTCGTCCTTGCACCGTTGTTGTGGTTGTGACCGAACCATCGCTATGCGTTGTCCCGATGCCGCCACCACCATGACACCGCCTGAGCGTGAGGCCACGTGAGGAGCCGAATTTGCAGCATGGCACTAGGTCCGTGTCCGTGCCGGCACTGGCAATATGAACCTCAACCTGAGTCGGGCATGCACCTTTATTGGACCAGGGCCGAAGCCAGCCCGTACGTTGGGCTAGCCATCTATACCGGAGAGGGGGAGGGCGTGTCTCATCGGCCGGGCAGCCCGGCGGGCGGCGGCAGGCACGGTGTTCGTGCAGCGCATGCCACGGCCGGCATGCATGCAGGTTACGTACGGAGGAGGAGGTCCATTGGGCATTGGCCGGCCGCCCCGGGCGTTGACGGGTTGATACCATGCATGCATGCACGATGCGTTCTTAGTTGACCTAACCTATGGCATGCAACAAATGGAGTGGAGGTGCGTAACTTTCGGCATAATTGTTTGCGGAGATCGACGACCAAGCTATGCTACTAGTACAGTAGTGCTGGCTGTATATATAGGAGCAGCGTAACTTGGATATATAGCACGTCATCAGATCAGTCCGTTATTTTATACATAGTCCTCAATTAGCATGCTGCATATGCATGGATTCGTGTGTTATAGCTATATATAGGTATCTAAACTCACTAATAAGCAGCTATAGAGTACGTATTGAATTTTACCTGGCTTATTCGCTTGATCGATCTGGGGTCTAGCTAATTAAGACAAGAAAAGATCGATCTAAGAGTGGGTCAGTAGTGCATCGTAATTAACATGCATCCACGCTAACTAGCTGTCCTTACAGTAGCAATTTGGATACCACTTGCACTTGGGTACCTAGCTAGCTATAGCGTAACAGCGAGCTATATACATATGGAGTATATATATATGCGCTACCTTGTCACCTTGCACGCAAACGACTTCGTTAAGATCGACGCGATCGACCTGCTATGTCACGTTCCCAGCAACTACATAGGCTTCTCTGGCAGTGCCAGCAGAGACTTGTTATTAGCTTACTATATACATAATTGACCTTGATCCGATTGTAAGCAAACTGCATGCGCATCTCTCCGGCCAGTAGCTCCACCATGCATGGACGTATGGATGTTGCATGCAAACTTACAATATATATACTGTTGGATCGTTCTAGCTAGCTCGATCATCCATCAGATCATCATCATCCAGCCAGCTAATAGCTTAAGTGACGATGATGATGGAGAAGAGGCGCGCCGGCATGGCGGTGGCGGTGGTGGCGCTCCTGCTGGCGCTGTCGTCTTGCGGCGTGGTGTCGGCGGCGAGCAAGGAGGTAAAGAAGCTGAAACCAGGGGAGAAGCCTTCGACGAGCAAATCCAAGCACTTCACGCTCACCCCCGGCAAGTTTGGGCACAAGCGCGACTACGAAGCCTCGTGCGCCGACGAGGGCGGGCCGGCTTGCTACGTCGGATGCCCCGCTCAATGCCCCAACTCCTGCATCGTCTTCTGCGAATACTGCCTCAGCTTCTGCGGTACGCTATAGGATATCATGAAACAGTGTTTTCTCTCGTAATAAATCAACCGCAGCCAAAATAGTTAAGTCATGCCGTACATGCGTGCTTGCAGAATGTGACCTCTTCCCCGGCACCTCCTGCGGCGACCCTCGCTTCACGGGCGGCGACGGCAACACCTTCTACTTCCACGGCAAGAAGGACCAGGACTTCTGCATCGTCTCCGACGCCGGCCTCCACATCAACGCGCACTTCATCGGCAACCACAACCCGGCCCTCAATCGCGACTTCACCTGGGTGCAGGCGCTCGGCGTCACCTTCCGCAACCAGCAGAACCAGCAGCTGCACCGGCTCTACGTGGGCGCCCGCAGGGCCGTGGAGTGGGACGAGGACGAGGACGAGGACCACATCCAGGCCACCTTCGACGGCGTGCCCGTCGACGTGGACGCCCGCCGCAACGCGCGGTGGGCGTCCAAGGCCGTCCCCGGGCTCTCCATCAGGCGCACCAAGGACGTCAATGCCGTCACGGTGGAGCTGGACGGCGTCTTCGCCATCTCGGCCAGCGCCGTGCCTGTCACCGACGAGGACGACCGGATCCACAAGTACGGCAAGACGGGCGGCGACAGCCTGGTGCACCTCGACCTGGGCTTCCAGTTCCATAACCTCACCGACCACGTCGACGGCGTGCTGGGGCAGACTTACCGCCCTGGCTACGTCACCAAGCTGAACATCAGCGCCAAGATGCCCCTCATGGGCGGCGCACCAAAGTACCTGTCTCCGGCGGGTCTCTTCTCCACTGATTGCGCCGTCTCCAGGTTCCACCGCCGCGGCGCTGCCCTTGCCGCCACCGGCACCGCCGTCGTCACCACATATGCCTCTTAAAAATACCTACACGCACTCCTCCGATCCTCCTCATGTATGGCGTCGTCGTCAACAAACATGCGTGTGCCGCCATGCACGAGGAAGACGAAATAATTAAGAATCATGAAGCCGGCCGGCCAGCCCAACAATATACTTATTAGGATGAGTACTCCTCCTGTCAGCAATAAATAATTAAGCGTACGTACATTAAGTGATCATTCTATTGGTCAAAAATTTATCATGTAAGGGAGCTCAACAAATTTAATTGTGATATAGTTCAACTTATTTTTAATCGTACGACTCGGACTACAATAAAGTAAATTTGTATGTTTCAGCTATCCTCTATATATAAAATGAAGTTTATATGTCAAATTGTTTTATTATTATTAGTCACATCATGATAATTGATACTCACTCAATTCCAAATTATAAAAGTTGTTTTGACTTTTCTTAGTACGTAAAGAGAAAGCTATACGTTGCTCGCGTGAAAAAATTTCCACCAACCTTTTTTTTCATTGAGTATGCAACATGGCATCACTTTCAGGATATCCCCATAGAAATTTTTCTGCAAGGTCTGAAAAGTTTTCAACCTACCTTCTGGTAAATAATAGTGTGATCATATTCCGAGGGATTCTCCAAAGGAGCTAGAGCCGGAGCCGTAAAGAAGCCGTACCAAACACGCCCTTATATAGACACTCGATCAGAATCAGTAAATACTCTGACTTTCAAGAGATTAAAGGTTCCCATTTTGGCCAACAATACTTTCCATTTCGTCGGCATGATTTTTATCTCAAGGTTATCACCTTGCCAAAAAAAAAGGAGGACCTATAAAGTCTAATTTCTTAACATTACCTTTTTGATACTTCAAAGAAAGACATCATAAATATATCAAGGCTACTCAAAACAAAGTTAATCAAGACTAGTTGCCCACCATAAGGCAAGATGCTTTCCTTTCTTGCTACTCAATTTTTTGTCCTCAGAGTGGTCTTCAACCGCTTTCCAATCTTTATTAGTTATTCATCCTTCTTGTGATTCATTAGAAAAGGAAGGTAGGAAGAACAAAGGGCTAGGGGAAAAAATAACATTTTTACCATAGCCTCCCCCCTGAATTGAAAATGTGGTGTCTTGTAATGATAAATTTTTCACGAACAAGAATTTCCACCAACTAATTAGATTTCTTTCATTGTCTGCTTGCAACATGGCATCACTTTTCACTTCCCTAAGGCCTAACTAATAGTGTGATTGTCTTCAGATTTCCACCAAACTTGACCAATGATCTTATTTTCTAGGTATTTCTTCCTAAGAAGCCCTCCCCCCATCTTCCTTTAATAATGTATATAGACACTTATTAAAACTCAACAAACATTATGACTTTCAAGAGATTAAAGATTCCTGAACCACCTTGTTGTTTTGGTCAACAAAACATACCATTTCATCAGCATGATTTTTCTCTTAAAGGTTATCGCCTTGACAAAGAAAGGAGGACCTTAAAAGCTAATTTCATAATATTACCATTTTGATACTTCAAAGGAAGACATCATAAATATAGCAAGGCTACTCAAAACAAAGTTAATAAACAAGCTGCCCACCATAAGGCAAGACACTTTCCTTTCTAGCTACTCAATGTTTTGTCCTCAAAGTGGACTTCAACTGCTTTCCAATCTTTATTGTTCAACCTTTTGTGATTCATTGGAATATAACCAATAATACCACCAGAAAGGGAAAAAGTCACATTCCACATCCAAAAATATGTGAATATTATTCTGTATGATCCTTTGCATCTCCATATATAGTGAAAACAATTGACTTATATGTGAAACTTATTTTTTTTTTAAAGTCGCTAACAAACACATAAAACAATTTCCTTATTCTTTGCTTGCTTCATCTTGTGCTTATTAATGAATATTAGTATCGTGTCATGCGCGTATTGGAAAATAAAAAAATATACCATAATCTACCTAACATGGGAGCAAGCTATATTATTCTTGCGGGGGTTCATTTGGGGTAGAGAGGTAGGAGGAGATGGAGTAGAGGGAGAGAAAGTTGGTGGACTAGGGTTAGTTTCAAGTGGCCCGGGGCATCAATAATAGCATGGTTGTGCTAGTTTTTTGGACTGTCGACCCTATAACCGATAGATAATTACTATGTATATTTTTGGAGAAAAGAGTATATATAATTGTCGACCATCTATGTAAATAGATTAAAAGAGAAGATGTTTTCTAAAATTAGTTTCGTGTCTTATGCGCTGGCCGGCCGATGGAGCCAAATCACCATGCGTGGACGTACAAGAGCGCGCTTGTCTGTGCAGCTAGCTAGTAGAGCTTTGAGCTTTTCTTGCTGCTCAAGGATCGGAGCAGTTATATACTCACTTCGTCCCATTGATTATGCAATTCTAGCACAGTAGCATGTTTCAGTGTACCAACTTTGACCAATTATAAATAAAAAACTATAAATATTTATAATGTCAAATAAATAAACACCGATAGATTAATTATAAAATGTATTTTCATAATATATTAATTTAGAGCTATAAATATGAATACTATTCACTAGAAATTTAGTCAAATGTGAACTACTTTATCCACGCAACACGGAGTTGCATGTTTAAAGGGACGGAGGGAGTATTAGTTAGCAGCTACTAGCAGTAGCTAAAGAATGCAATGGCCAGATAAAGGAAGCCTGGATTGCTTTATCTCGAGACTTACTCTGCGCTGGCTTTTATTAATTAGTATTTTTGTTTAAAATACTAGGGCCACTTGCTGTAACCGGCATATATACACTCACATGGATCATATATATCTGTGTAGGTCGGAATCTTTGGCCGGACGTGCGTGTTTCTGAAGAAGGAAATATTATTGCATGGCGTTTACTTGTGGTAGCTTGGGCGACATGCATGCGCGTCGACTCGTTGCAAGTAGCAATAGCTAGCTAATAGGAGTAGGAATCCAAGACGTACGTACCACGTATGCAAGGGATGGAGGTACGTACCGTGGCATGGACAGAAGCAAGCTAGCTAGCTAGGATCGATCTTCATTATTGCAGCAGCCGCGCTAGCTAGATGGATAGCTGTTGTTGTTTTTAGTGTACTAGTACTAATTAACGACGATCGGACGATGGCAATGCATTGCATTTCAACGCTGATATGTATATCGCCACTAGCTAGCGAGAGCTTGTCCCGCTAGTACGTTGCTTAGGAGGATGTTGCTTGCACCGTCTGTACAAACAAGGGATCTGAATGTAAAAAGTCATATGCATGCATTTGCTGAGCCGGGACTCAAGGGAAGGCATGCAGCATGCACGTCCCTAGCTCCGATCCATGTCAACGTCAACGGCTCAACGAGCAGCTACCAGTGTGGCACACAGTAGCTTGTCATCTGAGTATCGTCGTCTGTGGACTGCGGGCAGCACCCACCAAAGCATCAGGTCGAGAGGCACGCATGCAGCTCAGCAGCTGGCCAAAGACGAAGGCCCAGCTAGCTACCTCGCCGTTCGTAGTGCCGTGCCACACACACTAATTTTCTGCACTATATAAGCTAGCTTCAGGTTTGCCTGCGAGACACCAACTAACAAAGCAGCAGCAGCAGCCGCCTGGACCTGAAGAAGAAGAGAAGAAGAAGGAGGTGAAGCACAAGCCACGTCCTGCTAGCTGCTAGCCGCTGTGTCGTCTACGTTAATTTGACTTAAGCGGCCAGCCACCAGCCGCCATGGCGAGCAGCAGCAGTATGGTGAGGTTGTTGGTGTGCATGGCGGCGTTGGCTGTGGTGACGATGCAGTTGGCTCAGGCTCAGTCGCCGCCGACCCTCACCGTGGTCGGCGTCAGAACCACCACTCTGCGTTGCACCAACACCAAGACGAACAAGACCACCTGCAGCGCCACCTGCAACACGCGGTGCCCTAACAAGTGCCTCATCCAGTGCCCAAGCTGCAAGACATTCTGCTGTACGTCGCTTGTTCTTCGTTGAGTTGTCGCATTATATTCATCCAGTGATTGATTCGATCTTAATGCAGTGTGCGACTTCTACCCCGGCGTCTCTTGCGGCGACCCTCGGTTCACGGGCGCCGACGGCAACAACTTCTACTTCCACGGCAAGAAGGACCGCGACTTCTGCGTCGTCTCCGACGCCGGGCTCCACATCAACGCGCACTTCATCGGCAAGCGCAACCCTACTCTCAACCGCGACTTCACCTGGATCCAGGCGCTGGGCATCCGCTTCGCGCACCACCACCTGTACGTGGGCGCCCAGAAGACGGCCAAGTGGAGCGCCGCCGCCGACCACCTGGCGCTCGCCTTCGACGACGAGGACGTCGACCTCGCCTCCCTGCTGCCGCGCTTCGTCGGCGCCCGGTGGTCCCCGCCCACGGCGCCGGCGCTGTCCGTCACCCGCACCGCGCGCGTCAACACCGTCGTCGTCGAGCTCAGGGGCGTCTTCCGTATCGTCGCCAACGTCGCGCCCATCACCGCCGAGGACTCGCGGATCCACAACTACGGCGTCACCGAGGACGACAGCATGGCGCACCTCGACCTGGGCTTCAAGTTCTACGACCTCACCGACGACGTCCACGGCGTGCTGGGGCAGACCTACCGCCCGGACTACGTCAACAGGCTCAACGTCACCTCCAACATGCCCGTCATGGGCGGCGTGCGCGAATACCTCTCCTCCGACCTCTTCGCCACCGACTGCGCCGTCGCACGATTTGGCGCCGCCGGAGGACGCAAGCAAGCCGCCGCCGCCACCGCCACCGCCGTTAATAATAATATCGCCATGGTCACCGACGACATGGAATAGATAATCCATGTGTCATACTAGCTACCACATCTCGGACCAAAGAGCTTGCGAGACCCCAGCCAGCATTTCATCCATCTTCGTTTCCATCTTACTGTAATTTCTTCTACACGGAAGAAGAAGAAGAAGAAGAAGAAGCAATAATTAACCACAGTTATATACAATTATTGTTAATTGGTATCCAAATTATGTATATGCATAGAACCGATTGATTGAAACCATATATATTTAATAAATAAGGCTCCTAAATATGCATGTATGGGGCGCATCTGAGTTTAGCAGCTGCATGCTTCAATTATATTTTCAGTCCTCGTGTATGTCCTCAACATTATTAACAGCGCTGTTGTAACTGCAGCCTGGAGCGCGCATGCATGTGCACTCCAATTTTATCTGTATAATGTATCCTATTTATATTTGGTCTAATAATTTACTTTGTTTTACCTTGTATACTTAATTCCGTCCTCTAATTAAGGCCAATTTCGACCACCAAAACATATATACACATTCAAGGGTTGTGCATATATGATATGATGCTTTCTTGGATTTGGGAGAACTATTTTATTTTTGTTAACGTAAGTACGTTTGCTTCATCTTTATTTAATTTAAATTTAAACTTGGTTTTCAATAAGAAATGAAAATCCACGTCCATTTGACCTCGACCGTGTGGTTCCAAGTCTCAATATGCTTTGAAACCAACGATTTTGGGATTCTCATCGCAAGGGAAAAACAAAAGAAACAAACAATTTTGGTTTTTTGGTGGGCTTTGGCAGTTTGGAGTTGGGCCTCTGGCTCGTCCAAGTTCCAACCCCGACCGACGGCCCACGGTCACCCAATGAAGGAAGAAGAGAGCATAGCCTGTGTTTAGATCCCAGTTGCAGTTACAATTCTGCACTGTACCACTTTCATTTGTATTTGATAACTTTTATCTAATCATAATCTAAATAAGCTTAAAAGATTCGTCTCGTGACGTACATACAAAAAGTATAAATATGCAAATATTTTATCTATACTTAATGCTCTATACATGTATCACAACATTGATGTGACTAGTTGTAATTGTAATTGCAATTTGCCGTGGATCTTAACTGGGCCGTAGTACCTAAAACAGCCCATGAGTCCTTAACCAACCACCATGGCCTTCCCCGGCGACGGGGAAGACGCCGCCGGCGTCGACGCGGTGGTTCTAGAGATCACAGACACATCGTCCTCCTCCGCCGCCCATGCTCCATCCTCACCTCGTCCCCCGCCGGTCTCCATCTCAGACCTCGCGCGCTTCGACCCGCTCCCATCCCCAACCGTCTCCGTTCGCGTCAACCGGCACAGGCAAGCGAGCGCTCTCTCTGTCTCTCATCTCAACCTAGGCCCTAGCTGATTCCTGCGCTTTGCTAATCGAATCCTGTCTTGTGGCAGGCTAATCGAGAGCTCCTCCTACTTCCGCGCACTCCTCGGCGGCAGCTTCAGGTCAGCGAAAGCCCATGCCTCGAGCTCTCGAGCTACTACTACAAGTTAGTGCCGAGTGGGCAGGGTATCTCATGGACTCTCTCTGTGTGCAGTGAATCCGGCCGAGAGCATGTGCACGTGGGCTGTAATTTGGAGGCTGCCGTGCAAGTGCTGCTCTACCTTTTTCAGCCTTCCGAGAGCTTCAACATCACGCACAACAATTTCCTCCCGCTGTTGGAGGTACCCAGTCCTGAAAGTCTAGCCTTCACTGCTAATCAATTATGAACAAATGCCAATAGTACTTGGAAGTTGTGGTTGTCTTGGTTGATGAATATAATAACCTTTTAAATTATCTTATTTTTATGAATTTATTATGTTTCATGAATTCTATGCTGTGGGAATTCGAATTTCATTATTATTGTGTACCATTGTTAGCGGTTACTAGTAAACTACTGCCTGATTAAAAATGCTGGAGGAAGATGGTCATTTAGGCCATACTCATTGCCTTATTCGAGGCTAGCGCTACTGCCCTCGGTTCGTGTTAGGTACTACTCTAAGTCTCTAACTTCACTTATCCTCCAGGGAGCTTTGTTTCTTGCCGTTGAGAGCCTTCTATTGGACTGTGAAAGATGGTTCAGCATCATAACATCTCAAACTTCCGCCATTTCAGTTCCACTAGATTTCATAATTGAAGTCTGGGATTTTGCTCAAGAGCATGGTGAGTGTCTTTCGATATGGTGTTCTGGTATTCTCATAGCTAATTGCTTCCATTTTTAACAAAATATAATCAACTCCTTGAACTTCCTTTTTTTTGTGCATACTTTGGATTTGTTTGCAGGTGTTACTTTTGCTCAGGACATTTGCCAAGAATTTCTAGCTCAGAATTTTGTAGGTACAATTACTGCATTACCATTGTACATTCGCTTTGTGCATATTCTTTAAGAAATATATTTCCTGGCGATATTTGGTTCCTTTCTGATATGCTCATGTATTATGCAACGTGCTTTCTGTACTACTCCCATTCTGTGGACCATGCAGGCACATTTTATCTCAAGAAGGTCATTTAATAAAATACCTTATGATTTGCTATGTTCAACGATTGAATGCCCACATCTGACAGTGGATAGGTTCGTTGTATCTTTTCTCAGCATTATTCTATAATATGATTCCCCTCTGTGAAGGAAAATAATTTGCTTTTGCTGCCCTTGTCCAGTGAAAAGCAATTGTGTGAAGCAATTTTGTATTGGGTTTCAGAAAATATGAAAACCTGTGAACAATCATACCCCAACTCAGTAGATGGCCACCTCTTCCTTCTTAGCAAGGTACACTATTCCTCAAAATATGTAGTTAGTACTCAGTTTCAAGTCTATTCTGCCTCCTTGAGTATCTGCTGTAGTATATTAGTTCATCACGCACCTGGCTGTCTTGGCTTATGCATATCTTGTCATTTGAACTGTTTATGCAGGTGAAGATATGCCTTTTACCGTTGGGTTTTGCGGCAGGTACAATTCCTAGATCTATAAATTTTAAGCGATAAAAGAAAGTTCTCATGTTTATTCCTTTTTTTACACCAGACATCTTCCATAATTTCTTGTGTATTAGTAATACAATGAAAATTGTGTTTTTAGGGACAAAGAGGCATTGGTTTGACTTTGGAAACAACATTGTACGCATAATTCTTGATCTTCTCAAGGATAGTTTGAAAACTTTATTGGATGCTATTGCTGATGGTAATTTGGAGAGATATTGCATTCGAATAACAGAATATTCGAAGGTTGCCCACTTCTGCTTTACTAATATTGCCATGATACATTTAAGCTGTGTAGAATACTAGAATGAATTCTTGACCTTTCTGTTTTTTTTTTCTATTTTTTCCTGTTGCTTTGCAGAGTATTGTACTACTACTTTTAGTTAGTGAAACTTAGTGCAAGCTCTTCATGTACTTTAATCTGTGATTAAATTCTGGGAAAACTGTTCAGGTTGTGTTGACTACAGCTTTTTACAAGATTTATATTATCCGAAGTAGTTTTGCTCTGATAATTGGCTTGCTTATCTTCCTTTGTTAAAAAGGAGAATTACAAATGAATTAGCTTTTGATCTTCACTGTCCAGAGCATATCATGCGCTTTTTGTATTTTTAAGGATGGTTGTTTCATTTTTCAGAACATAGTGCTTTCAGGATGTCCCCAAGTTACTACAGCATTCTTGTACATATCTGTTCTCCCCACTGATCTGGATGTTTCATTTAAGAGAAGGATAGTGAGTTCATTCACCCAGGTTGATCATCAAAGCTTCATTCTTTATGATGAACTAGAGAAGGCTGCTAAAACTTTACCATTCAAGAATGTGCACATGGTGGATATTTCTAAATGTCCAAATGTTCATTTTGGTGCTGCAATTGACTGGTTGAAGTTGTTTTTTCCAGAATTAAGGATATTCAGGGTTTCCCATTGTTTATCATTTCAATTTGATGATTTACTGTATCTGTTACTGAGATGCCCATGGATTGATGAAGTTGATATGACTATTGATTCAAGCACTGTAACACCCAAACATTCAGTAATCTCGTCTAGTTCTGAAGTCCTAAGCAAAGTGAAGCCAAATCAGAAAAGATACGGCATACATGGTCCAGCATATGACAGGCAACTGAATTCTGTTTTCTTTAATATATCAAGATTGACATTGGAAGGCAGAAGTGATATTGATGGTAATTGAAAAGTTTTGCACTTGTCATCTCTTGCTTTGCAGCTGTGCATATTGCTGCAAGCTGGTAACTTCATTGTTTGTGTGTGTGCAGATATGGGTTTGCTGGAGATATCTGTCCTGAAAAATTCTCTGTGTTATATAAACATTAGAAACTGTTTCCTGTTGACAGATGATGGTATTTCTAACCTTCTGATAAAGTGTACAAGGATCCATTCGATGGTTGTTTCTTATACTTCTTTTGGAAATCGATCAATTCAAACACTATGTGCTGCCAGTCCTTCTGGCCACAACAGTGAACATGCTCATGTTATGGCATCTTATATGCAAGAATTACATCTGGATGGCTGCAAAGGTAAAAAACAATTCCCTTGGTCTCATGGCCCAGATCCCTCCATGACTGAGCATCGATAACTTATTTTTATGACATCAGAAATACAATGTTATGCTGGTTTATGTTTACCTTCCACTACTTAGTCACGCTGGCTAATATAGAAATATGTCAATGTGTAGGTATTGACTCTGCTGCGTTGTCGCAGCTAATGAGCATTATAAGTATCACAAAGTTTTTGAGCTTAAGGGAAACATCACTTACAGATGGTGCACTCTGCAAGTTTCTTGGTTCTAGTTTGGAGTATCTTGACGTTTCAGAGACTGTGGTAAGATTTTCTATTAGAGTAATGGTTTTTTTTTTTACATGTATGGTCACCTTTTTTGTATATTAATGTGTTTTATATTTTTTTAAAAAATATTTATCATGCTGAGAAAACACTACAATTGACCAATTGATGAAACACTCATACTGGAATATTCACTGAGCTAGGAGACTATTGATGAGTAATACATAGTGCACTGTGGGGCTGTTATGTCTATTATCAGGTTAATGCTATGTATACTGCCTGCAGGGTGATAGAAGTATACTATGTTGATGAACTTTTCTGATACTTTATTTTAGTATGACAGCTATATTTTAACCCCAAAAGTTTGTTGTTATGTTTTTGTTTTTTCATGTACCAAGTGTGCTTAATTCCTTCCTTTTTGTCCATCGACTTGCAGATTTCTATGGTATCACTATCACCAGTTATACGAAGAAATTTTAAATTGAACTGTCTGAAAACAGCTGGATGCCGTAGTCTTCTGTTGGAATGTGATAATGTAGAACATATCAGTGGTAACAAGTATGGAGATTTTCTGCAGGAGGTAGGAACTACCTGCTGTTTGGAGGATGTTGAAATGGGCTGGGGGTTTTGCCCTATTCGAATTGAAGATCTTGTCCCTTCCTTTATTAAAGTGAGGAAGATGACAATTGGTCTCGGCACAACATTAGCGGAGAATGTCCTTTGTGCTCTTCCTATGATTTGCCCATTCCTCGAGTCATTAATTCTGAGATTTCAGGTGTGCCCCAACACTCTACAGCATGTTAAATAAGAACTTTTGCTTTACACTCCATAATAAATTGACAATATATACTTGTACATCCAGGTGATATCTGACAGAGTTGTTAGAAATCTATTGGAATCCGCAATAAATCTTCAGGTGCTTTGCCTGCACTGTTGTCTTGGCAGTCTAACTTCATTTAGCTTCCAAACAAAGGCACCTGCATTAAGAGTATTGCGGCTTCATTGGGTTACTCCATGGCTTGCAAATGATGACTTGACAATCCTTATAGAGAATTGCAATTTAGCTGAACTTTCACTGTCTGGTTGCAAACTCCTTGACTCCAGTAAGTTTTACTTTCAAATCCAGGATGTGGCTCCACCTGTTATTTGGTCATTTTGAGTTTTCTTTTTTTTTTTCTTGATATACAGGCTCTCAAGACATTATCTCATCTGGGTGGCCAAACTTGGCACTTTTACACCTTGAGGTATGCCTAACTGAGTAACTGCAACTTTTGTCACGAAAATTTGAGTAATCTTATTATTGTGTCAGTGCTGAATTTCTGTTATTTTTTGCTCTAAAATCAAAATTCGGGGTTCAGTTGCTAATATAAGTATATAACTAAATAGGTAGGACTTGCTTTAGTGGTGTGGTAGCAAAAGACTAACAAAATTGTGTGTCCATATTTTGTGCGCCGGTAGTTGAAACTTCATTTTTATATGTCTTTGATTTCCAATACTATAAAAAGTTTACTTTGCAAATATCTAAGACTCGACTCAATGTCTGAAACCATTTTCATCCTACAAACGCCATCTTTTATGATGGCATTATTTTTCCAATACAGGAATGTGGTAAAGTAACAATTGGAGGGGTTTCTTCTTTTTTCAATTGCAAGGCTTTGGAAGACGTCCTACTACGGCACACGGTGAGTATGAAAAATATCATACAATCTTCTTGAGATATAGTTCTAGTGAATACTAAAACACAACGTAGAACCATACTAAATGATGCGAACGACTTGATGCTTGTTAGCTGCTACTAAAAGAGGAAGTAGTGCCTGACATGGCCAGCTGGTCATAGTCAATACAAAATAGCGGTTCATCTATATTTGATTCTCTGGACGTATGCCAGTGTAACTTTTCTCTGTCGAAGAAGTTGAATTGTTGATTGGCTAGTTTATGATAGTTGAGAACTGCAGGGTAGGGGCATTGGAAGGAGCATTATAGACGATGCCATCAGAGAGGTGCCTTCCTTGTCCTCTAGTTGTTCCTCTGGCACCATCGGTTTCGAAATCTGTAACTTGGTTATCTTTGTTGCAGTTACCTCTACTGCGGAAGCTGGCTTTGGATCTTTGTGATGCCTGTGAAGAAGGTTATGATAGCCCAAATGTGAGCGCTGAAAAGATTTCTATTTGTAGCTTTGATAAGACAGATGCTAATATATCGCTGTTCATTATTGTGTAGAATGCGGAAGGGGAGATGATTAGAAGTGTAAGGATGAGTCGATGCAAGACGATGAAGGGGTCATGTTTGGAGGTCCCCAGACTTGGGTCTTCAACTTCAAGGCCAGTGCACAAGGACACCGTAGTGCTGGAATGGAGCAGCAGAAGGCTCAGAACCACCATAGTGAAAGAAAGATTGTGATAAGCCTCTTTTCTGTTCCTGATGAAGGACACCACTACGCAATAGTGGGCCACAACATATATGGCTTGTATGAATGTACTTTTTCTGCTGTTCTTGAATGCTTTGTGCCTTTGTCTGGGTGAAGCTATACAAGTGTAACGTCACATACTTGGTTCCATCCTTTTGATCGAATGTATGGTATCAAGCTAAGATCATCTTTTGCAGTTGTATCCATGTACTCTCAGATGTTGATCCACGAACAAAGTTTGAGGTCAAACTTTTGTATGCACATTGTCTTCATGCGCTTTCTTCAGGAAAAAAAAAAATTTTGCCGTAGAATTTGGGATTTTCGGATGACCATATTCAGTTATTCATATTTTGAAAATTACAGCTCCGTTTCAAATTATAGTTCGTTTGACTTTTTGTCCCCTAAGTTTGACCACTCGTCTTATTTAAAAATTTGTGCTAAATATCACTTCTTTTGTTATGGCCTTATTTTAGTAATGAAAGATCTTAAATAATTACTTAAATTTGACTATATTTGTATAAATTTTTTGAATAAGACGAGTGGTCAAACTTGAGCTCTAAAAAGTCAAACGAATTATAATTTGAAACGGAGGGAGTATATAATAATAACGTCATCAACTAGCATGGGTCATCAATCAAGGTTCAAGGAAATTGGAAATTGTTGTAAAACAAAAGGGAAATTGGAAGAAAAAAAAAAAGCTTCTAAACCCTTCCCTCCCCAGTCCTCACCAATCTGCATATCTGCTGCCTGCCAGTTCCCCGCCTCCACCTTCCCGCCGCCGGTTAGGGATGGCGCACCACTCTGCCGCCGCCGCCTCCACGCCGCCTGCTGCAAACCCTAGCCGTGGCGCCGGCGAGGAAGGAGTCGCCCGCCCTCCGCCGTCGCCGTCTCCGTCTCAAAGAGGGCGGGGCAAGGTGGTGATCGTTATGGGCGCAACGGGCGCCGGCAAGTCGCGGCTGGCCATCGACCTCGCGGTCCACTTCGCCGGCGTCGAGGTAGTCAGCGCCGACTCCATGCAGCTCTACCGCGGCCTCGACGTCCTCACCAACAAGGTCCCCCTCCACGAGCAGAATGGTCTGTCTCTGACTCCTCTCCTCAGAGACCACCTCCCCAAACTTTAGTTTCCTCTCAGATTAAATACTCGAACCCGTTCGATGCGTGTTTCCAGGTGTTCCTCATCACCTCCTTAGCGTGATTGATCCTTCTGTCGAGTTCACTTGCCGTGATTTCCGCAACCATGCCGTTCCGGTAAGCCAATGCTGCTGCCGCTGCTTCTACAAATTTCAGTACTTGCTCAAGCTGGTCGTGTTCAGTCATGAGACTTGCTTACATGGCCTGTGGCACATGATAGCTCCCCTCTGGTCACAGATTATACTAGAAATATTGGATCGGGGTGGCCTTCCTGTGATTGTAGGCGGTACAAACTTCTACATCCAGGTTCACATTTGATGCCTGCAGATTCCTGTTTTTGATTAACTAAACTGTTCACATTTGAATAACTGCAGTATATATATCTGATATCCTGTCGTGTTTTTGCCAATGGAACATATTAGGCTCTTGTTAGTCCATTCCTCTTTGATGACATGGCAGAAGAAATGCAGGACTCTACTTTGAGTGATTGCCTAGATGATATAGGTGAATAACTGCCTCCTGTTTAGTGTTTCTTGTTCTTAGCTTGTGCATCTCAGTTTGCGAATAGCGGTTGACCTGTCTGTTATCTGTGCCAATCAGGCCTTGCCAATAGCGATGAAGGCGGTGGGTATGAACGCTTGAAGGAGATTGATCCTGTCGCGGCACAAAGGATCCATCCAAACGACCATAGAAAAGTAAGGGTGTTGCCCAAGTTTCCTGACTTTATACAACTCTACCATGTTAGAATAGAATTCCTTCTTGTGCAGGTGCCCATTTTTCCTACTGCCATTGATTGTTCTGTGCTTTTCCATTCTGCATGGGTTGGTCTATTGCAAAGATCAAACGCTACCTCGAGTTGTACGCAACGACGGGTTCCCTACCCAGTGATCTTTTCCAAGGAGAGGCTGCTAAGGTGAGGAATTTTACTATACTTGTCTGCTCAGTGCTTTTGTAGAAATCCCAGTGAAACGCCCTCCTTTTGTCATGAACGTGAACCCATAATTCCCTCACGATGCTCATTTTCATTTCCTGTTTGAGTTTAAACTTGTTGGGATTTCTGGATGTCTTAAATGAGATCATTGGCCATGTCAGAACAGAAATGGGGTCGGCCAAGTAACTCCAGATTCGACTGTTGTTTCCTGTGGGTAGATGCTGATCTTCAAGCTCTGGACAGTTATGTCAACAAAAGGGTCGATTGCATGATGGATGCCGGCCTGCTGGATGAAGTATGCAACATATATGATGCAGATGCTGTTTACACCCAAGGGCTGCGGCAGGCCATTGGGGTTCGTGAATTTGATGAGTTTTTCAGATTATATTTACGGAGAAAAGAATCTGGTGAGGATTCTTCTACAGGCTTGCTAGATATACATGACGATCAGCTTAAGAGCTTGTTGGATGAAGCTGTTTCGCAGCTGAAGGCAAACACTCGCAGATTAGTCCGACGTCAAGTAAGCACTTAACATCCTGGGTACCTTTTATGTTATTCTTGTCTTCTTTTAGAATATACTGTCTGGCCGAACACACTGATACTTGACTGACTGGAAACTTCTCACCCTTTTTTCCCCTTAAATAAAAGAGGCGGAGGCTGCATCGACTGAGTAAAGATTTTGGGTGGAATTTGCATCGCGTTGATGCAACCGAAGCATTCTGCTGTACGTAAACTCATTTGGTAGGTCAAATGTGTATGCCTTCTCTGCAGAAACTCATAATCTCGATTGCGTGTGTTTGATAGGTGCCACTGGCGAGTCATGGCAAAAGAAAGTCGTTGAACCTTGTGTGGATGTCGTGAAAAGGTTCTTGTCCAACGACTCAACTCTTTTACCAAGCACAAGTGCCTCGGATGGTGTGGTTGGGAGCGTAAGGGGGCCGTCAAGAGAGCTGTGGAAGCAATATGTGTGCGAGGTGACTATAGTTTTCCAAGAGCTGTATGATGATGAAGCATCGATCATTCCGAATGATGTGGTTAACTTTTAACTCTACGTACAGGCCTGCGACAACCGCGTGTTGCGAGGTGCGCATGAATGGGAGCAGCACAGGCAAGGGCGAGGCCACCGGAAGCAAGTGCAGCGCCTGAAATACAAGAGCCTGAGGCCACGGCCATCGCTGTCGCAAGATTGCAGCTGATGGAGTGATGGTGATGGCAGCTGAGGTGGCCATTTGTTTTGTGTTGCAGTCGAGTGGGGTGTGCCAGTTCAGGTCCTAAGCAGTAGACGAGCTGAAAAGCGTTTTAAGTTTTACTGTATATAACATGATTAATCACATGTATCTGAATGGGGTTATTGTTCTTGCTAATGAGTTCGCTGATGACGAATGATTTGATCAATACGTAATTGGGTGATCTGCGGCACGTGCGTGTTTTGACTTGTGATGATGATACGAATAGGAACCAAACTAAATGGCAGGCAGCAGGGCAGCAACAAGCGGCGGGGGCCAACGGCCAAAACAAAACCGCTGTGGTGGTGGTGACGACCAGACTCTTTCAATACCCAGCCCTCTTAAGTGTTTTCAAACTTGGCTAGTTTCTTCGAGAATGGAAGCTTTGTCCTACGGCCTGCAAATTCTTCTGCTCCTAAAGGAAGTTTCTGACCCAGCTTTAGATGATAGAGGATTTGACAAAGAGACCTCTTCCTGCCATACTGATCGACTATTCTCTTGAAATGCCATCTCATCCTTCGGCCTAGCTTTTTCATTTCTTCCTTATTGGAGAATAACTAGTTTTCCTCCGTCCACCATGGAATGAAGATGATCAAATCAAGGATTTGAAAGGGAAGTAGGGTTTACTACTTGCCAACCAGGAAGGTAGGACTTACTCGGATAGGGAGCTCGGGGAGCAAGCAGTAGAAAAGCAAAATAGCGAAGACAGGGAAATGGGGGAAGGGGAAGTTCTTGGTTGAGTGCGGTTGTTCTCCGATAATCCGGTTGAGAACTTTTCCAGCGATGCAGAGGAGAGATCATTTACAAAGAAAGCAATGACTAGGCTAGGATATTCTTCATAAAGATACTCTGGACAGGATCATCTAGGGATGGCAACGGGGAATTCCCCGTCGGGTATTGCTTCCCCATCCCCGTCCCCGCGGGGGGGGATTTTCCCCGTCCCTGTCCCCGTGAAGGCTCACGGGGAACGTTTTCACCCCATCCCCGTCCCCGAGCGGGAATTTCGTACCCGTCGGGGTCCCCGTCCCCGCTACAGAGCAAGTAACAACTAGTAATCCAGCAACATGAAAATACAAAAAAAAAAAACACATTGCAAAGTGGACCAAGAACTAGACAAGTTACAGATCACAAATCCTTTTACATGTCAAAACTAGCTATGCGACCAAAAGAAAAAAAAAAGTAGATCCCACAGATCAAGAATGGGGAAAAGCAACTAGACGTTGCATTCTTACAGATCGAGCAGCAGAGAGAGAGGTTGCAGATTGAGCGTATCCTTGAGAGAGAGAGAGAGAGAGAGAGAGAGAGAGAGTTAGAGAGAGGAAGGGATATCTGCAGATTCGCAGCAAGCTAGCACATAGCCATCTTGCTCGCTTCAGTTTTGCTGCAGGCGATGGAGATGCTTGTGCATGTTGGCCTTATTCTGCTTGACGAGGAAGGAGATGAGGGAAGGTTGGGATGTGCTCGCGACCGTCGCGAGTGGCATGCAGAGCGCGGGCGTCGGTGACTCCGTTCCCTGGCTGCTTTCTGCATTTGGTGGCGGCGCGTGGGGTGGAAGTGGAACTGGGGGGTATGAGTTAGGGTTGGCTATTTTATATATGGCACTTCACACATGGGCCAGCTAGCTGTAGAACTATACACCAGCGACTCAGCGGATCGGGGACATGGAGAATGGGGACGGAGGATGGATCCCCATCCCCGTCCCCGCCAGACCCGATGGGGGTATATTTTCTCCGTTTAGATCTACGTGGGAATAAATTTTGTCCCATCCCCGTCCCCTAACAGGGGAATTCCCCGCGGGAAATCGGGGATCGGGTCCCCGTTGCCATCTTTAGGAGGCGTGGTCCAAGTCCAAACAAAGATGTCTCGCGCGCACTCAACACCATAAACTTGCTTGCTAATGCTAGCCCTGACAGCGACAGGCTTCCCAATTGGGGAAATAAATTTTAGTCACGTCGACAGGGAATACCCTCCATGCTTGCTTTAGCAGCTGAATATCTCCACCCATGCTTTAGCTGAAGCAGGCACAGTAGTTGTTGTCCTTCTGTAACAACCCTAAAAATCCACACAACCTAAAAATCCCAACCAATTAAAATTTTTCATTTATTTATTATGAAAACCCATTTTTCTTGTGCAAGCATATAGGTTTCATTATAAATTTGGTAAATAAAGGAGTATAGCTTGCATTTTAATTCCATTCACATAGAATAATAACTTATGCATCACATTTGGGATTTATTGCAATTTATGTTTGTGTTTACTCAATATTTAAAATGGGTAATATATGTATTTATACACTTAAGTGTAAATAGAAAAAGAAAAAGAAAAAGAAGAAGAGAGAAAGAGGAAGAGCAGATTCGGCCTAGCCAGCCGGCCCATCTCACAGCCAAACCACCACGCGCGCGCAGCGCCTTTCGCAGCCGCTGCCAACCGGGACCCGCTTGTCAGTCACTCTTTCTTTTCCCCTGTTTCTCTTCTTCGCGAAAGACGGTGGCCGACAGTGTCATGCAAATGGCGTGACCGACAGCGCCACGCATGGCAGAGCCCTGACCCCGTTGTCCCCTGCCTGTCCCCTGCCTTGCTCGCCAAGAAGCCCGCGCGCACCACCGGAACCCTAGCTCGCGCAAGCCACAGCCCTCCGATCGGCCCGAGCAGATCAGATCCGCCCGCCATAGGTAGCCACCCGAGCTCCGCTATAAATTGGAGCACCTCACGGCGCCCTAGCCTCGTTCCACTCGCCGCCGCCACTGGTGGCACCGCCTTACGACACCGCACCACACCGAGAGAGAGAGAGCGAAGGAGGAAGGCGGAGCAGAGAAGGAGAAGCTGCCGGAGCGCCGCCGCCGCGGAGCACGCCGGAGCTGGACACGGAGGGAAAGCCCGAGCTGCGGACGAGGAGCGGCACGGCACTGCGATCGCTCTGCACGGCTCCGACTCGCCACTGCACCGCCATCCTAGCTTCACCGACACCACGGTGAGCCACCGCACGCCATGTCCGAACCTCGCCCTACTTTTGCCATGGCGTTCCGCCCACGGGACGCGCAGGCACGAGCCTTTACGGCTCAGGAAGATCACCTGCACCATGCACTCATGCGACCGACCGAAATCCCCGGACTACAAGCTTTGCTAGACCGAGAACGCAGCACGACGCATTCTCGGCGGAGCGCGCTCACCACCGATGCGTTCCGACGCCGAATCACCCGTTCCGAGCATTCCGACTAGCACCCGGATAGGTTAGAGCGTCGTGGAGCATCGCCACGACCCCTTGAGCTAGCTACGCGGATCTAAGCGCTAGGTGAAGCCTCGTCCGCCCTGCTCGTGTGCGTCGCGACCTCACCGGAGCTCCGCCGTATGCCGTGGGAGAGAAGGAGGCCATACCACGACTCTAACCTGCCACCATCTGGTCGGACGACTGCCTGAGCACGCCAATTGGGGAAAGCCAAGCCTTGTCTTGCCGAAATATGGTCATCGCCGCCCTGTCATCGTCCGCCGCACCAGAGAAACACCGCCGCCTTGAACAGACGCCCTGGAACCCTGCTAGCACCAAATTGAACGTCGGATCCCTGTCAACAGAGCTCGGGGAGGCGGATTCACCACTCCTCAGACCTTGTCGCGCCTCGCCGGAGCCCTGCCGGCGCAACGGCCTCACCGCCGGCGACCGGAGCTTCTCAATACCGCGACCAGGAACAAAAACCGACACCTTTTGGACTCTAGAACACACCACTAGCCCGACGGCGAACTATGAGAACCACCCCCGACCAACGTCGAGCTCGTCCGACCACCGCCGAGCTACGCCGACGCCCCCCGACCAACGTTGAGCTCGCCCGACCACCGCCGAGCTACGCCGACGCCCCCCGACCAACGTTGAGCTCGCCCGACCACCGCCGAGCTACGCCGACGCCCCCCCGACCAACGTCGAGCTCGCCCAACCACCGCCGAGCTACGCCGACGTCGGCAACTCTCTGGGAACCAGCATCGAACACCTGGTGGGCGACCATCGGGTCTGTGTTCTGTTGAGGCGCCACATGCCGCACTACTGGACCCGCGCGCCACGTGGACCAATCCCGAGCTGCCATCCCCTGATTAATCGGCTATTTTTCATTTTCAGAAAGTAGGATAATCTTCGGAAATTCATAACTTAATCATACGATGTCCAAAAATTGCGCACCATATATCAAAATTCTCAGAAAAATGAGATCTACAATCTAAGACTATGTTTGTGTGTATTTGGCTATTTATTTTATTGGATTTTTCTAAAAAACTCTATAGGAGTCGCTGACGCGACTATTTCGTGTTCGATTTCAGAGCCGGAGGAGGATCTGACTAAGGAAGACGACCACGAGTACCTTCAGGAGCTAGGAGACGACTACGAAGGTGCCACGTCCCACCAAATCCTTAGATCCTATTTACGCATTGCAAATGACATTGTTGCTATTGCTTTATGATTATGTATGGATTGGTTGCATGGTAGTATATTTGAATTCTCTACCTTGATAAGACTTTACCCTGCTGTCCGCTGCTAGGATAGCTGCTGCTTAATTTACTGTTACTCTTCCACTACTTACTACTTGCTATATGCTGTGTGGTGGAATTGAGACGGTGTATAACTGATTATAACCACTGGGAGAGAGTGCTACGTGCGTCTTGGGTGCGTGGTAAGGGTTGATGTCGACCAAGTGGGATGTGAGACAAGCCCATGGGGCAAGTCGTGCCGGGGGTGCAACCTGGGCATCCCCAAGCGAGATACCTGTGGCGGGTAAAGTTGTTGAGGAGGTTCCGGGTGGGATAGCCTTGGTGGTTTGAAGCCCGTGGACGGAGGTGCTGTGATGGCACGGGGAGAGTATCCCCTAAGTGAAGATGCCTGCTTGGTCAAACCTAGGACGGACTAGTTTCAGGTTCATGGGAATCCTTTTCTACTCACTCGCTTCTGATGGGCGGAAGACAGCTGGACTACTTGGTAGGACGGTGCCACTACTGCTAGGTTGAGAGGTGATAAGGGTGGGCGGAGACGGTCGATGGGTTCCCGTTCCGTTCTAGATGCGCAGTACCACTGGATGGGCCCGGTACTGTATCTCCCAGTCTCAGCATAACGGTGTAGGATCCGGAATATCCCAGGGCTGAGTGGTAGGGTGGCATCGACAAGGCAAGCAAGCACCCGAAATTCTGCCTAGGTGTTTGCGCAACACCTATGATGGCTAATCTTGTGGGTAGTGAAACCTCTGCAGAGTGTACGGTTGATCGATCGATACATATGCCAACTTGTTGGCTATGGACCTTTCCTGTGAAGCTTCTACTAGTGTAGTAAGTGTTCTCTTCTTCCCCTGGATGATATTTCTCCGGCAGTGTACCCGCTGTGGTAGTGTGCCGCTGAGATAGGCCCGAGAGGGAGTTGGGCCTGTCGAATGAGAGTGAGGTGTGGGTATGTGAGATGTGGTGATGGGAAAAGGGATGATGGTGTAATTGGAGATAAAACATGACTACTTAAACATTGATTACAGCTGCATAGGAAACCTCAGCCTATAGGTCTGCTTGTATAGCCTTGCATCCACTTTCCACAAAGCAAATGCTGCATAGGTGGGCTCCGTGGTCAGTACATATCGTACTGATAAATTTGCTGTCAGGTGACGAGAATGAGTACGACTTCGAACAAGACGATGGCGAGGAATAGGGTCACGTGCTACACTCAAGTTGGCCGTGAAGGATGAATCGTTTCCGCATCTTCTAAAGCTTCTCTGAATGTTGATTCCGCCAATATGGTGATGTAATAAATGTTTATGTAAGACTTGATTACCGTTGTATGGATCCTGGTGTCAACTGAGATATGGGTAATTTCATGGATTGTCCCAAGCAATCTGTTGAATTACAATTCGAGCCTGTGGATTTCCCTTCGCGAAAATCGAGGTCGTTTCACCTTCCTTCCTCGACATTAGAGCATCCGTTTCACGATGTTGTTGCTGGATCCGCTCTGCCAGTAAGGCATGGAACATACTACCCCTGACTGGATACATGAACAATGATCCATCAAAAGAGTACAAATTGGACACTTTTTTTTTCTTTAAACACTTGTGTACACATATAGTATATGCACTCTCAATCAAGTCTATAAACACATATTCGATCATATAGAATATGGGTGCTGAGGTCATAAAACTCGATATATATTCAATTAACATGTTGATAAAACACTATTTATATACGTACTTATATGGTAAAACTGGGGGTGACGGTGAGGCGGTAACGGTGAGAAAAGCGAGAGGCAGGCGCGCACGTGTTCCATTTCCAGAGCTTGCACATTCCCCACGTGGGTAAAACTAAGGGCCCCTGCCCGAGCCGCTGTGCTCAGTTCACACGGCCAGTACGACCCAACCCGGCCGTGGTCGTGTTGGCTTCGATGGCCGAGTCGACGGATCCATCAGGCTACCACACCTCCCTATTTATATCCAGCTTCCCAGGTGCCGAGCCCAACCAGTGAGTCACTGCCACTCCATGGACGCCGACGTCGACTCCTCGTCCGCAGCATCGTCCTCGCCGCCGGCGTCTCCCTCCGACCACCACCGCCGCCTGCCGGCGAAGCGGCGTGCGGGGCGCAAGAAGTTCCGGGAGACGCGGCACCCCGTGTACCGCGGAGTGCGCGCGCGCGCGGGGGGCAGCCGGTGCCGGTGGGTTTGCGAGGTGCGGGAGCCGCAGGCGCAGGCGCGCATCTGGCTCGGCACCTACCCGACCCCGGAGATGGCCGCGCGCGCGCACGACGTCGCCGCCATCGCGCTCCGCGGCGCCACCGCCGCCGACCTCAACTTCCCGGACTCCGCCCACGCGCTACCCCGCGCGCGCACCGCCGCGCCCGACGACATACGATGCGCCGCCGCGCAGGCCGCCGAGCTCTACCGCCCTTCTCCTTCCTCGACGGCGGCTATGGGAACAACCCGAGGAGCAGCCGCACCCGCCGGAGATGGAAATAGCACGACGACGGCCTGTTGCTACGGCGGCTTCCTGGACGAGGACGCCATCTTTGACATGCCCGGCCTCATCGACGACATGGCCAGGGGGATGCTCCTCACGCCGCCGGCCATGGGGCGGGGGCTGCACTGGGCCGCCCTTCACGACGACGACGACGACTATAGCCACCTGGACTACACGCTCTGGACGGTGGACTGAGCTAGGACGCGATCACAATATAATCATTCTGTTGCCACGCAAACAATATAATTAATGTACTCATGTTAGTTTAAACATCTATCATCACCGAATTGGAACGCGGGCTTTCCATTGCAAATACTACTGTACTTCAAAAAAATCAGCCCATGTTTGGTAATTATACTTTTGTAGTTAGTTAAAAAAAATACTAATCTTGTTTGTGTCAGTTTCATTGACGCCCACTTTCGGATCTCCACCACACGAGATATATATGTCTATGTATTATATTTCTGTAGCTATATATATTTGTACTATTTGACATTTGGACATAAGACGATGGCATGCGCTAATTTATTTGTGCCCAAGAATGTCTTGTCCAAAGTATTGAATGTCCTTGTCTTGCTTTATGTACATTTATTAGGATAGACATCCGTGGGTGCGTGAACTCAACTTTTGAAAACCTTATATAATGACGGAAACCTTGACTTGTTCGTAACTATATGAGATTGAAATGTGGCCTAAAAAAATAAAAAGAAATGTTGATTTCGATTGATGTTGATTTGCTATAAGAGGAAAATATTGGTCTATATCAGAAAATAAACCAAAATAAGACTATTTTAATTTTATGTCTATAGCTAGAAGGGACACAATGTGATTTGTGACTTGTGAGCTAGGAATAACCTGCTGCCTAGTAGCTCTGAAAGCTAGAGAGATCGAAACGCAGCAGGAGTGACACGCGTTGACAGTGATCTAGTTCAACGTACGCATCACACAAAGTAATCAGATGCAATCATCACACACCGACCTGACCTGATCATGAACGGAAACGAAGGCAGGCAGGCACGCGCATCACGTAGTCTTACCTCAAAAGTATGACGACGTACCACAGAGAAAAAAAAAGTGAGCTATATATAAGCGGATGGAGAGACTCCACGCTAAGTTATTATTGCCACTATGCCAAGGGTTACTGTGAACTATAGCGTCGCTAATTTCGTAGCTTTTGGGTTCAAATAGCGGTGTTGTTTCATATTTTGCTGACAGGGTATATAAGTAATAGTTTAATTAGTTATTTTTTACCTATCAATATCAATTACTACTAATTTGGTATTTTAGACAATTACAAGACACTGGAGCTTCGCGAACCATGTTGTAATGTCATGTTAAGGCCATATTCGTTTTCCTAAAATAAAACGCTGATTTAGGATGATGTTGATTTGTTTTGAGAGAAAAAAAAATTTCCATGTCTGAAAAAAAACCCAAAACAAAACAAGTGAACAGGGTCTTAGTAATGTTACGTAGATTCATCATTCGTGGAACCTTAGAAACTAAACATATTTGAGTTCAGCGAATTTCATCTTTGTTATGTTTTTTCATTAGGTTTTTTTTTTTTTTTTTTGAAACGCTATCTGTCACAATAGCTTCATAGCTGCTGAAAAAAAGTTGCCGCCATTTAAACCATGCGGTGTTCATTTGTCCACTCTATCCATGCAAATGCATTCAGCCATTCAGGCCGGCTATGCCTGAAAGATGCCTCAATAACTAGCACTAGCTCTCCGACCGTGTCTCCATATTACTGTAATCCGGTTTCCATTTTTCGTTCTAGTTACTCTGAGTATGCCGGTATGAATGGGTAAACAAACACAAATACCGTAGCTAATAATAATATATAAATCATTCAGGACAGTAAAAGTGAAACAGCTGGTTTGCCCGAGTGGTTAAGGGGGAAGACTTAAGATCTTCTGCAGTAAACCTGCGCGTGGGTTCGAACCCCACAGCCAGCATAATTTCTGTTCTTTGTTTTTTTTTATTTTTTAACTTTTTTTTCTTCCTTTGCTTTTCACTCACCTAACTTCAACATAATTTGAGTTCTTTTTTTGTTTTTGCTTTCCAAAGACCAACTTCAGCATATATTTTGTTTGTTTTTGTTCTCATTTTTCATCCAAAGACTCCTAATCTTTCTATTTTTGCCTCTCCTTTTTCCCAAAAATCTCTCTATGACCAACTTCTCAAATATCTCTTTTAAATTAAAAGGAGCATTGTAAATGCAACAACTTCAGAAAATGATTTTAAAATTTTACCTAAATTACTTTTTTATGCAAGGATACAGCTTTCTTTGACAACATGGGCTACGGTCCCTGGTACTAGTACTTTGTAATAAGCCCTATATGTAGAATTGTTCCCTAGTACCACAAAGTTGACACTCTCTGCCACAGCGCCACTGTCTGTACATGCAACTTCGTAATCTCTACACTTTGCTCCTTGTTTTTTTTTTAAAAAAAAAGTCTCTCAATATACAACCATTTTTGTTTCAGCTTTTTCTCAATGAGCCCACTTCTCAAATATTTATCTTTTAAAGTTGTGGATGCAACAACTTTATGGGATATTTTCCCTCTATTATTTCCAATGCAGCATCTTCTTCTTTATCTTTTCCCCCCTTTTTTCCAAAATATTTGTCTATGCACCAAGTTTTCATCTTTTGTAGTTTTATTTTTTGTTAAGCAAGCAATCTTTCATTAAAAAAAAAGGAGAGGACAGTCTACTTTTAATGGAGTGGACGATATATTGGATCACACATATAGTGTGTGATATGAGAACACATGCAGTGACATGATGTTGTTTAAATAGCAACGGTGGGCAAAATATCACCGAAACCAATTGAACTATAAACTCTGTTAACCAAAAATTCTATTTCCCATCCAGTGAAGATTTTGGCGCTATTCAATGATCGGTGATCTATTTAGGTGGAGTTAACCAAATTTCTTCATGACTATTATATTACTAAAATTATGTCCATTTGCATATTTTTTAAAGCACGTCTATGAGGCTTTATACTTGCTGGAAGCATACTTTGTTTCTTTTCCTTTTCGTTTATTGCTTGATGCATTTTTTACCGAGTAGTTTCCTAGGCAAGTAAGTTAAATTTTCTCCGAGAAAAAATATGTTACAGTTCACCGACTGATTTTAGTCGGCTTTTTTAGCACCAAATTCGGTTAATATTTGCCGAAATAAAAAATTTTATAACCAATTTAAGCAAACTGATTTTCTGAATTCACCTGTGAAATTAACGGGATGCCCACTCCTTCTAAATAGCCATCCGATGGCTCTCTTCCACGTCGGTTCACTGACATCGATAGTTTAGTGAACAGGCAGGCAGCACATGATTGCACGCTCAAATCAAGTCAACCTGGCAGTCTATTATATCATAGATTGTAGCGCACCACACCTCAGATAAAAAGGATCCTACTAGAGTGAAGAGGGGGAGAATATCACTTGCAAATTGTCAGCAAAATACATAGTCCGGTACCCCACAGCAATATTGATGACCACTACGTGATGGATAGACAGAGTGATCCATCAGCATTAGCTCATCGCGAAACGGCATTCATCTTCACCAGTAGTTTTAGGCCCGAACAGAGCCTAATCGACGCAGCAGCAAATGGAGATTAAGTCGATGTGTCCGGTGCATCCCCATCCCCACCATCCGGTGAGTCCTTTCTATCCTGGTTCTCCTTCCACTTAGCCCAGGCCCATCTCAACACAATGAACGCCCCAAGTGCATAAACCTATAGCAATATAGTAGGAAGTGTCATATTTCCACAAGTCCACAATATACCATACAGTACAAGAACAGTTGGAAATAAAGCAAACTACAACCAAGTATTTGGCATGAAACAACCCAAGGAATCTGGTGCGGAATAGCAATAGGCTGATAACCTTATCTGGGTGTTTCTAATAAAATGCTGGGGAGCTACACTCCACAGTTTCTTTCTTTAAAATAGAAACAATAGGGTGATAACAACAATATGATACACAGGCATCTAAAAAGCTTAAATCTTGACAGTGTTGGATAATATTTGTAACAAATTAGAGGACCTTGAAGATATGTAACCGACCCTGTGATCTCCAAGTGTACAGAGCCTGCCAAGAGTAACAATGAAAGCACACCGTGGCTACAAGTGGTTCTGTGCATAGATGATGCACATTTTTACTTTGACAGTGGGCAACTATATAATGCTTTCAGAGTAATAAATACTGTTAGCACAACTTACAACAGTCGGGTGTAATCGTGATGCACAGTTTTATCCGAATTGAAAGACCCACGCAGTTCAGTTAGTCTGCGAACTGCATCTGGACAGTCTATTGCATACTCACATGCTTTCTGGGAAATATGATTCTCAAACAAACTAATTTATGTGCTGAGGAATGAGGACAAGGCTAATCCACAAGAACAAACAGCAGATATAATAATACAGGTAGTTGTGGAAAGGGGTTCTGCGCCCAATTTCATCTCTCAGACTGGTTGCAGCGTGGCAGGAGCAAGAAGAATGCCACTCCGGTAGTAACATCTGATCCACTCAGTGGCAATCATAATCATGGGGTGAATGTTTCGAGTGGAAAATTTCCAATCAAGCGATATGCGCTGCGACTTGCAGGAAAATGACTACTCAGATGAGAAACTAAGAAATGGGGCCATCGCTATCGCTACCGCAACAAGGGGTTTGGGGTGGTTTAACCTAATCTAGTCGACGGGATAACTTGGAACGGCGATGTACCTGCCAGAGGTTGCGCGGGGCCATCTCCTCCTCGGTGGCGGGCGGCGGCGGGACGCCCTCCTCCTCCTCGAGCTTTATCGGCGGCGTCTGCCGTGCCTTGTGTCGCTCCGCATCGGGGAAGAAACGCACAGTCGACGGCGGCCCGCGGCGGGATTCCGCGTCGGCAGCGCCGGCCCCGTCCACCGAGTTCTTGGCCTGGTCCGGCGCGCTTCCGGCGTTGCCCATGGCGTCCGCCTCCTCGTCGCAAGCCCCGTTTGCTGTATTCTTCTCTCTTTCTCTCAGCGGCGCCGATACTCTCGCGTCTCGGGCGACTCCACTAGTTTACTTGTCCCGGCTCAAACTTCAGATTGCAAGCAAAGCAAAGCAAGGCAGCGTCTTTTTCTCTTTTCTTTTCTTTTCTTTTCACTTTGTTCTTACTTACATCATTTCATCCTATAAAAATTGTTTGTTTTTTTTTTGTTTTCTTTCTTTTTAAAAAATATTTGGAAAACTTTTATAATCCGATAGGTCCCCTAAGTTATCAGCTGGTCTGATATACCCCTCTTAGTTGACGTGTCGTCCAGGATGAAAAAAAATGGAAAAATTGTTTTATAAAGGTTACTAGCAAAACATACCCGTGTGTTACACCGGGTATAAAATTTATTATCTGTTATTTATCACAACAGGACATATGAAAGCATAAGAGAGAAACATAAAGAGATGTTTGGACATATGAAAACATAGAAGAGAAACGTAAAAAGGTGTCTGGAAAGATGTTATATTTTCAAGTAAATATTTTACTTGGTATTTCAAATTAAGTAGCACTTACATGTGGACCAATAGTCTATAAACCAGTCTTATTCAGCTTTCCTAAATATGCACAGCACACCATCGTTCTTATCCATCCATTAACGATTTTCATCATCTCTTCAGTTCATCCCCTCTCTAGTAGAACCATCTCTCTTGAAGCATCCCGTCTGGCTGAGCTCCCTACAGTCCCAGCCAACCACTTCATCCATTCATTCTCCCGCATGTACTTCTCTCCCTAATCTAATCATCATCCAGAACCACGGCCGAGAGCAGCTGGGTTCGGGCGGCAGAGTTGAGGGCTGACGCGGTAGTAAGATGCATCTGGCAAGGCCTTGCCGTGCAGTTTTGCTGAGCAGTGAGCACCGGTGAGGCCTGGAGCCAGGGTAGCAGCACGCGACGGGGACGCCACAGCGAGGCGTGTCTAGGTGAAGCCACGACCAAGACTGGTGACGCATTGCGGCCGGATGCTGGTGGCGCAGCATGGCCACCAGCGAGCAGCTTGGTCGCATATCCATCTCTAACGCTGCACATCCATCCCACTGCCTCCGCCTGTCATCAATGGCACTGGTTTGCGTCTCCCTACTTATCTATCTAGGCGCAGAATCGTCACGGACACCCATCCGTCAGATTCGTCGTGTCGGTGCCCCTGCCCTTGTTCCCCGCGCAAGAGCAGAGACACCGCCCCACGTTCGTCCGTGAACGCACCTGCTCCTTCCCGCTGTTGATGCAATCGCCCACTTGCCATTCTCCCGCCGCCGGCCCGCAACGGCTAGGCACACGCCAGATGCGAGCCGTGACCATGGTAGGGGCGCTGTCGAACAGCCGCCAGGGGCGTGGCCCATCTTCTCCAGCCTCTCTTTTCCTCCTCCCCATCTTCTTCCAATCCATCAAAGCCCAAACTCTAGTCCAGCAGCCAGATCTCCGCCTCCGCCGCCGTGCGGTGAAAGCACCGCATCAGATCCCTCCGCAACCCCACGCATCGATGGAACACGTGATGCCCTGGGTCCGCGCCTCGACGAACAGCATTGCTCCGTGCCTCTGTCTCGATGGCAGTTTTGTTGCTCTGCGCCACGACGGCCGGCGATCTCCTGACTTGACGACGCTGCCCCTGCTCTAGAGTAGCGATCTACTCGCCCTGTGCTTTTTGTTTGATTTTTTTTGTTGGTGCATCACACAATTTATGGTGGTGGTAGGTCTCGACTTCTATCTATTGGATTCAACTTCGATCAGGCTACTGATGATTTGGAGCCCCTTTTCGTTCTCTTGTCGTGTTTCTTTCCTTTGTAGTTCAACTCGTACGCAGGCCATAGCCGCGGACCTCCGCTCCGTGCTCGTTGGCCCGCGTGCCGCGGCGCAGGTGCCGGCGGCGGAAGCCTCGCGGCTCCACGCCTGCCTCTGGTTCCTCGCCCCGGCCAACCCCATGGCCCCAAAGGTCTCATCATGGAGCCGCAGAGGCCACCAGAAGTTCCTCCTAGAAGGTTGGGTAGGGGCAGCGGAGGCGGATGAGATGGTTGCCCTGCGGTGGCTGGGCAAGGCACGGCGACGTCATCGAGGGCCTCCTCCTCCGGTGAGAGTGGTGGTGAAGGACGCCTCTGCCTCCATCCGTGGTGGCTTGGCCTTGGGCGGCTGCTGCTTAAATTTGATTTATATTCCTTCAGCCCGTGTTGGTCTCAAACTCTATGCTGAGCTGAGCCGATTGGTTGGTTTGAAGAAAGGAGGCTCGTGCGACCGGGACTGTGTCCGAGGGAAAGGGAGAGACGCCGGAACAAAAAAAAAAGGTTGACAAAAAAAGAGGAAGAAATCTTTCCTTTTTATTAGTAGGTAGGTATATATAGATTAAGAGGGTAAAACAATTTTATAGATGAGGGGAGCTTGAAGGACCATTCAAAAAATAATTTTTTTTCCTTAACAGAAACAATTTAACAAAACTACTCTTGGGCTGTGGATTCAGCCCAAAACCAGAGTCCAAAAGCTATTCGAGAGCTCCGGCAAACAGACCCGCCCAAAGGCTTCCACAGTGGCAGTAGCATACACAACATACTGACAGACTTCCCTCAAAAAAACAAAAAAAAAAACACACACACACACACACACACACATAATGACAGGACAAGGTATTTGACACCTTGACACATAACAGAATATCAACCAAGAAAACTGAGCTATCATCTGGTAGCAAGTATGTATACTAACGGACAATAACAGCTCTCGCCAATGAAATGATTCCAAAGAATGACTTCACAGTTTCACACAGCAGGAGGAGCAACCAACACAAGTACAGCGGATGGCCCAGCCCACACATATCACATACGGATAACATCCCTTGGTAGCAGCATGGAATCTAACAACATGGACATCTAGGGCCTCGAAACGATTACTAGCGTATATGTATTCTGACTTCCGAACAGCTGCGACTAGGGCTCTACAGAGAGCCGTCCCAGCCACCACCACCTTGAGGTCCGGGGACATGTCATCTAACTCGTAGCTGAAGCCTGCGACATTTGCCTCTTCACAGCTTCTTTGTATGTCTTGTGCTGATATGTCAATGTTGTCTTCCAGCAGATCTTTGAGAGGTGTCTTTGGGTTCCAACCTACAGTTAGTTGACATTTAACCATTAGCCACAAGTTAGAGAAAACAAGCATACCCTCTGATCACCACATCATATTGACGCCAGCAATACCTAGCTGCTTGTTGATTATAGTCATGTCAGGGATTCTCTTATCACTGTCATCATATCCTTCACCATAGAACTGACTCGAGCTCACGTCAATCATGGGCTCATCAAGCGGTGCCTCTCCTGAGACGTTTGCATAGACCTGCCCATACAAGACAACAGATGGCTTAAACAAAAACAAGTAACATCAACTATTACTTGGTGGCGTCATAAATTTAATGGCATACCTCTGTCATCATTTGGGCCAACTCCCTAACGGTAACCTCATTGTCAGGATTACCAACATTGAAGATGTGACCATTGGCCCTAGCAGGATTTTCCTTTTTCATAGTTGGCAACAGAAAAACAGGAGTTCAGTCTCAATGAAATAGGGCACATGAGAACAGGCAACCAGAGATGATAAAGGCAGTGACATACAATCATCAGCACAACAGCTTCAATGGCATCCTTAATGTAAACAAAGGTTCTCTGAGACTGCCCCCCATCAACAAGTTTCAAGGGCTCTCGGCGGAGCAGATTCTGCAAAACCATCGTACCATGCATCTTTTGAGAAGACTGACTATGATGCAAAATTAAGGCATACATCCTCAGAAAGAAACAAGTGCACATACATTACTGAAGCAAGCCAACACCCGGGGTACACCCTCACTAGGACCATCGACACCAGGAATGAAGTCCATCCTTGGCCCAATCCAATTGAAAGGTCTAACGATTGTGAATTCAAGGCCATTTTCTGCACCCTCAGCTGGAAAACACTCAACACAAAACAATAAAAAGTGTTAGAACGAGAAGAAGACCATCAGCTGCACAGTGGCCAAAACAACACAATTTACTTTACTGACCAAATATAAGCCTCTCAATAAGTTGCTTTGCACATGCATAGGACCACCGTTGTTTCACGATTGGACCAAAAATGCACGGTGACTCATCTTCTTTCAGAACATAAAATTCAGGTTCCTGTTTGAAAGATAAAGAGGGACACAAAAGTCAGCAACATACAAGTATAACAAAAGAATTCTGACATGCCTAAAAACATCATCTTATCACACTGTCAAGCACTGCAAATGATTTACAGCGTAAGTTTCTTCTAAAGCATACTACATGAGGCTGTGGAAAGATTCAGAATTCATCCTTTTATCCAATATTGTCAATGTACTACAGTTCCATTAATACTCATGGCGAACACATGAATGCAATAGTCCTAAGAAAACAGATGAACACCATAGAGCGCCAACTAAATCATTCACATAGCACTAAGCAAGAGTGCAGTACAAATGCAGAGAGCGGACTCTTTACTGAGAAAATAGTCAGAATCAAAACAAAGCTGGCAGGTGGCAGCTAAAGAAACACTGAGCCTTGAAGGTTGCCAGTAGTTGACAATCCATAAATGATGCAGCATCAGCAGAACTACAGAAGTAGCTTATTGTTTAGTTTTCCTAATCATTACTTGCAAGGTAACGTTCAGCAACAGACCAGCAAGCATAAACATGGCATAGCTTGAAGCTTTGAACAATCTACAAACAAATGAAAGGTGGAAAGGAAAATAAATGGTACTGGAAAAATCAACAGAGATAGAGGGAAGAAGAACAACACAATATTGGTGGACAGGACATTCCGCTTCCTTCTGCTTTGTTTTCACGAAGCGAGCACTTTCAACAAGCTTCTTTGGTAATAAGCAAAAGTGTGTAAAGTCCTCCGTTTTATCACTGGGAAAGCTTTGTTGTCTTCGTTTTCTTTCAGCCGTAGTATATCGCCGCATATGATCTGGCTTTTAAAGTGGGTTTTGAACTAGTATACGCAGTCGGACCATAGTGTTGGACCTGAACTAGTATATGCAGTTGGACCATAGTGTTGGTCAAAAGTCAACCACATCCTATAATTATCAATTAATCAAGACAAGAATTGATCATGACAAGAGCATGCCAACAACCAAAGGAGGCTGAATTAGAAAATCCCCTGCCCAACTAACACCAAATCTATATGAATCTTGAGACAAGGACCGTACAACAAGGACATGAAGAATTATTATAGTTAAACAGCACAATTTAGCAACATGCACCATATCTGCAGTCCTTTTTGTTTATTGACTGACTGATGAAATCAAAACTAGAAAGAACCGTCTGACAAGCGTGGGCACAATAAGACTTGGGGAGGGGAGAGGTGGAGTGGACAGAAAGAATGGGATAATCACGTCACCTTGCGGAGCGGGTGGTCTTTGGGGAGGAAGCTGCCGATGGTCTTGCCATAGACCTCGCACGTGGAGAAGTGGATGAGACGCTTGCTGTTCTCGGAGCAGTACTTAACCTGCAAAGGAAGGAAGGAATCGGTCGTCAGTTGTGTCAACTGAGACATTCTTTGTTTCAGTTGTAGTAGGAAATGCGAAGATCAAGGGCCGACCACTGGGAGGGCGTCGATGAAGTTGCTATAGATGGTGTCGAGGGGGCGCGTGTTGTAGTCCGCCGGCGTGCAGATGGCCGCCAGGTTGATGGTCTTCAGATCCACCCAAGCAGCAGCGGGAGGAGGAGATGGGAAGGGAAGGAATTCGTAAGTGGGAGCAGAATTTTGTGTGTACGAAATGCATATATATATAATGAGGTGAGAGGGGTGGGGAGAGATGAGATGAAATCAGAGTATCGAAATCTGGTGGCAGAAGGCAGGCAGGCGGGCGGGCGCAGGCTCACCAGATCGGCCATCTTGATGAGGCCCTCGAGCCTGGAGTCGTTCTTGATGTTGAGGCGGTGGAAGGAGATGCGTCCGGCGAGGTGCGGCGGCGCGGGGTCGACGAGGTGGCGGATCTTGTCGCAGTAGACGTCGACGGCGAGGACGACGTGGCGCGTCTCGGCCATGAGCTTCTCGCAGAGGTGGGAGCCGATGAAGCCGCCGGCGCCGATCATGCAGATGGTGAGGGGTGCGATGGGGTTGCCGTCCAGATCCAGGCGCGCGGCCGCCGCCGCCGGAGAGGGAGATGACGACGACGACATATCCTCCTTCCCCGTGGTCCGGTGGCGCGCGGCGGGGTCAGGGAATGCGCGCGGCGGGGTCCCCGGCGCGGGGTTCTCCCGGGGAATGGTGGCTTGTCGGGTCGGGTTACGAGGCGATGTCGGTGGCGGTGGCGGTGGCCTTCTCTCTCCTCTCTCCTCTTCCTCTATTTATGGGATGAGGATGATGAGGAGGGGGAGGAGGAAGGAGGAGCGCGAGCGCGTAAGCAGTGGGGTGGGGCCTGCGCGTGTGAAAGGCTAGTATTGGGAGGTTAAATTTTTTTAACAGAGTTAATAAAAAATACTGTAATATTTAAATTCGTTAAATAAATATATTATAAAAATATATTCAATGATCTATTAAATTATACTAATTATATATATATAATATTATAGATATTATATATATATTTAATTAAAAGTAAACAAATCTTTTACTTCATGAAAAGTAATAATGACATCTATTAGTTTTTTTATTTATTGTTAAGCCTAAGTAATTAGGCTCAATAAATTCCTCCCATGAAGTCTAGGTGGTTATGCAATTAGTTTTGTTATTAGTCTATATTTGATGCTTTCATTAGTATCCAGATATTCGATGTGACATTTTTACCTTGCCAGATCTAAACACAAATGTCCTCGCTAAATTCTAGTTCTTGAGCTATTGATTGTTTTTTAAATTATAAAACATTTCATTTTTAAGGTATTTAGTTTTCGCTATGCTTTTAGATATAAATTATATCTAGATGCATATAAAAGCAAAATATCTAGTGACAAATTAAAAAGCGTGTGATATAACTTACAAGGGATCACTCTAAGTGCTTCACTTCCTCCATGACAAAGCACACCTCTGATTTATCTCATTCGCAATCCAACTCCATGAGGATTGACCCTCAATAAAATTGACTTGATAGTCAAGCCCTTTTTGGTAAGTGTTCAACTCTTATGCAACACATGCATAGCTGAAAGAGCATTCTCTAAGTTGTGAAAACAGTAGTCCCATGACACATGGTTTAGAAGACAACTAACTTATGTTTTGAAATTGAACTAGTTTTTCGTCTCTCATGTTTCTATGGAGAAAGAGTATATATGACTATGTCTTTATAAGCAGATGGATATATACATATTTATACTATGCTCAAAAGAGGAAGAACCGATCTAGTCGAATCAAAGAGAAGTACATCTTTATAGTAGGATTAGAACTATTTAATTTGTCTTAAACTAGGGGGCTTTTTTTTCATTTAACTAAGGTTTAGTTACCTAAAATTTTAAAGCTTAACTTTAGGGAACTAAAGTTCTCATAACTAAACTTTAGTTGGGATGCTTAGATCCTATGGCTAATAGACTCGACTAAATTTTGGTGGAGTATTTATTGATATTTTCACCATTCTATCCCAAAACAACTCAAAATACAATATTTTGGTGTGTCTTCCAACTTTTCACTCTCTATAACTTCGAAGGCCACTGGCCCATGAGGCATAATATGGCCCTTTGAGTCCTTTTCTCCAACGAGTCCATGCATGTGCGTCCTGGCCATTTGCTGCATAGCCACACTCCCGCACTAGTCTCCCTCCAAGATAACCTGAAATCAACAATGGCTCATGCCCGGCGACGCCACGAGCAAACGGGCAGTGGCACCTCCACAATGGTCATGGGCAGGCACGCGCGTGGGGCGCCATGCAGTCACCCGCCATTGTTCATGCGGCCCAGCAGCTACACGTGTGCACTTCGTGGTGACAAGGGTCTAGCGGTAGTGGCATGTGGCTGGCCGACCGGGGACACACTGCTCGTTGCTGGTAGAGGTGCGACGATGGCGCTGGGAATTGGGGATTGTCTTTACTCCAAAGCTCTGCCGCTGCTGATTTTCAGCCTTTCAAACGTCTAGGTCTAACAAAGATTTTTTTTTGGCAAACACTCTGTCTATCGATAATTTTTTTATATTTCTTTTATGATGAATTAGGAATACCAGGTTTTAAATCTGGGGTCCGTCACTGGACCAGGGCCAACCAAACGGTACCAATCCCAGAGCCAGAGGAAACGGGTCCTTTGGTCGGATCTGGCTTTCGCTGCATTTTATTGCAATTTGCATCGTCGCCTCATCAGCAAGGGCCAGCCACTGTTCTGCTGCTGCTAGTAAAGTAGTAGGATAACGATTTGTCGATAGGGGAAGGCAAACCACCGATGTCTCTCTCATACTAGTCTCATTCACGTGCACGACAGGGGGGACACTGAGCACTTTTGTTTATATATACATGTACCAGTGTTAATAGCTAAAAAAAATGGTGACAAAGACCATACCAAACAGATAGACTAGAGAGAGAGAGAGAGAGAGAGAGAGAGAGAGAGAGAGATAAACTTAGAGTGAATAAATAATACAATAGAAAATTAGAAAGACAGCATATATTACACCTATAAAATGATGACCGTACCAACTGATTAGATTATCGAGAAAGAAATTTGAGGCCTTATTTTAAATTGTACAACCGATTCCTCCCTTGCTTCCTAAAATCCTATCTACTGGTATTAGTAAGTGATATATTCTATTATACCCCGTGTTTTAAATACTACTCCCTCCCATTCCTTTTATAAAACACAGTAAATATACATGGTCTCACAAATTACACTATGACTATTTATTGATTTATTTATTTATTTATACAATTATATGTTTATGATATTGGATAGTACATGTAATTACAAATCTAACCATATTAATATTGTATTATAATTGGAATGAATGAAGTAGTAAGTAGAATACTATACTAGCAACATGATATGATTCGCTCGTGCGATACTGATCGACTTACATGCTCCAGTTCATTTGATCATTTTCTAAAACTTTAACAATCGAAATATTTAAATTTATTCTCAAGATAGAGGAATCAACACGCAATTACGTATCATGCTAGCATGGTTACACACTCAAGCAGAGGCTTTGTTCAGCCCGAAGAAATCTTGATTTGACATACCCTATCATTTTTATAACCCTCTAGGTGTGACCAAATTATTACATTACTTAATATACTCCTTCCATCTTAAATTATAAGTCGTTCCAAAATTTTTACAGAGTCAAAACATCTAAATTTTGATCAAGTATATATAATGACATAACAATACTTATAATATTCACTAAGTATCATTAGATTATTCGTCAAATATAATTTTATAACACACTTATTTAGTGTCATAATTTTTTATATTTTTTCTATAATTTTAATCAAATTTAAGATGTTTTAACACTCTAACATTTTTATAATAATTTAGGATTTGAGATGGAGGGAGTGCAAAACAAAGTCATTTACTCATTTGTCAGCAGCAACTGCGATACGAAGTTACAAACGACAAAAGACGTGACACTAACGCAAACACGCGATTCACGTGCAATGTTGACACCCTACCCAGCGAGGCGATGTATCGGCAAACCACTTTTTTATTTATAAATTATAAATTAAAAGTTTTTGATATGGATGGCTCTGATGACGATGAGACGACGATTGCGCCTTTTTTTTTTAATGAAACGATTACTTGAGTGGAACTTTCATGTATGTGGCTGCTTGGTCAACTATGTTCATGTCCTAGTATAAAAAAAATCAATGTTCATGTCAGACAACGCACCCTCCGCGTTGGAGCCATCCATGTGAGTTACTCCTATCCTATGTACCTAAGTTTTCTTTTTTTTTTCTTTGACTAAAATGCACGAGCGGTCCTTAAACTTGTCCCACTGTGCCACTTAGGTCCACGAATTTGCAAACGCAAAATCTAGGCCCTTAAACTTGTCCTACTATGTCACTTAGGTCCACAAACTTGTCAAATACGAAATCTGGGCCCTTAAACTTGTCCCACTGTATCACTTAGGTCCATGAACTTACAAAGACGAAATTAATGGCCTAAGTCCCCCGCCTTTCCCTTACAAGTTCGTGGACCTAAGATCATCTCCAGCTCAAGCCCCTACTTGACCCTCTACTCTAAATTTTAAAAGTTTGGGCAAAAATCAAACTCCAGTGGAGCCCCTAAATTGGACCTCATTTTGTATGCCCCCTCAAATTATAATTTCAACCCCCTATATACAGGATCCCCCTATCCCTCTCATTTTGGCCTGATTTAGGGCCTATGGCTGGAGTTAGGCTTTGATTTTGGCCTTCAAATTTTGCAGGCCACCTCTCAAATAGAGAGATGTAGGGGCCTGATTTCGGGTCTGTGACTGGAGATGTTCTAAGTGGCACAACTAGGCAAGTTTAGGGGCTTAGATTTCGTGTTTGTAAGTTCGTGGACCTAAGTGGCAATGACAAGTTTAAGGGCCCAGATTTCGCATTTGCAAGTTCGTGGACCTAAGTGGCACAGCGGGACAAGTTTAAGGGCCGCCCGTGTATTTTACTTTTTTTTCTTTCTTTTTCCTTTTTCTTTTGTATGTGATGTTTTATTCTTTATTTTTTTACTTATTTTCATTTTTATTGTATGCTTTTATTTTCCTTTTTCCTCTTATTCCATTCATTTATTTTTCCTTTATTAAAATTGAAACGTTCATTTAAAAAGTTTATCAAAATATATTCATGTAGAATCTTATTTGAAGAGTTTATTATAAGAAATACAATGATATAATTAAATTTTAATTTTAATATTTAATTTAAAAGATATGAATTTTTTACTTAAGAAACATAAAATATACGCTGATATTAGTAAATTTTGGAGGAGAGTGGAAGATAATCAGCAAGAAGAGAGGGTGGTCAGAAGAAGGAAGCCGGTGACTACGAGAGGCTGGCCCAGATCATATTCTCCAGCCCAACCAGAGAAGAAAAGACTAACTGGACCGGCCCAGGCCAGCCCAGGCCCAGACCAAGACCGCAGACCTAAGCAGCTCTTAATGAAAAAAGAAAAAGAAAAAACAGACAGAGACAGGCGGCCCCAAACCTCTCCTTGGTCTCGACTCGCCGCACCCACCATCCCATCCGCCGCCGCCGCCACCGCCACCATGGCCGACGAGGTCGACACGAGGCCGGCCTCCGCGGGATCCCGGGGCCGCCCCGCGCACGCTACGGAGGACGACGACAGGGAGGAAGGCGAGATCGCCGACGACGCCCCCGCGCCCGCCCTCCCCGCCGCGCATCCGCTCGAGCACTCGTGGACCTTCTGGTTCGACAACCCGCACGGCAAGAACAAGCTTGCCGCCTGGGGGAGCTCCATCCGACCCATCCACACCTTCTCCACCGTCGAGGACTTCTGGGGGTGCGTCCGATTCTCTCTCTCTCCTCCCTCTCGTCCTTGCCTGAATACCTGCCCCTTCGTCTCATCCCATGTACACCTACTCGTGCATGTCTAGATTCAAAATATACGAGCCAAATCTGCCATTGTTCACGGATCTGGGATTTCTAGATTAATCAATGTACTAGTTTCTGACTCTGCTTAATCCATATTATTATTATTCAACTTACGAAGCTACAGTACTTTTTAGAACGGGGAAAATCAATTCTGACGACATAGTAGCTGACTTATTTTCTCATTTCCACATGTTTTGTGCTCAACTAGTTACTTTAGCCATTATAGATCATCCCCAAGCCCCCAAACCACGCAAAACGCTTGTTCTGATGTTGCCACCTGTCTCTGTACTTGTACATGTTTTTTCCCCTGCTACTAGATATTATCCTTCTCATTTGTCATGGCTTGCCCTGCTAATATCAGCCTTGTTAGTTCACCATTGCAGTTGAGACGTCAGGCAATTGAGCGTTTGCACGTACACTCTCAGTTTCATTAATATAATGTATGAACTCTTTGTTGGGTAAGCATGGTATGTTGCCATGCTCAACAGCCTGTTCTCCAGCCCTACCTGCTAGTCCCTGTTCTCCTGAGGTTGTTGTTCTTGTTCGCACTCAAACACACGCCTTCAAGTCTGTGGTTGATATTAATGCCATGTCTGGATACAAGGGCTAATTGTTAGCTAGCTAAAAATTATCCCGAGCCCATCCAAACAGGAGAGCTAAATTTTTTAGCCAACTAGCTAGCCAGCTCCAGTTAATTTGGGCTAATGTGTAGCCCCAACTAGTAACTAGCCCTAGTGATCCAAACAGGCCCTAAGGCAAGGTGAGATCTGCTTCATGGTTCTAGTTTATATGAGCAAAAACTCAGTCTCTGTCATGATGCAAAATCTGTATCATATGTCAGAGGTTCGATTTGATCCAGCTGAACTGAGCTTAATAGTTTATTGGACTCTCTTGCCTGTTGCTTCCTTTTTTTCAGAGTCAAATTTCTTAATGGTTGTCGTGTGGGATTGAAAATTGTATGATCTGATATTTAATAACCCTTCCTCTCTTCCTTCCTTCTGATGGACTCTTTGTCTAATTTCATGTCAGACATCTGTTGATCTTTGCCTTGGTCCTTATGAGTCCCCATCTAACTTTAGCTTTTGTCTATAAATAGATTCCAACTAATGGATCTGTGGTTTCTCAGCCTTTACAATAATATTCATCACCCTAGCAAGTTGGTCATCGGAGCTGACTTCCATTGCTTCAAGAACAAGATTGAGCCCAAATGGGAAGACCCTATTTGTGCTAATGGCGGTAAATGGACCATCAGCTGTGGAAGAGGAAAATCTGACACGCTGTGGCTGCACACCGTAAGCTGTTTTATTTTGTCAGAAAAGATAATTTTGTTCTGCTCATCTCCTTATTATAGCCTCCAGTCCTCTACCCTTATACTCTTCTATTTTGTTTCATGTAGCTGTTGGCAATGATTGGCGAACAATTCGACTATGGTGATGAAATTTGTGGAGCAGTCGTCAGCGTGCGTGGCAAGCAGGAAAGAATAGCTATCTGGACAAAAAATGCTGCTAATGAAGCTGCCCAGGTACGAGTGCTGCAATCACATCTCTGTCTAAGTGCATGTAAAAACAGCTTATTTCCGTTCTCCTATGCTACCATCACGGTTTTATGATAATTTACAGTATAGCATGATAGATACTTGTACAGCAAGTTATATATTTTCCTTGTTTATAAATAATATACTCTTTTTCTTTCTGATAATTATAATATTATCATACGTGCAACTAGTCAAGTATGAGTTATTCCATGTAAGCATCCTATGTTGTTGATGTAACCCTGATATATGCAAGAATAATGAGGGGGGGGGGGGGGGGGTCATGATTGAGGATTCATCAACTGGTAGTTGGTCGTTTCCATTGTCCTGTACGAGGTAAAGGAAATTGTTGAGAATTTGTTTGGAAGACCATGATAAGCAGTAAATTGTTTTTGGTTTGTAAGTTCATTTGGATCCAGAACATTGTTAGCATCCTCCGAACAAGCTTGACATAAGGTGCTAAACATGTTCCTTCTTTCTTCATAGGTAAGCATCGGGAAGCAGTGGAAGGAATTCCTGGATTACAAGGACTCCATTGGATTCATTGTTCATGTGAGTAGTGCTTGAGCCACCCCTTTCTTGTCAATGCCGTTGGGTAAGGAGTGACGATTCTCACTTGTCCCTCTTTGGCTGCAGGACGATGCAAAGAAAGCGGACAAGGGACCGAGGAACCGTTACACGGTTTGATCCTGCTGGTGCTGGAATCCCAGAGAGTGGCATATGGCCACATGTAGGGTGGTTCTATCCGATGCAGGCATGCAGTAGAACCTTGCAGAGTTGAGTAGACTCTGGTGTTGAAGGTTCTGTATTTATTAGTTTGCTGAGGAGTTGCTTAAGCATAATCTAACATGTTGAATGTATTCGTGAATGTTGAATGTATTCGTGAATGTATTTCTGTGTGTTCCATAAGCATAATCTAAGACTTTTTGGGTGTTGTTTTTGTCTGCCTGCTCCGCCTCTAGTTAACTTTGCTGCGAATCTCGTTGTTCAGTTCAGTATTATTATGCTTATATAAAACTGAACTGAACATTGGGAATAATAATATGTATACTGTATGCTCATCCAAAGAGTGCGACTGCGAGCAGCATGGCTGCGATTGCGAGCGAGAGCGCGGTGACTGCGTGGCGGAACCCTGGCAGGATCCCGGCGGAGGAACATCCCCTCCAGCAGCGGGTAGCTGAGAGCCGCGCCGTAGCACATGAGAAGCAGCTGCGGGAGCAGGCCGCCGGCGAATTGGAAGGACGACGTCATCTTGCAGGTGCCGGCGACGATGGCGGCGGCGTTGAGCACGGCGAGCGTGGTGGCAGGGAGCAGCAGCGTGGAGCATCCCGTGAAGTCGAAGACGCCGTCCTGGTACAGGCTCCCGTCGGCGGCCTTGCTGGTGAGGTCGAAGTCGATGGCGCTGACGCCGAGGAGCTCCTGGGCGGCGCTGACGCAGGCGAAGAGCTGGCCGGTGAGGGCGTTGAGCGCCCAGAACCTCTGCTCGTTCCACCAGGTGCGGAGGTCGAGGCGCCCCCGCCTGGCGACGCAGACCTCGGCCAGGTGCAGCAGCAGCGAGGACGCGAAGGCGGCGGCGGCGGCGGCGGGGCAGGGGAAGAGCGGGACGGCGCGGAGGAGGCAGAGCTGCGGCAGGGCGGCGTAGCAGAGCAGCGGGACGGCGTAGAGCGCGGCGAGGCCGAAGTAGGCGTGGGCCATGGCCTGGAGCAGGGAGGCGCGGAGGAGCGGGAGGCAGGCGAGCGGGGAGTGGCGGCTGGAGACGCCGACGGCGAGCATCCCGGCCATCCAGCGCTTGTTCTGGACCAGGACGTCGTTGAGGTTGGTGGGCATGGCGCCGAGGAACGCCGCCCGGGGCTCCGGGTACCAGTAGGCGGAGCTCCACCCCCGGGCGAAGAAGCGCTGGTACCCCGTGTACCAGTCCTCCACCACCGACTGGTACATGAAGCCCACGGCCGGTGCCCCAGGCGGTGCCGGCCTCGTACGCGCACGACGCCAGCTCCAGCAGGGTTGCGCCTTCTGCTGCTTCTGCTTCTGCTCTTGGGGGAGGAGACGCCGCCGCCGCTGGTCACCGCCGCCGCTGCGTAAGGATGCCACGAGACGGTCGGAGTGGGCCGAACCTTGCCTTGAGGTCGGCGGCATCGTCCATGGAGCCGAAGTCGACGGAAGGCGGCGTGGCCCCGTAGAGCGCGTCTCTCCTGACGTAGAAGCCGGTGCCGGAGAGGATAGGGCCCCGGACGCCGTCGAGGCCGAACCATCGGGTCCCGAAGATGTATCTGAGCTCGTTGGTGTAGATGTCTTTGGCGCTGAGGTTGTGGAACATCTGCGGGAACTGCACGAAGCCGAGGCTGCTGCTGCTTGCGGATGTCGTCGAGGAGGAAGCACATGGCGTCCAGGGCGGAGGTGCGGCTGTTGCAGGCCATGTCGCAGTCGAGCACCAGCAGATACGCCGCGTTGCTCACCACGCCCGACACTCGCAGCAGCGCGTTCAGAGCGCCCGCCTTGAAGTGGTGACCCCACGCCCGCCGCTTCTCGCGGGCTACGTACACCAGCGCCGGCATCTCCTCCTCCACCTCCTCATCGCCGTCTTCATCACTAGTAGTACTACTGATGATCTGCCATGCATCGGATTTAATTTTTTTCCTCATTTGTTGCATCCATCCTGACACTGATCGATATCATCACTAATACATGCTCAATGAACTAGCTAGCTAGTTAATTACCTCCACGTAAGCGTCGTGATCCTGGCGTTTGGCTTCTGTCCAACTCCCGGATATACTCTCCTCCTTTGTGGCCGCCTCTATGTCCGCTTTCAACCTCTCGTACAGTTTCTGCAAAACAAAAACAAAAAAAAAAAAGATCAACAGGTCACACCCGAAATTTTCTTCCTCTTCCGATATTATATATAATAATAAAATATAAACTCATGTACGAACTACACTACAACCCCATTTTCTTGTGTGCCGTGTCTTTGTCGCATGCGTGTCAAGCGGCTATGTATGTATGTATGGTGTCCTTTGTTGACTCGTGTGATCGACACGGATTTCTGGCGGACTACATGTCAGTCCGGCGGTGGACGCCGTGCCTCATCCTCTCTCTTTTACCTCTGACCACGCGTAGTGGCCATAGGCCAGTGGGCAATTATCTAAACAAAACAGTCAAAACAGTGAAACACTACAGACGTGACGTGCACGTACCTACCTTGACTCTTGCCCTCTCCTCGGCGAGCTCCTCCCGGCGATCGCCGTCGTGCGCGTCGTCGTCGCCGGCGAAGTACCTGTCGGGCCACGGGCACTGCACGGAGTGCCTCCTGCAGAAGGGCACCCAGGCCCTGG